>CP136888.1:28223296-28823296 GCA_033000465.1 Sciaenops ocellatus | reverse complement strand
GTGCCTGAGAGTGTTAGTGCAAGTTTTTTTTTGTTTTTTTTTTGTGCAAGGGGTGCTGTGGGGATAAGAGGCATGGTTTGGGTTGTGAACTATAGGAAATTCTGAATCATTTATACAGTTTGATCCCAGCAGCATTGCTGAGCTAAAGCAGGAAAAACACCCACAGGTACATGTAGGAGAGTACAGAGAGACAAATCAAAATAAAAGAGTAGTAGAGCAGAAAACATTGGACAGTTCTAAACAGTATCGCAACATGCTGTTACAATCAAAGACAACATTTCTCTCTTTAATTTGAGCCGATTTTATCTCCTGAAACACCTCCTCGGGGTTTGGAATCATGTCTTAATCTGTGTTAGTCACTCGTACTCATTCATAGGCCTATTTCTGTCTAATGGCAGAAATCCAAGATTAACACCTAACTTTAATGAGCTGTTTCTTAGCCCAAGGCCGACAGGTCTGCCAAGTTTAACTGAAATACAGTCAAATGTTTTGGCAATATTATATTGACAGATGGAGACTAATTAAATGGGTAGAAACATAACTTTCTTGCCAGAGGTAAATCTAGGATTGTGCTCAAACCCTCAAGGTAATTCTTTGGGAGATTAAAAAGTTTACTCAGAAACAAGAACAAATCAAATGTTGAAATCCTCAAGAAATGGAAAGTTTAGAAACATGTATATCATCTCAGTGTGTGTGCATTCATAATGTGAGTGATAAAATGGTCCCATTATTCTCTCCAAGAATAGTTTTTGGCGGTCATTTATATCCAATTATACAAAACTTACATACTGTCCACATCAGCTGATTCTTTTTCCAGTTTTCATCCAACTTTTTATTAGACTCCTAACAGTCCAGTTTTGATCTTCCTCAGTCTACTGGAGATGTGCCTTTGCGTTTGTTGCTGACAACATGAGAACTCAACACGAGCTCCAGCCGATTTCCCATTTGGTTTCTGTACACCTTTGAAAATTTGTGAGTAAAACACCCAAGGTGATTGCCGATTTGAGTACACCAGAGGCAGCTCGCCTGTCTCCAACTACCAAGCCATGCATAAGTAATACTCACACCTAACCTTACTCACTATATACTGTATGTCTGCAGGTGTTGTTTGTTTGAGAGGCATTACGGTTCAATGCCAGGAACTGAGATCCTGATTTGAGTACTGAAGACTGTGCTGGAACAAAAATCCCCTCTTCAAAGTTCATTAACACTCCCATGAAAGTGTAGCTATGTTCCGACCTTAAAGTGCTGCTATTATGGTAATATCAACTTGCAGGTTTTAGCTGGCAGCCCACAGACCAGCTGTGTGATTAAATATTGATTGGAATCAGGGCTGCCTGCTCTGCAGGATGAACTCACGCTGACAAATCTCACGCCACATAAGAGGAAGTGACAAAAGCCAATCCGTAATAAAAAAAAAAAGAGATTCTGTGAGCCCATGACAACGTCTGGACATCAGGCTTTTTCCACAATTCCCAATTACAAAAGCTTTCAGGCATGTTGAGTTTTGCCTGGTCCCTTCTTTTTTACAGTTTCGTGTCCATTACTAATTGAAATGTACAATGCAACTTTTAAATCTTATGATTAATGCTTTTTGTCACTGTATTCCAGGCTATACAGAAACATGATGGCCATGTGATGTCCCATTTGTTGTCTTGTCCATTTTTTTTTTAAATCTCCTGATACGATAAAATCATTTATCAGTTAATGGAAATGAATGCTCAGACCAGAGATCTCTTTGAGCTGAAGAGGGGCGGTGTGTTTTTCCACCTCAAACATATTGTACTTTTAAGAAAAAAATGTTTGTTCTCCAATTGTATAAACCAACAAATATAGAAGAAAAAGATGATCATTTTATAATTAATGATCCACAAAAAAGCATCACTCCCCACAACAGGCTAAGCTCTTTTAGCTTAGGCCATGTCCTGACCGATATTAGCGTTGTGTGAAGAAATGCAGCCCACACATTCATTTCAATGAAGCCACTGTGTTGGCTTCATTGCGGGGTGCCGGCTTCGGCCAAAAACTGCTGGGTCGTCCTGCAAAAACATGGAGCCTGGCTCAGTTTTTTTTTTTTTTTTTTTTTTTTTTTTTTGCCACAAAACAATTTAAGTTGGCAACACATGAATGAACATACTAAACTAATTAAATCACATAATTTGACTGTTCACCTTGCATTTGTCAGGAGGATAAAATGTGGATTCATGGAGACAAGTTGTTTGAAAAGCTAAAATAATAAAAACATTTCTGACCTTTCTTGAGATCTGCCTCACAGTTGGTTGAGAGTAAACAGTTACTATCATTATTTTCACCATGGGACAGCCAGTATCTGCAAATTACCAATTGAGTTAAATGGAGGCAAAGCAAAGGCTTAACTCCTTTGTTTGGATTGAAAAATTGCTATGACTTTAAGTGTGGCCATGCCACCATGTTGTTTGTGGGCAGCTGTTGATGTGTTGTTTTCTCTCTTACTCACTATTCTGCTAATTCACGCCCTCCAAGAGTGAGCCGGAAGCCAAATGTAAGTCTTTGTTGATGGGCTGTGGAGTAGAAAAATGATTTTCTGCTGGTAGTTTCTCTTTGGTGAGAGACGCAGGGTGCAGTTAAAGAGGATTAAAGGCAACAGGGCTTCTAACTGGAGTCTGCTTTCACTGTTGGCCTGGAGTCATTAACGTAGAACAGA
This sequence comes from Sciaenops ocellatus, assembly GCA_033000465.1. Classification (NCBI taxonomy): domain Eukaryota; kingdom Metazoa; phylum Chordata; class Actinopteri; family Sciaenidae; genus Sciaenops; species Sciaenops ocellatus. Next base: position 28,820,613 of record CP136888.1, on the reverse strand, counting down.
CATATCACACAAAACTATGTTACACCTATCTACGTATTCAGTACTTTCACTGCAAGACACGTGATTAGCAACTCAAAATCTGACGACTGTGTGGATGGTCAACAACTTTGTCACCTGTCAAAGTTGAACTTTTCATTTCCTTTGTGTATCAACAATCCAATTTTTGCTAACTTTCCGTACAGTGTGCAAACTATAGCATGGGTACTTTTGCTGCAAAAAAACATTCATAGCTGCAACAGGCTTCTTGCATTATGTCAGCACATCTTATAATCAATTAATGAGCACAACAATTGTCCACATGGGTACCAAAACCGAACATCACAGTACGATACAATACAGCTAACCAAAGCAGAGCGCAGTATACTCTGCAGAGTGATGTAGGCCTGATAAATTCTATAGTTTATTGGCAAAAGTGAGACATGGATAGGTCAGATAGCATAACAGTCTATGAACACACAAACATTTGGTTGCCTACAATGGTTCCTCATCAAAGACATTTAAAGTCACCCATCACATACAGATGAGCACAAAAATCTCTTGGTACAATTACAGCACATTTCATGACATGTTTCAAATCTAACCTACCTAACCTCTTGAGTTAAAGTGAGCCCAATATTTCTCAAATCATGTTTTCAGCAGAGCAGTGCATTCATTTTACAGGGCAAGTACATTTGAATAAGATTGCATAATTGTCTTAAAAGTTGGGCTGGCATGCGATCTAACTTGACAATACAATCAAAAAGAATCTGAATCTGTAACTGGTGGAACAAGCTGCTGTCACACAAGCTACAGACTTTTCAAATCCTTATTTCTCATGGTGCAGAGGTTAGCAAGTTCACCTCACAACAACAAGGTTCTCTTCAGGTACTCCATCTTCCCCCACAGTCCAGAAATATGCAGTTTGGTGATCAACAGGTTCACTGGTGACTCTAAATTGCATGTAGGTGTGAATGTGAGCTCAAATGGTTGTTTGTCTCTCTCTGTCAGCCCTGTGATGAACTGGTGACTTGTCCAATAAGTGGTTGAGTAACACAAAAAAAATAATGTGTTACATCTGACTATTGCTATTCTCCACCTGCACCTCTGTTTCTCCTGCTTCAGTATATTACTCATCATTAGATGTTCCTTTTTTATGTGAAATGGCTTTATTATATAACCCATAATAAAGGTCACATACTCGACTTAATCTGTTGTACTGACATCACTCCCACTAACCTTGATGTCACTGATTTCCCTATTTCTGACCACAAAGCTGTACTTTTTGACATTCACACCCAACTACACAAAGCCAAAGAACAACGGACCATCTCCTTTAGAAACATCAAACATATCGACATCACAGATCTCTGCACCCTTATCAGCTCCTACCCCAGCCCTCCCTCAGCATCCTCCCCGGCTGACCTGGTGACTCACTACAATCACTGCCTCTCCTCTTCCCTCATCACCCTGGCCACCCTGAAAACCCGCTCAGTCTCATTTACTCACACTGCTCCTTGGTTCACCCTGGAGCTCCACCAGCTCAAAGCCACTGGCCGTCGACTGGAGCGACTGTACAAAAAGACCGGACTACTGTACACAGCCAAATGTACTCGGACCATCTCCATCACTACAAGAACGCTCTCACCACTGCCAAATCTTCATACTACTCCAACCTCATCAACGCTGGTACAGGTCACAACAGAGTCATCTTCTCAACAGTCAGCCACTTACTTCAGGATCCTAAAACCCTCCCTCCAGACATCTCCACCGATCAGTGCACTGCCTTCCTGGACTTCTTCAGCTCTAAAATCAATACCATTCACCAACAACTGGCCTCATCTTGCACCTCCTCAAACGATCCACCCTGGATGATCACCACTGGCCAACCTCTCATCAGCTCCCTCTCCGACTTCACCCCAGTATCAGAACACACCATCTCGGAACTCATCCATAAGGCCAAAACCACCACCTGTCAGCTTGATCCTCTTCCCACCTCCCTTGTCAAAGCCTGTCTGCCGTCCATTTCCCCCATGATCCACAACATAATTAACTCCTCCCTCACCACTGGTACTGTACCCCCCACTCTCAAACTGGCTGCTATCACACCCATCCTGAAAAAACCCGGTGCTGACCCTGCTGTCCTCAACCATTACCAGCCCATCTCCAACCTCCCCTTCATCTCCAAAACACTTGAAAGGGTGGTTGCCGCACAATTACAGTCCCACCTCGACACAAACAACCTCCATGAACCCTTCCAATCCGGCTTCCGTCCAAAACATAGTACTGAAACAGCCCTGGTCAAAATCACCAACGACCTCCTCCATGCAGCTGACTCCGGACTACTTACCATTCTCATCCTCCTCGACCTCAGTGCAGCATTCGATACCATCTCCCACCCTCTGCTCCTGGACCACCTGGCTGGCATTGGGATCTCTGGTACTGCACTCTCCTGGTTTACATCATACCTCACTGACCGCCAACAATTCTTGCAACTAAGGAACCACAAGTCTGGGTGTTCGGGTGTTTCACTGAGTGTCCCCCAGGGGTCAGTCTTGGGTCTTTTCACCATTTACCTACTACCCCTGGGCACACTCCTCCATCACCATCGGGTCCATTTTCGCTGCTACGCCGATGACACACAGGTCTACATCTCCTCCAAACCGACTGCTGCCATCCCTCCCACCTCCCTCATCACCTGCCTTGACGACATCCGGAGCTGGATGAGCAGGAACTTCCTGAAGCTAAACGGCAATAAAACCGAGGCCCTGCTCATCGGCTCCAAATCCATCATCACCAAATCACAGCACACCCCAACTCCACCCATCATCATCGACAGATTCCCTGTACCCTTCTCCCCCCAAGTCAAGAGCTTCTGCGTTATTCTGGACAGCACCCTTTCATTTGCACCCCATATTCAAAACATCACCCGGACTGCATTCTTCCACCTCCGTAACATCTCCAGACTCCGCCCATCACTGACCCAATCCAGCACCGAAATCCTGGTCCACTCATTTGTCACATCCCGCATCGACTACTGCAATGCCCTCCTCACCGGACTTCCTTCCAAACTCATCAACAGACTGCAAATCATACAGAACTCGGCTGCCCGGATCATCACCTGTACCAAATCATCGGACCACATCACCCCTGTTCTCATCCAACTTCACTGGCTCCCTGTACAATACCGCATTGACTACAAAAATCTTCTCCTCACCTATAAAGCTTTCCACACTCAAGCCCCCACCTACCTTTGTGACCTCCTTCATAAATACACTCCCTCCTGCACCCTCCGCTCAACCTCTTCTGGACTGCTAACCATCCCCACGTCACGCCTCAGTATCATGGGTGCCCGAGCCTTCAGCTGCTCAGCACCCAGGCTCTGGAATTCCCTTCCCTCACACATAAGACAGTCAGACTCCATCACATCATTCAAGTCTCAACTCAAAACTCACCTGTTCAAACTGGCATACTCTCTATAACTGGACACTGTGCACTTCATTTGTCTTTATGTTGATGTTTTGTTTTAATGTTGTTTTTAACTCTCAGGCTTTTATTTTTTTTGTAAGGTGACCTTGGGTGACGTGAAAGGCGCCTTCAAATAAAATGTATTATTATTATTATTATTGTTATTATTATTGTAGTTAGCCACTTCTTCTAAGTGGCTTTTAGTGCAACTTGCTACTTTAAATAAAAGTTCTGTGTAGCTGACTTCCAAATAAAGAGTGGCTTGTAGCTTCATTAGCTGCAGTTTAAAAGTAGCTGCTTCAACACTGCCAAGATCTCTGCAATTAACTCGGTGACTACATTGTTATTAGCACAGATGGAATGATGGTAAAAACCTCCAAAATGAGACCCAAATTGTAATAAAGAATTACCCATTAACACCTGGTGTAAAGACTGACTTTTGCAGATTACATTAATGAACAAGCTTTGTGTTCAATATTCAGTCATTAATACATTCATAAAGAACAACAGTTCTTTAGGGACATCCACACACACATATGTACACACACACACACACATCCTGTACATCAATTATTGTCCCTGTTTAGCTCTCTGTGGTGTGTTGTCTGTTTTCTTCTCCAGTCAAAATGGGCACAAACTGCACGCAGGGGAGGGAGGTTTTGCCCTTTACCCCATCATTAACCTTTGTCTCCCTTCCCCAGACACAATGACATGCACCAGTGAGTATCGACCACAAGCAGACAGTGAGTGTGTGTATGTGTGTGTGCGTGCGGGCGCACATGGTGGTTATCTGTAAATCATGTCCTTTGTCTCTAGAAACAGTCTCTGGGTCAACGATCAAGGTCACAGACACAGTTCTGCTTCAGTTTTCCTGGAACTGACCAGTCAAGTCAAGTCGACAGTGAAATTCACTGAAAGTTTTGGGGGAAACAGGAAAGAGTGGTTCATGTCTTCATATTATCATAATCAGCAGTAACCTGTGTGCATGTATGAACATTGCATTTATTGATTAAACTCTGGTTTCCACTGAGTCTAATGTTTTATACGCACCACTGCTGCTGAACAGGATGTATGAAATGAAATACACTTTAAAATAATAATCAACAACTAATTCCTGTCACCACATATGACATCTGCTAAGATACATTTTCACATATTTGTACTGATTAATGCCAGATATTTGATTGTTATTTTTAGAATATTTTACTTATATTTGTCAGTTATGTTGGTGACTTTTGAGGGGAAAATTTCATGAATTTTTGTTGGATATTTGTCTTATTTTTTTTTTTCAATAATTTATTAAATGACATAACATTTATTTGGTTGTGGTGAGGGAGGGTATTCTATTAATAATATCCAGATATTTTACTTATATTTTTCAGATATTATTCTGACTTTTTTTATGATATTATACTCATATTTTGCAGCTATTTTACTAAATTATAGATTTTTATTCTGACTTTTCAGATACATTTTTGATATCTGTCAGTTATGTTACTGACATTTTTGAGGGATACGTTTTCACAGATTTTTGTACAATATTGTGCAGTTATATTTTCCAGTATTTTATTGATGTTCGCCAGACATTTTACTGATATTTTTTGGGACATTTTTTAAAAGAATTTTTGGTTATTTTACAATATTTTAAGTTTTTTTTTGTTTTAACTAATATCTACTAATAATTAATTGAATTATTTATTTATTACTCAAAGGTTTACACAAACGTCCATTAATCAACATTTGTGCCCACAGTCTCTCAAACCTTGTTTTGTTGTGTTTGATTTGGTGAGACTCAATAATCATCTTTGACTTTGTGAGATTATTTTTTTTGTCAACTGAATTTTACTGTTTATAAACTGCATACAGTAAATAATCTGCAATCTGACTTTGTGTCATTTAAGATTGAAGACAGACTATTTGTGTGATGTAATCCACACTGAGTGATTTTTGTGCCAGGCTGTTTAATGGAAGTCATTCTATTCCTGTCAACTGCCTTACGTTTAGGAAAGCCAGGTGGTAAAGGAGGTTAATCCGTACCATTATTCAGTCCAGAACTCTTTTCTTATCTGCCGCTGTCCAGAAGCTTAGAGGCTCCAAAAGCGTTCTGTTTTTGTAATTACTGCCATGTGAAATTGGTCCAGAAGAAGCTAAGGAGGACAACATAAAAAAGTAACAGAGAGCAGAGAGGCTGGAGGACTTGTGTTATCACATTCAGAGATGAAAATCGCTGTTTTATTGCAACTTCTTTTCTCTTTACAAAACATGATATTGAACAATCGCTGACACAGATCTTATGTTTGTCACTGCGTGTGTGTGTGTGTGTGAATGTACAGTATATGCATCTGTGTCTTTTTGGCACTGTTTAACAGAGTGTGAGGGAGATGTGAGATTGTGTGAAACTCTTACTGAGGCTGATTTCAAATTAGTCTCCTATTGTACGCCTGAGCTTGTGAAAAAAAGCATATCTTAGCAAATGTTCCATTTGGAGTCATAATAAAAAATGGCTATGCTAAATGTTAATGATAACATTACACACATAAATGATCCACGACCTTTGAATACACATAGACGAGAGCGTATAAAGAATGTACGGAGTAAATTTACGTGTCTTTTCACTTACTGTTTTGTGAATGTGCTCAGTCCTTGGTGACTTAAGCATTGCACGGATGGAAATACACACACTCACTGACATACTCTGCTTACATAAACCTGCATAAGCTCCTCTCCCAGTGATGTGATAATAAACACAAATATACTGTACCTCCTCCCATTTACAGCCGGCTTTGTTATCGGCGAGCTTGGCGTCTACTGTTATTTAAACTTCATTTATTCCATTCATGCATGAATAAACGCCGTTCTTCAAAGTCTCTTACAGCCTGTTTGAAGATGTCATATTACTTCCACGCATAATCACTTCTATCCCGAGGACACTATAATGAAAGCCGGACTGGATTGTCACTAGCAGTTATGCTTTCGCTACATGGAGCTTTTTTGATGATCAGAGCCGTTCAAGCTGTCTGGTTTAGGAGATGGGTGTGTCATGATGACAGATTTAAAGGTTGAAGGCCAAATTCCTCTCTAATTTGTGTATCAAGATGAGGTTTATTGAGTGCTTGTGGAAATATGTGTTGTCTAGTGTGTATTAATGATCACCAGTGTCTGACAGTTAGCCTATATTTGCAGAAAAAGGTTTTATTACTACAGTGCTATTTTAATATGCAAAGGAAGATTAGCCCTTTAATGAGCAATGAAGTTAAAAACCTCATTTGTCCTCTTAATTTGTGCCCAGCTGCTGCTGTCAGTAGGGGACTTTTTTAAATAGTCTTTTTTACATTTAAACATTTGGTTATGGAATATACATTAGGCCTCATAAAATGAATAAATAATAATAATAATAATAATAATAATAATATACGTGCTTGAGGGAAGTCCTGAGATGCTTCACCAGAGGTATGAAAAATAACGAGCATGCCGGATGTTCCTCAGAGGGACGACCGAGTGAGCAGGACGTCAAACTTGTCACATTGGAACAGATTGTGTGGAGAAAATCTTTGTGTCTTTGAATCGGACCTGCCTGTTTTCACAGTCAATCAGGATCATTGTCAAAGTCAGAAGAAGAAAAAAAAACCCAAAACAAAACAAAAAAAACAAGCACATTTCAAATTTAACGAGGCGCCGGACTGAATACAGAGCAAATAACAAAAGTAAAGTCCACACATTCAAAGTTCCCCTCAAGGCATATCATCAATATTTTAAGCTCGAGGCTCGCCAGCACAAGGAAGACAAATGAATACCATAGTGCCACTGAATGTCCACATCACTTCCCCGAGAGGCCAGGTAATCTGACTCACTGCAGGACGCCGAGGAGGTTCTGATGAACAGCGCAGAGCTCCAAAATAAAACCACAACAGGAGCTAATAAATTTATACACCTGGGAGAATCTTAACCTGCATGGATAGTGATTCTGTTCCCAAATCTAAAAGACAATTTAGACGGGCTTCAATTCTATTTTTCCTGATTAAAATAAAGAATTAACTCTGAGTATGGAGAGAAAAATATTGCATCTGAAAGTAATAAAGATTTTAATAAGGCTGATGAAATGAACAAGAGAAACCCCTCTGATTTAATGTCAGGCTAAGCATGAGTTCCATATATTGCACAGATATTGTATTATATCTTACATGAAATTACAAGAAAACACATTTGCATCAGCTGCTTCAAGGCTTAATAAACACTTCTAGAAGTTGTGCATAATAAAACATAAATAAACATTTGTTGTTTCTGCATTAGGATGGCCAAGTTCATGCACAAACACAACAACGTAAAAGTTAAACAGTAACTTCTATGTTGAACATAAGGAGACATAAGGGTCTACAAAAACAGTCAAAGTAGTTTATTGACAAAACCAGTGGGAAAGGTGCAGAGACAGGTGGAGGTGGTCGGGTGGTGAAGGAAATCCAAAACAGTGCAAGGCCGACGGTGGCAAGAATCCAAAAACAGGAACGAGGACGAGACAGAGCTAGACGTGGCTTTTAAGTGGCTGGCAGACATCCTGAGACACGGAGGACAGATCAAGGTTAGCAGAAGTCACAAAAAAAAGAAGTTTTCCAAAAAGTACACTGTGTTGGCCGCAGTGTAGCTACCACAATGAAGACTGAACAATGTGGAGGAGTCTGGGAGCGTTAAATACTGCAAGGGTTGATTTTATGATGAGCAGCAGGTGGTGAAGAGAACAGGCAGGTGAGAGGGAACCTGAGGCCACGCCCAGCAACATGCACGACAGGCAAAGAAACATAAGAGGAGGGGAAAAGAGGGGGAACGCTGTGAAATTAAGAGGCGAAGAGCTTTCAGACAGTCTCACGTTCTTGTCTTTGACTTCATTAATAGCTGTGGTCGTCACACAGCAGCAGGATCGATACGTGTCTCAAAAGTGAGAGAGGGGCATGATTTCCACGTGGCACGGCGGCGCTAACTTCATTAATTATTTAAATTTTCTGACGTGGTATTGCAGTGTAACCTCATTAACCTTTCTGCATAGAAAACAGATCAGCCATTGCCCACGGATTTTCCAAGTAGCTGTGCTCAGGGTGAATCCAGCACCAACAAAGCTGTTGATACATTTTTTGATTTCCATCCATCAAAAGTCCAAATATTGTTCCTCTGTGTCAAGTGGATTATTACCAGGGGTTTTCAGTTTTGCAGCCTAAATGTGAGTCTTTACAGTGGTGGCATTACTTGTAAGCACAACATCAGAATAACTACGAAACATGTTCACATAAGCAGTACTCCCCAAGACCTGTACAAAGATTTTGATGTTTAAAATCCTTTAAAGCTTAGGGTACTGTTTTAGGGTCTCTCTGGCAAATCAGACTATTTGATTAAGGTGAGAAAAAACTGTGGTTGTGGTTTGAAAAATGTTGCTTTCATGGTTCAAAGGAACCACCATTGCCTGTTCGTAGGGGCCAAGATGAAAACTGCATTTCCCAGTGTATGGTGGGGCTTCTGAACGCAGTTCAATCAGGAGAGACAAGTGACTGAAGTGAAGATGACTGTTTATTATAACGGATGATATGTGATGATTATGTCTTGTCTGGTCTTTGGCGCTCAGACTCTACAGGGAGATTTTTGTGATAGAGAGGCGTCGGCCCTGAACAGCAGCGAGATAAATCCCTCCGTGGAGTCAAGACGCTGGTGATGGTGGAGGTGATGACTTTGTTGAGGCTGTTGGCGGATGAAATGATGAAGCTGATGAATCTGTGAAGACTGGGTGCACATAACAGCAGCAGGAACGTGGTGAAAGCCCAGAGACAGAATCATATTTGAAAAAAGACAGCGGCAAGATGATAGGCTAACAATGCAGGTGTGACAATATGCTATTGGATAGATGAGAACAGTTGATACCGTGAGTGACAGCTCCAGATAATGACAGCAAGGAAATACGTGTGAGCATGAGCAGACAGGATGGAATGAGAGACTGACTACAGGTCTAAGCATGTCTTCCGGACTGGACTTTCTTTTGAGTTGCATTAGCAGCAACACAAAGTGAAGTTTGGATTTTCCGGACCCAAAGCAGCAAACCTCCAGGGTCAAAAGGACATGTTGTCAGAACATTACATGCACGTTCCTCGGTGTTTCACTTCTAATGCATAGTTCAAACGTTCACCATGTGTGCAATTTCAACTTCTATATTTAATATGATATTTTAGTACTGCTGCTTTGACTGCATGTCTGCATTTCTATAACTTAAAAAAAAACAACCTCATAAAACAGAAACAGTTTTGACATTTTCCCAACATCATTAGAGCCAGAAAAACATGCTGCAGGGGATCAGTCACCAATCGAGTGTGACTGTCTCCTCCTCAAACACACGAGTCAACATTTGAATATCTGCTGCTTTAGCCCGCTGAGACAGTGGGTGCCATCAAAAAACCTATGAAAACTGATTTTCTGCATATGATTACTCACGTATCCTCCCGGTCCAATCTAATAATTGCATCTGAAAATGAACCCGAGCCAACACCTGCGGCTGCAACACTCCTCCATTCATTTTAAATGAGCAAAATTAATTTCTTTTGCACATTGTGCAATTTCTATGGCCTCTTTAATGCTTATGAATAAATAAATAAAAAAAAAAGACAGCTGAACTAGTTGAGAGATCAATTTGAGGCGTTGTTATTGTTAATAATCAAGACTTTGGAGGCTCCCACAGCTCGTGGAGGCCAGTGAGCAGACACATAGCAGCGGTGCAGTTATAGATCATCCTTGGGGAGGAGACGTACGTTCACTTTGGGGCCTACAGCAAACCAATGACATTCAGATTCATCAGGAAAAGCCCAGTTACTGGTTTTGGTCTTGCACAGACCAAAAATTATGAAGGTCTCCATGATATTCATAAAATAAGCATAAAAGATCTATTTGCAATTTTTGATGATTGGATTTATAAATTCTTTAACAACGTGTCTGAATAGACACTTTTCGGGTCTGATGAATATGTTTAGCTATGCTAGCAGTATGATTCTGTGGATCCATTCATGATCCCCAGAGGATGAATTTCATTTACTTTGGTGATTCCTTGACCTCCACCATCAGACATTTATGGTACCGTGAAATTCAGTACACACATTCATGTTCCACTCGAAATTAATTGTAATAATTTTGGTGATCCACTCACTCATCATCATGTTAAACTTGCAAACCGTAGGTGCTGTTAGCTAATATCAGCTCACTTTGTTAGCTGGGCTGCTCCGGACTGTGACCTCATAGAACCAGGGGAGTGTTAACGTTTGTACCAGAGGCGTTTTGGACCACCAGGAAGAGGAGGGAATGCAGAAAGGGGGAGCTGGTGTCGTGCCAGAACTGGAGCTGAGCAAGAGGGCAATGTAACCAGACTTGCAAGCAGCCTCTATGCACATAGCAGCAGGGGTCAACAGAACTAAGAGGAGAAAAGGAGAGAGTGACTGAGCAAGAGGCCTCTGGACAAGAGTAAATCTGTCAAACTTTTAGTAGTTGGCGTGTGCTGAAAGACAAATGCTGAGCAGGGCTTCTAGCTATTGGACTGCTATTGGCTTCTTAGCAAAGTTGTCACCTTGCTAGTTTTTGATTACAAGTAATATATCATAACAAATACACATGTACAACTGTCCATATTTATGACAGTGGTATTACACTCTGAATCTGGGGACACTGAATCGCAAATACTAATTTCTCCTCTATGCTGTTTCATTTTATTCATGACCAAATACATCGAAACATTCCCAGCAGCCTAATCTATAAAATAATTAATTAATATGGTTATCATTATACAATATTTACCATGCATAGCATGTTAGCATTGCATGAGCATGTTAGCATGCAAACATTGGCATTTAGCTTAGTCTTATATAATTTTAATCTTATGGAAATGTTAGCATATCAATGTGTGAACCAATATTTGCGTGTTACAGTAGCATTGTCATTGCGAGCATTTAGCTCAAAGCGCCACTGTGTTCAATCCTCTGGGGTCCTATCAATGGCCCTATCAATAGCTTTCAATTGTGGGAGCGATTGCTCAGACCCCAGAGTGTTAAGTACAGTCTCACAGAGCTGCTAGCATGACTGTGGACTCTGAGGAGTTTTACTAAAAATATCTGAAGATGAAGCATTACTAAAGTGAAGACAGAATACCTGTTTTCACAGCATAGCTGAGTAAAATGGATTTTACACCAGTGATGAAATTATCACAACTCCTGTGAGCCAAGCAAAGATTTTAATGTTGCATAATCAGTCTATTACTGTGTCTTGTTTCTGCTCAATATTGCATGGATTCAAGCAGTTTCTTTTTTTTACTCCTTACCTGCATTTGTGTTTTCAGATGTGTAGCCTGCGGTATCTTTTTGCCTTCCCCTTTGCAGTCTTGTATTTTAATGGATTTGCTCAAATCTAACTTCTCTTTTACATAATTCATAAAAAAAATATCTGTTTTATATTTTTGTCTTCCCACATTACATACATGTTTGCCAATATTCTCCTCCATTCATGTCTACAGATCAGATACTACGAATGTACAACACACCGGTTATAAAGGTCATGTAAAGCTGCTACAGTAGATTTATCTTACTCAAGCTAGATAGGCCCATAAACCTTTATTATACTTGCATCTATTGCACCTGAGGCAGTTTTCAGCAGAGCTCTGTCTTGTCAAACTGCTTTATTTGGCTTAGCTCACTATTATTCTGTGCAAGCACAACAGCTGGTTTTATTATCTTTAATGTGTTTATGTGTACAGTGAATCAACTGACACAGAATTATTTTTTACCTTATAGCGTCAGTAATTCAGTAACAGAGAGGGTCACAGATGTGGCCTATAATAAGGGCAACAAGAAAACATTACAAACAAACAAACAGACTACTGTGTAAATGTAACATTTGGAAGAAGGAGTAGAATCTTACTGACGTGGTAAGATTCAGTTGGTACCGATGACAACCATGTACGTCTATTTTTAGTTTTATTTTTATGGAGGATGAACAAACTTTTTCTCAGAAATTAGCTTTCAAAATGAACCTTATACACTGTAATGAGACACATCAGACAATACCATGAATAAATGAATATCTATGTTTACACAGTCATCAGGTGACTGTTTAACATTTTAAATGGATTTACATGGATTGTGAGTGGAACATGTTTTTTTTAATAAATGGTTCTAACGACATGTCGGTGGTTCTGAGCCTTGACTTTCCTGTTTATGTCCACCTCAGCTGGTAAACTATCAATAGTAAGGCTGTCTTACATGTTTACACATAACACATTGGCCTAATGAATTCCATTTTACTATTTTAGATTGAAATCAGCATAATCCTGATGTGTGCATCAGCCCGACTCAGTTCAGAGAGAACACACAGCTTGTCGTCCACCCTTGGCTCCAAACTCAAATGATATTTATCTAAAGCTATCGTCCTTCTATCTGTCCTGCATAGATGATGTAACAAAACCTCTTTTTATTGGTCAATAAGAATCTAAATGCTGACCGTAGAAAGAAGAGAATATGCAAAAAAAAAAAAAAAAAAAGTCTCTTTTGATGATATATATGGTTTTCTTCTGACTGCGATGATATAATAGTAAGTATGTTATTGCTGTGCTGTAGGGAAGCTTTGTTGACATTAACTGAAATTCTTTTCAATTAACAGGAGCAATGATAATTAGCTTTTATTATGAAACATGTTAAAAAAAAAACTTATGATAAACAACCTAAGTGTTAATTACAAAATTAAGCAATTTCTAAAGATAAGAAAGAATTGCTTTTATGGACTGGTGGTGTAAAGAACTAATTGAAGTTTACACCCTGCACCTAAATATGCTATATGAGTAAATAAAAAAATAAAAGAGTTGGAAAAAAAAAAATCAAGGAATGAGCAAAAATCCAACTGCCATTTGGAAAAATAGCTTTTTTATCTGTCACATAGAAATCTGTAAAGATTTCTTACCTACTCTCATATGTACATTCTTTGCAGTGAGTATGAAACCTGAAGTCAGATTTGATGGCGGTTCATTTATGTTAGAGAGAGCTGTTGACAGAACAAACTGCGCCGTCTTAGACTATAAATTCAGTGGCACATACTTAAGGTAGCATAATCTGCCTTCAAACAGCAGAATTTGTTTTTCTCACTTACGCCTACCTTCCTTTACCTCACTATTTGTTCTGGCTCGCTCCCTTTCCAATTTCATCTCTTTTTCCTCGCTGTGTTTCTAGTCTGCCGCCAACCCCTCCCTCTCCGCCTGCGCTCTCTTCCCTGCTGTCACTGTGTGACAGATCGATGCTGTATCCTTTCGGCTTCCCTTTGCAACTGTATTCTCCTGGTAATTGAGCTCAGCTGGTCTCCCAGGGGGCCACTGATTTTCACAGACGCTTCTACGAGCTCACTCCCTCCTCCTCCGCCATCTACATCATCAGTCGCTCCCTCCATCCGGCCACTTTTTTTTTTTTTTTTTTTTTGCCACCTTTTCCCCGCTCGCTGCTGCCACCTGTAAAACCCCCAAACCAATACCCTAACGCTGTAATTGGTTTTGATTTCCAGTCGCAATATCATCTTTCTCACCGTCTAGCGCATGCTGAGTGTGACCGCGCTCAAACAGGCACATTTTCTCCTTTGAAAATCCGAAGTTTGGAATTTCAAATCAGGAAAATGAAGAAATATTCTAACCCATAACATCAGGTAGAAATGACATTTCATTTGTTATTGGACCTCTGTATCTCCTGTGTAATGTCAAGCTCCCTCAGCCATCTCAATCTCCTCGTATTGATTACCTTTGGATATTGGAATTGGCTGTTATTGGATACAGTGTCAGGCGTCTTCAAGAGTCTTTCAAGAGGTTGTATAGATTTGTGCAGAGATGTTAAAGGACACATTAGAATTCAAAACAAGGCACGCTGTTTGCCTCGTCGGTGCATGTGACAAACACAAAGATGGATTGTATCGGTGTGTGTGCAAACTAGACAGATTGGCGGTTACAAGATTTGTACAGAGACACAGTAACTGATCGGAGAGACAGTACATGCACAAGATGGCTTCATAACCCTTAACCCTCATGTACAATGTACGCTGGGTGCTGAGAAGCACATATCTGGGAAGGTGTTAATGAGATCTGCAGAAGAAAGACGCTTTTCACGTCAACTTGGTGGTGTGAAATATAGGCTTCTTTTCTATTCATTAAATGTTTGTGTCAACAGCAGGCATATTGGACATTTATGAGCCTTATTGTGCAGCTATTCCTTGTGCATAATTCTAACTGAATATGGATTTCTAGAATTAAAAAGACAACATAAATAAATAAATAAATAATCACAGTGCTTCCAAAATATTCTCTGATCTCATAGAGAACACATTGGAGAAAAAGAAATAAAAAAAGTGGGAGGGTGTCATTGCTTTGTTGCATACTGCATCCATGTTGTAGCATTGTGTATAAATTTATCAGTGTGCCAAGGATGAAGCATAAAAGTGAGGGAGGGAAATATGGAAATTGATGGTGGATTTGATTTGTTAGCACCAGAGGCTCCCAATTATCTTTTGATTGCAGATACTACAGTGTGTCGGAAAGCTGGGCTGTGATTCCAGTAGCTCAGCGGATGCATCAATGTGTGTGTGGGGAAAATATATTGTATTTAACTGGTTGATTTATTTAATTTAGGTTTGGGATTTGGTTTGACTGTCCAACCCTCTTCCAAAAGCCAATATCTGTTAATCAGTGATAGCACAATGGAGAAAAGAAAGGAGTCATCTTACTCGTCCCAAAGTCTCGTGGAAAGCTTAACAAGAGAGAGAGTGCAACTTCTCTACTCCTTAAAAGGAAAATATTACAAACAATCATAACCAGAAGTGTCAGACCGTGCACCTGTTTTAAATATTTAAGAGATTTGATATTTAATCACATGCCATGCCAGTTTTCAGTGTATTTTATTGTGTGTGCTCAGGCGGGGGGTAATTTATCAGAACGTGTCATCTGGAACATCTGGACTGAAATCCACAAACAGAAACAGCTAAAAAAAGCTCCAAACTGAGTTTAATTCTTCAACTCAGAACCCAGTTTGGCATTAGATAGGTCAACAGAGTCAAAACATATCCAAAGTCAATCAGCCAGACAACCTCTCCACCCCCCAACCCAAACTATCAGAGGTCAAAAATCACACAGGGAGGCAAATTCACAAAAAAGAAAGAACGGACTACTCTGGCTACTCAGCATAAAAGACAAATAACTACAGCTACTGGGTTACTGGTATATATACTGTACTGTGGGGATGGGGGGAGGTAAGCAGGTGTGCAGCCAGGTGGAGGATCAGGTGATTGGCAAAAGGTGGGGAGGCACTCGGGGTGGGCAGGACAGGAATGGCAAGGTCTGAAGTAACAGATGCTAACGGGCGGCTCAACAACATTATTTAGATAATAGTTTATATATAGTTTAAATATGGTAATAAAGTAATTTATTCATGTGGATAAGAAAAAAAAACTTTCCCAAGGCCAATCAACTACTTTTTTATCAAGTCATATTTCCAAGAGTATTTATTTCCGATTTAATGTGTTGTAGGACACCCTAAATATACAGTATGAGACACAGATGTATCCATGTCACCTCTTGCGCCACTGTCTTTTATATTGCAAAATCATGCTTCCATGTTTCCTGTTCTACTTTGTAAAACACAGGAGGCAGTTCTGAGGTAACAGGGATACCGTGGAAAGCCGAGGAATACTTTATGCAGTTGCTGTTATTACTATTGATAGTTTCGTCACAGCAAATTAATGGCATCTACAATCCAGACTATCCATATTTCATGAGTTTCTATTTGCAACTCTCCAAATACGTTGGTAGCGGCCTTACACCTGCTTTCTTTTTATCTGGTAACTTCAATGTGTTTCGGATGCATTTAAACCTGCATTTTTAGGAATTTTTATGGAAATGCAATGTGAAAACAAACATTGCACGCTTATGTGAGGTAGTGTGCACTTCATTTAAAATTACAGTAATTTATACCACAGTAGTGCAAGTTTGTTGCAATATCAGGGTATCTGTATCCCTATGTGAAACAGCCAGAGTTCAGTACCTTTTTTTTTTTTTCCAAGATAAAAATGCAAATCAATGTGGCATACCTGTGTCATAGTCATGCTGTTTAATCAGCATAAGATATGCCACACCAGCTGGGTAGGTTGATTATCTTAACAATGTGCTCACCAACACAGACTTTAACAAATTTGTGAAGAAAATTTAAGTAAACCCTTCGAGTGCAAAAATGAGTCTTAGATCTTTTACGTCGACTCATGAAAAATGGAAGCAAAATCAAGTTGCATTTATGATTTTAGAGTTGAATATAAAATTTTAATTAACCATAAGACATTCTGTTTCTTTTCCTCATAGTCACCCTACTAGTTATTATGACAATACAATCCTTGAAGTAATCCTCCAGCCATGCTCGAGTGTCAAGAAAGGTGGCTGTGAAATGTTTCCTGTTTGTTGTTGCCCCTAGGAGCAAGTTTTATACTTGAGTTCCTGTCAGTTACAAAGGAGTCTTCACAGTAGTTTTCACAGAAACTTATCAAAGAAGTCCTGCGGCACTCCAGTGTCCATCTCAGGATTCAAAGACTGTGGCTAAAGTTGGCTAAAACTAGAAAAAGTAAGGAAGTTATTGCTAAAGATGCTTCTGCCTCAGTCCTCACACATTCCCATTTTTAATTACAATGGATTCCGACATTGACCAAGGTCAGTCCTTGTTTACCTACCTGCCTCAGAAGGGTTCACTATGCTTCAAACAAATTACTGCGCATGAATTGTCCTCTGAACGCATCTGAAGGGAAGAGTGTTTTCCCTTTCTGAAGGGCTGCAGTGAAAAGCCTGTTGTCATAAACAGGGGCAAATGCAATGAATCATACAAAATAGGGATAACTGCAAACGTTTGGACAGTCTCTCCCCAAAGGCATTCATGGTGCTGCTTTTGCTTATACACACAATAGATGACAGAAGTAGTTATGTACAGAATGAGCACTTGAAAGAGAAATTTAAATCCTGCATACTCCCCTATGTCTGCACACCTGGCAAATGGTGGGCATGCTTATCGAATAGTTTTGAAAGGTTACAAAAACTGTGACACGGCGCAAATTGCGGACTGAAAAGATGTAGCAGTAGGAAGGCTTCAGACACTGTTCTCCAAACCAACAAGCACTTCCTTTGTGGCACACCAAATCCTATAATGGGTGCACTGTACACTATGTGTCTGCATAGATCTTCACACCTGAAGTTTGTACTATTAATTGAAATTTACACATGTACTAAAATGATTTATTCTGTCAATGATGGGATTGCATTGCAGGCATTTGTGACTTGAGCACGAGAAAGCATTCATTAATCATGAGGCTACATTTGAATACAAGCCAAGTTTTCAGCTTTAAAATGACAGTTTTGTTGACATGCAGCTTTGGAGGAAGCAGGTGTTGAGTCAGCAGTCTGTGAATTTCTGAGTACCAGACTATTCCCATGATGACATTCTCCACATAGTGATTTGGGGGCTAAACGTCTGATTTTCTGTAGAGATTTTTTTTCTGTACATGGGACTGAACATGAAAGGAAGTGGAAGAAAATGAAGTAGCTTTGTGGGGGTCATGTTAGTCTCTCAAACCACTTGAAGAATAAGATAATGTATTTTATCTATAAAAAAATGCAGCAGCTGACATTTTTTCAGACAGTGTTATTCTTAACAAGATAACAAATTATTGTCATGGATTAGCTCGATTATGTCTGACAAACCCCTTAATAATACCATTGCAAACTCTGCTCTGAAGCTGAAAGACGACCCTGCAATCCTGGAGGTCCCAATTAAAAAAAAAAAAAAAAAAAAAAAAATCAAGGGGATCAAGCTTAAAACAACATGAAAACTTTAGCACATAGTGAATGCTCAAAATCTCAGACTTAATTATTAGCCAATTACTATGGACAAGGAAATAATATTAGATAACTGCTAATTTAGTGCGTGGAAATTACAAGATGCAATCAGCAAGATTATTTATCTAGAGAAAAACTGAGGCCTGGAGGGGCCATGACATGATAGAAGGCTAATGTAGCATAGCCATATGTATCAGTAAGGCCCTTTCTTTTGTCCATCACCTCATATCCATTGTTCTCTGAAGCTGCTGGTGTAGTTTCAATTTTCAGTTCTGCTTTTGACCTGAATAAAGAGTGAAGTATACCCATCTCCACAACTTTGCATACATATCAGCAATTCAAGTTGGGTACTGGCAGAAAACACACAATGCCAGCTCATGGGGTTTAGCTCATGTTTTCTTATCTCATTTGCCAACAGAGGCCTGTTTTGATTGAAGGGAAAAAATCCACAGGTATGATGTGCCACAGCACCTTGAAGATCTGTTGAAAGCAAAAATATACTGAAGAGATTGGAGGAAGCCAGTGGTTGATAACTGCTAGGGGCCTGGCAAGTTGTGAAAAAAACTGCATAAAAGGCATTAGTGATCAAGAGATCTCTGTATAATATTGAGATGCACATTTATATTAAAAAAAATGTTTCCAGTAGCTTGCATGGTTCAAAAGAATATGGTAAGTAAGCAAAATCCTCTTACACCTTTCATTGTTTTCTGTTGATTCTAATTCCATCACTCCCAAGGTTTACCTTACAAGTCATTGGCACCATTACCTAGATATTCAAAATGACTGATCCTTTGGTTCATCTCAAGGCAAGTACATTTACGGTCAACAGTAACAGACGTAGATATATAAGCAATCATGGGAGACACACTTCAAGCCAATCATGGCAACCCAAGCTGACTGGAAAATAGGTCAACGAATAAGAAATTAGATTTCTGTACTATAGGCGAAATTATCCTCAAGGTACTGAAAATGTAAAACTCCGCTCTGCAAGTGGTGGCCCTGGACAGACAGTCAGCCTCTGTCAATGTCATAGTATTTCAGAGAAGTACGTACTTACACAGAAATTTAACAAAGTCTTCAATGTTGTGTCCATTGTCCGGAGCAATAGCTTGCAAAATTATTTTGGATGCCTCTCTGTCAGGTAATACTTTGCCATTGCTCTCATGTCAAGTGTTTGTACTTCTTTTCTCCACTTAGTTATAACACACCTTAAGAGGACCACTGCCTGGGTAACACTTTCTGTAATATTTTTACCATTGCATATATTTTGACAGGTAATTGGACACAGGTGTGCACGTGATTGTACCCTTCCCTAAGACTAAAAAGACTGAAAAAAAAGAAAAGGGCTGTGTTTTATAGGGATACACTGACCTAAACACTTTCTGGGCTTTATTTTGTCCTAGACAAATAGACATTGGTTCACCGTAATTAAACACTATTTGTCTTTGCTGTTCTGTTTTCAGTGTGCAGCTATTACATGCAAAAAGGAGATCATCTACTTTTAGAGCATTATGAAAGGATGTTTCTGGAACCGACTAACTTCTCATTAACTTTGAATTCATGTGACTGGCTAACGTGTACATTTTTGGATTGCAAATTTCACACAGATGGCAATAGCATCATCGCGTTGACCTAGGTTAGCCTATCGAGGTGTTTCAGCCTATTTCTGAGCAGTTGAAATGCGTAAGGTGGGCCAATCTAAATGAGACAGCTATAGCAAGTGAAGATTCATCCATTTGAAACGAATCAGGGCGAACTGGCGGGAAACACACAAAGGCAGCCGAGACTCATGAGAAAGGACTCTTTCAACATAAAACAGGACATAACTAAACTAAACCATAACAACAAGTAACTAATGTGAAATATTAATAAACAAAATAACTTTTCACAGTTTTTTCTTGTCAAAATACTTCTCAAATTCTTGGATGATCCAAACCTCACAAACAACAAAGCTTTGAACAACTCTGTGTGAATATGACACACGCAAAAGGTGCTAATAGGAGAACTCCATGAACTATCATCTACATGCAAAAATCGAAGTGTAACATTGTGTTATTTGGCTGAGAGGATGTATTATACACAGCTGCTTGTCAGTGTAATAACTGTGCAGGCTGGAGAGTCTCTTTATGGGCTACGAAGGCTGAGATGACTGCTTTAAACCTCATGATGTCAAGAGACATTTAATGCACAAATTTGCAATAGATGCATTTAATTTGCTCATGCTTGACTGTCTGGGTTTATGAGATACAGCAGACTGTGGCAAAGTGTCTGCAACTTTACAGGGGGATTATGTTTTTTTCAGCCATTGCTGTAATAACAGCTTAAGGAATCAATCTTTTATTCAAACATAAGAGGTAACCATGCCACAGAAAAGCAATTAAATTGACATAATTAAACTGTGACAGTAGGCTGTATGACAGCTAATCATCCAGAGTCCAAAATGAGTTTGGTGCAAATTTTTTAAAGAAAACTATTTCAGCATTGAGCAGATTAAGTTTTATTAGGATGCTAAACACTCAACTGTGCAGTTTTGTTGAACTGACAGTGAAGACTATATTAAATATTTGGCAACCATGGTACTTTACTTCTTATTTTAGTTTAAGTTAAGTTTATTTGGGTATCATGTACAATAAACATTCATATACTTAAAACCTGATTCATCATACAGAGATATAGCTTGAAGCTAATTTTTAACCCTAGTTTTTGGGAAGGTGATTAATTAATAGTGATTTATAAAACTGAAATTTCATGATCACATTTTTGATTCTCCTTTAACCACCTTCTTGCTATAATAGAAAAGGAGCAAATTCAGGAGAGGTTTTGATATGGGGAGTTCATTTTTTGTGGCTTCAACCCTCAAGACCTCAGTAGAATTCTCCCGGTATCTACGGTGATTATGTGATGAAATTTCGAGCAACCCACATTGTTATAACAAACAACAGTAATGTGGTCACAGGTAGTGACTTTGGCAACTTGTAAGAGAAAATATCTTTGAATTTATGTGAAAAAAAAGTCACCGTGACACCGTCAGTCAGTCCTCCCTGCCAACAGCATCCATCTCCAGCCAGATAGAGGCAGGTAAGTCCTGCTGGTTAGAGATGGTGATTATATGATGTGATGTGGGCATGTCTTTGTCGCTTTTCACTATGCACAGTGTATATTTCCAGTTCTAGATATTGATGAAAACTCAGGACTTTATTTTCTATGTTTTCATACCCCGGGAATAATTTTATAATGAAGGCCGGGCGCTATAATGAAATATAGAACAGGCGCTGAGGGGAGCTCTGGGGTCGAGAGGGTTAATAGAAAAAGCCGAGTATGCAAATTCCATGGATCTTGAAGGAATGATGCAGTTGGCCCCAGTTGAGGGCCTTGTACTTCTGCTCTTCTTCCCAGAGCAAAGCTTAGTGAAGAACTCCTTTGCTGTGGGTGATTTTATAGACTAACTGTACATCAGAGAAAAATATGAAATTTCCTTGGCTCTCTGTGCAGAACCAAAGTTGTGGTGATCGTATATTCCAGCAAGTATTTGTTAACTTTCACCTGGTATACCAGATATAAATCAGTTGTATCATCTCAAAGGCTGGCATGAGCATTAAGAGGACTCCAGATTGTGCCAATCCTTTGATTCTCTTCCTGAAGCAGACTGGGAGCAAGTAGTAAATAAAATCTTGCAGTAAATTTAATGGAAGGAAAGCCCTTTTGTTGGCCATTGAACAAAACTCGATACCAGTGTTCATCAAAACATAAAAAGATCTGTTCACCAGCTTTAGTCAGTACTTAAATATCTGAACTTTTAGATGGGCTGCTGTGAATGTTGGTGCATATGTGCATGGTGGCAAGAGAATCAATGCTAATGACTTGGGTGATCATCTGACTTTCTGCCACCATTAGGTCAAGGTTTTCACATATCCATTGAAATATCTCAGTAACTACTGGATGGATTGGCACAGACATTCAGGATTCCTGGAGGAACACCACCGTGACATGTGTAACTGTCTCAACAACTAATAGATGAATTGCCACACTGGTGATTTAATTCGAGTACTGGCCTTTCGACACCCTAATTTCACATAGAAGGACATCTTGTTTTGATATGAAGTACTTGGAACAAAATGAGAACACTGAATGACAACCGCCTGCCTGAGGTGACTAAGAGCAGCTTTACATGCTAACTTATCAGAACACCGAGGTCCCTCTGAATGACAAGTGTTGGCAAGCATTGCATGCCATGTGACAGCGGCTGTAACTCTATTTTTGGTTTGATCGAAGACAAATTGTGACACAGCTCAGCTCACACATCCAGTCACGGCTAATGAATTCTGATACTGGTATCAAATTTGTCTTTTGTAACTGGACACAGCGTGTCACACTGCCACATCAAGCTCTGGTTTGATAACTTGATTTGGAGAAAACTCAACATAGGACATTGCCATATCATTATCATGTCATGCCTGAATCCAGCTTGAAGTCACTAGCAGATTGTACATCTTACACTATGGTGTATTAATAAAACATGCTAAAATCAAACTATGCGAGTTTATATGACGTAACTAGTAGCAATGACGCTCTTAGTTAACTTAGTTAGGCATGTATGAAATGCTAATATCGTAAATCAGGTCTGGGTCAGAATCATGGGTAGGTCTTCCATCTTTTGCCAGGTGAAAAGATATCAAATAGATTTTGAGTGAAGACAAAAACAAGACTTAAAATCAGCAAATATGAGCATCAGGGAAGCCACAGAAGGTGTAATAATACCAATTGCTTGTCTCATATACACTGGTAGCTAAACAAATCTACACTGATCTATTAATGCATCACTGGTTCAGAATTATTTACATCGAATCGAAATAGTAAGAAGAGCTAAATGGAGTAAGTCTATGGCCATGTGTACAGATATAAACAAACACAGACACAAGTTTCTGTATTGTTTTACCTTGTAGACACAAGACTTCTACCCTCAAATAAGAAGTGAGTGACTTTGAGGAGTTCATGGATTATATTGAATAGTTTTATGTTCCCACAACAAGCACACACACACACACACCCACAACCACCACTGCTACCACCATAGAAAGACACAGGGACATTTGCAAAGGTCAGTTTGACTTTCGTCAGTACAAAGCCACATTTTCACACATTACTTGGCTCTACATCAGAATTACAAGCTAAATTTGCATAATGTTTTAAACATCACAAAAAAGAACATAGTGAACTATGATTTTCACACCAGAGTACAAAACTGTGTACCTTGTCTATCATGCATCAATAGGCCCACACACAAACACATATAGCTGCATCTCACCCGCCCATATTTATGAAACATCAGACTAAGAAGCTTTAAAAAATAATGTTTACTCATAATGTTAACGGTTCAGAAAAACAAATCTGACTTCGTCTCTGATTGCAAATCTGACTGCTGCTAAATTTTCATGGTTGGTGCAATGGTGCAGAGGCAATGGATGTCCAAATAACTGTTCCATTAAAAAATGAAAAATCCCCAAGGACAAATGCAAAAGACATAACTCGAAGGGATCCATGCGGTTCAGTGCGGTTTATGTGGGCTGGTGTGAAAGCTGTCAATCAAACCCTGTTGTGCACCAAAGAACCTAATAACCTTCCAAGCAGTTTCTGGTGTGCTTTGTTTGTGGTGTGTGAGGAAATGGACCAACCACTGGATTTTATGATAGTACATATATGATTTTAGCACAATCGCTAAAAGTTAAGCTCCTAAAATAAATCCATCTGTTGATTGTGAAATCTGTTCAGGAAGTGGCCCAATAACTAATCTGTATAAGTAATGTCTATTCAAATGATTTGGTAACCCATATGCTTGTCAACCTGAATATTTTCCCTGATGAACCTCAATCACCAAAATTTGATTTCCCTGTGGATGTACTGATGCAAGATAATTTCTTATTTACTCCTGTAAAAAAATCATTGTGAACAAGAACTGGACGATAACTAAAATACTAATAATAATGCCCTTTGTTTGGTCCATATGAACTTAACTACAGGTGTGAAAGCACCTCAAGTTGACATTTATGAAATCACAGTAAATTACTACTCTATAACCAGCCTGAATGTGATTCAAAAATCTCTGTCCTGTGACTTAGGAGGCTTGCTGGTGTACTGAACCAACCTAAATCCTCTTGCAACTTGAGTTCATTAGTTCTTGAATTTCTTTTTTTTGTGTTCATCTACTATGAACTTTTTGGCAGATGACATGCTACTATACAAACGATATCCTGCTGGCTGATCGGACGGCAGTGGTGGGTCACAATCACACTTCTCCATGATCCTGTGGTCTTTCTGAAAAACTCAAATTATCAGAATATACCAGCTCAACGCAGAGAAGGCTACAGAACAAGTTTTCAAGTAGTATGTGAATCACAAGAAATAAAATGTATCAGGATGGGATGTGATGTGTCCCGCATTTTCATATTTTCACCATACTAAGCTTTCAAATGCTTGAACCAACGTGAGAAATAATAAAAGAAAGAGTTTCACAAGACACAATCAGAATTTAGATCAAAGATTAAAGATATTAAATCAGAATTTATGGAAGGGAATGACACCTAGAATGACAGGCAAGTTGTCTGTCACTCAACATCACCGTTGCCTTGGTTACAGAGACTTAGACACGTTTTATTTAAATGTCAGCGCAAGTCTGCCTGTAAAAAAAAAGAGGATGTCCAAATACAGGTCTGACTGGCCCATGAGTGTGTCAGTAGAAATATGTACAAGACTGGTAGACTGTCTGACCTGAAGCAACATTCAGTAGGGGACTACCATGTTTGAGCAGCACAAGGGCAGAGGATGTAGAGTGCAGAGAGTTATTTTGACAGATCAAACATTTTCCCTGTGTCCATCATCAGATATTTATTTTTTTATTTCTGCACTTATTCTTTGCTCTTATTGACTCTTTATTTCCTTTATATTCATTCTGAGAGTAGCAGAGGACTTTGAAATTGTTGCATAAAAAGCACAAATTGTTCGCATAAAAATTCACCAGAATGAGTTGTCTGACACTCAAAATCTCATGGGATAGGACCCCCTGACCCTCCGCTTGATTTGTGTCTCATGGGTATATGCCTGCTGGCAAAATGCCTCTTATGTTCAACCCTAGTGAATCTCTACTTATAGGCACAGCAGTGCTTTGAGCTAGATGCGAACCTGACAGCAAGCTAACATGTTCAAAATGGCAGTATTTTGTTGAGGGTAAGCAGGATAAGGATTCTATGGACATCAGACTGATATGCTGCAGATTTGATTGTACAGTTCAGATTGACTTGAAACAAACTTAGAAATACCATCATCTGAAGAGAGAGCACGATACTATTTTATAACATCACAACTGAACATTATTGAAATTCGTGTATAGCAGTATACATGCTGTAGAGCTGTTTTTCCTTCATATCAATGACCGACTTTGGCGTATTCACAGTCCCTCAAGGTTCTCAGAAAACCATACAATGCACACAAAGGTGCATGGGCACGTACACAGAGCTTTTTCCTGTAACTGCCAAAGTGGAGAATATCAGAAAGAGCAAGTCCTGTTGCACTATAGCCGTGATCCCTGTCAGATGCGCTCAGCGTCTCATTTCAGGCTGCGAAACTTCCTTTCTTGACCAGGCCAAATCATCCAATCAGAGGAGGTATGGAGTGACCTCCTATGCCACGGCGAGGCACTTTTTGTGATGGCAGGCACTGAAAGAGTAATTGAATGTCACAATAGTTGACAGGCCCCTGTGACAACTTGGAAGCACCTGCTGGGAAGACATGTCTTGAAATGAAGATTTCTGAGAGTGAAAGGAGCTTACGGAGTGTTCAGAATGAAAATCACATGATCCTTGTCAGGTTGTGGTGTTAGGTGCTGAAACCCATGTCAAAATACATGCAGGCTTGTCCTTTTCTGAGGTGGAATGGGAAATCAAAACCGCGCATTGAGTAAAATATACATCAAAATACATAAATCCAAAGGTTGTACCATGATACCATAAAGGCAGGCTGAATAATTAATACTTAAGAACATCTATCATTTATCAAATGTAGAGCACAAAAGTGTACAGAGACATCACATTATGTATTGTGCAAAGGACTATCTTGAAAGCAGTTACTTGGACAGTATGGTTAATAGTGGATTACCCTTTAAGTTATTATAATACATTAATGAGTGAAGGCCTGACACGAACTGTGAGCTATGAAAAGATCAGTGATGCAGCAGTTCTGACTGAGTAGGAAAACACTGCAAGACTCCAAGATACACATCTGCAGCATGCTTAATTGATTAATTCCCCCCAACTGGAATTTAATCAGTGGTATTTTAACAAAGAATCTCTCTTAATATCTTTCTTTTTTTTTCGCTCTTGGATATGTATTTATCTGCCCTCATGAGCAATCGATAACTGGTGACAGTAACACATTTAATCACTCTTGGGGTTCCGGGCTTTCTTCACCTGGTTTGACATGCTCGTCCTGTGTGCCCGGCCAGTTATTGCCTTGCTCTGTCAACACACCAGAGGCTAGAAATAAACAAACACGGAACGGTTCTGTAGAGCAGGAATTTCAATCAATACGGAGCAGTGGTATGTGGTGCTGGTTCAGCGCCACCTTCTACTCAAAGGGCATTTCACTAGAATCGATAATTGCATGGCACACTTACAACAAGAGCTAACTGGGAAACAGGGGAGATGATCTAAATGACAACTTTCATTCAGCTTTACTTACCATCCCCCAAAAAAGCAGTGGTGGTCATTTAACGTGACAAAAAATTGTGCAAAAATATTTATATTTGAATATATACTCGACAGAAAGAACACTCGTACATAAAAGACTTCATCTCTTTCTGATAGTCATGCATGAATGTGGCAGTTGCCCCCCCGAGAGTAAAATGGTGCAGCTGATGATGGATGCCCACGTTTATTCATAGTCGAGGCACAAGCAGCAATTAAGCAGTCTAAAGTGGGAAAGTCAAGGTGATGCAATAGCAGTAACACAGCCAGCCAGCAGTGTTTGGTAGCCCTCCTGAGCTAAATATGATGAGTGTGTCGTGAATGTTTTTTTCTGCACTGGTTCAAAGGAGACAATCTGAAGACCATCTGAAACATGCTGACATACAGTATGCAGCGAGGCAGCATGCCCCACACTTAATGAAGAGAAACCTGAAGACTTTATCTGATGAAACACACAGGAAATAGAGCCAAAATATGCAGGACATAGACCTTTTGAAGTTTATGAGTGCTAAAACACTTTTGTCACTGACTTATACAGAAGGGAGTCCAGGATACTTGATGTATATTCATGATTTGATATCCCTATTCAAATATAGTTCTGATGTTTATCACATAAGACATTTCGTGCTGCTTGGTCCTTTTAAAAACTTCAAACAGACTACTGGCTCTTGCGGAAACTTCCTCACTTGTAATGACTTTGTGTCAAGGGAGGACCTCCTTCCTATGCTTTTCACTGTATACAGCAGGCCGGTGGCTAAAATGTGGCGATGATGCTGAGGGGGTGGACGCAGCCCCTTCATATTGCCTTGTCAAACTGCGGGGGTGGTGAATGGCCACTCTAATGGACACACGCACACACACTGCTGGAAGCATTAACAGTCAACAAGGCCAAAATGTGCTAGGGAGGGGAGGATTTCTCAAATTGACACTGAGTAAACAGGCCACAATGTGTCGTAGGAGTGTTTGTGGCAGCCTGATGAGGATGAGATTAACAAGTCATTCACAGCACTTATTTTTCTACTATGTTGCATAGGCAATGATAGTTAGTTATAAAAAATATCATATATAACCTCCAAGTATGAGAGCGAATGCTTAATATTCATAAATTCAACTTTTATGCCAATTCAGCCACTATAGCACATGCATACCGTGATGCAATTAAATAATAATACCAAGAGGATTCCACAGCCATTGCTCAAAATATGAATACAAAGCCATGTGACAAAACAGCTGCACCTCAAGGACCACTTTAAGAGATAGGTTCACATTTTTCCAAGTCCGTTTTCAGAATAATACCACAGTTTCCACGAACATCGAAAAGCACAGTTGGTCGCTTTCATTTTTCATAATGTCTACAAAGCAATTTCAGTGGAAGTGCTTGGCAACAAAACCAACGGTGCAAAAAAAAGTCAAAACTAATGCGAGTCTTCAGTAGTGTGATTTAGACAAATCAAGTTGATACATTTCAAATACAATCTCTCTCCTTTTGTTACTCTGCTTCCACCACGGCCTAGCAAGAACACTTTCTGTGAATGCACTGAGCAAATTTGGTACTATAAAATGTGTAACCTTGAAACATAATAATATGACTGGTCTGAGACTGCCTCGTATAAGCTTCGGTTGAACTTAAGAACATATTTTTAATCAAAACGAGGATGTTGCCTGACCATGCCTCGCATTTAAATCATCTTTAGATGTGGACCTTATTTTGGCCAGTATGGACAGGAGGAACAATTGAGTGTGTATCGTATTAGGAAAGACTTGAAAAAATGAGAACCTATCCTTTAAGGTCTTGGCAAAGCCTTTGATTCTCCAATTTCCAAATAATATGTATATTATGAATTATTTGTTGCTGGTTCAATATACTGTAGATATATTGGTTTTGGCATTTTGGCTGTGTGCTGATGTTCAAAAATACACATCCCTGAGGGACACAATGGACCCCCCCGCCCCCCGAAATTCATGTATGTTACCTCGTATTAAGTTTTGCATTCCCTCTGATCCACCAAGATAGGGTATTACGATATAGTATCATATATTATGTAGTAGGCTACCACTGGTTGGTGATGACAGCCTGAGTAGGTGCTTTGGTTGTTATGATTATGGCTGTGACACATGAGTTCATAATGGGTGTAACTGTAACTACACGCAGGGGCTGTGTGTGTGCTGTGAACTGACCATGGTTGTGCTGTATTGTCTGAACTTTCTGTAGTGCTTTGGTAGCACACAGTGTTGTGGAGTATTGAACTAAATTAAATTAAACTAATATTTTACTTTACTTTAATATTTGCATAAAAATTCAAGTGTTTAAAGTGCCAGTTTTTGGCCATTTTAACTACTGGATCTACAAACAATTTGGGTCATAAAAGGAGAGGATTCTTATTTTACCATTGCTTAAGATGGATAAATGTTTTCAATCTGAATTTCTAAAAGTAGTCACTTAGTCATTAACAGTCAGGAATGATTTCATTGTTGCTAACTTGTTAACTTGTTGTTTCCTATCTAAATGAGTCTTAAATGAGTAATCCTGCTTTGTGCTAGATCCCCACCTTCTGAATGGCAGCTGTGTGAATGATGTTGGACATTGCAAAACTGACATTTTCTACACGTTCACATGAATTTCGTTTTATTTTTAATTTTTATTTCATGTGGGCACTTTTTGCAATAAACCCAGCTGAGTGGTATCTCTTGCTGGCACGTCATGTCACTATTTTGTATTATACCTTGTTAGAATTTTTTAACAACTTTTTCTATGTGGCTTTAGTTAACCAAAGTGTGTTTCTCCCAATAGGATATCTTTTCTGTAGTTCAGCTTTTTTCAGTGTGAAGTAATTGGTAGCTTGCAAAGTAGCTTCCACAACACTGGGAACACATCTGTCATGTACGATATAAACAAACAAACCTTGTGTAACTTAACAATGCTTTCTTGGCTAATTTTCCTAGACTATAGTCACAGCACAGCTACAAAAGCAATATATCCATACAAATATAGGCCAGCATACTGTTCGTCTCGCTTTCAGCCTCAAATATCCAGCATTGATTAGGTTCCAGTTACAATGAAAACACTGTTTGCCAAATAGCTGAGGCTTTTTCTCAAACTTAATATTTTTTAGTCATGTTGCAGAATGACAATACAATAGAGGTTGCTGACTACAGCTACAGAAAAATAGACAAAGAGCATAGAGAATGACAAAGAGAAAGACAACAAGCAGCATAGCTGAATACACATAACTTTTGCTATGCATAAAATTGAGTCTATACCTACTGAAATTATGATAAATAAGTAAAGTTATGAAACATCAACATCCAAATGAAAAAATATGATGGAAGTCGTGACATGATTGTGTGTCCGTAAGAGTTTAGTGTTGTCAGCTAACGATTATAAAAGATACACCGGCTGTGAGAAAATGTTCTTTAAACTTTATAACAAATGGGGGTGATGTGTTCTTAACACATTCCTAATCAGTTCAACTGCTCTTAACACAGTTCTAATCACAGCTAAATCTAATGAAGGTGTGCCCAGAAGCACACCATCCACATGAAGCTATAAAATGGTTGTCTGATGCGCTGCAGGAGCTGAGAGAACAATTACCCAGTGGTCTCTCCTTCACAGTTGGAAATAGAGGTGGTCTAATGACAGGTAATTTAGCCTATCTGCGTTAGAGCTGAAATCTGAAAGTTATAAAATTGCCACAAAATTCTCTCACACAGATGTTCCATAAAAACATTATTAATGTCGGGCTTCATGTTTGTTTGTGTCTGACTGCCTACTTGACTTTTACCGCAGCTTGTAATCTGCTTTTCTTTTTGTCTTTTGACAATGCCCACTGAACAGGTGTGACTGTTATGTGTGTAAGTGGTGAGAAAAATAGCAATGCTAAAAGGGATCTAGGCTCATGACAGTGTTTTGGGGGTGTAATGTGTGTTTTTGACAAAATGCTAGTTTCAGAATTACAAAGTTAGGTGTAAAATGCTACAAATAAAACAGTTTGTCCCTTCTACAGTGATTCATTGCCAGTATGTTTTTGGACAACAATTCAAAAGTAGCTATTTGATTCTGGGACTAACACAATGGCCTGATTATTAACATTTCACATTGCTCATTTAAATCAATCAGTCAAGTTCTCATTTTATTATTTGTTTTTGGTCAGGATAAACTTGTTTCTTACTTTCTATGACCATAGTTCAGATGGCATTAATCCTCCATATACCTCTACACTGCTTGCTTTAAGTTAACTCTAGCTAATTTCACCTTTTGCTGCCAACTTCCTTTTACTAGAATTGTTGTTTTCTCCAATCCCACCAATGTTTACGTCGATTTTGTCTCATTTGTCCTTCCATCCACCCATACAGTGATACAATTACAAATATGTTGGATGATCAACTATTCATCCTGAAGGGGACATGCATGTCTGTGTCAAATTTAAAGGCAATCCTTCCAACAGACACATTACTCAGAGCCGTAAATGTCAACCTCATGGTGGTGCTACAGAATAAATCAGGGGATCACCATAGGATTCTGCACTGTGGGTATCTTTACAAAAATCCATGTCAATCCATACAAGTTATTGAGATATTTTAGTCTGAAATAGAGTGGTGTGCTAACTGACACTGGCACATGCAGCAAGTGCAACTAAAGACTTCAGTGAATATATTTAGCCATCTCTGCACTGTGTGTAGGATGCATCTCTGCAGATGGAATCTTTTGTTGAATTTGTCCCTGGCTTCATTGTCACGGGGATATTTCTGAATGTTGTTCAGATGTGTGGGTGTGTTGCATCCCATCCTGCTATGTTTGTTTGCTGTCATACTGTGACATAAACTGTCAACTGAGTGACTAAAAACTGAATGTGAAAGGTGGGAGTTATCTTGGCTATAAATAATGTATGGGAGGGATATGACCTTTATGCCCCTCCATATCCTCCCAGTTAAGGTTGGGTCAGTCATACTGGAGAAAGATAGTTGATTGATTGATCGACTAAATGGGAAAAAAGTGGCTTGGAGCAAGCCACACAACACAATAGGAGGCGTTCTTCCTGAGAATGAGACTCAGTCAACTACATTCAAGACAAGAAAACCCAAAGTGTTGGTATTTAACAGCCTTGGAGCCCAAACGGCACTATCTTGGGGACATGTTTCCCGAAACTCTATTAACTATCTCTCTCCAGTATGACTGACCATTAAAGTCCCCATGAAACAAAAAGCAGAGTGCTATTTGCTTCTGCATATTTACATGTAAGATGGGGAGAGACTTGTGTTGTCCTGGGGTTAGAATGAGACTCCACAACACAACACAAGGGTTAAGGTTGCATTCCATTCAGGTCAAACAGAGTCAGGCTGCTGCTGTGGTGCATTTTGGCTCACTGGAAATGCTCTGTTGCAAAAAATAAGAACAGAACCTTCATTAGTATCATTGGAAACACCTGTGTCAAAACAGCTGCTGTTGGGGTGTCGATTAGCTCAGTTAATAGAGCATCCGCCCCATGTACGAAGGCTCAGCAGCGGCCCAGGGTTTGAATCCGACCTGCAGTCCTTTGCTGCATGTCGTTCTCCATCTCTCTCTCCCCACATTCCTGTCACTTATCAGCTGTCTCTATCAAAATAAAGCTTGAAAAAGGCCAAAAAAAATCTTTAAAAAACAGCTGCTCTAAAAAAGGTGGATCAAGGTGTGCTTGCTACACCCACACATGTACGCATTGCAGATAGCGCTATGAGCTAGCATTTACCTTCCAGTGAACATGTTCAGACCCAGGACTTCCAAATCAGTGGTGGCCAGTCTGACAGGAAATACAGTTGCCAACCAAGGTTGTTTTTCTGCTGGGTTTGGCTCCTGGCATCCAAGGCCTGAATCAGTTGGGTTTGCTACAAATACCATGAAGAATACCTAAAATATGACTATTTTGTCATTGTAGGGCTGAATACTGGTGACATATGTGATAAAAAAACACTTGGTCACTGGTAGTGATGGGTAGTTGACAGCAGGCATCGAGAGCAGCTTGTGACAGTTTGATCTAATTGGAGAGCATAAAGAGCAAACTGTTTAGCTTTAGTGTGTGGGGAAAAAGAGAGAACTAGTTTTGCATTTATTACTGATAGTGTGAACCATAAGTACTCTTTTAAAGCATGGACATAATATTATTAATGGAAGAGGACCGAGGACGCATTTCAGACGATTTAATAATCGTCCAGATTCAAATTTTGCCAAGCATAATTATGTGTATTATTTGCTGTTTCATTTCAACTACTACATTTTGGGTGAGATAGGGAAGCTTCAATAAAAATGACAAAACTCACAACCATAAGTGACTGTTAGAAGAGCATACAGCAGCACTTAAAATCTCACAGCTGTGGAGGAACTTGTGGCATTTGCACACTAAGCCTGTAAAGTACTTTGGCACATACTTCACTTTTGTTGGTGTCGTGTCTCTTTATCTTTTCATTTTGAAATTAAACATTGCACAAAATGATGCTTGAAGCACTGTCAAACAATGTGCTGGCTCACTAAATAATGGATAAGTGCCAAATGCCTCTTTAGTTGTTTCAACTTAATCGATTTCTGTTTGCCCCTTACTTGCTTATGCATACAGATCTACTGTACAGCATGTTTAAAACCGGCACAATATCCAGCAGGGTTTCTGAAAACCCACAAAAGCTGTTAGAAATGATGCGATAATGTAAGTTAAAATGACCAGAAGCTTATTTCTTGGCTGGCTTGCTTGGAAAAGCCTTTCTGTATACTTGTGACAGACACAATCGCTCCAGCTAAGCACAGGACAGATCCTTTGTCTTATGAGGAGAATAGAAGCCAAATGCTACCATCCCCCTCTTCCTCTGTCCCCATCTCCCTCTCCCTTCATTGCACGCTGTTATTTTTGCAGGTGCATCTGCAGTGATCTATTTTTCTCTTCACATCTTTTAATGATTCATGTTTTGGGGTTTCTCGCCCCCTCATTCTAAAAGCTTGGTGAACACAGGGAGAGAGACTGTGAGGGGAGGGCTGATCAGAAGAATAAGTGAGCAATCATAAGGCTACAAAGCGTAGGATTAGGAACACAAAGAATAAAGAGGAGCAAAATATTGTTTTTAAAAGAGTGGCACAAAGGAGGCTTGAAGAAGAAAGTATAAAATGTGTGTTTGCTGGAAGTACTTTGCTGAGCATTGAAGTATTTGTTGGATATGGCCAGAGTCTCTGTGATCCATCGAAGGGAAAAAATGAAATTTCAGCACAAATGATTCATTCAGTACATACATTCTTTATGTCTGTGTCATGGTACATTGATTACTGAAGGAAACAGGGAATTTCTGTGACCAGTGACTTTGTGCTTTTAGAGAATAAGAAACTGTGGATGGAGCTCTTGAAATACACTGTTCTAATGTGATTGACCACAATTCTATACCAATAACAATATACCAGTAATTAATTACTGGAAAGCAAAGAAAATGTCATGTTTGCTCTTGATTTTTGAAGGTGATATATAAATAAATGTTACTAATTAGCATGCAAACATAAATTATTATTCACTCAAGCATCAGTATTGATATCAAACTTTATTAACATTTTTCAATAGCAGAGTAAAGAGATTATATTGACCTCAGATCACCATCCTAACAGTTTATTAAAACTAATAAATTCAATAATTTTAGTATTTTACAAAAACTGTTTTTCCTATACATTCTTCAGGGTCATGTTTGTTTAAACAATTGCAACATGTCATTAGGCAGTTTAAATGTTATGCAATGTGCATACAACTGTATCATCGGCATACATTTGTACTGTGACAAATAGAAACATATATAAATCCTAACCCTGTCAACCCTAAAATAATATTTCTATAATACTAATTTGCAAGCAAACATTTAGATAAAAAATGTAATGCCATTAAGAGTACATTTGCTTTTAAAATAATCAGTAAATGATGTTAAACTATATCCAATAAGTCTCAAAATGTTGATACCGAGTGTAAAATGCTCACTGACAATACATTCAATTGTTTCCCGCCAAAGTACGCGCCATTGCAATAATCAGGTCGTGGCAACTAGGCTACAACATTATTACACTTTTATGCTTAGTTTGGGCATTTGCAACTCTTGGTTAATGTTGGGAAGAGGCATGATGACTGAAACTATTATCTTCACTAACCTTGAGGGTCTTTTGTTGCCTTAACCAAGGAAGCCCTTTGTATGGCCACCATCCACCACAATGTCCTCTCTTCAACTTGTGTCTATAGCACATAAATGTAGAGCTTCATTTTTTCAAAAGAAACAGAAGTTGCCTGTTAACGTAAACCAGACAGGGTTAGCATTACTCACCATGCTGTATTTGGGCAAGCAAATAAGTAGTATACAAAACTATAACTAATACTCTCTCAGAGACAGGGCTCTAGGTGCAAACAGATATATGGACTCAACAACAATAGACCCTTGTGGGAGACCTGTGCTGCATTTTAGCTGGGTTCTGACGATGTATCCTAATGTACTGCACTCATACTTTAGTCAATCTTGACTTTATTAAAGCTGTACTCAATATTTATTATATGCACAATGTAAGAAGACACAGTAAACATTATGCGGTTTTATTTTGTCACTTAATTATACTGAGATGTATTTCTCATTTTGTCAAGCCTCATTTACACACTCATTTATTTCATCAGCAATGAATATAGTGTCTTTTCTCCATTAAGATTAGTGGTTTCTTTTTTCATTTTTATTTTTTTCATTTCTATTCTAACTGACCTAATCTTTCCTTCTCAATCTCGCATGCGATTGCTTTCCTCCTAATGACACACTCAGCTTTATTAAACAATCATCTCATCTAATCATTAAAAGATAGATAACACACATTGGGTAATAAAACAATTACATCAACAAGAAATGGATTATTCAGTACATATTATGTCAACATAAAAATGTAATTGTATTCTCTTAAAAGAAACCTTTCTCATGGAGACCATGGATTCTTTTCTTCGCTCTCTTCCTTCTGTGGTCCATTACAGCAATATCAAAAATAAAAGCCTCAAAAATTCCCACAGAGTTTAATCAAAATTTCCCTGACACAATGTCAAGAGAAATGGAACAGTATGAGTTTCACAAAAGGTTTTATTTATTGTGAGCTTTTTGATTGGAGTACTGTAGAAAGGTATGTCAAACAAACAGGAAAACTTATTGTAAATATTAAGTGAAAAGAACAAAAAGATCCCACCTTCATTTCTCCATCCTCCAACACTGTTCCGAGTGTTTACTACTTGCGAGTTTACTGATGTGAAGGTACTGTTGCAGAACCATGAACTTGATTGCCCAGATAATGAGCACTTTTTCTAGATTGTCATCTGGTGAGCACCGCCTGGTGAGGCCCCCGTCATGATTGTTTTCCCACCTTTACTCCATCCATCATTACACCAATTAATCTTAACAACAATGTGGCTTGAAAATGTAAAAGAGCAGCAGGATGCTAGTGGATGCGGAACATGACTCAATGACCAGTCCACGGAGAAATAGGGAACTGCTATTTCCACTTTCACAACCAGTTTAAATAATTTGTGCCAAATCCCTGGATAACATTCAGTGAGGATGTTTGTTGACATAACTTAACAATTTGTATTTACTACTCTGCAAAAGTTGTGCATAGTACAGAAACCACAGGAAAACCACTGTGTTGGTGTTCTTGCCATCAGATTCTAGAAATGCCATTGTCACAAAATGATTTGTTGTTAGGTCTAGGGGGTTTAACTACCACTAAGCCCAGGGTGTACCAGCGCTTAAGGCAGAACCATCAGCAAGACAGGTTGCAGACCTTACCTGAACCCTTTCTAGGGCCTCTCTTCTTGGGTCCCAATTTGTGTATTGAACTTGGCGTTGGTGTCAGATCATTTAGGGGGCTCCATTTACGGAATATGGGAGAAATGGAATAAAATATGCGCAGACTATGTTTTAAT
Source organism: Sciaenops ocellatus (assembly GCA_033000465.1). Classification (NCBI taxonomy): domain Eukaryota; kingdom Metazoa; phylum Chordata; class Actinopteri; family Sciaenidae; genus Sciaenops; species Sciaenops ocellatus. The sequence continues at coordinate 28,783,600 of CP136888.1, read as the reverse complement.
CATGTATACCAACCAAAAAAGTCACCATTAAATGAGCCTTTAATAAACAAAGCAGCGGGTCCTCTTCCACAGAGTGTGCTGTGTTGAACCACTGTATTCCTAAGGTAGCCCAGAATGGGCAAATTAAACACTGGCTCCACATCAGGGCCTTTCATGCTTTTTCCACATTTTGCGGCCACCACTGTGAGGCAAGGGGGTTGCAATCAACTACAGCTGCAACACTAGATGTCACTAAATCCTACACACTGGCCCTTTAAAGAAAAAATACTTCACTGATGAAGGTAGTGATTTATTCACCATTGCGGTCCAATCGATGACAAATGACAATCTGTGACAGCCATCAATAACTACTAATTGCTTCGATTTCATCATTTTAATTTCCTGGTTCAGGTGCTGTTTTTTTTTTTTAAGTGGTGCAGCGTTCAGTCGCGGACAGAAAATGTCCAAATATGAACTACTGCTCCGCTCTCTGTGTTGCCTTTGATGTGTGATTGACACATCATTAGCTAGATAGCTGAGAGAATGGTGACTTTCTGACCTCTATAGAACAATGCAAGGACTGTTACAGGGCAAACTCATTTTTTCACAATAAAAGTTTCAGAGAGCATATTCCAAGTAATAAAGTAAAATTATGTTTTCCCTTGAGTTTCTTTCTGTGGTCTTCTTTATTGTATTTTTTTTCTAATAGAAACACTCCCACAATGGCTCCTGGTGAAGAAAAAGTCAGAATATACAATTGGATGATGTGTAACTTTAATTTTAACATAGCATAATGTCACAATCTTCTGTCTCAGAACTGTAACAGTAACCCTGAGCTTTTCCCTCTCAGACATCGTACATCTGAGCACTTCTTCAGAGCAGGTAATTATATCTAACTGTGGATAGCCTCATTCAAACGAAGAGGTAGAAACAGTGAAAGTGTAAGTAGATGGTAATGTATTATAATATAAGCGCTATCAATAATAAGAAGTAAGCTCAAAGAAAGGAAAAAATATTTCACATCAGATGGTCAAGGGCAATGTGAATAGCCTTAGCCTTAGATAGTCTTAGTTGGGAGGAACCTTTGAGAACCTCAAGCCACATTATATAGCTGTAATATTGCTGAACGCAGTAGAGCATAGCATACTAGGTCAGATACTTAACATTGAAGAGAATGCCCACTGTACATATGGCTTCATAATCCTTCGAGAATATTGCCTTTTAAGCTTTTATTTTAAGGCAAAGAGGCTGCCTGTGTCTGTGCACATGAGCAATGCACACCTCTTTTGCTGTACCCTTTTCTCCAGAACAGTCATAACCATTCTGAAAGTTGAGAGCACATTGGTTACACATGGAGGAGCACTTTATTTCAAGGTTCATATGAGGAGGTTAAACTAGTTCTGTGTATGAATAAGCAGCCCAGTCGACAGACTCAAGCTTGGATGAATTTACAGAGGAGCCATTTTAGTTTTCTATCTGTCATGCAGCCTTCTTCCGAGACATAAATGCACTATGTCCAAACTCTTAGCCTACTCAACTGTGGCACAAACACACACACACACACACACACACACACACTGCAGTCTTATAATGTTAGCTAGACCTTTATTTCTCCCTGCTCTTTTATGTTTCTCTTTTTCATTTTTTCGCCCCTCATCTACTGATGAATGATGCTGAGAGAGGATACAATATGAAGCTCAGAGAGGGAGCGTACAGTATGTGCATATGACTGATTTGCTTTATTTATTCATGAAAACTACAACATCAAAGCCGATACTCAATGAAAGATGAAATGCCTGCTATGCAAATGATTTAATGTGAAAAAACAAACGTAGTGAGCATAAGGAAAAAATAAAATATGTAACGTATAATATGGAATATTGTTAGGCACAGCTACAAAGCGCCAGATCACAAAACATTTCCCTTTATCAGTATCTGCCAATATAATACATGCTCCCAATAATATCTGGAGGCTGTGGAAATGATACAATTTGCACAGTGGTATATTTCATTATTGGTTTGTCTGGACAAATATAAGAGATATTTGCAATGGACTGAAGTCTGGCATGCTCTGTGCCTCCCTGCTCTATGAGTCATTGGTCAGTGTCTGTTCCAACCCAGAGAGCAAGAAAATATCAGCAGTGACGAGGAATAAGAGGAAAGGAAAATACTTTATTAACAAATACATCAAAATTATCACTATTAAAAGAGAGAATATAGATTACTTGTTTTGCTGATGATGTTAGTTTGTGTGTGTTACATGTATTCCAGGTGTTATTTGTGTATGATTAAATGTCTACTTCTTTTGTATATTACAGATCAGTAAACAGTAAATAAATGCACCATTGAAGCTACAGTTAATGGAAGATGTGGGTTCATTGTGTGTCTTTAAATAAGCCCTGGCATTTATATACCAATTTTCTATCTGCTGCAGTTGGAAAATAATGTGTACAACCGCCAAAATTTAAGCTGAAGCTGGGACATGGTCAGTGGTGTCAAAACAGTTTGATGTGCCAAATAAAGCCCTAAGCTTGCCTGTAGCCATTGCCAACAACAGGTGAGTGTTTTGACAGCAGCATCTGGCACTTTCTGTCTGTCCAGGGTGCATAGGTTGAATGAACTGACAGCATAGATGTGTGGACATCCTAAGATTTCTTTTAATCTGCCAGAGAAGATACAGCAGTGCTTAATCAAACAGGTAATGTTGCAAGGCAGCAACATTACAGACTATTAAGTCTGCATTCAGGACAATGTACCTGTATGTTTTTTGTATTGTGACTGTTGTGACACCTTGGCAGCTGGGGAGGTGGGTTTAAATTACAGCTGCTTTTATTTATATTTTAAAGCATTGAGGCACTTTCCATTAAGAGGCTGGTGTTCTTATGATCCCAGGTCTACTGGTGCTCTGCTCTCTTACCACAGCCACTCCCATGACTCTGTTCATAGCAGAGTTGGCTTTAGCTGCAGCAGGAATGTCTCTGACCCTTACTTTTGTCTCTTTCCACTGTGTGCAGCATGGCCTTCAAATAGCTGTAGCAGCTAATATTAAACAGCTCAAAAGTGCATAGTGCAGTGAACGCAGGCCTGAGGTCAGTGCGTGCTGACACTGTACTTAAAGAGTGAGCAGTGAATGTGACTGTGGTGTTAAATGTTAAGTTTATATTACACACACACACACACACACACACACACACACACACACACACACACACACACACACACACATATACACAGTGATTAAGAACATATACTATTTGTGAGTTCTAATGTAAATATATCAACTTGCGTGCAACTGTTTTAACTAGTTACTATCCTTTATATATCCAGATAAGAACAGAAAATACCTATTTTACATAGACATGAGTGATACAGCATTTCACACACATGGTCTTTGTCGTACAAAAGTGAACACATCTGTATTTTATAAGCGATTTATGATGAAACAAATGCAAACATAGACAAGGAGACTGTAATCTGTTAAGGCGGTTTATGGTTTTGATGGCTTAGCTGTAGGTTTTATTGGAGCGGCGTAGGGCGAGGGAACGTAGTAAACTGAGGGAGCAGAGGTGGTGTAATAGTCCAAACTGGCAAATAAGTGTCAAGCAAGGTGATCCTGAGCTACAAGCAGAACACAGGATCACCAAAAATATCAGGTAGGCACACGAAACAAGGTAGTAATGCGAAGCTTGTGGCTCTAGTTTCTGTAACACATAGGAGACTGAACAATCTGTGTGTATCTGGTGTAATAAAATGAGAGTATTACATTAATGTAATATTTTTTGTGTGTATATAACATTTCATCTCTAAGAATATTTTCACATGAAAAAGACTGTTTTTGGATATTTTTGCCTTTTTAAGTCATTACCAAAGTCATTTTTTTCAGTCGATATCTTTTGTACTCTTGACTCAAGTAGTTATTTTACTTGTTTTTCCAAAGTAAAAGATAGAACTCTAATCTAGAACGAAGATATATAACCTGGATCTCCTGTCGATACACACAAATAGCATTTGTTTAAAAAAAAGTGTGTTTTTCACATTTATATGAAAGCAAAAATCTTGAATTTATTGGTGCAAAATGTGGAGTATGAATCAACTGGAACTCTTTTTGTATAATAGGTCTGCAGACAGCAGCCTCCTCTTTACCTTTCCAATAAAGAAAGGAAGTACAAAAAGGTGCTCTGTTATATTACTGGCAATAGGAATTGCTCGCCGAGACCTGAGCAATGCCCTTAGCAACTATTTTTTTTATGTATACTTGAAAACAATGGGAGTCTGTGTACTGTAACTTCTGGGAGTTAAAAGTTCTGTCTGTGGCTGTAAACATAGGCAGGGCACATGAGAGCTGAGCAAGCATGTATGACAAAGCATATGTATTATAGTATAGTAGGCCATAAGTAAAATATATAGTGCAACAAATGCAATGAACAATCATAATCATAAGTAAGTAAGTAAACTTTATTTATAAACCAGAGTTACGAGGTGTTGTACAATGCAAGCATTATATTCTGTCACGGAGGTAGAGGGGAGGTACAAGGACGGACCCAAATGCAGGGAATAACACAAGTGATAATTTAATGAAAACCAAAACTATAGAGAAAAAACAAAGAAACGCAGGAGCAGAATACCAAAAAACCAAAGGACACAAAAAAGACAGATGAACCAAAAGGCAAAAATCAGGGCAAACAAAACCAGGAACAGGAACACAGGGAACGAACACTGAGGGAACACCGAGGGAACACCGAGAGAACACAGAGAAACTGGGAAAACCAACAGTCAACGGACAGAAAACGAAACAAAGGAAACACCGGAACTAAATAGACAGGCAAGACTAATTAGGGACAGGTGAACCAAATCAGGGGCAGGTGCAAAATCAAAAAAGGCAGGAAACAAGCCAGGAAGTAGGACAGACAGGGTGGAACTTACAAAATAAAACAGGTGGAACTACAAAATAAAACAGGAAGTACAGAAACAAACTCAAAACTGTGACAGAACCCCCTCTTCAAGGGACGGCTCCCAGACGTCCCTAAAACAAAAACAAGTCCATGCCAAAAAGTTCAAGACGAACTGGGTGGGTGGAGGGGGTCTGGAGGAGGGGTTCAGGGACAGGAGGCTCAGGGGCAGCAGAGGCACCCCTCTGGAAGCCGGCGGAGACGAGGGCGGAGACGAGGGCGGAGCCCCTCTGGAGGCCGGCGGAGAGGCCAGCGGAGCCCCTCTGGAGGCTGGCGGAGACGAGGGCGGAGCCCCTCTGGAGGCCGGCGGAGAGGCCGGCAGAGACGAGGGCAGAGCCCCTCTGGAGGCCAGCGGAGAGGCCGGCAGAGCCCCTCTGGAGGCCGGCGGAGACGAGGGCGGAGCCCCTCTGGAGGCCGGCGGAGAGGCCAGGGGAGCCCCTCTGGAGGCCGGCGGAGAGGCCGGCAGAGCCCCTCTGGAGGCCGGCGGAGAGGCCGGCGGAGACGAGGGCAGAGCCCCTCTGGAGGCCGGCGGAGAGGCCGGCGGAGCCCCTCTGGAGGCCGGCGGAGAGACTGGCGGAGACGAGAGTGGAGCCCCTCTGGAGGCCGGTGGAGACGAGGGCGGAGCCCCTCTGGAGGCCGGCCGAGAGGCCGGCAGAGACGAGGGCGGAGCCCCTCTGGAGGCCGGCAGAGACGAGGGCGGAGCCCCTCTGGAGGCCGGCGGAGAGGCCGGCAGAGCCCCTCTGGAGGCCGGCGGAGACGAGGGCGGAGCCCCTCTGGAGGCCGGCGGAGAGGCCGGGGGAGCCCCTCTGGAGGCCGGCGGAGAGGCCGGCAGAGCCCCTCTGGAGGCCGGCGGAGAGGCCGGCGGAGACGAGGGCAGAGCCCCTCTGGAGGCCGGCGGAGAGGCCGGCGAAGACGCCGGCGGAGCCCCTCTGGAGGCCGGCGGAGAGGCCGGCGGAGCCCCTCTGGAGGCCGGCGGAGAGGCCGGCGGAGACGAGGGCAGAGCCCCTCTGGAGGCCGGCGGAGAGGCCGGCGGAGCCCCTCTGGAGGCCGGCGGAGAGGCCGGCAGAGCCCCTCTGGAGGCCGGCGGAGAGGCCGGCGGAGACGAAGGCGGCGTCCCTCTGGAACCCATTGGCGCCCCACTGGCAGCCAGAGAGCAGGAGGAACTACAGACCTTGGCGGTACTGGAGGACGCTGTGGAGCCTGGGTCGCTGACGGAGGAGCTGGGGCACCAGAAGTCAGCCGGGACGCCGACAGAGGAGCAGGGGCGCCAGGAGTCGGCCGGGACGCCGACAGAAGAGCAACGGGGGCAGGAGTCGGTCGGGCTGCCGACAGAAGAGCAGGAGGGGCAGGAACCGGCCGGGCCGCCGACGGAGGAACAGGGGCAGGAGTCAGATGAGCCACCGACGGAAGAGCAGGAGCTGGAGTCGGCCAGACCACCGACGCAGGAACAGGGACAGGAGTTGGTTGGCCCACCGACGCAGGAACAGGGACAGGAGTCGGTCGGGCCACCGACGCCGGAACAGGGGCTGGAGTCGGTCGGGCCACCGACGCCGGAACAGGGACAAGAGTCGGCCGGGCCACCGACGCAGGGACAGGAGTCGGCCAGGCCGCTGACGGAGGAACAGGAGTCGGCCGGGCCACCGACGCAGGGACAGGAGCTGGAGTCAGTTGGGGCGCAGACACAGGAACAGGGACAAGAGTCGGTTGGGCCACCGACGGAAGAACAGGGACATGAGTCGGCCGGGCCACCGACGCAGGGACAGGAGTCGGCCAGGCCGCTGACGGAGGAACAGGGGCTGGAGTCAGCCGGGCCACCGACGCAGGCACAGGAGTCGGCCAGGCCCCCGACGGAGGAACAGGGGCTGGAGTCAGCCGGGCCACCGACGCAGGAACAGGAGTCGGCCGGGCCACCGACGCAGGGACAGGAGCTGGAGTCAGTTGGGGCGCAGACGCAGGAACAGGAGTCGGCTGGGCCACCGATGGAAGAGCAGGAGTCGGTCGGGCCGCCGACAGATCCACGGGGGCAAGGGTCGGTCGGGCCACCGACGGAGGAACAGGAGTCGGCCAGGCCCCCGACGGAGGAACAGGGACATGAGTCAGCCGGGCCACCGACGCAGGGACAGGAGTCAGCCAGGCCGCTGACGGAGGAACAGGGGCTGGAGTCAGTTGGGCCGCTGGCGCAGTAACAGGCGTCGGCCGGGCCGCCGACGCAGCAACAGGCGTCGGCTGGTCCGGTGACATTGGTGCGGCGGCCCGCTGATTTAGCATGGTAGCTAAATGCTCCAACTGGGTGGCCAGTACGTTGTACTGTACCAGTACGTCTTCTCTGATGGAGGCCAGACTCCGGTCAGTGTGGGAGAAGTTGGTGGTGATGCACTCCTGGCGCTTCAGGAGTGCCTCCCCAAGCCGACCCAGATCCATTTCTGGCCACAAAAATTCCCGCTGGGTCCAGGAGTGGTCTGTCCGTTCTGTCACGGAGGTAGAGGGGAGGTACAAGGACGGACCCAAATGCAGGGAATAACACAAGTGATAATTTAATGAAAACCAAAACTATAGAGAAAAAACAAAGAAACGCAGGAGCAGAATACCAAAAAACCAAAGGACACAAAAAAGACAGATGAACCAAAAGGCAAAAATCAGGGCAAACAAAACCAGGAACAGGAACACAGGGAACGAACACCGAGGGAACACCGAGAGAACACAGAGAAACTGGGAAAACCAACAGTCAACGGACAGAAAACGAAACAAAGGAAACACCGGAACTAAATAGACAGGCAAGACTAATTAGGGACAGGTGAACCAAATCAGGGGCAGGTGCAAAATCAAAAAAGGCGGGAAACAAGCCAGGAAGTAGGACAGACAGGGTGGAACTTACAAAATAAAACAGGTGGAACTACAAAATAAAACAGGAAGTACAGAAACAAACTCAAAACTGTGACATATAAGTTAAAAAAGGAAATAACAATATATTTAAAAAAAAACAATAAAAACAGTAAAAACAACACAGCAAGCAAAAAACACAGTACGGGACAAAGTGCTTACGAAACAGGTGAGTTTTTAGCAGCTTTTTAAAGCTATGGACTGACTCTGCGTTTTTTTTTTTTAGAATTTGGAGAAGGGAGTTCCAGACAGTCGGAGCCACAACTGCAAAGACCATCAGAAAGGTCTTGGTCAGTAGACCACTGAGATCTCACAGCGGTCTAGTAATTTAAAGTGAGACCCGCTCAATTTTATAGCAGATTAGAAGAATTTGAAAATTAATTCTATATTCAACCCCCAACCAATGCAGATTGGCCAACACTGGTGTGTTGTGTGACCTACGATGTGTTGGTTAAAAGTCTAGCGGCTATATTTTGGACCAACAGAAGCTGAGACACAAAAGAGCAACTCAGAGTGGTGAACAGTGAATTACAATAGTTACAAATCTTGATCTTGAAAAGATCAAGGTCTTATTTCAAAAAAACAAAAAAAAAAAAAACAGGATTGGACTACTTTCTTTATGTGCCACTCAAGGTTCATACTGTATGTTGGTCAAAAGGAACTCAGTTTTTGAGGTTTGCTTCACATTTGCTGCTAGGGGACAAACACACTGCTTTATTTCTTGTGAAATCCTCTCAGGGCCTATGGTGAGGACTTGCGTTTTGTCAGAGTTAAGTTGGAGGAAGTTGTCTGACATTCAATCTGTGATTCAAGGTGTTAGGCAGTCTTGCAGGGTAGAGAGTTTACTGCGGTCATTTGATTTAGAGGGTAAGAATAGCTGGGAACTGTCTGCATTACAGGGATAAAAAAATACACTTAAACTGACATATTAAGGAGGAGGATCATGTACAGTAAAAGAAGAATAGTCCCAAGAATTGAACCCTGTGGTACACCACATGTCAGATCAGCAGTTGAGGAGACGTAACGATCAGATATCTGGTGTTGGTCCAACGAACGGTACTGGACTATATCCAGTTCTGCATCGGGAATGTGACTGTGGACAAAAGCATCCGGGCTTTCCCAAACCAGAAACCCTGGATGACCAGCCAGGTCCGCACACTCCTCAGGGCCCGCGACGCTGCCTTCACGTCAGGTGACACAGCTCTATACAGAGCTGCTCGAGCTGACCTGAAAAGGGGAATAACAAGAGCCTAGGCGGACCACGGGATGCGCATAGAGTCCCAACTGTCCAGCAACAACACACGGGAGGTGTGGCGGGGCATACAAGACATCACAAACTTCAGAGGGTGTTATGCATCAACAGAAGACCTGAGTGCGCCTCTGGCAGAGGAGCTAAACTGCTTCTTTGCTCGCTTTGAAACATCTCAGCGGCACTCACCCCCACCTGGCTCCTGCACCACTCCACTCACTGTACAGGAGCACGATGTCAGACGGGTGCTCCTGGCAGTGAATTCCAAGAAAGCTGCCGGCCCAGACAGAGTACCTGGCAAGGTGCTCAGAGCGTGTGTCTACCAACTCGCCCCACCTTTACCAGGATCTTCAACCTCTCCCTGGCCCAGGCAGTCATCCCGCCCTGCCTAAAATCAACAGCAATAATCCCAGTGCTGAAGAAGTCTCCCATCACCAGCCTGAACGATTACCGACACTCGGCCTCTCTCCTCTCATATGTGCCTGGATAAAGGACTTTCTCACCAACCGACCCCAGACTGTGAGACTTGGCCCCCACCTCTCCTCCACCCGCACGCTGAACATCAGCTCCCCACAGGGCTGTGTGCTGAGCCCCCTCCTGTACTGCCTCTACACCCACGACTGCAGTTCGACCCACAACAACAACCTCATCATCAAGTTTGCTGACGACACCACAGTGGTCGGACTCATCAAAGGGTGACGAGGCAGCCTACAGAGAGGAGGTCCTGAAGTTGGCAGCCTGGTGTTCAGAGAATAACCTCGCTCTGAACACCAAGAAAACCAAAGAGATCATCGTTGACTTCAGGAAGCACAGCACCGACCCAGCCCCCCTTTACATCAACGGCAAGTGTGTGGAGAGGGTCCACACCTTCAGGTTTCTCGGTGTTCTCATCTCCGCCGACATCTCCTGGACAGAGAACATCACGGCAGTCATCAAGAAGGCTCAGCAGTGGCTACACTTCCTGAGAGTCCACAAGAAGTACAACCTAAACTCCAACCTGCTGCTGACCTTCTACTGCTCATCCATTGAGAGCCTGCTGACATACTGTATCACAGTATGGTACGGCAGCTGCACTGTTGCAGAGAGGGAGAGGCGCCCTCTCCCCTCCCTGATGGACATTTACACCTCCCGCTGCCTCAGCAGAGCCAAAACGATCACCAAAGACAGACAATGTGCTATACTTTACAATGTGCAATATTTCATCCCATAATGTGCAATATATATATGTAACACTGTATATAAAACCATATCTATTTTGGCAAATGTACATACTCCTCAGGACTGTGCACCTTACCTCCCTTTTCCTTGCCTATGTTTATATTGTATATTTTTATATTTTATATTTTTTCACTGTTGCACTGTTATTGGAGTTGGCTTTTAATCTCATTGTACATGCGTATAGTGACAATAAAAGGTATTCTATTCTATTCTACATGCAGTTATGTCCAGATGCATCATTCAATGAGGAAATTGCCTTTAAAGTGCCATAAAGGCTTGGATATTTGAGTGTTTGTTGATTCCAAAAAAAAAAAAAAAAAAAAAGAAAAAGAAAAAGAGAATGAAAAATGTATCGCTGTCTATCTTTACTCTCTTTGCTGGATAGGAGTTGTGGCGGGGTGCCTATAAGGCTGCCCAGGAGGCAGGGCAAATAGAAACACAAAATGCTCTGCAGAGTCTGAAGGTTGACCCGAGTTGTGGTTTAGGATATTAAATGAGAGGAGGGGAGTGATGCATTCTGCAGATAACCACTAAATCAGAATCACTCGCTTTGAAGAAGTCTCATCAGAACACAACAGCCGCAAGGCCAGGCAATGAGTTTAACACTGCCCGTGTACGCTGGTGGCAACAAAATACACAAGGGAAAAAAATAAATGCTTACTGAACAGGAATATTAAAACATCTGCACACACATCATCACAAGTATTTATACCATGACAAAACAGCTTGTTTGCCATCGCATACTTTGACATTTTAGGGATTCTCTTGTTTGCTGCTCTACCAGAGGATTGATGGAAGGGTTGACATCCATTTTGTGTCTTTGTGTTGACTGTTCGTGCACGTGTTAGCTTGTAGCATGAGAAGAGAACGGTGGTCTGTGCCGAAAAAGGAGAAATATGCCGTATGGTAAGTCCATAGTTGTTTTGCTTGCTTTGCTTTTGGGAGGATAGCTAGCACACTGCTCCTCCTACATTCAGGAATCACTCTTGGTTTTGCTCAAGGCTGGGAGGATGAACCCTGCAGCTTAATTCTCCGAGTGCTGCTTTGTATTCACTGGGGATAATCTAGCTGTTGATGATCAGAAAATACCTTCAAACTGTGGCTGTCAGCATGTTAAACCATTATGTCTCATTTTGCAATTCTGCATGTGTTAAATACAGACAATATGACATGTGTGGGTGGAGGCTTTGGAGGAAGATATATGTGATAGAGCTGGGAGTTATGGAACGGAATGTGATGATTAATGCAACTAATTACTAATGTTATAACTGAATGTAATTACTTTTTACATTAGTGATAGGTATTGAACATTTTTTCAAATCATTTGCCCAAAACCCCCGAAAAAACATTAGCAATGCCATATGCCAATTTGGTTGTTTCATCATTCAATGGAGTGAAATTTGATGTATTCATGTTAAAGAAATTATAATCAGCCAAGGGAACTTCATATTGTGGTGCTCCATGTTGCTATATCTGTGCTGTAAGGATAATTACACCTGAAGATCTTCGGTCCAGGTTTCTTGTTTTGAATTTTGACAATCTGATGACATTTCCTGTGCACCATGTATGAGCGTGTTTTAGACGTGATAAATATAATCCATTCTATTCTATTAATTATTAGAATGAGCCACGTTTGCAAGTAAAAGTTTGCAAGATAACTTTCTTATCTGTCAAAGCACATGTGTTAGTATTCTTTCTTTACTTTCCTTTACAGCATCAGAAATTCCAGTCATGACAGGCACGTAAAACGAGAGATAATTAACTCGTTTCCGTCTGACCTTTTCAGAGCAGAAACACTTCTGCAAGAAACAGAGAAAAATCTGAACACCATGTTGTCGATTGGCTAAAGTTCTGTGTAAATGCCACATAATGCACACAAATTATTGCATACATGATCATGCAAGAATTTGAAAGGGGTAAAGAGTTATGAGTGGAATCCAGATGTGATTCTTTGGAGTAGTATAAGTTTTTTAGATGATACTTTATACTCAAAAACGTTAGCCTGTATTATGGCTTTTCTTTGTAATATTTTACAAGCACGAGGGACTGCCCTCAACATTAGTGTATTCAGAACATTTTCGTTTTTGGTCCATTTCCCACAGTCAGTATGATTATGTTATCTTTCTGACAAACTGCACTAGTGGGAAGAGGACAGTCACTCGAACTTAAACTACATTCTTCTTCCCACCCACTGAAACAAAACTGAACTAAGACAGTAAACATTCAAGAGTGTGAAGCTAGTCCAAACACACTTAATGTGAATGAAGCTGCCATGATTTTGTCAGCCGCTCATTAAAAAAAAAAAAAAAAAAAAAAGGTAAATGTGAGGATCTGTCACTCATTTAAAATTGTGCTCATTTTTTTATTATTATATTTTGGAATAAATGTCACTCTAAAATTCCATTCCTGTCAGTCTTAGGTGCATTTTAGTTTGGCTGCACATTTTTTTTTCTTTCTTTCAAAGGAGGAACATTTTCAAACATTTAATACAGCACATCAAATAAATGTCAGATTTTGGTGTCAGTCCTTCAGACCATGTGCTGCTCTCCAGAAAAGCCATTTTGCACCCACGTTGAACAATCATAAAGGCAGAAATACACTTTAGAAGTGAGATGCCAGTTCCTTCGCTAACAATAACCTCAATAGACCAGACAGCATCGCAGCTGCCATGAGACGCGTTTTCAGTACAGGTGTGAGTCACTTTTTCAGCTGGAAACTCACTCTCACCAATTTTATCTATGCCTCTGCCACTGTCTCCACCTACACATATAACCCGACTGCAGCCAGAAGTCCAGGTGCGCTCTCTGACGGAGTCACTTAACGAAGTAGACAAAGCTGGACAAGATAATATAAGATAAATTGCTGTATTGACAATTAATTCTATTTTCTTAGCATCACAGATACAGAATAACTGTAAATGTAATAGTTTTAGTACCAGTTTGGGATTTGGCGGCAACTAGTGGTGTTGTTAGTGATTGCATCCCTTCACCCCACCATCTGCGTCTGATTGGAGAAGAAAGCATGGATGCAAAAAATATGTGAAAGGCCTTATCCAGAGCCAGTGTTTAATTTGTCCGTTCTGGGCTATTGTAGAAATAAAATGAACGTGGTGGACTTATTTTCAGGTGACTATAATAAACATATTTTATATATATATATATCATAATATATTATATTTCTGCCATATTCTGACAATAGGACACTCTATACGCTGGACTTCTAAGAGGCAAGAGAATCTTGCCTGTTCTTCACCTATACCTTTGGTACACATCCACTTCACACTATCACACGCTATAATCAACATGAGGTCTTGTATTGGTCGTTACGAGACCATGCAATAGGAGCTATGTGTAGATAGTCAGTGGTAGAGCACTTCGGGTCAGCAGGTGGGCTACTGCAAGCCACCTAATCTCTGCGCCACAACAAGTCTCCTTTATGCTCCCACTATTAATAACAGCAGTGGAAGCAGAGAGCAAGTGGAGGAAGAGGAGAGGTCTAAGTGGGTAGGCATTAATCAGATGTGGTGAGGGCCGTGAGCCAGAAAAGTGCTGGTCACTAGGTGTTATCGGGCATAAGAAGGAAAAAGCAACTACGATGCAGCAGCAGAATGTACACAATATGGCCATGAGTATGTGGATACCCAAATATGATTCAAGATATCATTCAAAGACTATGGATATTAATTTGCTGGCTCTTCCTGAGGTTTCTTCCACCTTTTTTCCAACAAACACTGAAAACCACTTCTTTATGAACCTTCTTTTTTTGTGGGGGACCTTCACCAAAGCGCTACCAATGTAGCATTAAAAGTTCCCTTAACTGGAAGTATGTGTTCTAACATGGACGTTGGTGGAATGCTGGACTCAAGTTCTTCTGCTCCACAACATTTATTCAAGAGCTACAGTCAGTGGCGACGATTATATTTCATACTACACACGAGAAGGAGAAAAAGAATGCTATGTTTCCATGCGTGCACATACGCAGTCAATGACTCTTGTTTTTTTGCACTAACATTTAGCATTACACCACCATCATAATCCTATCACAGGCATTTCAAAGACCAACCAACAAGTCCAGACCAACAGCCACATACAGAATAGTTTACACTATTGTTAGTGTGTACTGTATTGAATATAGCCCAGAGAAATGTGTAGTGTAAGTCTGTAATTTGGCACCAATCAAGCAAATAATTCTCTCATTTAGCAGCTTCATCATAGAAAAAGTTTGGCATGAAGATACTGATGACAATATGCAACAGAGCGACCAAACCAGGCAGCTAAAATAAAGAAACAAAAAGCCAAAAAAAGTTTGTTCTGTGTCTCCCTGGCTCTGCATTAATTCCAATAGCATGATGGATGTTCATCAGTGCAAGTCCACTCAATCTTTTGTCAGCCATTGTATTCTTCTCCAAACAATGCTAACAGGTGAATGCTCAGCACTGGCAGTAGATACATGCATCATTAGAAGAATCTATTTATGTTTGAGTATAAGTCTGCAAATGATCTCTGAACCTGGCAGATGTCACTAATGGCCAGTTGTATTGCCTCCACAGTTCAAGCTCAAGTTCAAAACAACAAAACTTTAAAATAAATTAATGAAAAATTATCATGCACTGCTATAGTTACAGGCTACTTTAAGATATACTATAACATATAACATTTAAGCTCATAAAAATGTGGCAATCAGTTAGCCTTTACGAAGCTAAATAAAGGGATATAGGGATATATTGGGAGTGAAATTCAGCCCTCGAAATAAGAGTCCTAAAATAGTTACTTGCATGCTCACACAATGATGGTTTCAAATATATAATCAGAAACTACAATGCAATCTCATAAAAAGAGAGCAAATGCATGGTGTGTGTGTGTGTGTGTGTGTGTCTGTGTCTGTCAGTAATAATAGGAAATAAAAACAGTTTCAGCCTTGATCAAAATCAAAACACAAAATTTGGAGACAGAAAAAGCCAACCTCCAAAGTACACAACAACGTACCTCCTCCGTTGTTAATGGCGGGCATTTAGCTGCATCTTGCACTCACATTTTTCTCTTTTTAGCTTGTAATTTTCCGCACCATCCATTTCGTTTTCATCATCCTGCCTTTTCCTTTTTCGCCATTTTCACTTATTATGTTTACCACAGAAACAGAAAGAGCCAGCACCAACCCATCAGGAGAGTGAAATCTCAAAAGATGATAAAATGGATGACATGCATGCAGTAAAGGAAGAGGTCTTTGTGATTTGTGGTTGTGCAGGACCAGAGTACTTCCTCCAGGACGTTGGTTTCCATATAGTAGTTTGCTGCAGTAAACAGCTGCTTTGCTAGTTTTCTTCGCCATCTTCTTTCTTTGCATGTGAGGCACTTGTCTAGCCTCTGGTTCATGCTTGTTTTAAAAATTTAGCACAGGAAATATTCTCTCTATAGCATGAGATTTAGATTTATCCTCTCCTGGATCTACACCATCACACCGCAGATATAAAGTTACACACAAGCCTATTGTGCATCATCCACCCACTAAAGCATGAAATGTGTCTGTAAGAAATGTGACTGCAGTTATTACAAGTTAAGAGTCAACAATGTAGCACCCCGCTACTGCCCAGGGATGTTTGAACACTGAGTAACTCAAGCATCTGCTCTCACACTCACTAGCTCTTTCTCCCTCTCTCACTCATGCACCCTTTCTTCAAGACCATCTCTCCTTGGGGAGCATATGCGACGCAGCGATCCAACACTAATTCTACTGCCTCTGCTCAGTATAATCCAATCTGCTCTACTGGGGAAACAGAGGTATGGACTAAAAAAGAATGGAGGCCCCACAAACAAATAAACAACTCTAGTCTTTCTGACAAGTGCACAATTGAAAATTCCCTTTCATACATATTCCTTTTTACTAAATATGACCAAATGTATATGTGAGGATGTGCACTGTGCCACCGCATTGTTTACTTGCATATATCCTATGGGTTTGTGTCCCCTTTTACTTAATCCGATATTATACGTAGATAAAGCAAAAAAAACAAAATGGCTGATTGGAACTGCTCCTCTTTGCACGTCCCTCCAGAGATTTTTAGAGTGTAATCATTTTAAAATTCAGGCTGCTCAACTTCCACCAGAAGAGCATGAATATTTCACCCTCTGCAAATGAGGACTCAGCCATGAACTCCTTGATGGCAGTGATTACGACATGGTAATTAGTGAGATGGTTATGCGATGATGATGATTGTCATTATTGTGACCTCATCAAAGGCTGTCAATCACAGCTCATGTGGAGCTAATAAACAGCGCGATGGGGAAAAGCGGGAGGTTGTCTTTCAGGATATATAAAACGCTGACATGTGAGTATAATGAGGTATATTCATCAGTCTGATGTGTCTGGAGGCCAAATTGAAGATAAAAGGATTGCGGTTATTTTTTACATGAAGGCGTGACTTTGACCGTGTTCACATAAGCACCTGGAACATTAACATGTACACAGCTAATGACAGGCATGCAATTATTGAAGCAAATTCTAATTCTTGATGAGTAGGAAGGTTAATCATAGTCAAGGTAAGGTAGGCGATTACACATAAACATGCATACAGTGTAGATGACTGTGGATACTGACTGTGGTGTGATGTATCACTGATTGCAGCCGGCACCACCACTTAGTCAGAACCACTTCAACGGCCCGAGCTTTATTCAGAACATTCACATTTTCTGTTTAAAATAGAAGCATTTTATACAATTGCATGACAGGGTTAGCACATAATCCTAATGGTGATCTGAGAAATGTCAGGACAGTGAAATTATTACAGAACAGTAAGGAGTAAGAGTTTGGGCATTTTTATAACATCTTAAATAGAATGCCACAAGTCAGATTTTACACCATACATTCTCTCTCCCTGCTTCTCTAATGTTTTCATTAACTGGTCCTGACTCCCGTCCTTTCCTCTGCAGACTCCCACATCACTCTTCTCAACTCCCTTCCCTTGAAAATTGAAGTCATGCAGCAAGCAAGCGGATTCCTGAAAAGCATGGGGGTGGCAGGGGGAGAGAAATACCTCCAAGGATTAGTAACTAATCCAGGCTTTGGTCTGGGAGGCTCCGGCCTCTGCCTCCTGTCCTTCAAAACACTGGAAGCTCTGTCGGCAGGGTCACCACTAATGGGGTGGGGGCTTCATGGGTTTACGAGGAAAGAGTGATAGGGGTGCTTGTTAGCAGGCCAAAGGAGTATTAGCTGCTTGTGTTAGTTAGTGGTGGATCAGCTGGTGTTGGACTGGATGTGCGAAAGAGCAGCAACAGTACAAGCTAAGGGGTCAATTTATTTCCACCAAAACATAACAAAACTGTAAAATGTAAAGTGTGATCAGATATGTTTTTGGTGCACAAACACAGACCTTTTTGCTAAGATGCAGTTTTTTTCCCCACACAGCAGAGATAAACTGTTGGGTGGGGGGGTTGCACTTTGGTAAAAAACACTTAATTTTCAAGGAAACTGTTGGCAACATAGTCTACTACTCAGTATGTGATAATGGCAATTACAGTGAAATTAGCCGTCAACACATATGATTGAACAGCAGACACGCCAAGCTGTTGTAGCATTTATTTGATCCCCGATCAGTTCAATAATTTAACGATATCTTGATGATCTTTTTTTGGCAGTTACAGCTTCAACTGCTTACCATCTCCCTCTGGTCTGGAATAGGGCCAACCCCGATTTACATATACTGTCGCCCAGCAAAAAACCAAGACAAACTACAAACAGATTCGTGATTTAACACAGGCGCATGTATAAAAAAAACAATGTGTTCAATCTAATATGGACTTTATCTGGATACGAGCCACTTGAAATGACAAGTGTAAATGGGGCCAAAGAGGTTATGTCCAAAGCAAAAACAAAAAGTGACAGGAAGGTTAACAATTTACATGAATTATAATAATAATGGGCCCTAGTTGATGTGTGCATGTTAGGATGGCAGCTAAGTGGGCTTATTTTACAATGGGTCTTAATAACCACAAAATATTGAATGTTTTAGTTGCATTTATTCTATTTTTGCCATGACTTTGTATAGGGTGCTGAATCTTGGACGTTTACGGGCTCATGGACAATAGTTTGTTTTAACTGATCAACCTCATTTTCCTCACCTGCCATCTGTATATACCTTGTTGCTCCAGGTTACTGAGTTTTAGAGATGCCAAGCTCCATCCACTCTGGTCAGTTTTGCCTTATTTAGAGTTATTTTGTTTGTTCAGTGTGTTTCACCTCCATCCAGTTCAGTTTCGCCAACAAACCAAAATCTCAGCACTCAGGATTGAGACTTAAGTGGAAGAAACTAACTAATGTAAGCTCAGTTTATTATTAGTTTTTATTTACTGTACTGTGAGCTCAGAGCAGTGTTAGTGTTTGTACCACAGGCATTTTGGACCACCAAGATGAGGATGCTGTCAGGCCTGGCGCACAGAGCCAGAACCAGCGCTGGGCCAACGGTCAATGTAACTGGGCTTAGCAGGCTTTATGGACATAAGGGCAGAGGCGAAGTGACCGGATAGGATGTTGACGGAGGAAGCTAATACGAGAAAAGATGAGAGTGACCAATCAAGAAGCTTCCAGGCATCTGAAATACAGATGCCAAGCTGGGCTTCTTGCTGTTGGACTAAGCGTGCATTCAGACAAGATCTGGCGCTATGGTGAAACGTAGCAGGGTTGCACGGTAATGGGGGCTGATGTGGGTTGCTGGGGCCATTTGCGTAATTGCATTGAACATAACTGCTGTGAAACAATCAGGAAATAACTTTTTATTTCTCTGATTAACTGGCTTCATCGAGGCCGGCTCACTGTCAGTGGACCTGGATAGTCTCAGTTTCAGAGACATTTCAGGCCGACTGTTGAGGGTTTACCTGATCTGAGTGTCTGATTGGCGGCCGGAGTGTAACGTCGGGCATGGACCGCCAGAGCCAGAATGGATGACCCCCCTCTCTAATGAATGGAAAAACATTTTTGGAGTGCTGGTCTGTCTGCAGCCTAAGTAATATTAGCTGGCTGCTATTTCTTGTGATATTGCACTTGCTTGATGTTCGGCTGTTAGCAAAGTTGTTGACTTGACAGTTTTTGATAGAAAGCATACAAATATATAAATACACACATGCAACTGTTTACATTTACGACGGTGGTATTGCACTTTGGGGGGGTTCTGTCCTGGACTACAGAACTTAAACAATGCCATGTGATTTCTTACTGTACTATACTGTGTCTTAAGTTTAGTTCTGGGGGTTAAATTGGGACAGAAGTTCTCTGGGGTCAGCCCTGGAACACAGTGTCCCAAACATTGTGGCTAAGATACAATACATTATACTGTCAACATAAAACTTATTCGCTTATGTATCTGCTGTTGTGTTACTGAATGGATTTTAGTCTTTTTTTTCAACACTGTGCCTGTCATCAAATGACTCACCACTCACCACCCTCTTTGTCCTGTCTCAGCACAAAATTACATGATGGATGTGTGCGGACAAGCTGAGGATGACGGGGGGGCACCACTCTGTTAGACAATGCCAAGCACACAGAGGTGAACTGAACAAAGAAAGTCAAGACAAGTCTTTTAAAGTTTGTCTGATGTTAAAATTAAACAAAATACACAATCAATAGAAGATCTGATCACACCTTGAAGAAAAAAGACAAAGTATTAGAGGAAGAAGAAGGCAAGGTATTAATGTATAGACCACAAACACATTCTCAAAGGTTGAGGTTAGAAAGAAAATGTCTTGAAGTTGTTGGTCAGAGCAAGAGAAACCTTTAGTAAAAAAAAATGTGCTGAGCCATATTGTCTTTTTCCTGCCTTCTGCTTGTCGAGAACAGCAGCTGATGAAGTGATTACATTCAGTGTGAGACAGGTGCACTTCCTTTGAGTGAATGTGATGCTCCGCTAAAGTGACAGCAACTTATGAAGTGAGATAGATGCACTCCAAAAAACACACAGAATAATCTCAATACTAGAGCCTCGGTTTACCATTTTATTTCCTTACACTGATGTGCTTTCAACAAAACAAGCCTTCGTCAAAGTGCACAAGAGTGGCGTCCTCCTCCTGAAGAATAAGCAATCATCCCCAGGTGTGTAGGAGAGGCACCAACTTCTGTTACTACAATGAACAATAATATACCGCAGACACTTTTCTTCCAAAGAATACAGGCAAGGGTCAGACCATCAAATCTCCCCTTTAAAACCAATTCTGTATACAAAGTCCAAATGGAAGTGTACAACCTAAACAAAGTTTAATGTCCTATTCAGAAAAGACCATAACAATAACCATATCCAGAGTGCAAGTTAAGCTCGAGGGAGCCCATCACGAGATTAAACCAAAGGAAAAATAACATGTGCATGTTGGAGCAGCCAACATGCACATGGTATGAAAAATCATTTTTAAATCCAATTTGTTATCCTGTATTTAAAACATACAAGACAACCACTTACAGTATGGCAAAATGCCATGATTAAAGTATTTGTCTTACTGAAGGCACTTTTTCCATCAAGAATGTAATTTACATTCTAATCTGTTCCTGCATCAAGACTTATGTTGGTTAAATTACAAGATATCTCAAAATCGGAATATACGAACATGAAACAGTGATGGAGAAACCTCTGGAGACCCCCTCGTCATTTCATTTTGTTGGACCAGAACAACACACAGCTCTGAGAGAGACGGCATCTACCTCAACTTTTAACTCACCATTGGTTTGCCCAAGTGAATATGACGTAAACATTTGGATTCAAGGTGGCCACTCACAAGATCTGCACATGATAGCACCAAAATCAGCAACAAATAAAAGAAACAAGAAGAAAGTGGCATCAGCAATTGCCTGGGTCCTACACTACAAGCGGTTGATGTGCTTATGTTGTTTAATGGATTGTGAGCTAGCTAGCTGAACTGTTGTAAATAAACTACACGTTGGTATTCTTATTCTGTTGCTTTTGGCAGTTACGAAGCAGCTTCAGGTGCATTACCACCAGTATCTGTGCTGGACAGGGGCTTATTTGCATGTAGATCAGGAAATCTGAGATGACTCTGATCTTGTTTATGGAGATTAATATATGTTTGTTACTGCATGTAAACAATAGTACAATCATTTTGAGCAGATAGGAAAATCTATGAAATGACAAGTGTAAATGGGGCCAAAGACCCAGGAAGCCATTAATTAGAGAAGGTAGAGAAATAATTTATTCAGGATTCCATGGGTAAGGTCCTGGTGCAACCTCAGAACAGTTTTGACTGGTATTTGTTGACAGGAGAGAATTAAGGGAGTGAAAAATGTTGCTAATTGCCTCAAGATACATTTTATACATCAAGAAGAATGTTGTTGTTGTTATGAGATTTCACACGATTTAGCAGACAGCTAGCAGCGTCAGCATGATGCAGGCTAAATATATACTCAAGTGCAGACTTAAAAACTGAAGCTCACATAAAACTGATAGTTACATGTCTGAGTGCAAACTGCCACAATTAGCAAGCTCGCTAAATTATGATCATTAAACTACATTTAGTTTTGTTCAAATGGAGTAGCGGTTACTTGATTTTCCGTTATCGGCAGTGAAAATTACACGATAAAGAAATCCAAGGGCCTCGTGTACAACCATGCATACAATTGTGTATATTTGTGTGTGTGCGCATGTGGATTTTCACATTATTTTTTACATAAGCCTGCATACTACACTGCTGGATGCTATTGTGGTTTTTGAATGAAGCAAGATGTGCCAAGAAGGTAGAAACAGTCAGTGAGAGAAATGTGCTGTAACCTCTACTTGGAGTTGTCATCTAGAACTAGCTTTGCAGGCTTTGCTCCATTAGTCTATTGTATAAGATGTGGGTAGGACTTAATATGAGTTCTCTGAGGAAAAGAGGCCATCATAAACCCCTGCTGACATGCCAAGCTATTTTTATTTCCCTCTCCAATTGCACTGCTGTTCGGCACAGCATGAGCTTTACAATTCACTGTCTAAAAAGCGTTAAAAAAATGAATTATTACCACAAAAATTGAGAGAGTGAGACAAGAAGCGAGAAGACAGTCAGGATTAAAAAAAGGAATATGTGTGATGAGATGTCAATATGAAAGAAAAAACATGTTGGGGGAAAGAAAATGACAAGTGGAAAAATGAGAAAGCAAGAACAAATTAGAAGCAATCAAATGACAGTTCCATTTTAAATGGCTCACATTTGTGTTCAACTTTCTTTTTTTTTTTTACTTCCCACAATTATCTACATAAATCCACATATTATAAGTTTATGGCAGTCTGTGCTGCTGCTCTACTTCTCTCAGGAAAATGAGAAAAAAGGTTTGGCCGAGACTGAATCAGAAGCTGTGGTTCCTCGTGGACTCACAGGGAGGCGTTTCTGCCCAGCAGGGTGAGCTGTCCCCAGGGTAGACCTCATCTTTCAAATCTCTGCCAGATACATTGGGGAGAAGGAGAATATGATGGGCAGAGGAGGTCTCCAGCTACAAAAGAGTGATGGGTGATGTCAGAAGGGCGCAGTCATGCACACGCAGCCCCTGGCTCTGCTGGGACATCCAATTCCCTGTGTGTCAGTGGCAAGATGTGCCTTGCATATCATCTGAAAAGATCACAATTCACTCTCTGTGTTCAGACACCCAAGGTAGAGTCCAAAAACTTAAAAAAAAAAAAAGTCTACACCTGCCTACACTGTGTTTCTAAATCTGTCTTTGATGGCAGAGAAACCATGGCACCGTCCTTAAGTGTGACATTGTGTTCAAGTCCAAACAGAGACTCGTTTTCACCAAAGTAAATAAACCAATGTTGCGCGGGGTTCGAGGACAGCACAGGAACTCATGCAATTTCTGTGTATGCACGATTCATCTCTGGAAAAACTGAATGGTTTGTTTAGAAATAGGTGAAAAAAAGAAAACCTCTTCCAAACTCAGCTGCAAGGAGACCTTGGAATACTGCAAAAGGACACATTCATCATCGGTATCATATGGTAGAATGCATGAATAAAGTTGCAGGGCAGTGATTCCCGAGCTGACTGTCAAAAGCAGCCCTGAGTGTTCTGAAAGTTTTTTTGGGCGAGGGTTAATTATTTTATCAGGTACATTTAATTTACCGGGGTCATCTTCCTTTTGTGTTCAGTTGAGCACTGACACGTGCGCATTTCCATGGATTTGTCGTTATCTACTCATCCACTTGTAGAAAAACTGGTTTCAATCAAGCAAGGACTTCCAAATTTGTTAAAAAAGATCCAACGACAACTGAGTTGCTCTTTGGTCATCGTGCAGTATGGAACATAGACTGTGAAATCTAGTTTGGAATAATGACGCATGTAATGACAACCATCAGGTGCTAAATGATATAGTTATTCATAGGTTATAATTAGAAAATGAGGTAAAAAAAATCAAAGAAAATAACCTCAACTTAAATTGACTCCTTTATGTTTATTACGTTCATAAAAGGAAATCGGAATGGCCAAGGGCTAATACTGCGGATACAAGAGCCTTATCTGATATAATAGATGTAATTTTACCCTGCCTCCGAACATTATTTTATGAATGATGAAAAAATATTTAATAACAGCAGCAGAAGAAATGGTAATGATGAGATGATGATTTAAATATACACTTTTGCTTTTATTGTTTTCTGAGGCTTCTTCTTCAGAACTGAATAGAATAAACACTCATTGCTCTAGCACTGGAAAATAATAAAATCACAACTATAGCCATACTGTATATTGTATATGCATTGGCTAGGAATTACAGAAATGCATGTGCATGTACATATGTATCTGCATCTATGCCAATGAGAACATGAACGCATTTCATAATTTTTGTCTTATTATTATTCCTGTATCACCTGATAAGTTACAACTATAAGAGATCCAATTATAATTTTATACTTTATAAGAATTCAGAACTAAGTTTGCTGGGGAGGGGTGGAAAGGTCAAAAAGAAGGATGTGAGGAAGACGTTAAAGAAAGCTAAAGTTTTCAACTTCAGTTCTCGTCTGACACCCCCATCAGCATGAAGATGTCATCCATCAGTATTTTGCAAAACTGTCAGTTTCTGACCTTACAGTCATTTTTAAGTTTAGTGAAAGATTGTGGTTTGGTTTAAAATGACAGCTTTGTTAAGATTTATTCTTCATCGTCATGGTTACAATATAAAAGATTGGGGCACAGCTGTGGTCATACTTACAAAAAAGAAATGTTGACTGTCAGTAGGAAACTGGAAACTGGTTGGATGGATCAACAAAATACCAGACTTTGACGTGGGAGTTGACATGTCAAAGTCCAATGTTTTGTTGATACATCCAAACACCCTGACCTCGTCTCGGCAGACTTTGTGGCTCTTTAATAACTTCACACTATTTACTTTTTTTGCTCCCGATGGACATAACTGATAATTACAGCTCATGGGAGGCTTTGTCACTTTGTCACTTTTCTCGGGAGGGCAGTCTCTAGTTTTCAGGTTCTAAATTAAACTCAATGTGACGGCAAGCATAATGTTTGCGTCACTTGTAGCATTGTAATTTATAGGTTTGAGGGTTGAGAGTACATAATACATGGGTCTGAAGAAGCTGATCTGTGTCATCATGTCCCACAAATATATTTAGCACAAATATCAGTCAAATGATGTCTTGTGTGTAGAAACTAATTGTCCTGAGTATTCACATAAACAGGTATACATGCTTACTTCTGTATTTTCAGTGCATTCTTTTCATGAATGAAAACGGATCTTTCTGACTCAATAAACTTTGTTTTCATGTGATTTTGACAATAAGGACAATAAGTCTTATTTTTATTTGTCAAAAAGAACAAATTATATTTCACAACATATATTATTCAAGATGTAGACGGGTAGTATAGGCACTACACAAATGCAATTTCTGCAGAGTCCATCCATTGTTACATTCACTGGTTAACTCATCATTTATTTATTTAAAATATATGTTTTTTAAAATTGTATTCTTTCAATGTCTGGTGCATTCAACTGACTTTGTTATAATGTGAACATATTGGATGCAGATACTTTAAACAGAGTTAATTAAATATGGCAGTACGTGTTTGGGAAGCGACATTTGAGTTCAACGTAGGCTTTGGAGTTGCAGCACGGCACTATCTCATTCAGTCAGGTAAAAAGTAAAATAGAATGTCTCCTGAAATGAAGGCAGACTTTCTGGGCCACTCTCTCTCTGAGTCACCCTTTGGTTATTTCTGAATAGGTGCATATTTATTTATTTATTGCTTTGTTTTTTCAGCTTGTCACACACAAAACCAATTCTGGCAGAGACAGCCTAGAATTTTAAAGTCGAAGTGATACCCATCTGGTGCACCTGCGAGGTGTGGATTGATCCATTAAGTCAATGTGGCAGGTGGTGCCTGGGGAGATCGTCGGAAAAGACACATATACACACTGATCTCCAGAGGCCAACACAATGCAGACCAAAGTGGCAATCAGACAACGTTCATGTCTCTGCTGAAAGTTAAAGCATGCCATTTGAAATAAAGTTTCCGATTAGATAATGATTTTTAGTCAGGAGATGTGAAACAAAAACCCACATTCATCCAACTGTGAATGCAGTCAAATTGTGGACATGCTGCAATTAGAGAGCAGAAGGTGGCTAGAGGGAGAAAGGCTTGCATGCAGAGCACTGGCAATACCACTCGAAGCGCTCCCCCTCCACCCACACACACACACAAAAACACACATGCGCACACACACAACACTCAGAAAATGTTTCTTAGTGCCCTCAACGGGATGAAAACCGCAGATGCCTCCCGTGCCCTGATGATCGGTGCAAACGGTCATTTCAAGCTGAGAAACAAATGTTGCGAGGGTTACTGTATTATGAAGGTCATGTGATGCAGCATTCATTTTCCTGCTGTCATCGTGACCCCACTGTGGCCACTGGCCTACTACAGACAACCATCTGAAAAAAACAAATCAGCAGCGAAGATGTAGTTTTAGTCGTTTTTATTTGGTTTTGCAGCAAAGACTGTCTCTCTTTTGTCTAAAACAACCCTTTATTTTACTATAAAAATAAACAATTAAATTAACTATAATGGTAACTATGTGCACTCAGAGTCTGAAATTATAAGTACATGGTATTATTCACAATGAATTTGTGTCCCTGCAGCATTCATTCAATTGTGCTACTTGATGTTCCCTTTTTAAGGAGTGGTGAATACTTAAATTACAACTATCAGCCTGCAACTGCACAAGAAATAAAGTGATGATAATGATCATGGTAGACTCGATGTTCTGTATACTTTGTTTATTGATTGTACAAGTGCATCTGGTATCTAAGCCCATGCTGTAATTTTAATCACGATAATTATAGCTTGCACAGGTATACTGAGATACTGGGTGTACTGACAGAAATATCTTAAGAGTACATGCTGCATTTGGCCGCACTGTCAGACAGGAAACTACCATAGTAAAACGCTTCTGGCCCTGTCAGGTTTGCAAGCTTTGCTTTATGGGAAAATACAAAGAGGCAATGCAATCAGAATTTGGAGTAAATCACCACGGCAATTTCTGTCTTCTTGCAGTCAAAACTTCTTGAAAGCTCCACAAATCAGTACTTTATGTTTACAATGAATCAAATGATTTCCTATGATTCAAAAGGAGCTGCTTGTGCTGACAAAGCAACAGCGATTATCACCCAACTCTGCAGCTCCTCTGAGCCTTTTAGCTCCTTTTAGCTAATTGTTTTGGTTTTATTGCACTCTCTGGTTCAGTCTTCTGAAGCCCTTTTCCAGGAGCAGGAATTAGCAGATTCACTGAAAAGTCTCCTCCAATACACCCTCTGATCATTAGCACTACCTGTCCAAACACTGTTTGACAACACTAATTAGTTAAAATCAAGTCAAATTTGCGAACTAATCTCAGCACAACAAGTAAAACATCTTAGCAGCTTGAAAACTGTGCACATCAACAAACAGATAGTTGGTTTCTCTCTCTACACAGGATGCATTCAGGCACAGTATCGAATGCAGGACATCTGCATTTTGGCAACGCCCAAGGCCCCCTCACACAATCACTGTAGTTACCATTTACAAAATGGAGAAAAATAGACACTGGAGCAGTTGTGGGACTTGTGTAGACAGCTGTATTGATTAAAATAGGAGAGTATCTGTTCTGTCAGATGTGCATGAGACAGTGGAATAAATAACTCAGCTGAAAAACCTCCTGTGTAGACATGTTGTAAAAGGTATCGCAATTTTTTGCTGGCAGGGTGAAAATGTAACAACACTAGCAGCAGACATCGAGGATGTAATGATAGCCATGGAGCAGATGTGTGGAAGCCAACACATCTCTGAGCTGTAAACTGTGGACAGTGGACAGTTAGGTTGTTTTTACATTGGAAGGAAGAGGAAAACCAGATAAATCAAACAGACTTCGAGTTTGTAAGATGACCCACGAGATCTCAGGAGGTTCTTGTGCCATGAACTCAAACCGTAAAGGACTGATATTGAGCAGTTCATTGTGACCACAGTCATTCAAGGGAACAGATACTGGAACATTTATATTGCCTTCAAAAAGAAGATTAAATTGTGATTTAAAAATACATTTGGTCCACCTCCTAATATCTATAAAAAGTACATTGCTTCTCAGTGCATTCCAAAATGACTCTAAAGAGTGCTTTGCTGTTTTGACAGCATAAATGGTTCTCGGTAGTGTGGTTCTTCTGTCAAAAACTGTGAAGTACAATCTTCTATGTAACTATAGATATGGATTTTCAATTATTTTACAGCAAAAAGGCATAACACAAGATTTGCTGTTCAGCTATGCACAGCTAGAGGCCCAGTGCTCCATAGCTTCATCCCCAGACAGTAATGCCTCTTTGACTGTTAACCATGGGATTAATAACAATTTCCCCCAGGAGAGTACTTTCCTCCACTGATTATTCGGGTGTTTGAATCTTCTAGATCGAAGGAGGAAATGGAGGAAACAGAGGCTGTAAAGGAAAGCAGCTGTGAATAGAAAGGGTCAGCAAAACATTGTTCATCCTTCTTTAATTGCACTGAACCTCGACTTGCTTCAGGTGATGCACCGTATCTGATCTAATATGAAGATTGTTTAAAATGGTTTATGGAGTGCATTTATGAAGCTCCTTTCTATCTAAACAGACAAAGGTTTTTACAATATTGCTTCTCATTCATGCTCACACACTGATGAGCTGCCATACAAAGCACTGGTCGGCCCATTGGGAGCAACTTGGGTTCAGTATCTTGTTTAACATGGAAAGGAGAAGCTGGGGATTGAACTGCCAATCCTGGGATTAATGGACAACCTGCTCTACCTCCTGAGCCTTAGCTGCAAGATATATAAAATGTATATTTTGTCAGAAGTGCCATAAAACTCAGCTTTTTCTGAGATAAAATTACACGATGGAACCATTCATGCATTAACTACTCTATTTCTAGATTACTGTATCTCACTGTGTTCTGGTATTAGTCATGCTTTTCTGCTCCAATCCAGATTGTCCAGAATACTGCAGCCAGGATCCCATAAATGGGCCATATTACACAGGCATAACTGGCATTGACAGCTATAGAACTGACAAATCCTTGGTGTTTGTTCACAAATCCAAATCGTGGTTTTGCTTCTTTTTATATCTCCAAAATCCCTCACCCATTATTCCCAGCCCGTCTGTCTATTGATCAAAATCTCTTATCCGCTCCACGGTTAAAGTCAAACGGTGACTGACGGCACGGGTTATGAAACCGTCCTCCGTAGACAGTAGTTGATTTTGACAGTTCATACTTGACCTTGACAAAAACCTCAACTTAAGCTTCATGCACTGCTTTTTTCCCCATTAAAACTGAGGAAGCTCCGGCTCAGAGGAAGAGTCAAGCTCAGGAAAATATCAATGCAATATCAAATGTAGAACTCTATGCAGCAGCATGATCTCTTTTCAGCATTACATTTATATATTAATCATATAATAATTATTATAGTGGTCACATGTTTGAATCATAGACAGTATGAAACATGTTTGTAGTATCTGTGCAGTCACCCACAGGTTCCTGAGGAGTCGTGAACTGAAGAGTGTGGTGGCTTTGGTTGCCGCCAACTTGGCAGTCCTGCCTCTGCCACCTCGCCACTAATCCAAAAATAGACAAAGATGTGGAGCATGGACGGACCTGAGACGGGCTGAATGAAGCCTGGTTGCACAAACAACGGCACCCACCTGTCAATCAAAGTAGCCATGCTTTTAATCAAGCATAACTTTAAGCCTTAATATAATTTGAAAAGGTGAGTTCTATAAAAATTCACCTTCAGTACAGTTGTCATGAACGGGAAAATTAGCTATAAAGACCAAAACCATTTTTTGCACCAGGCTGTGAACATGTTTATTTCTGCTGTGAAGTTGGACATTTAATTTGGAGGCTGATGGAGACAACTCATTTTGTAGACACCATCCAAGTGGCCATTTGAGGAACTGCAGTTTTTGGCACTTCGACATCAGTTTCCGCTTGGTTTGACTGGAAAAATCTTCATCTGCAAAGCAGCTGTGAGACAGAGAGTGAAAATAGAATATTTTTCTGTAAATGAATATAGTGTACTAGAAATAGCAGAAATAGTAGTAAAGTACAAGTACCTCAAAATTGCAGTGCAGAACAATACTTGAGCACATGTGCTTTCTACCACTGCTCAGCCGTGGCACAGAAAAGCTAAAATAAATCGTATCGGTCCTGTGCCTATCTGATTATATTTAGCAGGATTAGTCATGATACTATGGTTTACAGATCAGGATATTATTAGGTAATTGATGGTAGATCATTGGCATTAAAAGCCCAAAGAGTTTAACCACAAGGCCTCAATGTTTCCCTTATGTTCCTTCTATGAACATCTGACTAGCGTGCACATTTAATTTTTCTCTTTATTCAGAGCAACCCACGTCAGTAGAGGAGCTTCCTTTCCTCTTGTCTCAAGCTTCTAAATATATCACCCTCTACAGCTGTTGCTGTCAGGAATGACCTGAAAACAGCCAAAAATGGAGGTTTGACACGTGGTATATATGTAACAGGCTTTCCCTGCCAAATCCGTCTCCGTGTTTGCCAATAAAGCAGCCACGACAAATTGATCCGAGAAAGAGAAACTCGGGAGGACGGGACTGGCGGCTGGGGTATTAAAGCAGAATACCACTGAAATTCAACCTTAATTCATCTGCCGACCTGTGACATTTGAGCATGTGAACAGTAATTGCAGAGCAGATTTCCTCTTGCCGTTTTATCGAGCATGTCATGGGAAAAAAAGTGCTCTGGATTTCTTGTGTAGAATCCTCATAACTGGTAAGGTACGAGTGACTGCACAACTCAATAATTTAGAAGTACAAGGGCAATTCTCGTAAAATGCGGGAACAATACTATTTTTTCCCCTCTGACAAATTCTGACAAAGACATTAAATATTCAACTTAGAGTATAATAAGGCTAGTTTTTGTGTAACTGTATATTTTTGCAGTTGTTGAGAGATGTTGGACAGCAGTTAGGCCCATTTTTAAAACATATGTGGAGGCAGAGATGGACAAAATCAAACGTACCCCTCACTTATTTCATAACAAATCATAAACTGGTGTTGAAAATCCCAGTGAATGAGGCAATCAAGGTTTGACTCAAAAAACGAGTCTGACACAGACTGCCTCGAGCCATATGTGTGAGTGTGTGAGTGAGTGAGTGCGAACGTGCATGAGCCTGAATGTATGTTACGTTACAGTATATGTACACTGTTACTACAGAGTGCCACGGTTGTGCGTAGGCTCCTGCACACACTGCCAGCGGGCATACACAATCGTTGCATTTCAAGGACTCAACACCTCTGCTTTGCTGCCCGGTCAGGGTTGAGTCACAGCTCGACTCTAACAAGATATCCAGGACAGGGGAGAGGAGGATGGAGAGGTGTATTCTGGGTACTAAATAATGTAAAAGGAAGGAAAAAAATATTGCTTTTTGTTTGTCTTGCAGGCCAGGACCCCTAATGTAACAAAACACCGGTGACTGACAAAAGGTCAAGGAGTCCACATTAGGCTGACGAATGCTAGACAAAACGCAACATGTTCTTATTTATTGTAGTATCGACACAGTTCTCCTCTGCTCTCTTGAGTTTTTATGTGCCTTGCAGGCAGAGTTATTATACTTTTGCATTTTTTATTAGATTTTATTTTTGTTTAATTTTTAATATTTCTTTTCAATTCAGTTTAGTTTTCAGCATTTTCTTTCTGAGTTTAGTTTGCATTAATTCAAAATGTTTAGTTTAAGTTTAGCTTTTATTAGTTTCACTGTTAGTTTTTTGTTATTAAATGGGGGGCATAATTTAGAAAGTTTAGAATATTTATTACAATACAAACACGGCACTTCATGAAGGCAATTGACTCAAACTCATGCAGCCTCATGCAACAATGGCTCCTCATGCATCCTCCTAAAATTGACAAAGACTAAAACTTAACACGTATATTTGTAGATTTTACGCATTTTATTTCATATATTAATGTTTTAATATTGTTTCAGATAGTTTTAGTTTTTAGTTTTATTTCACTGGAGAGTTGCCAGTTCACTTCCTTGGTTCACCCCTGGCTGTTCCCAGGGCGCAGCTACATGGCTACCCATCACTCCAACATCTCACCACATTATGTCTATATGTAAACATGTAGAATTTTCCCATTGAGGGATCAGTAAAGTTAATCTTCTTCATCTTATTCTTGCGAGTCACCAAAACACAGTGATATAAATTGCACAGATATCCAGTTATTGTGTTTGCTGAGATTAAATGGAGATTGAAAAAAGACAAACTGACAATGTTTGGGCTCATGTCAAGCTTAGCATTGCAAACCAATTTCTACCACCATCATTTTGCACTACTTGCGCTACTTTGGCATGAGAATACCTAAAAGCTCCATGACTGGCTTTGTCAAAGATATGTAGACTGTGACATAATTTACCAAAACTATATAAAATATACTGTGCATGAGGATGTAGCGTAAATGATTAAGACACAGTATAAAATCTCACATGTACCATAAGGTATTTTCTGTTTGGCTTAAACCATTTCCTATATTGCCCAACAGTTCTCCCTGGACCAGAAGCACATATGTTAAGCAGATGTGTTATTTCCTCTTGAGGTTTAACATCATTTGCTCCTTTTGGCTTATTTAAGGTGGCATAATATTCGCTCACGGCAAACCTGCACCTACTGCACAAGGGCACCAGTTTCCTCTTGGGGGGAGCTTTTAGTGGCAGATTGGAACTGGAAATGTTTTGTATCATCACAAAACTGTCTATCACAGAGGAAACTGCTTTTAAGGGTGAGTGGGAAGAAAGATGCTTCTAATATAGGCAGGGTGCAAATTAAGTGCAAATAAAATGAATCCATTGGTCTTCTCTACCTGGTGTCAGGCTGCTGGTGGTGTAATTAGAGTAGTTGTGAATAATTATTCCATCAACCTGCAGCTCTTTTCAGGGCATGTTTGCTTGGTTCAACCTCTTTGGCTGGATGTGCGATTGACTGATAATCAAATCAGGGTACTGATGTCCCTCATGTAAGGGTCTTTTGATGACTAGAAATCAAATTAGGATACTGGCTGCTCTTTATGTTCATGAAATTGCAGAAAGCTGCAACAGCAAGCTTTTCTGAAGCATTACGGGAAATTCTGGTCATCATTTATATCTGTAATAAAATCAAAATCACACTCAACTTAATTGCTGACATTTAGAAAAGTGCTGACATAGTACAAAATAAATCTGATGGGGGCAAGGAGTCAGAAAATCAGTCATTTTATATATATATACACAAGCTGCCAGGTAGCTGAATTAATTTGGAGGAGAAGGCAAAGTTGAACAGCTTCTTTCTTGACCTGTTGGATCTATCTATCTATCTATCTATCTATCTATCTATCTATATGCTTTTTATACATGATGTCTCCATGTTCCCAGATCTCATGGCAAAATATGTTCTCAAGTACAAGTTTGGCAAAAGTGGCCAAAGTAACAAAATTTAGTCTGAAATTGTGAAAAAAAAAAAAAAAAAAAAAAAAAAAAATGATATGGGTACATTTACTGAAAATATATTACTATATAGCTGTGGATATGGAAAAGTCTCTTTTGAACAAAACCTATGATTAAAAGCAAAGGAAGACAAGGCATAGATACCCATCCAGTGCATTATAGAATGAGCCTCAATGCCAATAGTACAATATCTCAACTACACATTAAAGATAAGTAAAATAAAACTGTAAAATGAAAGTAAATTACCAGAATTCAAATACATTTCAAAGGTCACACATTTACTAAAATTTTCACTCAAGATTTTGCTGAGAAACACTATTATTTCATAGATATTTCCTGAATTATTATCTATCACCACACTGGGATTTTACAGAACCTTCTCACGTCACTGGCATCAGGGTTCAATATCATGCTCAAGGACACCATAGGGTGGACTTGGGGAGCTGGGAAGGGACATTGACATTTATATAATGTCACACATAAATTACAGATAATTATTGTCATTTTGCATACATTTTAAGTTTTGTTTAAGAAAGTAGAAAAATACTGTAAAACAATATAATATTTAGTAAGAAATTACTGTATTTTGTCATTATTGGCATAATACTCAGTTTTGTGTACAATTATGAAGAACATCAGTGTCTCTTTAGGAAGAGAAAAGGGTATTTTAATCAGGTCTTAACAGATAATCTTACTGAGGTGTTCATGTAATAAAAAGCCTGTGAGGTCCTTGATTTCCCTTTAGCTCTTTAACAGACATTTCAACTAGGCTGCAGATTTCACCATGAGGACAAAATAATGAGGGGGTACTAAAATCATTGGACAGGAAAGTGTGTTTAGGAGCTCTCTGGAGTATGTAAACTCAGGTCGTGGGAAGAAAACATGATAACATTTGCTTACAAAAATGTTGTTATCCATCTAGAAATATTAATCTTTTGCTTTTAATCATTTCTCTTGGTGGAGACCCTGGTTAGAAAGAAGATAACTGCTATGAATATTAAATAAGAAAGTCCTCATCAAAAGGTTTAAGTGGTTTAAGTGGAGAAACAGTACAGATATTTGAAAAAGAGTGAAAGTGCAGTGGTGGAAAATTACATTTTATGTAAATTAATAAAATTGGTGCTCTCTATGGGTCAGTTCTAATATCCTATCAACAAAAAACATTCCTTCCACATCCAACAAGATGAAAATCCTAAAGAGAGAAACTAAAGACATCAAATAAATATATATATTTTTTATTTTACCAATTAGGAAATTATATAGTATGGACTTGCATAATTGCATTTTATAATAGACTAATCTGTGATGTTAAAATTGTTTTTTTTTTATTTCAGTCCTAAAGGCCTCAGAGGTTGCCACTTTGCTGAATAAAATATCAATCTGAATAAACTGAAGTCCCCATTTTTCACCGACTACTCCGTGACAATCAAACACACGGAGTTTTTTGACCATTTGTGCCAGCTGTTTCCTCCAGAAGTGACACAGTAGAGAAGAACATACCGCAAGTCAGGATTCTAGACATGTCAGGGGACGTCCCCCCCTTTTTTTTTGAGAGAGAAACTGACACACACGCCTGACAAAAAGCTTTGATGCAAAGACAAGGCTAAAATATACATGCCGGGCTGCGCAAGCTTGCAGATAAATCCCCACGACGAGGGCTCAGTCTCAGTTAGGATTTATGAGAGATGCTCTCACGCTCTCGTCCCATATGTAGATGAGACGTACGATCAAAAATAGATTAAATGGAAGACTGTTCCATTACATACAGTAATTCAGTATCAGATTTTGCGTGGAATAATATTTATGTATTCAGGCCTACATCACTGCCTTCATTCACCGCTCCATCACTGCACCCTTAGAGCTCTGATTTACAGCCTCAGTGTCTGAGAAAACAAATGTGTGCTTGGTAGTCTAGAGTTTGATCAGGATTTATGGCCGTGGTCAGACATATACACATACCACACCGCCCAGGTTTAGTCATGTTGTGCTGGTAGTGCTGCCCAAGGTATCCACGGCACGTCTTATTAGTGAATCAAAAAAGAAATGTCACACAGAGTCAAAATTGAGATATTTTCATGTTTCCTCTCCTCCCCGAGCTTTCATTTTTAGCTCATGACTGCTCATACTTGTTTGCTTGTGTGCTAATCTCATTTCAGCTTTTCAGGCCAGCCGAAGGGAGAATTTGAGCAACGGCAGCAAAGCGAGAGAGAGCTGCCACAGCTGACCACAGTGACGTAAGCCGCACCGACTGGCCCGACTGAACACTGCGTGCACACACACACGCTCTCACTCACTCGCTCACACACACATCCTCTCACTCACCTATACCCACATTTCCACGGGGGAATTAACCATCAATGGCTCCTCAGTTTGAATGTGTGTGTGTGTGTGTGTGTGTGTGCGAGAGAGAGCAACAGAGCCAGAGTAACCTATGCTTGCCAGTTGCAGCTGTAGCTCCTAGCTTTTAAGGGACAGACTGTCATTTCCAGCCCCCACCCCACCCCTTACTCATTTAAAAATAACTTCATACACATTGTAAGATTTAATGCTTTAATGTATTAAATGTTAGGTATGAAAAAATAATTTAATAAACGATCATATTACAAGTTAGGATGTTTCATATTCATTTCAGAGATGTGTCAGGAGCATGCTTCGTGCAACATTAAACGTATCCAGCAACAATGCAGTGACAGATACCGACTAATCTTTGCGTGTTTGAGCGATTTAATGTCACAAATATGAATTCAAACTGGGATTTGAATTCAATCCAACCACAAAATGTTATTACCCACAAGGAGAACTGTTCCTGTTTGCACATTACAGAGAATATTTCATGTTTGAAAATTTCATTTCAAAGCCGTTCTGCCTATTAAAACTATCATGGCGCTCTAACTACATAACGACCTGGTTGCTATGCCTCTCTTACGCTGACCTGCTGACAGCTTCAATTAAGCTGCCCGTATCGCCTCTAAAGCAAAAAGCCCAAACGCTCCCCCCTCCCGCCTTCTTCCTGCCTGCCATTTTACCAGCAATCAAATAACAACTTGGACAAACTGTGCAGAAAAAAGCCGAACAAAACGATCTCATGATTTTCACATGAATAGTTTTGATTGCATTGCGCAACTCTCATTCACAGCTCGGTGCTGGAAAAAAAAAAAGGAAGAAAGAAAAAAAACAAAAAAACATCAGCGGGTCACCTGAGCAACAACTGATTGAATCATCCAGGCTGCTCGGAGGCAAACGCCATCGCAAATCATCCGCAGAGGTGACGTGTTGAGGGGTCAAAGACAATATGCGATTTTTCAGGACGTGGAAATGCGCACGTTACATTACATATACGCTGTTCGCTTTGGCTACAGCAGTGACAATGACATGTTTAAGTGCCATAACTCACATAATTTGTTCAGATCAGTGAGCCTTTCATATCACAACTAGACTGCATCCCACTGAGTAGCTAGACCAGATGCAAACACACAGTTTCACACACACGCAGACACAAAAACAAAAACGTGTGAAGTGCTAACAGCAGATATTCATCCCCTGACTTTCTGTTGTTTGTATGATCACTTTATTCCTGCACGCTCTTCAAGAATATTCTCTTCCAGCGGCTTCTGCTCGCTAACGAGTAGGACGTGTTCTGTCAGCTCAGCTCAGTAAACAGTGGGCACATTGAAGCAAATATCTTTCTTCTCTGTCATGCAGTTACACAGGGTCAGACTATTAAGGTCACATTATGAGGGGATGAGAATAGAAAGGGAGGGAGAGACATGGAGAGAGAGGGAGAGAGGGATTTTCTGTACTTTCTTTCAGGGGCTTGTGAACCATATGTTCAGCCCTGGGACACGAGAGAGGCTCAGCGAGAGCCCAGAGACACACCGACACATGGGAAGCAGGCTGCAAACTGTGCGCAAGGGAAGGGGGGGCAGGCATGTGGAGGAAGTGCACCATTACGAGCAAACTGTCCGGCATAAGAAGCCAAATGAAGTTGAACTAAGAGCGTCAGTTCAAAAGGTGAGCATGTTCAGGACATCACTCAGACACAGCACTATTGATGAGCTGTCCAATTATGTTAGCTCTCATTATTTTACAACAAGTAAATGAGATATAAATGACACAGCAAAAACACAATCCAGTTTTAGCTTTGAGCTGGAGCTGGAGTTGCTGATGCATGCTTGAATGCATTAAAGCCCATAAAGAGAGATTTACTGGTACCATGGACAGGTTAAAGGCTGAAAGACATACAACAGCTTCTATGATCGTGTTCCGTTTGCTTTTTTTGTTCAAAGAATTGTTTTGCCCAAAAGCAAATAAAAGTATTTCCAAAAAATGTTAGAGAGTTAGATGGGAAGATTGATACCACCCACTGTCTGTTTATTAAATATGAAGCTACAACCAGCAGCCAATTGGCTCAGAGGTAGCACAAAGACTGGAAACGGGGGAGGCTAGCCAAGAAAATACCCCTGGGAAAATGGTGAATTAATGTTTTTACGCTTCAGTTTTTGTAGAGATTAAGCAGATGAGTTGTAATGTCTTAAACATTGAGCTTTAGAGGTGCTCGTAGGTGGATTTTGATAGAGCCAGACGGAGTCAAGATAGCGGTTAATTCTTTTGCAGTCTTTGTGCAGCCGACCAGCTGCTAGTTGCAGCTCTATATTTAACATACAGACATGACAGCGGTATCAATCTCTTAACTCTCAGACAGGAAACCATTAAACATGATTCACAAAATATCAAATATTCTTTTAATTTCTGAAAGAACTCATGTGCATGTGCTCGAGCCCAGCTTTGCAGCGTTTTTCGTTTTTTAAATTAAAAGTATGCCGAGCACATCTCGAAGATTCAGAGGTAAAGTGAAAAACAGCGAGTGAGCACTGAAGCAAAGGAACAATGCCCCTGAGATCTCTGCAAGAAAGAAAGAGGTGGATGATGGAGAAAGCACAGGCAAAGAGAGAGAGAGAGAAGGAAAAGGAGAGAGGGAGTTCGCCTCCAAGCCTTGGCACAGAGGAGGATCAAAGGTTTGTGCTCTGCATCACAATGGACATCCGGTCACCAATACTGATGAGCCCGGGTGTGTGATGCTCCATTCACAGGGCTGATATCTTATGGGTAAACAAGTGGTCATTGCATGGAAATCAATGGAAGTCTTTGCCTCAAGTTATTTGAACGCACAGTTACCTGCAGTGACGCCATTTGACAAATTCAAAGTCAAGGTTGACAAGAAACCAAAAGATGTAGAATAAAATATTTATATAAAAAAATGTATTGACATTTTTAAGTGCTAAGGACAGACATTACTTTGATCAGTACTCAGGGTACACGTGCACATTTATCAGATCTACAGTGTTGCTGCAGTTTCCCTAAATTTATTTTAACACGGCTAGTCTCTTCATGTGATCTTAAAACTAATTTTTTGGGTCTAATTACACAATAATTTAATATTTTCTGTGACAAACTGGCACCAACAATTCATCCTGTCCCATCTATCTTTAGGAATCTGTCCTGTTTTCGTCGTCTAAATCTTAAATGCAACACCCGGTGCTGAGTGTTTACCAATATCACTCCAAAAAAGTGTTTACTCTGCGTTTTACAGGTGCAGCTGTGTTTTGTGCACACATCCCAGACAGTTTCTGTGCTACATAATGCAAACCGACATTCAATTTAAGCTGCTACATACAGTGCACAGCATGAAATGTTCACTGTCTTCTGCGCACTAACCGGGAAAGGCAGTTTGCCAAACTAACCGCTGCATAATCTGGTAAACATGGCGTCAAATTTAAACCAACTGTGGGGAATGTTTACCAGAATATTGAGTTTTGTGCCAGCTGTGTGTGGGTCTCATATCCATATTTATTTTTTTGTTTATTTTTGCAATAATGGTCCAAGAGTCCACCAATAACAAACAGCTTATAATATGGTTCATTTTACAGCAAATAATTATTTGGATTTTATTTTGTGCTTAAGTTCAGGAATGTTGAGAAAAAAAAAAAAAAAAAGAAGTAAAATTGTGTTATTCTGTTCAGTGATTTGGCAGTTGTCCAGTGTGTTGAAGGGGTGTTGTGTTTAAGGACAAACAAAGGACACATGACTGCGGTGTATGGTATTTCAGCCTTGATCTTCTATCCTTGAACATCTCCTGGTTAAAACGGCATGCAAACTGCTACTCTGATGATCAGAGGATTTGTTCCAGATTATGGACAGTCATTACTGTAACACTCTTTTCATATGTGATCTCATAGATGTCCTTTGAGAATGTGGTTATGTTGTACAGTATAAACTGTCAACACACGCTGGGGAAATGAGAATCTGTGCTCTCTACAGTACAAAGACATCTTCCCTGTTGAAATGTATTTTTTTTTTACTTGAGAGAGAATACATACGCTATTTTTATTCTGGGATGTCATCTTACTCATTAGGTGACACAAAACAAGGTGATGAATTAATTTCTTACTAGCAAAGGATGACAATGGCATAGACATTTTTAATCGGAGACAGAAAAGGCAGAGTAAATTTCACACGATGATTTCAAATAAATGAACAAAAAATAAATAAAGTAATAAATAAAAGTGAGAATTACAGTTTTTCATCAGAATGCTTCAGTGTCTACTCGGATTAGAACCTGTATAACGTCTACAGCGTGTGTTTTTGATGCTGCAATCATCTTAAAGATGTCATGTGTTCTCTAAATAGCTACAGTAATTAAGGTTTTAGCATTACCTCTCATTAGTGTCTGTTTGTCTATCACAGATGGTTGTAAATCTTCTGACGAAACACTCGTGACCTCCAGTGGGATTCTGTCCCTTTAACTTGAGAGCCTATTAATTGTCTGTAATTATCCTTTGCAAGCGTGGCATCTGTCAAAGTATCTCTTCTCTTCCCACATGGATAGAAATGCCATAGTGGTAAAGGTTGACTGCGACATTCACTATTTATTGCACAGTAGGGCTTGTACAGTCCAAATTTGCCATCACAGGTCTAAAGAAAAAACAAAAAACTCCATCGCATGTTTCTGAAGGGCAACATTTGACTTTTGTTGGAACAACAGCTTGCATACAGGTCATTAATAAAGACAGTGCCTTGTCTAAGTTCTATTCATGAAAAAACTAAATAATGACACATTTGTAAACTAGCTCATTTGATTACTTTGTGTTTAACGTGTGCTGTTCTGCAACATTGGGGAATCATCCATAAGTTCCCACGGTGCATTCAAAATATTTAAAGTTTAGTGCAAATTTGAAGAAACAGAATTACAGAAACAAAACGGACAAACTAAGGAAATTATAAGGCAACAATTATAAATATATCAAAAATAGTCATTAGAGAACTATCTTTGTTACAAAAAAGGTACAAAAGTTTTGTCCTGTACCAGTGAGAGGGACATATTTTTCAGTTCCTCTACTGATTTCACAGCCTTGTATCCCAGCTGGTGAAGTACTTTTTGACACACAGTCTGTGTGTATTCTACCATGTCATAAGACAGTTTCAAACGCCAGCTCTCTGCATTGGCTGCCGAGTCCCTCACTGTACCAAACTTGTGTTTGGCTGAGGGCTCATTGCTGCCCCGAGTGTTTGCATGTATCCAGTCTTCCACATTTTTATCCATAGGCAGCCCCAGGTAGTCATACATTTCCTTTGTCTTGAGAAGAGGATTTTTAGCCAAATCCTCGTAGCGAACCAACATGTACTTCCCTTTCAGCCAATAGGGATGGCTAAGACCAGTTGAAACAGAACTGAGAAAGTCTTCACACACAACAGTGAGCTGACTCAAGTCTAGATTATAGGGTCTTCGCCCTGTGGCCCTCCAAATACGCCACAGACGATATGTATCCCTGAAAGTCTCGATCCGTGATGACAGGATACCACGCGGGTCTCTGACGAGTTGAATCACTTTAATATTCAGCCGTGGGTCTTCCACCAAAGCGCGTAGATCTCCAATCTCTGGCACCCGGACAATTTTGATTGCCACGTGCCTCTTCTCGCGACATGCCTCCGTTGCTAAGGTCATGTTTAGAGACGCACATTTCTTGACACAGTCCCCTTCCTCAACATTAACATCAGCAGGACCAAAGGCATCACAAACAGGTTGCTGGCACAATGCTCGGCTAGCGCCACGGCGGAACAGTTTATCTGTGGTGTGGTTTGTGGGTGTCGGCTTGATATAGCTCTCCAGGAAATAGAGGTCGCAACCGTACAGGCTACGTAGGAGGTCCCGACTGGCGCCCAGCATAACACGCCGGTCTGCAGCATTGCGACTGTGTGACAGACGTGGAATTAATGTAGTCTGAACATGATAAAGAGGCTCAAACAAGTAGAATACCTCCTGGTGCTGGTTGAGCAGCTGGCCAACAAAGGAGGAACCACTACGAGTGGTGGCCAGGACCAGGATGTGTGTTTTACGTGTGGCATTGATGGAAAAGTAAGGGTAGTCATCGCAGCCTCCACCGCCTGCTGCTCCACGCTCAAAGGGAGGTTCTGTCTCCTGGCCCCCCAGACCACAGTTCTGGGGGCTGGGCAACGGGCACAGCTGGAAAGGCTTGGAGGTGAGTGTCCGGATGGCCGTGTACTGGATGGCAATGGAGGCCAAGGCCAGCAGAATCACTGCCTTCCAGGAACATTGCATGGCTGAACCACTTCATTTAGACACAGCGGTCCATGCCAGGTCCTCCCTGTGAAGAAAGAATTAATCGTCTTTTTATTCTTAGAAATTATATCGTTTTTTTGTGTTTTTTTGGGAGTGACAGTTATGTGATTATCTTTTTACGAAAACAAAATACTACAGTGTAGTAGTCACTCACTGCCCTAAAATTAGAACTGGCATTATATATGTGGAACTATAAAAAGGAGAACATTACAATAAAATCTCATTTAAATATTCCAATATACAGTGGGATAAGATGCAATGTGATTAATTTGAGGGTGAGTCATGAGTGGGCTGAATATAAGCACTATGCAGGCCATATTTTATTTATTTTTGATTCCAGGGCCTATATTATCATTGACTTTGCTACTTGTGTTCTTGGGTTGAACAATAAGCTATATACAGAATATGAAAAGAACAAAAGCAGCCTTTAATTCAGATAACTGTAGCCATGAGACAAAATCCCGTAACTTAATCTTTTAATTTGTCTCCTGTCTTCTTTCCTTCCGGTGCTACAGCCTAATTTTTGAAAATTAAAATAGATAAAGCGGAGACTTCTGAGTCTCAAACTTTTGATTCCTATCCAATGAACTGTCCAAAAATAATGTACAGTCTGAGAGCCAGGGCCACAGTGAAGTAGATGCACAAAACAGACTGTATACAGCATCTTAAAAGGGCAAGACATTTCTTTGCACCGATGTTTTAAAATAGCTCTCACCTGAATTATGATTCTAGTTATGTCTGTCTGCAACACACTTCATGGATTAAAAAATATACTAGAACTTATCATATACCCATTATTAGGTGGTCAGAATACTTCACCAACTACTACAAACTATACTGCAGTACACCCCCGTACATCCACCCTTTCACTGTCTACACAAACTTGTCATCATCTACTGTAATTCAAGGATCTTGTGTGGCCATCTGAGCATCGTACCATACTCCACTTGTTCATCAAGGAAAACAGAAAGTCTGAGCCAGCCCAGAAAGGTAAACAATAGTTTAAAGCTTCACTGCCAATGTCACGTCAAGGGGAAATGATGCTGCAAGTGACGAATTAGATAATCACGTAGAAAATCTGCCCCATTCAAGGTTTGATTCTTAAAATAATTATACTGTAGTATCACATACTGGGGGGGCCTTGACGCAGGGAGCTTTGATGGTGTAAGTAAAATAAAGACCATCATCACTTCAGAAGCCATGCATGAGACTTGTACGGTCCAAAAAAACAGAAATGATGCATCAGGATGCATCTCTGACTCCGGAGCACTATGTGAAGGAAGGCTACTTTAAAATCAGAGAGGAAAACAATTAAACTGTTTCATTAAAGCGGATAAAAATCGGTTTCCCTCCGCACTGCATAGAGAGAGTACAGCCTTGTGTTTGTGCGAAGGAGCTGTCAGTGTTGATGCATACTCTAAAAAACACAAAATACTGACTTCTATGGCCACAGATAGGAACTCAGGACGACTTATCCTCATGGAGAGCATCAATGCTTCATCTCTCACAGACATTTCAAATGAAAATAAACCACACTATACTGCAGAGGGAACAGGTTAGGCTTCCTAAGAGAGATTTTCCGCGATGCAGACATCCTCACCAAATGCTGCGATAAGACAACATAGCACCAATGAACGCATCCCACCCAGCCGCAAGTGTTCAAAACCCACAAAAACAGAAATCACTGTATAAAACAAAGCATGCGTAAATCATCCAATTTGATAAAGCACAACAATACCATGGAGTAAATTCACACTTGTTTTCGTTATACCTTGTTGGTAGTTGTATTCTCATGATGCGCCGTACGTCCAAGAATCACGCCTGCTTTCCTTTCCTCAAACGCTTTCCACCGTGCGCTTCCTCTCGGGCAGGAGAGAATAAATGCGCCCGGCAGTCCTGTATTTTCCATATAATGGTGGCGCGAGTCGGTTTTAAGTTGACCGGTTGGCTTCAGACGAAAAGAATAAAATAAAAGAAGAGAGAGAGAAAAATGGGGGGAGATAAAGTGGTGGAGTAGCGTCGGAGCTATTGTGTTTTTTATAAAGCAGCCAGGCGGTGAGTCTGACCGGGGGAAGCGACAGCCGGGCTCCCCTTTAAATGATGCGCAGAGGCTGAGTGTGTGAGGTACACAAGGAGCGACTGTCTGGACCACCCCAAACCCCTCCCCCTTTCCACCTGCCCCTCTCTCTCTCCCTCTCTCTCTCTCTCTCTCTCTCTCTCTCTCTCTGTGTGTGTGTGTG
This sequence comes from Sciaenops ocellatus, assembly GCA_033000465.1. NCBI lineage: Eukaryota > Metazoa > Chordata > Actinopteri > Sciaenidae > Sciaenops > Sciaenops ocellatus. Next base: position 28,739,470 of record CP136888.1, on the reverse strand, counting down.
TAACACTCACACACACACACACACACACACACCATCATCATCCTCAGTCTCTTGCCTGCCACATCACACACTCACAGACCCCCCCCCTTCACACACGCAGAAGCAAATCAGCTCTTTTCAACCCAGCCAATGTGGCAGCGACTTCACAGTGTTTCCATGAACCTTTCTCAATCTGAACTGCATGCAAATGTTTGATTTAGATTTTTTTTTTGCATTAAACTAATGCCCTTTTTTTCTTAATGAATGGAATGGCTTAGCAGCATTTTCTGCAGCTTATCTGAGCTCACTTATTTTACATGTCTGCCTGACTCTGCATGCGTGCCGGTTTGAGGGATTTTCACGGTGGAGAATTTCTCCTCTTGACTTTGACGTGAACTCGTCACATCAACATTACAGCCTCAGGCTGTGATTTTGCAAAGCCCTTTCTCCGGGGCATCTGCAACCCAGTTATTGATACAGGAATGGGTGGGCTGATAATGAACATGATATGAGTGTGCAAAGTGCAGGCTGTGTGAAAGAAGCTGGACTCCTAATCAATACACAAAAAGCTTTGGAAAATGAGCAAAAGTGATACACAAATAAGTAACCTCCCATTTTAAAAGATCCACTGTTTTGGGGCTTTAGTGCTGGCTAACCATGAGGTTGCAGTTTGCAACTAACTGATTACCGCTTGTCTCGCTCTTTCTTTCCAAAAGGGTGTAGGAGAAACTGCAAAAAAATGCTCAAAGCAACAATGTGTAACTTTCTACCATGAAATGACAGATGTTAAATAATTTAAATGTTCTTACACTACTTTGTGCTCCAGGTGTGATCACCTACAAAATGTATGTAATGCTTTATGACACTAAATCACAAACCACCACCAATTTTGGTGAAACTGGACCATATTATATGGAGAAAATGTTTTGCTCTGCATTAACTCTCTGTGATTTACAGTTTCCTGATGAACAGTAAAGTACATTGATGTGAACTACAGCTGCTGCTAGTTAATGCAAGCCCAGTTTGTTAGCCAGGCTGCCGAGACTGTGAGCTCAGAGCACTGGGTGAGTTTTAGTGTTTGTACCACAGGCGTTTGGTACCACAGGCGTTTGAGACCACCAGGAGGAGATGGAACAAAGGCAGTGTCATGCTAGAACTGGAGCTAGGCAAGCGGGCAACATAACCAGGCTGTGAAGACAATCAGATCAACAGCTTTATGGCTCATTAGAAGGTTTTTAGGAATGATAAATATACTTTGGTGCCATTTTGACCAGTAACCGTGTTGGTGCAGAGCATCTGGACCAAAAAATTAATTACCAGATTACTGACATTTACAATTAATAACTTTAGGGATTGTTGTATTACTAATGTTTAATAATCACAAATGACTGACTAACTTCCGCTGTTGGTTTGGTGGAAATTGTCAGTGTGATAGACTTATATACTTTTCTATTGTGGTTTTGTTTTTTATAGCACATTCGATTTGTCCATCAGAATATATTCTTATTATTATTTGTTCTGCCTGCAGTGACAAATATCTCTCAAATATTAACATACTCTTATGATTTAGCGTTAGCGTAGAGTTGTCTAAGGGTTTCATGGACCAAAAGAGTTTCCACAATGTTAAACTGACCATGAAATAAAGCGACCATGATGATGGTGAATAGTGAAACATACTGCATCGATCTGAACATGCCTTTTTCTCATGGTTATATATTAACTCTTTTACAACAGAGTGTCTCTTTTTTGCCTTTCAATTCTCAAGTGGATTTTTTGCGGCCTAAAATTTCTCCCAACAATACCTGAGCCCATGAGATGTAGTTTACCTTTGTGAGTTTGGAGAACTGGGCCATTTTGAGAAATGTGTGAATCCAAGAGACAGCCTATCATGATGGAAGACCATGGGGAATTGATTCCCTATTTTGCTGGCAGAGGTCAGTGAGGTAGTTAAAAAGCTCTGAAGTGGCATGTTTCCAGAGATACTGAGATTCACCCTGAGATGCTTAAGAGTCTGGATGTTGACGAGCTGTCGGAGGCACGTCACCAATTCCATTTCACATAGATGTCAGAAGACGAATGCGAACCGTCTCTTTATTTTAGAGAGCTCAGTTTTCATAACTGGATTTTAGTCTGGAAAGCTTCCAATAAGAGCTCCCTGAGCCTGGTTATAGCAAGCTGGGCCAATCAATAAACTACGTTGAGTGGTTCAGAGATGATGACATGACTCACCAACTCTTGAGACGTAGGGTTAAAGTAATTATTGTAGATATTAAATAAAATGTGTGCAATGTTAATGAAAAAGAGCAGTGGCTGTTTCTACAATTGTTTCTTGAAGCTGCCAAACAGTGAAAAGGAAAGAGAAAGTTAGGTCATGTAAAAGATTAAACTTTGGTTGTTTTACAGCTTCCCCAGATGCATTTACAAGTGGTGCAATTAATATTTAGATCATTTATATCAATAAAATACTAATACATCATGAAAAATACAAGTACAAGTTCTGCAATCCTAAAGACGGATTCAGGTGCCATCGCTGTCCAGTGAAAACCAGCTAGCTCTAAATTTAGTAATTTTGAATTTTTAGATTAATTGAAAGAATACATAGTCCTGAAAGTAACAATCTTGACAATTTTAATTGAAATAAAGGTCTGTGAAGTTGTTATCTATCCCCAAATGAAGTAACAATAGTCACTTTTGCAATATTAAGACAAAGGGAAAAATCACAGACAGCAGTGGTTCGTCCACTAAAGAGGGTAGGCAAAGCTAATGACTCACTCTTCAACTAAGTAATAAGTAGTAAGTATTAAGTAATATAAAATGGAAAAACTCAAAATAGTACAAAGCTACATCACTCAAGTACATGTGCTCAATTATTTTCCACCCGTGGCAATTTGCTCGTTATCTCTGATCATGTCACAGACTATTCCCTGGGTGACATATGTACATACGGCACTTGTAGCGATCACATACACCATCAAAGGCGATTCTTGATTGAATCTCTCTTTGTTCATGTATACAGTCACATTTATTTGCCCTTTTCCTGGCTGTTCCATGAAGTTGCTTGTCTTAACCTTGCAGATGAAAGGCCCCTGAATGTCCTCACAGCAGTGCCACAGGGAGGCCAGTGAAGCAGCAGCTATACAGATCTGATTCCATGGCTGTCCCCAGACCGTTGATGTCAATGAACCCAGCTTGTGGAAGGCTTGTCAAGGGACGCACTTCCACACTGAAGCTGGGCATCTGCTGCAGCGCGATAGCCTTTCAGCGCATTATCACGTACAGCTATTCTTCTTGTGCACGCTATAAAAGGATTTGTAATAGATTCATAACACACCAGGCTAAATAATGTGCGTGTAGCTGGGTGCTGGCTTTGTTCCTCTCTCCGTCATCTTTATGCCAGTATACACACGGTGACAGTAGCTGGGTGTTTGTGTCTGACATTTTTCATTCACAACCTGGAACTCTGTGCACACACCAGGATTTGAAGGGATTGCCTTGTTCTTATTGACAAAATAGAAGGAGGCAGAACACAGAGAAATGTCCAAGTATGTAAAATCTGTGTACTGCTGATATTGGTCTAGCCTCTGACAACCATTTTTTATTCAATATAACACTCTTTATGGTGTATTTTTTGCAACTGTAGTCGATATATTTACTTCTAAATGCAGTGAAAAAGAGTTGAATGTAAATAGAGGTACCTCCAAGCACATATTTAGCAAATATGTATGTTTCACCACACATATTTGATCATATAAATATATATATATATGTATATATATACATATATATAGTCTTCTACTGGATAAACTCCAACAACATAAGACAGTCAAGCGAACATACAGGAGGCTGTTTACATTTACATTACACAGTTTACATTGTGGAGATGCAAGGTTTACACCAGGCAGTACCACAATAATTTTCTCGGACAGCCGCTCACAGGGGAACACAGTTGTTAATTGAGCTGTACATAATCTATAGAAATTAACATTCTTGGCTTTTGCAGAAAGAAACTGGATCCAGAAGTCAAATACCATCAATTATCTCTGTCATGTTGTCCCCCCTATTACAGTAAACTGTCACATTTTAATTGTGTTACGCTGTGAAACTCACAGACAACAAACATTTCATCTAACATAAGTAATCACTTCGGAAACTTTCATACAAAATTATCTTATTCTTGAAACACAACAACAGGGAACCTGCAAAAAAAACTTTGATTGTATTGAACACACAATTGACAAACTCACATGTACACAGGGGGATGTTGAGCATGATGCCCTAAAAATGCCATGTGAGATACACATTTAAATGTCTAACACGATTAGTGTTAACTGTTAGCCAGCTGTAGGAAACAGCATCTTTGTGGGGTGTCAGAGAGGTTATGAGGCTGGTTCCTCTCAAATTTGATCAAACGAGCCAGTCAACGGTATCGTAGCAAAAAGCAGATTATCGATTTGTTAAAAAGCCCCTCAGTCATTCTCATCAATAAAGTTTTGAGAGAGAGCAGAAACCAGCAGCGAGGTCCAGCAAGCTTTGATTGGTGTGCACAGACCAGCTTTCTGGGGGTACATTTAATTCCTGTGTGCAGCTACACTTTTTTTTTTCTTCAAAAGGTCTCTGACCTCTCGGTTCTCTGTGTGACAAACATGCTCGTCTGTCCTCTCAGCATCTTTTCAGGTGTTCTCACTGTATCTCCATTCAACCTACACCTGGTGCACTTTGTCAACTGCATACTTAACATTAATACAGTTATGAGTAATGTCATAGGATTATATCTCGTCAAATGATGAGGTAATAGATGCATTTAATGGAAAAGAGCAAGGGTTATGATCAGTTCAGACATACTGAAGGTTTCTCATTATGTTAGGTACAAATGGCCTCTTCAGAGGAACTGCAACTATTCACTCATCCTATCAAATGTGGCCGAGATGATTTAAATAAAAAAAATGCTTTTTTTCTTTTTTAACATTTGTAATGTGGTTCGCAATTACGCTTCCAACAAATTACACGGCTGCCTGTGATTCGCATGATGCAATTACTGTATGTTTTGAACTAGTGTTCTAATTGCTGCATGTGTTACTAAACGCAAAGAGTTTGCGCTAAGTAGCTCTCAGTGCCTACTTTGCAATTACATCCATTCCCCAAAGAACTATACTCAGGTTTGGTAGATTTCTTTTCTCTTCTTTCTCAGCGCAGCACCTTGCCAGTTGCCTGAGTTTGTCATGCTTCTTTATTTTGATCAGTTGAAGAGAGTAGGTTTTGGGTTACTGTTTGGTATTCACCACAAACAAGACCTGCCCAATCTGCATCCCCTACACTGAATATGTAAGTGACCTGAAAAAGCTCCCATCTCGTCAGTTCTCCAGCAGCGATGGTACCGCTGTGTGTGCTGTAGACTGCTTGAAATTCCAACTAGACGTTGGTTCCCTCAGGATGAGCTTTATGCAGTGTAAACCCACAGAGCTTTGGCTGTCATTCTGCTGTACTGGCTCCTTTGTCAAAGGTCTCCTTAATCAAATAGACACTATATATCCCGTCTCTCCATGCATCCATATGTATGGGGGTTCCAGATTTGATAAACGACTTCACAGCCTTGGTAAAATAACAACATGACATTTGAAACACGCACACACAGAGACACACACATACACATTCAGTCCCAATGAAAGTATTAAATCAATATGTCACTGGAGCACATTTGGAAGTCAGTTTCTACCTATTTTGGATAATTAATTTCTGCTTGGTAGGGATAATAAATTTTAATTATAAAAGAATGCAGCTCTTCCCTTTTTACAACAAATGTGTTAGTGAAGCGCTGTGAAGAAAATCAAGTCAAACAGAAATTTTAACAATGAGGTTCAGCCACTTTTTCAGCTGTGGTAGTGCAATCAGTGATATGTTGCATAACTGATGATGCTGCAGGCCCATAACTTTCTATTTAATTAGGGTTGGATGATCATATCCAATTTTTCTTTTCAAAATGCTAAAAGAAATGTACTTCTCTTTGGGCCAAAAGATAGAGCTTTATGTGACCATGTATAATTGCATAAGATGGACACAAGTCTTTTCAAATCGTCAAATTGTGGGGACTCGCATGCCATCTGGGGACCCACAAGGAAAAAATGTTTTGTTTTAGGATTAAAGCTAGGGTTATAAAGTGTAGGTTAAGCGTCGGGGTTTGACATTCAACCATTATACCTCCAGGAAAATTCTCCCCCTTACTGTTTTAGGAAAACAGATCTGATATATATTCATAATATGTGTGAGAGAGTGGATCTTCGTAGTTGCGAAGAGGCTATGGAAACGTCTGAAAGAATCAGCAGGACATCTGGCCATCAGAGACCTACTCACCCCTCCATACTAAACAGTAAAATTCATCACATAAAATTGAGGTTTTTAGACTTACAATATGTAAAGTGGATATAGTTAGAAAAGAATCACCATAGAGACCAGACAGATTAATGAAGAATCTGCTATCCATGCACTAACAACTCAAAGTTAACTGTACACATTTTAGCATGGAACGACTATCAAAAGCAGCATCCTGGCCACGTGCCATGATCTTCATTATGGAAGTCAGAAATCCTGAATATTTCCATTACAACACAGTTACCTCATTTGAATATCCTTTACAGTCCCACACTGCATGCTATATGAGCCAGTCCTACTCCACTCCATCTTTCCCCAGTATGACTGCTGCTGCCACATATCTGGAGACCTCCAACTACTGTAACCAGCTGACACACACTGTAATAATGCTAATGCAATAGAAACTCCACTGCCAACAGCAGATTAACGGGAGCTTCAGATGAGTCTGCCACATCTTTATCTTTATCCTGTGCCCTTAATCATTCGGTGTGCTGGATATTGGATAGCTGGCTGGCCGGTGGACTACAGCTGTTGGCTGAATGGCTAGCTGAGACGCAGAGAGTAAACTGGGCTGGTACTGAACCTTTCAATATATTCAATATACTTTCTAATATATTTAAATAGAAAATGTGCATTTGCTATTGGAATACCAAAACACACAGAACCAACACAATAAAACAGAATGTTATCACCTTAACCCTCTAGACCCCAAGTCATAAATAAAATATCCATCATTACACTGATATCTATAATTTTTTGTCACAACTTCCACCTGTAAATCTAAAACTGGCTACGCTGACAAAGCCTCCCCGAGCTTACAGTCTTATGGAAGTCATAAGATTCTGTTGTGAGGGAGATCCTGACTCACTGTGCATAGTGGAGAAGAACCCAAGACATTGCAAGTTCAAGTGTATTGCTCACATGACATCACATAATCACCATTAGGAAACAGCAAGACTTAGCCGGCTCTCACTGCTGGATACGGATTTTTCCAAGGGGCAGTTCACCAATGAGTTGGCAGGGAGGACTGTGACTGGGTTTCCACATAAATTCAAAGATCTTTTCTCATATTCTAAAGCTGCCAAAGATACTACCTCCTACCACATTATTGCTGTTTGTTATAACAATGTGGGTTGCCCGAAATTTCATCACATAATCGCTGTAAATAAACAGGGTGACAGAGGCTGTTTTCCAGGGGCAGTTTGCCGAAGAGTCGGCAGGGAGGATTGACGGGTAGTGGTGACTTTTCTACAACTATTCAATTTTGCAATAGAGGTGAGAGCTAAACTTTAAAAGACCCCACTTCTATATCATTTTGTATTTTCTTTTTAACCAAACTCTTTCTCCCAAACTGCAGCAAAATTGGATCCATAATCACAGAATTCATAATGTTGGAAGATTATGTAAATTTAAGTGTTCATTCACACATACTGAGGAGGCTTGCTCAAAAACATTTAACACTGCTTAGCATGTAGAACTTTTCTTAAATCATTTAAACTTTTGTCACAGGAAGCAAGTTATCAGGAAGCACCATGCCTCCCTGAATTGTTCTGCTCTTATGACTGGCATGTAATGTGCTTGTGGGATGACTCATTTTCATGTGACAGACGTCCTAAATGCTAGATTAGAGAACCGTGCCTTATCTAAAAGAACTAAAATGGAATGAAAAGCCTTCCAGTTAAATCATTCTCTCCCTGCAGGATACCCATCAAACCCTGTTATTTTTATCTAATATACTGACAGACTAGGAGATTATGTGTAATTATGGAGATAAAAGAAATTAAAGGGCTCTGTTCTTATTGACCTGCCTAATGCGGTGGACTGAAATCTGGGTCCCTGAAAGCATGTTTGCGAGTGGTGGCTGTGCATTATCGTGACATATTATGAGAGATGTTTAAATCAGCATCTTTTTTTTCAGCATCATCTGGCCCTGGCTTGACTTTGCAAATGAAATGAGAAACAAGCAAAACACCTCATCTGGAACATGAAACAGAGAGCATGAAAGCGATATGGTGATGTTTTTTCAGATTTTTAAATGTTTAAAAGGGTCAGTTTAGCTATTCAATCTCTAATTTGATTGGCCATTCAAGCAAATAAATGGCTTAACAAAACTGGATGTTAAAGGCATGATGACACAGCAATACTGGTTTTATAATTTTCTCCAAAATACTGCAGGTATACTTGGCTATAAATTTAATTTTGTCAGCAATAATTCCAGCCCTTATGTCTGGAGGAAATTGGATAATACAGTACGTGAACGTAAAGGCACTCCACATTTGCAGGGCAAAGTAATTTATTTTGCTCCCTGCTATTCACATAAATCAGTATTTTATCTCACAGGGAGCCTGGATAAAGGCTCTATGATGTATATGTGTGTGTGTGTGTGTGTGTGTGTGTGTGTGTGTGTGTGTGTGTGTGTGTGTGTGTAATATACTGTATGAACTATTTATTTTATGCTTCTGCAAAACACATGCAAAATCTCTTTCACCACACTGACGAAGGCCCTGTTTTCTCAAAACAATTGCTAGTATGAGATGAAAACAATTGTCAGTAGGATCATCTCATGCTATTGTCAGGGCTGACCCAAATTTTTCTTTGTGTTGCTATGGTAATAAACGCCAAAAATCAGTATTTGAATATTCTCACTTGGGAAAAAGGAGGGAGGGCAACACACTCTACTGTTCAACAGAAAACACATAGTTTTGTACTGAAGAATGCAGCAGGGGTGCAAGGTAAGGGTGCAAGTCCAAGTTTTTATTTTTTAAAAGCTGGACACTGGATAAATCTCTAAATGCATTGATGCTAATCCAGACAAACTCTAAGGTTTGTTCATTTGTCTACACACACATGAAAAGCTTCAAGACAGAGATTAATCATATTCAGGACTGTGCCACTCACATTGTCATCAACGTGGCCTGGTGTAAGACTTCAACTGATGTCATTATGCCTCCTAAAGTCCTTGTGTGTTCCTGTACCAACCAAATCATTCATGACAAAGAGGATGCCTTGCTTATTTGTACTGCAATCTCTGCCAAAAAAGGAGAAGATTCAGAGGTAAAATGCTCAATTTGGATGGCACAGTGAACGGAGAGATGGCGTCAACGCAGATTTTAAACTCTACAGAGAATCACTGGAGAAAATAGAACTTCAGACAGAGGTGAACTTCAGGTGCTGCGGCTCGGCGCTGAATGAAGTGGCTTGTTAAATAATAGCCACTTCAGTCAGAGACACTTACATCAAGGAATTGACCATTCAATGGTTACACAGTTAGGTTTGGCAGAGAAAGCCTGCTCTTCTGAAACAGCCTATCCCTCTAAATAAACATGCACAGACATTTTATTTAAATCATCAATGCAAAAATATCACACAGGAGATTTTGATGGTGAATGGAGCTTCAGTAGCGAACTAACAGACACTGTGCCTCACTCTGTACCTCACAGTTAACCATTTTCTTACAGCCACTTTGGTTTATTTTTAGTTTCTCTAGCTCAGACATGTGACGTCAATAATCCTGATTCCAGCTGTAATTATCAAACCCGTTTAAAATAATCTTAATGAGAATGACAGACAGTGACTATCAGAAGTGAAAAAAATTACACACAAATGACAATTTTAATGTGTTAGACTTAGATTTTTCCATTTGACCTTTCAATTAACTTTAGATAGGATCTTTGGATTTGCAGCTAAAGGCTACTTGAAGAGATAAATGCCTGCAGTAGCAGAAAGAAGTGGCACCGTTGAGGACTTCACTTTGTTGGATGAAGTAGAAATATTAGACACACTCAAATATCATTAACCAACATGAACTGCACTCTGTTAAAGAAAAGCAAAACAATAAATAAAATGCGAGGGTTTATTTCCAGAACTCAAATGCACACGTGATGGTCGAGTGAACAACAGGAGACTTACTAAACAGGTAGAAAAACACAAAGTCCAGCAAGAACAAACTAAGTCCAACAATCCAAGATCCTTCCAATCAGCAGAAGTCCAAACAAACAAAAATCCAGAACAGAGAAACCGAGAAGAAGCAGGAACACAAGGAGAAGCACAGAAAGAGAACAATGGACCAGGGGGAACTGACGCAGATAGTGACCTGACTCCGATGCCAAGTAACACAGGGACTAAACACACAAAGTCAGGACAGGACAACGAGACACAGGTGAAACTGATCGGGTGGAACAGATAATCAAAAGTGGCGGGAAACACAACAAAGGCGCAAAGTGAAGTAACACAGGACACCCTCGGAAAAACTCATTCAACATAAAACAGGAAATGCTAAACAAGAAACCCAAAACCATGACGTGAAAAACTACAACTTAGGGTGCATCTTCAGTTCTCTTAAGATTGTGGCTGCATTATAGAAGCCATTACAACCAAACTTATGTGTTCCAGTTGAATATGTTTTTGTGCGTACATAATTTTGTGATTATGAAATCTTGTATATACATTTGCACAAACTAGTATTAGTTATTTAGAAACTCATTTGTCTCAGCTGCGCTAGATCTACTGACTTATAGTGTCCTTGAGAATGGTTTCAAAGTGTTCAGTACAATTCAGAGCACAGGTCTATCACTTAAAGATGATTTGTTTGGATTCAGAAGTTGGATGACTCCACACAGCTGCGGCCTCCACCCCATAATTTATATATTTTAACTGAGGTTCTGTCCTAATGCAAAGCAAAATAAATGCAAAGCCCTGATCTTATTGCAAAAAGCTTTACAGGAAATCATACTTTGCTCTAAACGTTTGCTGTTTTAGGTGTTTTCGCATTGCTGCTACAGCTAGTTAAGAATGTTTCATGCTGACCACTGCTTGACCCAGATATGCCACGAGACATTCCTTCACAAGTTCACGGATGTTAACACAATAAGACAACTTGTTCTCATAACATTTAATATGCGTGTCCATTAAAGGGTTCAACATGAATACCATAACTTTGGTGGTTGTGATTTCTGTAGGATTTTCAACATAATGCTTGCTTCTGTGAAACTAAAAGACACACAGAGACTTTAATTTTAAAGGTCTACTCATGTCTTTTGAGTCTAGTTTGTAACTCAATACTCACTTTGTTTAAGCTTACACAAAAACAGGAAAAAAAGGCAGAGAAAAGAGGGGTTAGACCTCAATTTAGTGAGGTGGCTTGATTATTTTTTAATCTAATCTTGAAATATTCTTCAAAAAGACATTTTAAACTTTCTTTATACAGAATCTTCCACATAAACATGCAGCCAAAAGTGCTTTAGAAAACTACTTTTAAATTCTTCACCATGAAGTCTAAAAAAAAAAAACAATCTAACTTTGCATTAGTCATTCTGCCATTGTGAGCTCGTCAACTTTACTGTCAGCTTCAACGGCAGCATCATGCTTGTTCACTGTAAAGGAATAAAGGCATAAATCAGAGGACTGTCGATCAAGGATTTGCTTTTTCAAAGGCAAAATTATTTGACTATTTTCACACAGGAACACACACAAGCACGCATAAAAAACACCACCACAAAATCACTTTAAAAAAATGTGGACTGGCTGTCAGTTAGTGATAGGTCGTTTAAGACTAGTTTTTGCTAAATAGTTAGCTATATAACACTGACAGACAATCTAGAGCACAGTATCTCAATTCATTCACTTCCATACTTGCTTTTTTGAGTACATAAGTGAAATCTCGCTGTCAATTACAGCAAATTGCTGTGAGTATCCAGATGGTGCACTCATAACAGTCAAAAAGTTGGACACTTCTGGCCCTCAGTGGTCACCATTCTAGCTACGTAGCGGAGGGATGGGACAACTAGCATTGTGAAAAATGGTGGCAGGGGAAGCTGCTGGAACTAACAATATACAAAAGGTACATTGTACATATATTCAGTGTTTATATTTTGGCAGGCAAATGTTGCCGCTAATGCTCCACGTGGTTGCAATTTAGAGAAGAAGTAAAGGTGGTGAAATGTTGTGAACATAATTCCCTGTAAGTGCACACTACTGTGTGGAAATTAACACACTAAGCCAGGAATTACATAGAGTACACAGTTCACTACATAGAAGTATATTAACAAACGTATCTGAATGGAGACATAGCATAGGCTCATTACCTACCTAGCTAATGCATACATCACTCAAACATATAGGACAATTATCACCTACCTGATACAAGATACCAGACTTGACCTGTAGACAGATATAATGCCCACAAACAAATGACAGTAAGGTCAAGTAAGGTCTGTAAATACAGGTTCAACAGTCAAAGTGTGACAACACCCAAAAATATTTGTGATATATAGAAATGATTTATTAACAAAACTAGTGAGTATGAGTGAAGCATGAACTCCTGTACCTCTTCGGTCTGTTGCTGCGTTGAGGGGAAGCTTCAGTGGGGGTAGTGTAGTGTAGCAGCCAGGGCACGACGGACCCCCCCTCAGGACCCTATGGAGAGCAGGAAGGAGAGGAGGAAATAGGAGAAAGAAATAAAGGTGGGCGGGAGGGGTGCAGAACACGAGAGTGAAAGAGGAGTAGAGGGTTAGCAGGGTATTTATAGGAATGTCGGAAGTGGCACGGTTTGAAGTGTGGTCCTGCTCTTGAAACTCTGTTCAGTATACACATAAATGTGCGTATTTGTTCCACATTCATAAACAACAATCACTATTTTTGTGTCTTAATAAATCCCTAAATATACTTGCAAATTCTTGTGTGTACATTTAATATTAAGACTGATCTGCTTCATACCCATGGGCGATTTGTATCAGCTGCACCCAGGGTTGAGTGGACCGATTCAGGTGTCTGATAGCCGCCACCAATTTTGTGTTCTTCTCTGTTTCACAAAATCTTTTCCCCCCTCCCGTTTCACCCCCAAAAAACTCCTTTTATTGAAAAGCTGGAACAAGGGTGAAAAAGAACAAGGTCGGTTGGAGAGAGGGGGGGTTAAGAGGAGGGAGGGAGCGCAGAGAGACATAAACCCAAGACGCAGACTGCTTTTTACCCAATCCTTGCCCAGAGCAAGGTCCCCTTTCACCCAACAACCTCCTTCTGTAAAGCTTCCAGCCCTCCCCCCACTATGCCCACCCCATTTGCTGTCCTTAACCCCTCCTTCCTTCCTCTGGGAAATCCATTCAGCTCAGTAGCGGCGGCATGAATGTGAGGATGTGCTGGCGGTGGCCACTCAGAGTATATCATTTACATGTGTAGGGAGCACCCATCCACAAGATACAGCCTATAGGGCCTTTATGTTTCCTTTTCCACTTGGTTCGGTGTCAGGGTTTTCAGTGCGGCTGTCCCATCTTTCATGCCTCATTGGAGCCTTGCACGGACTGAAAGGGCGTATTTCAAACTCTGTAATGCTGAAAAGACATCCTTGGGCATCTCTTTATATGAATAATCCATGTGTGTTTATAGTAGTTGGTGATAAAAAAGAGGCTGTGTTTGAATGCCTGTGCCCCTTAATGCATTTCAATGGTGAAATAAAAAGGATGTTTACACAAATGCCCACACTTCAAGGAAAGGCCTGACAGAAATTTCTATTAAATACCAGCTTGCATTGTTAACATCAGCACTGTTGTGTTTTTTAATATTGAAGTTGGTACACAACCGTCAAGATGGTAGTATTTACAGCACGGCTATTGCATTGACTTCATTACTTGTGGCTGTTCCCAATAAACTGGCAATTGAGTGTGTACATTTAAATGTTGAAAATATTTATTTATTTATTTATTTTTTTGTTAAATGTAAATATACTGTAGTTTGGCTGCTGATGTCACAAACATTCATGTTTTTAACATTTTCGCGGAGGTAATTTTAGTTCCTTTTACTGAATGTTCTGAGTGCTCATCCAGGGTTGACTGGCCTGCAAATAATATTCCCTTTCCATATATTATCTCTTGTCATTGTGTTATATTTCCATTTGCTGCTATGGCAACATTGCTGAACCAAATCAGTAACATCACAACAATGCCTAGTACAACTATTGTTGCTGCAGAAAAAGATGGGATTTACAGAGGTCTTTCATTGCTGTTACATGCTCTATATAAGTATGATGCATACAGATTGAAATAAATAGTTTATGTTACAACCAACCTTCAGAAAATTTAGTCACTACTGATATTATATCTGCAAGTGATGTATTCATGCTTTTTAATACTGCTACTAATAATAATAATCTGCATCTAATGCAATTCTCATCAGCCTCTTCTGTCTTTTGCGAATGCAAATCTATTGCAAATGTTAGTATGCAAACATGCCAGACTAATGTGGCATATTCTGTCTGCTAAACCAATATCAGCACATTAATATGCTTTTTTGCTCCACTGTGCCGAATGTTGCATTTCTGTGATGTCCAATGGGAAACACAGGGAGGAAAAACAACAACAAAATTTTAACGTATTCGTACTTTGGAGTGTTCACACATTATTCCAGGGTGGTTCACCCTATTGCCTCTTTTGTTGTGTTACATATTTATATCAGTTCTGAACCAAATGAAGCCAGATAAAAACAAACAGAGTCTTTATTGATTGTATTAGTGCTAATATTGGTTTTATTTTGATGTAACTGCTAGTGGCATTGCATTTGCAGCTTGCCTTCCAATTGTTTGTTGACTAGTCTGTCCCTCTTTTCACAAAGTGGGAAATATAGTCTGCTTCAAAAGTTCCTGGTATCTCCCACTTAGGCCTACCTGAACATTTTTTTTTTTTGCCCCACTCATCGTGTTTACAGTTTAAATTTTGAATGCATCCAATATGTGACAGGGTTATGGTCGAGTACAAGCTCACAGAGCTGCTTGCATGGCTGTAGACAGTTGAATTATTTTTTTGTCTCCATCATTACTCCCATGGCGGAATTGGCAGAATTGCCCAGTGCTGGCTTGGATAGAACAGTTGCACTGAACCTCGTGACACCAAACACAAAGTTTGGATGTTAAACTTCATTGCTGTGGTCAACGTTTTAAAGATTCCAACTTTTTTTTTTTTTTTTTTTTTAAGAGAAGCATCTAAATTTCCATAGACATATTTGAATATTTGAATTCTTTCAACATGAATTTTACATTTTTAAATTAAAAGGACCACTGTGTAGGAGTTGGTGGCATCATGCAGTGTACAGCTGTCATGGTTCAGGCAGGATAACCAGGAACATGGGGAATAGGACCCAAATGCAGACTCAGTGGAAGGACCGGTGCAGGTTAATGGTTTGTTTTCGCAAAAGTGAATTTACAAAAGTTTACGGATTGTCAGACAGGCACGGTTAGAAACTGTGAAACGCAGTCCAAACAAGCAAACAAATGCTGAAAAGAGCAGGGTACATCCAAAGTCCAAGAAAACATGTTAAACCAGACTGGAAAACAAAACACAAGGAATGGCTGGAATGCTTGGCCATAGAATGATGAAGATCTGACACTGAATCCAAGGGACTAAGGCACCAGGGACTAAATACACAAGTGAAGGCAGGATAACAAGACACAGGTGAAACTGATACGGCTGGAACAGACAATGAAAACTGGCAGGAGACGTACAGAGTTAACATATTTTGCATTAATAATAATTAGATCAGAACTGAGCAGTAGGTGTAGTATGTGTAGATAGTGTTGGTCTGCCAGTGATATACTCTATATACTTTTCAAGCTGGTTTCTTGAACCCATGTACCAAATCCCCTTGAGAGTTCTGCACTTTAGCAGCACCTTAGAAATTAATTTTCTCTATCTGCTTCCGTGGTTACCAGGGTTATTCAAACTCTAAACTGAAGGTAGACACCATGTAACAAAAACAACTCAGCAAAAATGTGGAAATAAGTGAAGTTTATTATGTACTAAGTGCTGCTGCCTGATCATTATTTTGTCATTTGACTCAGTGCTAAGTGGGTACAAGAGGGGAGAGATACAGCAGAGTTTTTTTTTTGCTAGGGAGTGTCTGTATTATATGTGCTTATAGGAGGCTGTGTGCGTACACAAATACACAAGCACTCACTGTGACACTGTGAGTTTACTTTGTATGCAAGTTTAATTTAAGTATAAAGTGCTCCTGTAACTTTTGCTTGCTGAAGGTTGCTTTGCATTGCTAGTTCAGTTTTTAATGCTACGATTTGTTGACATTTAAAGGAATTCTACACCCAACATCACATGGCTATATACTATATGTTTATCTATTGATGTTTTTAGATGGTTAATTTTGGGATATAGAAGGAAAGCAGCAGGTTTCAGTCTTGTTAAACCAAATGTGGATTGCTGGTATTCTATACTGTAAGTGCAAATCCTCTGAGACCTTCCTCAGCATTTCCTATGTGCGGACAGTATACAGTACTGTAGTACATGTTCCACTCTAGATAGACTCAGGGGTTGAAAAACATCTGTCGAACGTGTTCTTTTCAGGATCTCTGTTGGTTGAACTGATAAAAATATAGGCTAAATGCAGAATTCTCACGGTGAACCACGATGATCTAGTAGGTCGTTTTGTTCCTTTTCTTCCTCGTGGCAGTTGCACTTGATCCCCAGCATATGTCTGCTCGCTTTGACGGGTAAAAAAAAACCCTGCCTCAGCTCTTTTCTAAGCAACTTTGGAATCTCTCCGCTGCACTTGCACGGCAGCTTTATCAACACCCACATGCACACACACACATAGTCGCTGTGTCACTTAAATTTTTCCACCTGCTCTCAGTTCCGGCTACTTTGTGCATCGTGTACTGTACCTTCAGGGCAGGTTTACATTAAACATTCACAACTTTGCAAAAAAAAGAAACATTTTAAAAACCTTACTACATCTGATCTGCAACTTTATCTGACTGGGAAACTCACCTGTAAATGTTTCTTCTAAGGTTGTGCTGTAAACTGTATTATGTGGTCTTTTGTTGTGCACTTTGATCATAAGTCAATAGGTTATGGCATGCTCTCTTTATTTGCGTATTTGATATTAAAGTAATAATAAAAAATAACTGATGCTGTTTCTATTTTTACAGGTATTTCATAACCATATCGGATTACATTTTTAAAGCATCCATATCAACCCTGCTAAAAACCACGCAAAAAAGGAGGAGATACCTATTTTGGCCTTTCTGTCTTGAAATAGTATTTAGTAGCTTGTTGATTGCTGCTGAAATGCCACAACAGCAAAAAGCCATTGAGGTCAAGGACTTGGAGATAGTTCCAGGTGAAAACATGCAGGCTGCAAACTGAAAACTGGAGATGGAGCATCTTTTATTAATTTCTACCAGATGCTGTCTAGGAGAGCGCGTGTCACCTTTGATATGCAGCAAAGACACTAACTTTCAAGACAGCATCTCACTGAGAGAGTGATAACTCTGTGCAAACAGATGAGATCAATACTTAATACTGTATCAGCTATCGAGTGCGTGTTACTCATGTCGTGTCATTTCTTGAGATTCTTCAGACGGCAGCGAAGGATGAAACCGTGTGAGACCTTTATTCGTCTATTCACTTTTTTATTTTGTTAGAAGGATTTTCAGTTCTGAAGATGACAACTGAAATGTCAAGTTTCAAAATAAAATAAAAAAACAGATCATGTTGTTGGAGATCGTTAAAGAAAAGCATCCAACCACACAAAAGAGTAGTCATCCTGCTTTTCAGGATCACTTTGTCTTATTCTGTTTTGGTTGACCTTCTGCTGACTGATGGCTCGTTTTCCTCCATTTCTGTCCCTGTCCTCCCTTTTGTTCCTCTGTAATATCTTCTAACTCATCATTCACCGGCACATTGATCTTCCCCTCAGCAGGTACAGCAGCATCCTGGTAAAATGATCTTGATAAAAATAGCAACAAATACATTTGTAAATTTGCCCTGCCCAAAGTCAGTGAAAGGGGATTGGAAGGTGAAGTATTTGAGTAAAAGTGGAATTTTTCTAACTTTCAATGCTTTAGATGGCGAATGTGTCATCTTTTCCCATCATGTCAATTCCTAGGATACAGTGTGACCACATATACTGCATGTACAACTAAAAATACAAATCTTCTGTTGTCCTAGAGACAATAGTTGATGACATAGCTTATGGCTTACTTAGAAGATGAATGTTTCAAGAGTCTCTGAAGAGTAGTGCACCAAACCCAACCAACCCATAACCACAGCAGGGAGTGGAACAGCTGGCTCCATATGGAAGGGAGCCATTGAGAGCTCAGCAAACAGACAGATCGTCTTCTGTTGTCAAAGGTTGAAATTAATCCTACATTTAATCACAGGCTTACAAGTTTCCAAACCAAAAAGTCATTTTATTTATATAGAGTTTAGTCTAAATACATTTTATAGTATATAATACATAGTGGCTGGAAAATAGCTTGAAAAAGTAATTTATTAACAATCACTAGTAATACTTTTAAAACAGCTTTAACACTTTTTTTTTTTTTGGCAAGCAGAACAGCCTGTAAACACACCAATCACCTTACCACCTGGGATAAATGTAGCAAATGTATTAGTTCCTTATTTACACATCCAGCGGACACCGAGCACCTACCTTTCTAGCTACCTGAGTCTACCTCTTCTCTGCTGAACATCTGTCTTTTTACAGAGAAGAAAAGAAAATTAATTGATCCCCAGAGGGGAACTCGGGGTGTTACAGAAAGGACACAGAAAAGTTCAGATAAATAGAGAACTTGAGTGATAAATAATTAAAACTGAATAAGACAAAAACTGCAGAGAGCCGCTGAACTCAAAACTCAAAATTACAAGATCAATTAGACAATAGCAGTACACACACAGTATCCAAACCTGGTGTCACACTTTAACTAATGTGAGTGCAATGCTATCTCGAGTAAAGTCAGCAAATTTCAGAGTTATATACCATCAGCTATGATTGTCTATACAAGATTATATGACAGATATAGATAGATAAATAGATAGACATAGATAAAGAACTTGTTAGTGCTGCAGGAAATTACATAGTGCCTTAGAGCAAAACAGATAATGAACAATAAACTCTACAACAAATTTCTGTGTCTTCTTCTTTAAGTACAAAAGGGCGAGGTATGTGGATATCTGACGTGACAACCCTCTGTTCTGTGCAGTCAGCTAGCTGCAGCTTTGACAGGAGTGGTCTGAACTCTAAGTTCAAAAAAACAGTGATGAAAGAAATGAACTGTCATGTCAAAAGGTCATGATTTATAGTTTCAAATAGTGCAGAGTGAAATGAAACTTTGCTGTATATGACCAGCATCAGTAAATGTATATTTTTTATATGATATGCGTGTGTTATTTTAGGTGTCAGGTGCTAATTTGTGAATACCTCTCACCGCCGCAGTAACTGCTTAGCTGTTATGTAACCAATCCAAACATTTCCTCTTTGACATTTCTGAAGTGTAGGGATATTTATATTTGCAAGTGTCAGTTTTTGAGATAAAGACAGGTTAATGTTTGTGCATTGCCGTGGGTGGCTCTATGATGGAGCACCATTATCTGTAGGAAACTTTTAAGTTATGAAGTCAAATCATCAAACTGAAAGAGAGGTCAGAGTTACAGAAACTCAGGGAAGGACTGAAAATAGTTTACAGCAGACAGTGAGTTCAAACAGAGCACACCAACCTACAGGTTATTCTCTATTCATTTGTTTTCCTGTAACATTTATTGTGAAAATCTAACACATCTACATTTTTAATTAATCATTTAATTAGTAAAATAAGATAAATAAACATTTTGTGTGTTCGCTCACGTGTGCATATAGAAGAGAAAATATGTTACAAGAGCTAGTGTACACACACAGAGCTGTGCATAATAGACATCCATCAAAGTGGACTGAAGGAGGACTTCAAAAAAAGTAACCTCTTGCGCAATCTTTGAACCCATCGGCTATTATCTGACAACGATTTAGCTTCTGGGGGTAATAGCCAGGAGGAGCTCGCAAATCTGGAAGGAGCTCAGAGTAGAACTGCTGCTCCTTTGTGTCAAAAGGAGCCAGCTGAGGTAAAGCCCATCTGCCCCTGGAACGCCTCAGGATCCCCCAGGAGGAGGAGGTGGAATGCGCTGCTGGGGAGAGGGACGTTTGGAACGCGCTGCTAAACCTGCTGCCACAGTCAACCAACCCTGGATGGATGGATGGATGGATGGATAGGCACCGACCAATGTTTCTGGGCTCCTAGTGCAGCAGACGGATATCTGGAAAACACATAATTGGACTTTGACAACGCAACTTGAACAAGAATGATGAGAAAGACACATGTTGGCAAATCTATAGAATCTATAAATTCTCTTACATCCCCTGTAGTTGAATGCAGATAGAATTTTTAAAAAGCTGTCAGACAATAGTCGACAAGTTCCAAGATTGCACTTTGGCCAGCATGCAACAAAAGCCCACACAAATGTAACTGGTCAATACTTGGACTACAAACAGAAACCAGATGCTTCCAACTCCAAAATCTTGGTCCCTTGCCTAAAGATAATGCATTCATATGTAGGTATAAATTTATAGAAATGATTTCTATCGTGACTTGAAGTTCAGTATGTATACACATTTAGCACAATAACACATTTGATTCAGCTGTATTTGCAACACACCACATTCTCCTCCCACTTTGAGTAAGATCTCTACTTTCTGGCTTGTAGTCTTGTGAGCTATAGGAGTGTGTGGGAGTTGTTTCCACTCCCTGTGGGAGGAAATACTTAAATATGGTGCCAACTCCTCACAGATGCCCTCTCTCCCTCCTACTCTTCATCATGGCTACCATCTCAGGCATCTCTGAAAGCAGTACTGTCAGATATGGACTCAGGGGTCACTGAAGGCTTCAGGGCATATGCACTGTTGGAATACAGAGAGCCCTGAAAAAGCAGCTGGCCAGACAATTCCTACTGGGCAAACCTGTTGATATCGATCTGCACTTGAGAAGGACGGTCTTCTCTCCACTTCTGGCTTTCGGTGATAAGGAATAGGATATATTATTTCCCTTATTTTTTTTAGTTGTGCTTACTTTCTTTGACAAAACCATGTGGCACAACCTGAGGCTTGAGCGGTTGACAGTATGGCTACCACTCACATTACTCATTAAATTGCCATGTTGAGGGTGACAAGATTGAAATGAGATGATATTTAGAGATGTGATTAGATGAACAGAAATGTCCATACATAAATTTGTGCTGGAACAGGCTCCATGAAGGAGGATGGATGCGAATAAAACTGAGCCGTTAAGTTATTCCACATGTAGACTAGAGTTGATGAATAAGGAAAAATGTGGAACCTGAGGCTTGAGCAGTTGGAATCCACAGACGTTAACTAGCTTCTTCAACTAAGAGAAACAGCTACAAGCCAAATTTTGTTTGAGCATACAACCAGGCAGTAGACAAATAATACTGACAAGATATTTGTGCACGGAGAGGTGAGCTGCAATGTATTTGTCGAATAGTAAGCACCTCAGCTGTCAGCATTATCAGATCAGAATATATGAATACAAAGTTGAAGTAAGTAACTTTATTTATATAGCACCTTTTTAGGTCTTGAAACATCACAGTGAACTTCACAAAACAAGTTCCTAATTTTTGTGGTCAATGCAACCAACAAACCCTGATCAAAGGCCTGCTGGTAAGGCTGCAGAACATTTTGAATTTGATGGGGAGCCAGTGGAGAGAAAACAAAATCGATGTCCTGGACGTGGTTGAAAGCTTAGCGCCAGCATTTTGGACCACTCGCAAACAATCCAGAGACACTTTGCTGAGGCTTGGTGAAAACGGAGTTCCAATATTCCACACAAGATAAAGGCAATAATCTACTCTTGAGACACTATGGGCCTGAGTTTTGCAATGTTTTTGAGCTGGATAAAAACAGGAATGATTCAAACACTTGTTGGTTGTTAGTCCAGAGTCAGAGTCTAAATGTATAATTCGGGTATGGGGTTATATAGGATACTTAAAGTCAGTGTATTACCTTGCCATTTGGCACCAACCATAGAACTTCCATTTTCTTACGCATAAGCCCAATTGTGCCATACACTGTCCTACTGTTTAGCTGTTTGACTCCAAACCTTGAGAGATCTGAAACCAAACTTCATGTTTCTAAAGATTTCAAATATGTTGCCACTACATGATGCCAAATTTCAGAACTACTGCACCTTCTGGATTTATTGATCTCTCTTTTATCTTTCTGTCACAAAACATGTGGAAAGAAGTGATTATGATCATCGTTTGAGTCTGCAAATGGACCTCATATACCTCATCACAAATAATGCTGAAAGCGTAAAAAAACGGGACGATTACGAGGCTTGTACCAAACCATCAAAGGGATGTCTAAATGGTAAATTGCTGCATTTATTTAGTGCTGTACACGAGAGCTGGCATACGTCAGTCTTATGTCTTCAGAGTGACCACAACCCCTTTTAGAAGCAATAGGCGTAAAAGTGCATCTAGTGGCACCATGCCTAAGAGCTGCAACAATAATAATAATAATAATAATAAAAAAAGGCTGTTTACAATTTTGTTTACTTCCCACAAGAGTGAAGGACAGTACAAGAATAGATATATGGCTTCAGGTCATCTGCAGAGAGGATGAAAGTGGTAAGATATGTGACCTGGCCAGTCAATATATGTACATCTGTGGCACTTCATCACAGGTTAGGTAATGATGTTACTGAGTGTGTGCTTGTAGATTGAAGTGAATCAGAAAAGAGTCCTGATGATGTTACTAATGTTTTTACTGTGAATAAAAAATATGGCCTTGCCTTAAAATACATGCTCTTAGAATGGAGTACGTTTGACAGTCGAAAGATGTTGAGGAGCAGAGGGTATTTTACTCTTATAATTCGCAGAACCACTATACTTTCCAAGAATGAACCTTGTAAACAGCACATAGTAACGTAGGAAGCTGATGTGTTTTATTCTTCTCTTCATTCCGTCAAAATAGATACAGCAGACACAGCAATGTAGCTTCACAATGGACAGACGGTGTTAGAAATATGTTACCTGGAGGTTCAATAAGGTAGTTAGTTGTAATGCCCGTCCGCTTTGATGGAGGCAGAATCAAAGGGCTCTCATCTATTCGATTTTTGCCACTTAATAACCCAATCACGCACACATTTACACACCAATCGTAGCAAGCTACCTGAGGAGTGTTGGTCTGACCATCAGGAGGAATTCGGGGTGAAGTGTCCTGCCAAAGGCACATGGATAGGAGGAGGTGTTCATGATCAGTGGACGGTCCGCTCTACCTCCTAAACAACTGATGTTTCACTTGTTTTACTCTCTAATTGGGAGAACACAAACTCAACACACCTCTGATTTAACTCGTTATCACTTTCTGATCAGGGAAAATCTCACAATAGTCGTGTGCATATACATTAGGACGGTTACCATGCAATTATTGCATAATTACGCAATATAGATTGCTTATAGGGATTGTTTCTTTAACAGTTCCCATGACCACAAGATATAAATACTCATGCTTAATATTTAATTCATTAAATCACATATATACTAGTTGGTATACTATCCTTTTCACACCACAAAGTGCACCAGAGTCCAGTTGTAACCAGAATGACACTTTATTGAGATTCCTTATTTTTAAATGTACAACTGTATACGTAAATTTGAAAAGTTGAGATGGTGAGATTCAGATAATTTATTAGCTGACTGCAACTACCTCAACAGTAAAAAAAGCATGTGAACTATTTTCCCAACTTCCCATACAAGACCCCAAATGTTTCCCAGGAGATGTCACTTCAGTACTTACAGTTGGATTTTGACATTGTCGTTGAAGGAAATGGCAGTTTAGCAATCTTTATTGTTTCTAGTTGTCAGTCAAATGCCGTTGTGAAGGGTTAATTGGATGAGACAGCTCCTTTTAGGGAAAAGTGTATTCGGCACAAGCTAAGAAGATCCTTTGAAGAGTGTGACCTTGTCAGCAGCAGCAGCTAGTGAGGAATGATGGACTGCGGTGACGTGAGGCCCTCAGGATCCTCACAGCTCAAGTCAAGTCACTACTGATTCAGAAATGGTGTGCATGCCCTTGTTTTGCACACAGTCCAATGTACCTCGTGGTTGTTATTTGGCTTGAAATGTGTGTGTGCATGTGCCTTTGTGCTCGAGCATCTAGCCTGCAGAGGAGGCTGATCAGGCCTTGAGAATATCCTCTGTGACAGGACATCAGGACTAGCCTCTCTCTCTCCTGACATCCCCCTCTCATTACTGTGCTGCAACTCTTTGACTGTTCATTCATTGTGCTTTGTCCAAGTCCCTGTCTTTAATGGGATGATGTGACAACTCATGAGCTCTGCGAATTTAGAAACTTACCAAAGGGAGAGATGGAGAAGTTCAGTGTATGAACAAAGCATGTGGAAACACACAAATGAATACAAGGGTTTGTGTTAGTTTGTATTTCATTCTTTTATGTTTCTAGTTGGAGAAAAAATAATGACTGCTAAAGATCACTTTCATCCTATGATGAAATTATTGCCTAAAGGTAGCAATGATTTCCAGGAGGCTAATTGTCTGAGAAATACAGGCTGAGTTGTCAGTGACAACTGAGGTGCAGTTTATTATAGATTCATAACGCCGAAGTACATGATGTGCTCATTTGATATGTCTGTGCAACTGTAAATTGAAGCAAAAGACTCTCAAATTAAAATGAAGCAAATGATTTCTGGCTTAGAAATCGTTTTGAGTTAGAGGCAGTGATTTGAGTTGCTGAGAGATTTCAGGCATCAGATGTTGCTGTTAGATAAACCGGTGTTCCCCAAATTAAATACAAATGGAGGACATGTCTGTCTTTGTCACAGTGCGTTAAGTCCAAGCACAACCCGTCTTTTAATTTATGTAGCCACACTTTGTGCACCTAATTGGTTTTGCCAACAATTTGAGGGAGATTGAATTGCTGCTTGGAGTATGTTCATTAGCTTTTTTTTTTTTTCTACTCACACAAGTAAATGCCACATTCTTGTACTTTGAAGCGGTTTGGGTGGGTGGTCCAAATTTATGTCCTATTGGCTGAAATACATGGGACACAGATGCAGCAGCTGAGCGATGCCTGCAGCAGAGCGTGTCCTTTATGATCAACTCTGTGTGGCTGCTCTATTTTTTTTTCTCTCTCCACATGACTATGTGGTATTCCAGCTAAAAAACTACATAAGATGTACAAAATGTAATGTGAATGTATCCAGAATCTGTTGAAAAATGATTAAAAGAAATAAAGGCAATGTGATGCAGCTGAGCAACTTTGTGGATGTTTTTAGATTTAACATTAAAATAAATCAATGTGTATTCATAATCATGCAGTTAAAATAATCCAGTTAATTATTTTAAGACCAGTAAATGCAGTCTATGAATGCTGCATAACAAACTGCAATATTGTTAGCAAATGCACACAGTGTAAGTCTGTGTAGCAGGTAAATAATCTTGCTTCACCCTGCATTCACTGAGTCTGTGTCCCATGTATATCAGCCGTAACCCTCAGGGTGGTTAGATTTAGGCTATAAAATCCTGTTGGTCAAGGTTAAGGAAAGATCGTGTTTGTAGTTAAATATCATATAATTATTCTGTTCCATTCCATTTTCCATAACCGTTTATTCTTATCAGGGCCGCGGTGGGGTCGAGCCGATCTCGGCTGACACTGGGCGAGACGCGGGGTACACCCTGCACAAGTCGCAAGTTCATCACGAGACTATATGTGTAATTAGCCATTAACCACCTCTATCTTGTGCGTCATGTCAGTTTTGTCTTCTTTAATATTTAACAAACAACAATCCAAAACCGTCATAATCATAATCATGCTTAATTTGTCAGTTTTGCACACATTTAGTATGACCATTTTGTAACTTATTAGATTGTTAACTAAGTTATGCTATCTTTCCTCATATGTTGATAAAGATGTAAGGTGGCATTACATTCCAATACTTTCAAAAGGTTTAAACTATGAATATGGAAATGAATAAATAAAAATTCCCATCCCAAGTTCAGTGAGTCCAACGTGACCTCAACTATGGTCCTAAACATAAGGATTTACAATGTATAATAGTACATTAAGTATCAAATGCTTACCAGAGGGTAGAGCTACTGCATGGAGTAAATCTGAAATATAAAAATTAGAAACCACATTTGTATTCAATCTGCATATTTCCAGCTATAACAGATGGAAGCAGAGTAAACAACTGCATAACCTTAAAACTCATTTGTGTTACCAAACGCTGTCTTCCCATCAAAATAATTGTAACACCAATACCACACGACCAAACGATTGTCCTCTTGAATTGAGTTTGCATGATTCCCCACAGGTGCTGATAATGAGCCACTGCAGAGCACATCCCTCTTTGAAGCATCGCTGATTGGATTAAAGCTTATTGGTTCAGAGGGGTTAGCAGTTTTGCATTGATATACTGCAGATAACAAAACAACAATGAATATTTAAGAAAAGGATGCCTCTGACTAATGAAAATGTCAGTCAACTACCTCTAAGTGATTAACTATTTAATCAAATTATATATGCCATGATGTGAAATTCAACATTTCTGTAATGATATTTTAAATAATTTTAGTGATGAAACTAAAAATAGAAGTCTGAAATGATCAGAGACAAATCTGAGTACTGATAAGCACCACAACGTTCACCATTGCTGAAGAATTTCAGCTGATGCTTGCATTATTTTCTGCATACTCTGCATATTCTTAGCAAAAACAAATGGGTGAAGGAACTGTTTAGTGTATTTTTTATGAAGACTATTATTCTACTTTTTGCATCACATGAAATTATAATACCATCGAGGTACGAATAGGGCTGATGCATTTGCTCCCTAACTGAGCTGCTAATGGTTTAGCGTGCAACTAGCTGCTTATGCTGAGATCAGGTTATTTGGGAATACCTCTCTGATAATGGTTAGCTCTGTGTCCTTTGAATTAAATAGTTTTAAGTTTAATCATGAGCTGCAATTAAAGCAGAAGAGTTCCCTCTCTTTATTATTTCTAAGTGAGCGCATCATACTGCTGGGCTGTATACTGCGGTTTGCTGCTCAGTCAGGTTTCCCTGCGGCGATGTCGGCTCCCCTTTATGAATAGCTTAACAGCCACTGTAGATCACAGTGAAACCAATTACTGAGGTGAGTCAAAGGGAGCTGAGATTGAGCTTGCATGAATTCAGATTCAGGAGACCTCAAGCTTGTAGCTGGTGTTATATCACTGAGACATTCTTAACAGCTCAGAGGCATTTCAGATAATCCTGATTAATCAGAAGTCCGAAATTGTGCTTAGATCCTTTGATCACAGGAGGTGGTATTGTTGTTGCTTCTCAGCATGCTGTGGTGATTATGACTGGATTTTTTAGGATCATAAACCAATTCAAGCACTGACAGTCTTATAACGGTAGACATATAATATTCAAAGGTCTGACCTTAAAGTTGATATCTTGGTTTCATTTATGCTATAAATCGTTCTCATAACATCAATGCAGTAGTCAGTTTGTAGTCATGCTTCACTAGAGCCATATAGAATAAGTAGTGGACAGTTGACGTTTTAACATAAACCAACTTCTCTGCAGAGCAGAGGTTAGAGATAAATGTCCTTGATCAGTCGAAACTCTTCTCAGGTCCAAAATAACAAATTGCTATGTTTTCTGCAATTCAATTAAACTTTTCAAAAGGAAATATTATCACAAATGTCTTACTTATTCTGTTTCATGTGTCATCATTAACTCGGCCAGTCGTAAGCCTCGAGGAGATCATCCATTTGGTCTTCTTTGTGTTTCTGCCTGTAGCTAATCTACTACTCTAATATTATATACTACTATACATCCTAATATGTTTTGGGCACATTCATGATTGTATGCTCAAGGACCTGTTGTGGTTAGAGTGATTTTTGAAAAACCTATTTATTAAGTGCTCTGTTTCATAATGCCATCAACTGCTGACCCCTCACTCCCTGTAACCTGCCATAGGGGTGAAACATTCACCATTTTAATATGCAGGAAAAGTTCCCACTCAGATTTCAAAAATCTATTCAATGTTTTTTTATAGGGGGGAAATTGCTTATAGCTGTTGGACACTACGTTTCTAAAACTTGTTCTTGAAACATATGTAATCTATTGTCGTTAAATGTACCACAAATCACCTTCAGTGTCACACTTTCATGACAAAGCCAACTGTGAGACACTGCCACAGCAACAGAGGTGAACGGGTGAGCACAGTCTTCAGTCTCTCTTAGATATATATTAAAGAAAGTGGGTTAAGTAAAACCTGGGACAATAAATATGTATCTTCCATGTGACACAACCGCAATCTGCTTTACGACACAGCAAAAGTTGTTTTTTAGGCTAAAACCAAGGCTTACCTAGTCTGTTGCATTGTGAAGTAAAAGCCTGAAAGACAGATGCCTAGCTTGGCTTCTTGTTGTTGGAACTGTAAGTAATATAAGCTGGCTGCTATAGCTTGTGTTGCTTGCTAACTAGTTTTTGCATGCAACTGTCCATATCTCTAATAGCGGTATTACTACACACTTTCCAGTCTGGTACTCTCCATCGGTCATATATTGATATTTGTAATTTTGGGAGTGCTTATTCATATATTGTGTTGTTACCAGATCCAGTGTGTTCACATTTTTCAAGCCAACAAAACAAATATTTTGTATATAGAATATGAATACCTTGTTATGTGAAGCGTTAGCGTTCTGTTTTATAAGATGGATGTGTGGGCAAGGAACACGGTGGGGAGACTGTTTGAGTGAGACATCTGGAAGCCTGGGTTAAATAAACAGTGATACCAAGTCCTATTTGTCTCACAGCCAGACCCTTTCAAGAGTTCTTACTGTGATCTGTTAATGCGGCTTGTGAAGATGGAATCTTCTCTTTGTCCACAGTCTTTAGCATTTCCCTTGCACAGAGCAAGCGATACACATGGTTACTGATAGACAAAGCATGTGTGTGATGTTTGATAGCGCCACAATTTTTTCCACTTTTTCCACTTACATTTTAATTCATTTATTTATTTAATTTGACTTCAAACCTTTATTTAAACTGAAGAACCATTCCTCATTTACAATGATGTTGATGTTAAATTTAAACAAATGAGAATAAAGAAAAAGAAACCAGACCGGACAATTCAGATTATAGTGTGTATAAGGCAGAGCAAAAACAATGTCCGACAGCACAAAACGTTTACTCCACAACACTCCAATGAAAAACAATGCATCAGGTACATGCCTGACCTAAGACCTAATCCTTGACAGCATGACAAAGAGGAAGGTAATTCACCTGTACCATTAAACAAACTTCATTCAAAACACAAATGCAAAGTCCTAAATCTCAATATGCAATAAGAAAATCAAAAGGTAGCCCGCAGAAACAAAGTGGAGTAATCCTCAACCTAGGTTAACCAACATACAACTAACAAACGTCAAGTTCAGCTGTAGATTTCAGGCACTAGTGCAGAGTACTTCACTGGAAACCAATGTTTCCAGTAGGTCCCTGCTATGAAGAGACCACAGTGCACTGATTTAAACCAGTTTTGAAAACAAAGCAGCAAATGAGCCTTCCTATGAGTCAAACGGTATAGTATTAAAGGACAGTTGCAGGTTCTGAATGGCACAACAGTGTCAATAGTGTCATCAGCATAAAGATGCACTTGACAGCCATTCAATACAGAGACAATGCCATATAAATGGGGAAGAGAGCAGGACCTAAAGTTGAACCTTGCAGAACGCCTTTTGTAGGTGCAAGAACTTGGACAGTCTGATTTCATACAATGAAATCTTGATTGGAAAGACACATTCAAATCAGCAAATAAATCATACCTTATCTTGCAATAAACAAGTTGATGTATTTATTGTCTATTTATGTGGCACTGTGGTGCAAATTAAGGAGAAGAAGAACCAGGAAGTGTTTGATGAATGACATTATGTAGCATGCAGTTCAACCTGAACAATAAGTTCTCATTGTCAACTTGTCACCTAACAATAGGAGAAGTAAATTCCTGCTCTGAGTTGATTCAGAGCAGGAGTGGGTCGGAGTTCGGAGAAAAGTTTTCTGGGTGTCGCCATCGAGAGAAACACTGTTAAGTAATTGGTTACGTGTTAAATGTCCAACAAATGAACTGTAAATGAAGCACCAATGCAGAACCGCATTAGGGTGAGCTGACCGAGCGATGGATTAGAGCTGGGCCCATATTCCTTACCTTTAGCCTGGCAACCAAACACTATCTGGATACCCTACACAACAAGTGTTGGCATCCAACTAAAAGAGCATCAAATTCCCACGGTCATGTTTGCCGTGACAAATTTTATTGGCTCAAGTTGTACTCTGGCCAGTACCAAGTGACACACAAACAAACAAATGTTAGGCCAGCTGCTCCTCTCTTCTCTGCTTTGTTCTGAATCATATCCAATTAACTAATTTCCATATTTCTTTATATATTTCAGGCCAGGAATGTAACACATGTTTTTTTTATAGTGCTCTCTTTACATGTCAAAGTTTCTTTTCATGATATGTACCATCAGTGAGGATAAAGACAATTTTCAAAACATGAGATGTGCAGATGTTGCTGCTTGAAGTCTCGGCTTGGACATATTTTCTATGTACATTGATTTGCAGGATCTGACATGCTGCAAAACTGACAATCAAAGTTTTATTAAACCCATCTCTCACAGTGTGACATGCATTGAACCTGTAAGATTGCTGTCTTCACACACTGGAGGACACGTGAATGGGCTCAGTGTTCATACATGAGGTTTTTGTCGTCTTCTTCTGAATATGGGGATCAAAGAATGACGTTCACACCTGGACTACCAAGATCCCAGATTTCTTTTTATTTCTCACTAAGTGTTCTTTGCTGTATTGATCACTTAAATCCTACCATTTTTTCACAACCACTGTATGACAATGCTGTATTTCCCTTTTTCTGTGCTGCACAGAAAAAAGGAAATACAGCATTGTACCTGTTTAATGTTTGTTTCAGTGCACATTAACCCAAAGAAAGTCTGTAAATAAATAATGTTGTCCACCTATTATTATTTATGAAGGTGATGTCCATTAAGTAGGTATGTAAGTAAATGTCCACACAGTTCTGGCAGGAGGTCTAATCAGTTTTCAAGTGAAGACACCTGTGTGGGTGGATTGTAAGTGTTCAGGGCCTTAAATCCCTGACTGGTTCGGCACTCAATTTAACAGAGTTGGCAGTGTTTGCAATTGGGAATCTGGCATGGGTTCCTGTCTTTCTAGCTGGACCAGCAACTACTGAGGCATATCATGAACCATTTGTGTTCATCCTTTGGTAAAGGCCACATTGCAGCCAGTGAATACGCAGGCAAATGGGGTCTCTTCAGTTATTTACTGGAGAAGCTGCAAGGCAGGCAAGGGTCTAAACTACGATGGCTGTCTGAACAGGCAAACATATCTAAAAAAGGCAAAGAGTCATAAATTCAAGGATAAGGGTAAGAGCCAAGCAGGTGGGACAGTAACAGGAATACATTATATTGAGCTATTCAAAAAGTTGCAATGCACTTAAAACAAACAGTAAAACCAATACAAATCAAGTCTAAAATAGTGAGTTTTTAAAAATGACTTAAATGTTTAGTAACAATTTATTAGCTTGACTTATCTCACCCAGCAGGTCATTCCACAATTGAAGGGCTTGAACAGAAAAGGCCCTGTCACCTTAAATTTTAAGGTTTAACCAGGAAATGAGGATCTCAGTTTGCAAGTCAACTCAAAGGGGGTCAGGAGGTCAGCTATATAATTCTCTGTGGGATATAGTACACATAAAAGTGATCATTAAAATGTTAATATCTATCCTAAAATGGTTTGGGAGCCAATTAAGTGATTTTTAAACAGGTGAGATGTATTCTCTCATGTTGGTCATGAGTCTAGCTGCTGCGTTTTGAACCAATTGAAGTTTATTGAGGTTTTGTTTTGTGAGGCAAGGGAAGTGAAGAAGAAGACATAGCATTGTAGTAATCTAACCGGTATTAAATTAATGTATGACTGACTGTTATTAAATTAAAGAGGTGTGATTGGTCTCATTAGTGTCAAAAGACAGATATAATTGTTTATCATCAGCATAGTATGATAACCAATAGTGTTATTTTAATAATATGAACACCTTGGAGCATGTAAATGGAAAATGGTAGGGGCCAGTAGGACGGAACACTGTGGAGCTAGATATTTTAGTGGCAATGGAGTCGATTGATAATTACCCATTTCCATACGGAATGACCTCCCAAAAGATAAGAATGAAACCAATTTAAAACCAAACCTGAAATGCAGTGTCAGTGTCAAAACAGTGTCAAAGGCCACAGACAGATCCAACAGGATTAAAACAATGTGTTAACCAGAGTCAGCTACTAAATGAAGATCAAAGTGAAAAAAGATCAAAAGTGTTCACGTTTGTTAATGGATGGTTCAGTAACAGCAGGGGGTGAACTTGTATGACTTATGGCGCTGAGGAGGATTCTGTGGTTGGAACCATGTTTATTAATGAGATCATTGTAATACTTTTTTATCTTTATGTCTTTACTGCTTGAGTGAAGGTCTTTAGTAGTATCTCCCATTTTCTGGTCTACAGGCTGACTATAACCCCTCATGTTTGCTGTCAGGTGACTGGAACTGGGGGGGAAAGCAGTAATTACAGGGTACCTAGGAACGGCTGAATGTGGGAGTGAGGTGACCAGGATGGGAGAAAAAATTTGAGTTAATTTAGTGGATAAGAAAATGACAATGAATGGGTTTCAGGAAGTGGGGGTGTGACTGGCAGGACTGCCAGAGGAACAAAGTTAGTTAACAAGCTATATTTAACCATTCGTATCGGCTGTGAGCCAAGGAATCAATTTCATATCAAATTACATGTCTGCAAATGGTCTTACTGTAAGTTGATGGCCAACCTTTTAATAACCTCAAATTTCATTCTTAGTTCAAATACCCTGATTCCACCAGGAATTAAATTTGCATATCATTGCCATTATCATTGAAACTCAATAATTTACAAAAAATAATTTTAGAAGTTTAACAAATTATGTAGGTTGTATGCGATGTTTGAACCTACTGCTTATCATATTATTATATTATTTAGTTTTTCACCCCACCTTTCTGGACTCGCCTCTTCAAGCATCATTTCACAACAGTGAATGCAGGTTTTTGAAAACTGAATCAATCCAAGGGGACTTAAAGGGGTGCAAAGTGGTAATAGCAATGGATTAAGAGGGACTCAGAGGAGATTTGAGTTGATACGGAGTTGCATTGCCAGTGCTGCAAAGCAATTTTTGACAGGTGCTCTAGAGGAATATAGTGACGAGTGAAAATACATTGATATTGAATTTTCATGAGGACCTGCAGAGCAGTGCAATTACTATGCCTGTTTTTCAGTGTAGCACAATTGTACTGGGAATAGTTTCGCTCAATGCCTGAAAAGGATCAACTGCTGTGGTTAGCTGACCTGGGAAAAATATTACGTTCAGGCAATAACTGGGTAATCGTTGCAAGTTTTTAATTTAACCAAGACAAAGGAAGAATTCGTTTGAAATTTGTGCAAGAAACTGGAGTGTGAAGTTCATTCTTGACCGTGAATGACAGTCTACCAAACTGTCTACCAAAAAATTGCTTCTGCTAATGTCCAACTTGTAATGCTACTTTATCGCCCTATTGCCACATTGCTGCTTGCATTTTCAATTACAGTATGTAGAGGCGGTAGGCAAAAACAGTGTCTGTGCCTATACCCAAAGGGTAGTAGTATCAGTAGTAACAAAGACAAATTGTCCCAAAGAGCACAGAGAGTGCCACAGTGGAGACTTTCGCTTCACAAAGGGGATTTCACACATGAACTTGGTTCCATACTTGACTTTATAATGGATTGTGTCACACTGCCTTCTCTGCTCTAAATAAGATTGACATATGTTAAAGTAAGCACTTTGAAAGGGGGGGTTACATTAAGGAAAATATTTCTCAGATTAAGAATTTTCAGCATGATGGCTCAATGCCTACAGGTGAGAGATCATTATGATTCTTTTCTGTCTTTTTATCAAATATAAGAATAATAGTTGAGCGCTTAAACTGTATCATCATGTGTTGATGATAAGCTGTGGGACCTTTTTTTTGTGGAATTCAATGATATTGCCTTTGTCTTGAATATGCAAACTCAATGGCAAACAACTCACTCATTACACAATTAAGCTTTGAATGCTGGACAATTATTCAGTACTGGAGGACATTTAGATTTGTATTCAGCCTTCAATAGGTTTCATGCTATCTTTACAGAAAGCTTTTCTTTTGAGTATGATAGCCTGGACCACAGCCATGGAAAATGTATCATTATTAATTCATCTGGAGAAAATGACGGACAGAAATGGAATATTTGTGTTCCACATTTAATATGCACATATGTTTTCCCCTCGGCCAGCGTCTAGCGTTGAGGTGGAGTCTACACGCATGAAGCAGAAGTGTTCATATTAAATTTGCATCAATGCATGTTCTGTGGGCAGAATTTGATGCAGCTCTCAGCTTTTTTAGGAGAGCTACTTTAAGCTGTTTGGCGCACTATCATTCTCACTGGTCAACTAATGTGCATATCCACATACACAATTCTTCTTATATAAAACGCATATACATATATAACAGCTAGCAGTTTTGATGAAGAAATATATACTATGTTACCACATGCAGAAAAAACACAAAAAGACACATCATTTTCAATTTCAGTACACTGAGCAAATGCCATCACGTTGCTGTACCACTATGTTGTGTTGAAAATAGACTTTTTTTAAAAAAAGATGTTGTCCAGAATCCATGCAAACGTGAAACACACACACTTTTGCTATCTTTACCTACAATTTAATATTTTTGCATTTTCTTACAAACAAAGAGTGTGTTATTGTATTTGGGGTGTGTGTGTGTGTGTGTGTGTGTGTGTAAATGTCATGTAATTGAGTGAAAAAAAAAATATGATAGGTGTCCAGTTACTAAAAGTTCATCCACACCTCCCAACCAATCAGCATCAGGCAGGTCATTCAGAATGTCTATTACATCATCAAGATGGAGATTTCTTCATTATATTTCTCCATAACTACCAGATTGACCATGCACAACACAGTTGTGTGCATGTAGATTCATTGATCCCACAACAGCTTCTTCCTCTGCAAAGAAGTGATAATTTATTATAGGAAACAAAATGCCAAATTTTTAATAATATGTATAATATACATGCTGCTGTGGCTTCTAAGAAAAGCTACTATCCTAAATACTGCGGCATATGTTATGCATGAAAAACACCTGGTAGCAAAGCTGTAAAAAAAAAAGAAAAGAAATGTTCAGTCGGGTTTTGTCATTTTAGTTCACCTTATTGCAGAGCTGCAGTCCACTGCAGAGGCAGATAAGACTGAAAAGATAAAGACACAAGAAACAAGATCGTATCATAAAATGTTAAGAAATAGATTATTTGTACACGCAGGGCACAGTTTGCTTAGAAAAGCAAAAACAGATGAAGCTGCTGCAAGCTCTGTCTTTATTTTCTTGCTGTTCATCTTTTGTTTGGATGTCGTTAATCCAGTGGAATAGTGATGAAATTGGGTCACGGCAAGATGGTTAGACAATAGACCGGGAATGAATGCTGTTGAAGAGCAGTATTAAGTCCACTTCAGATACCGTACAGGCCAGTTCTGCTTATACAACACTTTTTAAAATTAACTACCTCGTGTTGGACTGCACAAAGGACATCACACAAGAAGCTCTTACTGAGTGGAATAAAACAGAGCATAATCAATTTGGGTCTTGAGCTTTGGTTCATAATTTATTGTTCCCTGATGTATATCCCCTAACCTGTGTATGCTCAGTATATATATATATATTTCTTTTTTGTGCTTTGGTGCAGGGAGGCGATATTGCCTGTTATTAAAGGTTTTGTAACAGCAGTAAGGAACATGATGTACTAAAAAGGAACATTTAACTGTTAATTGCATTAGGTAACCACCTTTTATCATTCACTGAACAAAAGACATGGACCTTGTCTAGTAGTTACATTCTTAAAGGAAGGCCAAATACAAAATATGCACAAAATAACCATTTTCTTAAACTGGATAAAAATATTTCAAAGAGATCTCAGATAAATTAGCCTGATAAGACTCAAAGCAACTATTTAATTTTCTTATGCACTGGTTTTGCTTATGCATCAATTTGCTTGCTGATGATTTTGGGGGCGATGAGCCAAGTACTGGGGGGAAACCGGGTTTACAAATATCTGTGGTCGAAGAAACACATTGAATCTTTACTAAGACATGGGCTGGAATGAATACACTGCTTACATGCTGTATATTTCATTGTCCATCTGTATCCGACTTCCATTACTGAGTGCAGCCAGGAATGCAGCCAAAGGAAGGTATATTTATAATTCAGTTTGAAATTGACTTTCAAAGTAATGTATGTGTGTGCGTGTGTGTGTGTGCGTAGGTTTTTGAGGTATCTGCCGCACTGCTCTGAGTGAAACAGTAGGAATGGTATCAAACTGTATCCTTGCATGGTATGGTAATGGGAATAAAATGGTTTCTTTGTTCATACTGTTAGTGAATTAGTTGTTTTGGTAGGTTTTTCTTTCAGATTTTGTAATTTTGACATTCATTTGTGTCTGAAGTTGAGTATATTGGCCATTTAAAGAGTAGTGGTTCAATTCCCAAAACTCCTGAGATGCACATTTCAAAGTCAACACTATGAATCCCAAAGGACTCCACATGTGTCTGTGAAAAACAAATATCACTTATGACAAAAGTGCCAGATATATGTAATGTATACAGGAAGAAGAACTGTAGCGGTAACCACCAGCTGCATGTGAGATATGCTGATGTGTTTTCTGCTGATGATAGAAATGAAAAACTTTTCAAACTTTAAAGCGTAACCCAGTCTTGTTGAAAGCTGAAATGTATATATTTATTAGAGCTCAGTGCACTGAGTGAGATGATAAAACCATGTTAACTTAACTTTATGTATAGGGCTGTATGGAAAGGTTTCCAATTAGATTGCTGATTCTCGGTAAACACAAGAGATCAGCAGCAGCACCACACCGCAGAAAACAACTCTAACAAAGGACTTTTATAATACTGAGAGCTTGAATAATACTTAGGTTACATTTAAGATTAAAACACCGTTTTATTCTTAAATAAAATGCCATCATATTCTAGCATGTTTGACGTGTGGCTCATTCGAATGTTGCGGACTGTAATGACAACAGCAAAATGTTTACTTGTGTATGTCTTTGTTCTTTTATTAAAAGTAGTTAATGTAATAGTGTGAGGAAGGTAACTGAGTGATGGGAACATGAAAGAGAATAGTTTGAATGAATGAAGAAAGACATTTTCTATATTTATCATTATTCCCACTGAACACAAACTGGAATACAAAATATGAAACTTCATAGAAAAATTATTTTCAAAAGTGCAGCTTTTTTCCTCTCCTTCAATGGTGAAGGCGTGTGTCTTTCCTATCAGCAAAAGGACCGGCTCTTGGAGAAGGTGAAGAAATGCCTTCCAGGCATGTTTGATGTGTTGGATGTCAATGAAGCTTCTCCTGGGCTCTCAGTCAATGAACAGCCTCAGTGGTGCAACTGCAGAACTGACAGGAAATGCCTCGCAGCAGAATAACTGCAGTAGCGGATGCAACCAACTGCATCAATAAGATGGCCTACTTAAACCTTTGTGTTTTGACAGTCGTGTGTTACTGGCATCAAGCAAGGGAAACTCTAATGTGTAGCTAATACAGATACAAGGTGGGCAAGCAGAACTTGACGGTTAGAAGCTGGTGGTGAAAATAGTTCCCTTGACTTTGCTGAAAGTCAGAATACTGTACCTCTGAGTTAAATTATCATGTGACATAAATTTGCTCTCTGATATCAAAATACATATAAGATGCAGCAGTTTTGTGCAAAGCTGTTAATGAAATGCAGTAATGTTCTACAGTTGAAGGACTAATTTCTGCTGGTTAAGTGTTCCTGTTACGCTCGGCCTGATTGCTGTCCTTTTGTTGGCTGACTTACAGGATCACCTCAATGTGCAAGAACAGCTTCAGTGTGGCATTGTTTTTAGTCTTTGGGACTCTACTAGAGGAATAAACACCATTCTGCCAAAACATCCATATATGTCCTAATCCTTGAGATTCTTAGTGTCTTACACCGATGCTGTTGAATAGCTTTTACTTTGTAAACATGCATTTGTTATGGTTACATTACCTAGCAAGACGCCACATCTGTCTTTCAGCCTTTTTATTTCATGAAGCTCTTGTCAATGACTAAAGACCAGCCTGATATTTACTTTGGTCCAACGGCCTCTTAATCACTCTCTTTTTCCCTTCTCGGCTTCCTCTGTCAATAGGTCTCTTCATCTTTGCCATGTTCGCAGAAGCTGTGGAGGGCCATTGCATTGGCTGTTTGCCCAGCTCCGGATTTGGCATGAGATTGGCTATGCTCCCCGTTACCGTTCACCACTGGCTCACCTCTACCTCTCACCTAGCCTCTTTGCTAGCGGTGCTTCGAGCTCCCAGTCCAGGTATCGTGGACAGAGCAAAGTAACTTAGCAGTTAACTCACTTTAGCAACAAGTAAAACTCTCTGTCCGTCAAGAAACTATGTAAATCACAGGAAGCTGAGGCGGAGCAGGTGAAGAACATCAAAAGGAAAACCAGAAAACACTTTCTCCATTAAGTATGATCCAGTTTTACCGAAATTAGTGAAATGGCAGTGTCCTTCACCCCATTACAAGCCAGTGTAGCATCAAAATGCTTTTGAAGCTTTCCAAGTACATTTTCAAGTAGATAACTAACATAATGATGCTTGTTACAGGTGTAAAATTAATGGGGTGATGTACATTGAATCACATCAAGTGTCTTAACAAGTGAAAATATACGAGACACAGATACACACACTCCTTGACATTGAGCCATACTGCAGTACTTTCCGCACTAAAAATACTAAAGCTGTGTTCCTATGTGTATCCTTGAGATACTGTACTCTAGATCCTGTCTGGATATGCAGGTCAGCTGCTTTCTGTGGAATCTCTGCTGTATAAATGTTCATGGATGAATGCGAGGCTTTCACTTTAATATGCATCTAGTCATTTTTAATAAAAGAGAACCTGCCTGGTGAGCAGCTGAGGAGGCTATAAAGATTAATACAACAGTCTTTCAGAGTTTTTTTTACTACCCAAATAGTGGGAACAGCAACAAAATACTCAGGCGTAAAGGAAAAAGCAACAAAGTGTCTTGGTAAGGTGTCGGGCCACCTCAATGTGCAAGAACAACTTCAATGTGGTGTTGTTTTTACAAGTCTTTGGAACTGAAAAAGGATGAACACCATCCTTCCTGCTGTTAAATAGCTTTGACTTTGACGTTAAAGTTAAAACTGTTCTGATGAGGCTCATCATTATGGAGAATGTTTCTAATTGTGTCATACAGATACAGATAATATTTCTGTCTTCACCTTTTTCTTCTTTGTCACCTTGCTGCAACAATTTCATGCATTTTGTTTGCTGCTAATGGGTTGTGTTTGCTGTGACCCGCAGGTAAAGAGAGAACAAAACAGGTCGCGGAGGAGCCTAACCCACACTACAAATTGAGGTCTTTGTGTGTCAGTGCCATTAAACACTCACTATTAAGACTCAAGCTATTATATGGTATTATATTACAAGCATGCACACAAGTGCACCCTTATTTACACTTACTAAAACCTTATTAAAAGCTCTGCAGATTACTCATTGTAAAAAAGGTAAATAGTCAAAACAATAACCACAGAATGAAACATGAAGCATTGTGCATTTAATTCTTCAGCCTTCCTGAATTGGTGCCCTTTAATCTCACTGAATAGAAGCCCTTATGCTTCACTAGAAGTCAATACAATGCCAAATACCACTGTTATAAATTAATCTGACATGACAGCTGCAGGAAAAAAAACAAAAAACCTTCAACTGAATCTCACAGGTGTCGTAAAAACATGATTTGGCTGAACAAAGCTCAGATTGATTTGTTTTTTATACAATTCACCGAAGCCAGTACTAACGTATTCTAACATATTGCTATGTCTGCCTTTCCTAATTTAATTTGATGTGAAAAATTCAATGACGTTAATTTCCTTACTTCTTTTGTGAGTATGTGTTGCAATTCATGGCATAGTTCTGTTGTTGCCAAAGGATCAGGCCAAGAAGAGACCTACTCAAATTATAATGAGCTCAGTCAAATTGTTACAGTGAATAGCTTTAGTCTGACATAATTTGACTTAGCCATATCAAATCAAAAATAATGCAGCCCTGCATATATTTTATATGATGATTGCTGCGGTTTTGTCTTGTGATATGAGGATACATAATAAGTACATAAAGAAACGCAAGGTAAAGATTAATTGCATGTGTGAAGGAATTATTTAATTAACTCTGTCAGTGGGTATATATGTGTGGCAGTGGGTTCTTTACAGTCTCTTATGACCCACTGGGCTGCTAAATATAATGACAGAAAGACAGGATTAGAGTAGATTCAGAGTGGATTAATGATGTGATCTAAAACCCACTCTCAGCATGTACTCTTCTTAGTGACCTTTTGCTTTCATTTTCCATTTTATCCTTACTATCTAACAAGGTTTTAATGTATTGTGATTTGTAATTTTAAACTCCTGTCAGTATGTCTGTGTCCTGCAAATGTTTCAGTATACGTATACACTATTGAAGATATTTAAAGTGTAATGTAGGTATTTAACTAATCCTACCTAACCCTCTGAGTAAAGATCATGATGTAATTATAAAGAATCGCTAATGTTACGCATGATCCATGATAATCAAGATACAGAAAATTAGAAATGTATGGCAAAAATAGCACACTGTCAATATTTTAGAGGCTCCACAAAATTTCATAAATCATGCTTTCAGGGGAGCTCATGTCTTATTAAGAGCTCCTGTGTAGTTCGCACCCTGCTGGCTCTGCTTTGCATGTTGCAGACACTGAGCCT
Organism: Sciaenops ocellatus; assembly: GCA_033000465.1. Taxonomy (NCBI): domain Eukaryota; kingdom Metazoa; phylum Chordata; class Actinopteri; family Sciaenidae; genus Sciaenops; species Sciaenops ocellatus. The sequence continues at coordinate 28,698,307 of CP136888.1, read as the reverse complement.
ATGAGCTTATGGGTTCAGAGTTGCTGCCTGCAGTTGTAATGAATCAGTGTTTGTTTGTTTGTTTGTTTGTTTGTGCATGTTAATTTCCAGTGGGATTGGCAGTACTACCTTCCTTCTTGCAACCCTTTTATACGGCAATAATTTATTTGTGTTCTGTGTTAATCGAACTGTTAATGTATTATTACAACTAAAATCAAACAATATCCACTCCTGGGCTAGATGTAGTGTAATTAACCCCTTTAGTGCTTGCCAAAGTTGTCCAGTTTCAATCAGAAATAATCCGCTATTCTACAGTTTATAACATTTTACATCCCCAAGATTTCAAATGACAAACTATATCTTATGTGGATGTCTGGATCACATGCCAGTGGTCTTGACAAAGTATGAAATTGGTATGACACAAAGGTTACATTTATTTTAAGTATTACGGAACCACCAGTGGTGATGCATTTTCTATTACTGATTAGATGCTGCATGGGATAGCCTTGAGGTATATGGTGTTGCTATGGTAACTGCATACATTTATGTGGTTAGAGTTCGGCTGGTGTTTACTTACTACACATTTTTGTTGTAGCAGCCTCAAGGGTTAAGTCAATACTTTGTGTTAATTAATGTAACATCGTTGGTGTGTTCCTTTGTAGAGGGAGGAGGTCATTATCAAGGGATTTAAAAGAAGTCTTTAAAATAGTTGGAATTACTGTTTGTTTGTACATATGTAACACTAAACAGTAAGTGCCCCGCCTAGAGAAATACAGTAAATGGCAAAGGAAGGTATTGCACATGAAATGAGTAACATTTAAGGGGGTCTACTGGCAGAAATGGGATATGATAACCAGAACTATGTTTTCATTTGTGTATTTTAAGCTGAAAATAAGAATCAGTATGTTTTTATTACTTTATAATGAGTCTTATATCTACAGTGGGAGCGGGTCCTCTTCCGTGGAGTTGAACCGGCATGTTTCTACAAACCCAGAACGGACAAAAGGACTCGCTAGATAAGGCCTTTTCTGTTTTTCGCTAGTTTCACGGCCACTGTAGTTAATCTACATGCTTGGAATGGGAGGGTGAGGCGAGTGGTATTCAGTTGGTTGCAAACTGCAACTTCACCACTAGATGCCAGTAAATCCTACACAGTGTACCAAAATCCAAATAGTGTAAGCTTACTTCAAATTACTTTGCTTCAAAAGCTTTTGTGTTGATGTAATCAGCTGGGACAGAACTTACTTTTATAACTGGTTCACTGTTCATTAGCTTTTATTTTTGTCTCACCCTTCCAACCAGTTTCAGTCAAGGCGATAATACAATTCCCATCAGTCACTTTGAGTATACAGTATCTGGAATTTGTGAAAACATTTTAACAGTTTAATTAAACTGCAGCCACACAAATTGTCCCCACATCCATACCTCTTATAGATCGTGAGCGTCACTGTATGGGCTGTCATTCACTGCAAAAGGTCCGTGGAGGTCAAATAATATTCTTCTAAGTTATGAATACAAATTAAAAAAGACAAGCTTTAATATGCTGGATTAATTAGGGAGTGTTGCTCTGCACGTCATATAAAGAATTTAAGGGTCCAATAAACATTTAAGGTCCGCACTTTAAAACTTGCCACGAAAAGGACCCAAACTCTTATGAGCATGTAGAATATTTATAACGTTGTTTGTCTGTCTTTTCTACAGAAATATAGTATGCTACACATCTGGCCACTTTGTATGCACCATTCAAACCATTTATAAAGAATGAGGCAGAGTGCATTTTAATTATAGTGTACTTCAGAATCCTCTTAAGCAGAAATGAACTCAACTTGTGAACCCACTCTGGTGAAATGGTAATTAATGAGAGGGAGTTTAATGGAGTTCTTCCAAAATGTGTTTTCGTGTCAACTGAGTATGAAGTAATATAGGTGTAGTGAAGTGTAATGGACAGAATGTATGACATGCTAGCAAGGTGCACATTTGTATACAGCAATTTTGGCGAGAAATATCTAATAATGGAAGGTATTTATAGTATAGGAAATAATGATTCTAACCTTATCTTACACAGTTACCTACTATTTTCTTTATTATAGCATAGAGTATTTTGTGATAGATTATAGCCACTTGGAAAGGAACTGCTCTATCAGTATTGGGCTAATAAAATAAAATGAGACCATCCATTGAAACGTCACTAATCCAACCAATTTGCTCCAACAAAAGCTGAGCAACAACTGCAAACTCACTGACAGTGAAGTTCATTATTTTGGATGAGGCCACTCTAAGGTTGAATAATTGGTGCCATTGGTATTGGCATTAGAGACAAATCGAGCTACACACGGCCAAGACCTCTGATTAGCCAGTCTGTGAACGTCAGATAGGTGGTTCAAATCTGCAGTTTAAAATTCGACAATGTCTTTGGGAAAAAGCTCTAATGCTTTGATTTCACTGTATTTCATTGTGTGAAGAGACGTACTGCGGAACTCTTATCGCATGACCTTTTTCAATAAATGTTTCTCGCTTAAGATGCCTTTTTGTTTCAGCAGTGCCCAAGCTGGACATAACAGACATAATGTTCTCTAATGACAGAGTTTTATTTCTGCTGAAAAAGAAAATTCATTGTGGTGAAATGGTTTTGCTGCAATTGTGTTTTCAGCAGATGCTCGGGCAGCTTTCTTTAGAGCCACAAAAGGCTTTATTTGATGTGTAAAATTGGTGGACTGACTCTTAAATAATAACATTTTCAATCACGACACACACGCATACACACACCTTTTATTTCTCTTATCTATAAATCAAAACATTTTAAATATATATATGGTCATATAATTACAGCCTTTTACTTAGTACTTCAATGTCCAGTGTGTAAGATGCTCCAGAAATGGAACATAATGCTTAATTATGATTTTATTATTGTGTAATCACCTGAAAATAAGAATCATTATGCTATTGTTACCTAGAGAATAGAATGAGCCTTTTTTATCTACACCCACTGCAGCTCCTCTTCCATGAAGTCCGCCATGTAGAATCTTTGTGTTTCTACAGTAGCCCAGAATGGACAAACCAAACCCTGGGTCTAGAGGGGTCCTTTCATGTATCATGTTTTTCACATATTACGCAGCCACCATAGTTTCTCCTTCCCAATAGGAAGGCGGGAGTGAGGCATGGGGTTGCAATCAGCAACTACACTACCAGATGCTGTCATGGCCACAGCTGTGTCTCTGTGTCTTTTCCTTGTTTCCCTCTTCCCCTGTCTCTGTCAGTGTTTGTGTGGGCGTGGTCTCCCCTCCTCACTCTGGCTCTGCTCTCTGCACACCTGTCCATCATCAGCAATAAGCACACCTGTCTGCCGCCTTGTCATCACCCCAAGAGCTCTGGACAAACTGCCAGTCCTCCCTGGATCATGGTTCCACTATGCAGCACCCATATGAGGTTAGTTTACTTTTGCACTGAGTTAGTTAGTTTGCCTGCCTGTCTGAGACATAGACCTGTTTTTTCTTCTGTCTCAGGATCACCTGCCTGCCTCCCGTCTCACCATCCACCAAGCCCGTCAGCCAGCTCTCATGCCTGACACATTCCATCTGCCGAGCCTCCACCCGGATTTCTTCTGCCTCTCAACAGCCAGGCACATCTCTCGATTGCTGCCAGTATACTTAATAAAAGACCTGTTTTCATCTTGCCTGCCTGTCCTGTGTCTACGTTTGGGTTCAGCCTTACTAAACCATGACAGATGCCACTAAATCCTACACACTGTTTTTTAAGAAGCCTGCAAACTCCTTATAAAATAGTGCTTATTTAGAAGCATTGTTACAGATAAACAAATATAAATCATCATTAAAGGGAGATAGAAGTATTGCATATCAGTGGCGCATCTACTGTCCAGTGTCTCCATGACCCACAGTTCAACTCAGTTCAAAACAAGCGCGGTGTACATATGGTGTACAGCTGTGCTCCTCAAATCTAGTCCTCCGCGTTCAGAGCAGGGCTGGTTTTCTACTTCACCAGGTGGTTAATTGCATTCACCTGCCATCCTGGGTCAAAATCAGCCCCAGATCATGAACACAGGATGAAAATTGTCTGGCAGAGTAGACAGCATCTGAACTGGATACAGCAGGACAGCCACAAACACACTTATGTCAAGTTTTAAGTGTATCAGTGTCAAAGTTTTACTCGACTTTTCGGCATCAAACATCTACAGTTATGAGGTAAAAAGCTTCAGTATCAATGACCCACTGCATTTGGAACAATACCTCAGTTTGAAATTGTAGGAGCTGCTTCAAGATGTAGAGGAAGTCTGAGAGCATTTTGTTGCACAAATACTAAAAACAAACAAAAAAAAAAGCATGTTTGGTTAAATGACAATGTGCCACTGTAGTTTTTCAGCACCGTTCCTCTCAACACAGGAATTTTAGCAGCTTTTGTTGATACTGCAAAAGATGTATAATTACGACGGTCACCTGCTATGACATCCAGTTTGCAGCTTTCAGTCCACCTTCATTTTACTGCACAATCAGCAAAGTGAAGTTGCCTGCTGAAGAGGCAGGCTCACGGCAGTCCTTTGTTCATAATTACTGCGGCTACTCATACCTCCACTGTCAGCTAAAACTGGTCCAATTAAGAACTTTTCCACATTTTTTTTCTATTCTGTTTTATCTGTTCATTTTGATATTTCTGTGAGTTTGTCAGTTTCTTATATCACCTTTAGTTCTTGCCACACATTGTGGTTGTTCGTCACTCTTACACAGTGTAACACTTCTTCATGAGCGATGTCACTCTGTTTTATTTACATTTAATAAACCATATTACCACTTGTGCTTTTTAGTCTAAGTTACTTTAAAAGGACAGACTGTGTACCACATTTGAGTAGAGGGTAATCTCAATATATTTCTTTCATGGTAGTTGAGTAAAGTTGTTTGGCATCTAACATTTGTGTAATACATGTAAAGTGTCAATGGTATTGCCAGAATGAATTGTCAGATATAACGCTGGATGTTGGGAGAACACAACATGGGGCTTCTATCTTTGCTTTATCTCATACAAAACATTCACATCACATGTTGTATAATAGTAATACCATGAAACTGTGCTGTGGCTGAGATACTGATTGGCCTTGACAAACAGTACTGCCGAGACCTTGATTATGTGTATTCGTCCTCTCAGCACCGAAGGTGTCCTCTACACAGTCGTATGATTGATCACTTGATAATATATTATGAAACTCTTCTAAGTGTGGTTTGAAGATCACATGGTTTCGATGTGGTTTATGAAGGTCCCAGAAGGTCTGCTGCTCTGCTCTCAGATGGCTGCTGTGATATCTTATTCTGTCAGTGAGATGATGGCCACCGGGGCTTAGCAGCAGGTAGGCATATACCTCTGTTTATTTCGCAGCGCCCACGCTCACTATCTCTCAACAGGTGATAAAGGACTTGTGGAGGAAGCCTGGTAGCGGAAGCCCCGTGGGCTTCATTGTTAATAAGACCAGTCACCACCCGCATGTTTGGAATACTAAAAGATCTGCCGCCTTTACTGCTCACAGATACTAGTCGGTAATGGTGTGTCAATAAACGGTGTGAGTGTATTGATGCAGACAGACCACAAGCACATATCTTAGTGGTCTAAAGTGTATGCTGAACATTTTCCTTTTGTGCATATACTGAACATGTATAACGCTTTTATTAGTGGTATACTAGTCTAGTTAGCTATTCCAAACTAGACAGTATGTATAGTTTTAAAACGTCATTTTAAAATCACCCCCAGTGAATCAAAACATGGAAAATATTGAGCTGAGCTTTGTATTGCAGATAGTTTAAGTTGTCATCAATAACTGGATCCAAAATATTCATCAATGCACTTGTCTATTATTTTGAATGCAAGTGTTACTTGGAGACGGGTGTTCTCTCAAGGGCAGTTCACCAAAGAGTCGGCAGGGAGGACTGACTGGGTTATACCAACTTTTCCACATAAATTCAAAGTTCTTTCTTCATAAGTTGCCAGAGTCTCTACAGTACCTGCTACCACATGACTGTTGTTTCTTACAGCAACATGAGTTGATGGATGATGATGAATTTCTTCACATAATCACTGTAGAGACAGATGCTGTTCTCCTGGAGACAGTTTGCCGAAGAGTCGGCAAAGAGGACTGGCCAGATCACGATGATGCGGTGCACCTAGAATTCAATTTAAGAGGCTAGGAAACAGGCAAGAGGAGAATCCAAGGAGATACAGTCAATGCTACTGGGGAGCTCAAGACAGTGTGTCTACCACCATGTTTTCAGTCCCCGTCAAATAACGGACATCTTGGCAGTATAACTGCAAAAATAATGACCTTACCAACCTCTGTTTGGGACACTGGAATGAGTTCAGAAATGTCAGCTGATCTCTTTTTGAAGTAAAAACTAACTTATGATGTCAATTTGTTTCCATTTTTGAGTACAAATAAATGCTCATTTCAGTGATGTCCTCGGTGAACCACAGCAACATTCTACAATGCTAGTGGGGTTTGGAATGTTAAGGTAATTTATCTGATATAATATCTGAAGATTATTCATTTAAAAATGTTGATTATTTGGTGAGCAACAAACTTTTATTAACCTACCATAGTGACACAAGACAAACAGACAAGAGTAAGATGGCAAAATGACTGACCTTGACTAAATGAAAAATTCTTCTATTATTATATTCTCTCATATTCTTACATCTACAAGTTCTTACATCTGAAGTGTTCTTTTCAAACATGAAATGCTCCAAAACAAATGAGTAACAAAAGATCAAAAAAAGATCAAACTATTGATCCTGTTATATGAGCAGCTCAGTCTCCTGATTAGTTATGTTCGTCTTGAACAGTTTAGTAACACGTGTTTTTATGTCCTATACCATAATTTGATGGCAATGCAGCTGTTGTTTATGTAGTTAGGCTGAAGCAACACAAGTACTCTAAAATAATTGGATTTGTTTAATGTGATGTCCCCTTTCAGCAAAACATCATTTGTCACTGCCTTCCATTAGAAACCACTGTTGCAAAACTAGAAGTGTTTTCTGATCTGACACTGCCATGGTTGAGGTTTGATTAAGCTTAGGCACAAAAATGACTTGATCGGGTGAATGGTTTGGGATAAAGTAACCGCTTGGTCAAGGTTAAGAGACCAATGTTGTTTTGCATTAAATAACAAATTGATTAAAGTTAGGGAACCTTGGACATTGTAGTTAAAACAATTACTACTTTGGTCATGCTTAAAAGAAACCAACATTGACTCCTCAACCTCCTCCCTCTGTGGACTTTGTGGCTCTGTAACAATGTTAGACAATTTTCTCCTTTGCTCCTTTTGAACAAGAGTAATAATAACTTTAATGGGCCCATAACAAATGTTAAATTTCTATTTAAAGAAGTTCCCTGCACAGTGATGCAAGGAGGCCACGCACTGCTGCAGGTCTATCTGTCCAGATAGGTTAAAATCTGACAGTCACTGTCTTCAACAGCACCAGCATGTAGATTCTACTGCAGCCTATTGTCTTGTCTGCTATAGGTGATATACAATTAAGCTGACATCATTTTTTACTGACTGTTTTTTGTTAGTACCAAAATCTGTGAGAATATGTTTGGAAATTAAGGATATTCATTAAAAAAGAATGAAAAAGAAAGAAGGGTTCAGTGTGCCTCTTAATTTCTTTTCCAGCCCTCACTTATTTGGCCCACAAACTAAAATCTCCATGGTTCATCTCCATGGTTCATCTATAAAAAGCCTCCAGAATCTAAAAAAACACAAACAAACAAAAAAAATCTTGCTATTTTTACACCATGCCTGTTACATTTGTGCAGCAGCCTCAAAAGAGTGCTGTCCCCGTCCCCTAACCAGATCTATTCCACCTCACTCTGTTTTGGCAGGAGGCTTAACTTGGGATTAACTGTTGGTTGACCTCCATTAAGGGCTTGTGAGGAGGTCAGAGGCAGAGAGGGGGTGTAGCACTGACCCACTGGAGCAGTTTAAATGTCTGATACTGCACAGTCACCTCTCTTGACTGCTATAAGTGAGACTATGAAAGAACTCTGAACAATAAATATAAATGTACTTACAGGACCTTGTCGTTCAGCAGTGCAAACGCTTCCCTTGGAGAGCAGAACACCTTCACATCCAAATAATGTCTTGTGAGCTGAGAGTGACTGTCCATTGGGACAGCAGACCAGAAATTCAACACGAAATGGCAGAGGTAATTAAAAGCACCATGTAGGAATCTTTTCAGGTAACAAGAAGTTGTGTAATCCAACGTAAGAAATGATTTATCAAATAAAGTAAGAATTTTGCAATGGTTTGACTATCTAAAAACAAAACTGAAAACTGTGGTAAAATGTTTGTTTAAACATTTATTCAGTGGTGTCAGGATTCAAAAATGGAAAAATAAGGTGTATTATACAGTAGGTACTTCTTGTTTTGGTGTATTAAAACGTAATATGTGGTACCATTTCATGACTATCAAACCACCAAACCATTTTGTCCTCTCTGCTTCCTAACAGTGTTAGTGTGCCCAAACTGATCTCACCAACTTCACACAATCCTTTTGGGTATGTAAACCTCAGTGCACACTCAAGTAGCCACTACTGTTTAGATAACCATTTCAAAAAGATACACAGAGAGAGAACAAATGTACAATAAACATAGAATGCGCCTAGTAAAGCTGGTCTGACTCCACAAATAGACCCCTGAGAGGAAAGCATTATATGCAGTATGAGGTACTTTTTTTTATCTGGCAATAAAAGATAAGGAAAAATAAAACAACAATACAGTTTAAAGCTAAACTTATGGTCAGAGGTGCAGCAAATCATGGATTTTGTGGAGCTCACGGTGCTATGGGAGGATGTGGTAGATGAAGCATGTCAATGAAAAATCGTTCCTAACCCCATGTCTCCGAACAGAGGCAGACCAAGCAGAGCCGGAAGCGTAGCGTCTGCACCCCCCGTGGAAGATGGATGCTGAGGATTTGTACCATTGGCAGTGTAACAGTACTAGGTGAATTAGGCATTCATGTGGTGAGTTTAAAGCAGGCTGTGAGGGCTGAAGCAGCAGTGGGAGCTACTGTATGTGAGTGGCTGAGGAGAGGCCATACAGACTGAGGCATCAGAGCTGGGCTTTGAAGTATACGCCTCTTTTGCGGTGACCCTGCATGAAGTAAACTTTTTTTTCAGCACACTTTATTTTATGAAGTATGTGAAAAATATAAACAGTATATACTTTACATTCTGTCAAGACCAGCTATGTTTCAGCCACATTTTTGAGTTGTCTTTCAGATATTACAGATACACTTCGATTTCTTCACCAGCTATATGAGTCTTTTTGCTGGACAGCTACCTGAAGCATATTTTTTATGGTTCATGTCAATTTTGTTTTGCTGGATGCTACATTATCTGCCTGACCGCTTCATTCCACCAGAGCTGATAGTGACCATCCTAGATTTGCGCTTGTGCTTTCACCAGAAGCACTGCAGCACTGGGTTTCAAAAGCGTCCCAGAAGCAGCTCTCCGCTCTGCTCCATGGAGAATACGTGGCTGGTCTATTTTTGATGGAGCCACAACCAACCGCCTCAAGCAGCACAGAGCAGATCGAGCTGAATGGAAGTCAAAAACAGAAATGGCATAGAAAATCTTGTGAATTTTTAAAATAAAACACCCAATGCAGAGACACGATCATAAAAAACAGACAAAAAAAATGTAGCCTACTTACCCTTGGCAGAAGCAGATAAATCAAGGAACAATCTGAAATCTGTTAAGTTAAAGTTGTTAATGCTAACAAAACCCTCTACTTCTGAAACGCACCTGGTGGGACTTGAAGCTGTGCGGACGCAACATTACATATCTATGCCCACTGGAGTCACGGTGGAAGTTTGCTGAAAATTGTGCTTGCAAGTTGAAAAATTGCAGATATTTTTTGCTACCAGTGTATTTGATAAAGTTCTTTGCTATTTTTACAGCATACCACCCCTGTAGAGTTCACATTTGTAGTCTTAATATGTTAGCATAGACATCAACATCTTAAATCCTAATTTTATGTGTATCACTATCTCATCCTGCACACACAGAGGTGTTTTTAGGGCTTTTTAGGCCTCTCCTTGTGTTGAAGTTGCAGAAAAGCTTTAGTATGTTGGGTTACCAAACTGTTAGGTTACTATTAGTGTTAACGTTACAAGTATTCCCACAGTTTGTCACTGCAGACATCTTCTTATATCAGGAGAAACTTATAACCTTTATGATGGATCTGTTCCATGTGTCCCAGCAAGTCATGACAAGGAGTCAGCATGCTCAAGGACCTAGAACTGGGACAGATAACACTATGCAGCCATTATTAATATTATTAGCTACACCTGTGTTTGAGTGCAGTCAATACTACACACCTGAGAAAGGCTTTAATCAGGCAAAATTAGGAACATCTTTATGGATACTATGGTACCATGTGTAGGACAACTAAATCACATGCTTGAGGTTGGTAAAAATGTTGGCAATGCAGTAGTTTAATGGTAGATCTAGGCCTATGGTGATGAATACTTCCATATCTCATAAGCATCTGTACCACCTATGTCATCTCGGTGCAGTACTTTGCTGTACAGACAAAGCCTCTCTTTAGAAATACCCAGTATTCTCATTCCTCTTTGAGTGTGAATGCTGCTCACTCCATTTAGATGAATAATATTCACTAGTGCAGCACGCTAGAGGACAGAAAATTAAATTACTGTGTTATCTAGTCAAAGCTCCCAGTTCTGTCTCCATCTCAATCCACTCTGTCTCCATGCTGTCTCTCTTGACTCTCAGACTACAAAAGGAAACTCCAAATCATTGAGCAGTATACAGTAGTAATGCAGTGAAATGTGACAACTTGTGAGACTCGGAGGATCAAATCTTCTCACTTCATGGGCCGTCACATACTACAAAGCTGCACGTATGATTACCTGTTGTAATTTTAAAAGTCGCACTGTCACCCTTAACTATTGCTATTGCTAAAAGCATTTTTTTTGTCACTTATGAAATGTATGCAAATTACAGCACCATCATGCTTGGATATTGTCCAAGACATTCGTTTGATTTAATATATGATTAAAACTTCAAAAATAATTTATTAGTATTTAGTGATTTATTTACTTGTGAGAAATATAAATGGGTTGTGTTGATTATTTTGAAAGGGAAAGGAAGCAGGGACGTTTAAAATAGCATTCACAGTAAGATGATATTACATTTTGGATGATTAATAATAAGTGGTAATCATTTAGCAAGAATACTATACATATCCAGCGATGAAATTTGTAATTTATTTTCTTCTTCCTTGACAGGGAGGGGTAAGCTACATATTCATAATTGTTCCTGCTCCAATTACGACATGTCAGCCTTATAAAAGCTATAGAGAATAATCCCTCCTGTCAAGTGGATGTCAATATAGATGCATTATACATATGCATTCATTAAGATTTGCACCCCAGAGACAACAAGAATGGTGTAATGAAATGAAGACCTAAGGGTGGTGTGCCAGTGCATTTGATACCTTCTGTAATGAGGAAGATATTACACGTCTTTGACATTGTGGTCTCTTGTGTGAGCTTTGTCCTAATACCCACTAATGAACTGTAGTTGTCAAAACCCACAATCATTGTCAGCAGAGAGAAGAAGCACCCAACAGGGACTACCCTCTCAATTATCTTTAACAGCATTGCTGTGCTGCACCATTTAAAAACACTATGTAAAGGAGTTGGCATTGGACCATTTCTCACCTGGGCCTTATAATAATATAGTTTGCATTGTTAAGTGTGGTGTAGGGCACAAGAGAAGGTAGAGTAACGTGCTATGATGGATTATATTTGGTTCAGATTCGTCACCGCTATGTTTTTTTTAAATGTTTTAGGACAGTGGAAATGTTTTTAAGTTCAAGCAAGTGAGAAAGGTTGAAGATGCAACTTATCCAACTGTGACAAACATGGAACTTTAAATTACTACCCATTACCTCATGCTGCGCTGATCAGTTCTTTAAATGGAATAGACTTCATTTAAGTAGCCCTTTCATCCAACACACTTCACTATTCGCAGGCGCACACAAACCCACACATTAGTGGACATCCCACTCCACCTCTCGAGCCTCTCTAAGGCCTCTTTACTCACACATGACATTTTCACCAACTAAGGATGGGTCATTTTGGATCATCACTATGATGAGGGTGAGAATATTAAACCTAGAAAATCATGGATATGACACAGAGACCAATATTAATCATCATGTAAACCATGTCAATCAATACAGAGAGGCATGTGTCAGCCTCAACACTATCACATAATACACTTTGGATCGACAAGCATAAACAGATGCCAGTGCTGATGGAGAATGGGGGTTGTGTATTTAATCAAACTATGAAAAATAGTGTTTGGAACATTCTGTGCATGCAGAAAAACAGAAGTGACAAAGAAAAACGAAAACAGAAGTATGTTTTGTATATTAGGACATTTTGTGTCTTGACAGCTGATGACAGGAAATGGGGTGATAGAGGTAAGCAAGGATATGCAACGATGAACTTCAGTTTAAGACACCCCTTAAGCCTCCAGGTTCCCCTGAAAAACAGAAGTAGTTGGTTTCAAAAGGGCTTGAAGCCAAAGGAGCTTAAAGGTGTTATGTCAGAGTTTACAGGATAGCCAAAACAAATGTTGATCAAACTTGAATCAGTAATTTTTGCCATGTACTCTACACACATTTTTTGGCACAGATATTTTCCCAATAGACTAATGCAAAATATGGGCATATGTAGGTACACAACTGCAAACCACATTTATTTCAAGCCTCAAGGAACAGATCAAATCAATAATAAAGATTTTTTAACGTTAAACGTCTACAAACTCGGTAAACAGTATTTCTGTATGTACTTCCACCTTTTTTGAAGTGACATTATCACTTATTGATGTGTCCTGAGACTCAGACTATTCATTTGGCACATTCAAAAGGCTATAAAACTCCATAACAAACTCCATAACAAATGTAAGCTCACTTGTGCCCTTTTGGCACTGAACAAAACTCTGCTTTTACCGTTATGCCTTTCATTTTTCTTTTATTTGCAACCTATGGGTCATCATTTCAGTTGTGTCCTTTTGGCTCTGAAAGGACTGCACTGGAAGCTTTCATTTGACATAGTATTATATTCCTATTCACCCAACATGGCACTTGCACCCCGTTGGCTCTAAGCCCTCAATATGTTACTTGGCTATTATTTCCCAGCTGTTATGTAAAAGGATACTGAGATTTGTTTTCCAGTTGGCTTTCACACTGGAAGGCAAGGGCTAGACAGAGTCCAATGCTGTCAGCGGGGTAATCATCACACACCATCATGAAGATTACCACATCCTGCAATACTAAGCATTAACAGGAGGTTGTGATACACCACACAGTAGCACTCACATTCACTTGTATTGTATGTAACATAGGTATGTAAACTGGTGGCAGTCTAACATTACACATCATGTAAAATGAACTATGGGCCAAAACCATCGAGAACTATGCAAATAAGTTTTGTTCTTGCATAAATCAATGAAATATTTGCAACAAATGGTTAAATATGGCCATAATAAATACTTAGCATTCTTTCCCTGTTCTTTGTCTTTCCATTTCCTCCTCCTCTCATTGTTCTGCCTATGGGAGCATAAAGAAACAGTGCATACATATCTGTCATCACAAGCAATAGTGATCGGCAGCCTTGCCTATCCATTATTACCCATGAAATTCAACGAGTGAAGCATAAAATTGAAATGAAGAGCTGATCTTTATTGTGATGGCTCATTTCCTTATTCCACATCTCTGCATTAATTCTAATTATGCCCAAGCTGTCCCCACTTCCCTTCTAGGAGAGGTTTCTGTGTCAGGGTTTCTGTCAGAGCTGCCTTTCTATGATAAAGTAGCAGGGAGAGCCAATATTCCTCACTGCCAGAGATAGGCTTCACACACATCTGGAGGCCTATTTATCAGGAAGTGCCACCACAAAGACACACATAGATGCACCTAAATGTGCTCAGAACAGCACACAAACAAGGGCTACACATGCTTTTACATGTACATACTTCATGTGCAATTACCATACATAATTACATATTCTGTTACACACAATGTACACACCGCCCACATATATAGCTTAAAGCACATCAGGGAGTGAGTTTGTAATTACTGTAAACAGCACCCTTAATGTTGCTGTATGATGGTGTTGTGGTTGGTTGTTGTGGTGTGCGTCTGCTGGCTGGATATACAACCCTGATTTATAAAAAGTTGGATCGCTGTGTAAAACATAAATATAATAAATATAAAAAATATAACACAAGACAAGACATTTATTTTTCAAACTGATAGACTAACTAAATATACACTCCAAAAAGGTTGGGACAGGATCATGTTTCCCACTGTTACATCATGACAACTCGTTGGAGAACACAGTGAACTAATTGCTGAAGTGTTGAAAGTGAAATCCTCTTCCATTCTTGCTTGATATGCCACTTTATTTGCTGAGCAGTCCGGGTTCGCCCTTGTTGTACTTTGTGCTTCGTAATGCACCACACATTTTCGGTAGGATACAGGTCTGGACTGCTGGCAGGCCAGTCTACCAGCACTTGTGGCTTGGCATTGTGTTATGGTAAAAAAGCAGCGATGTCCCTGAAAACAATGCCATCTGGATGGCAGTATGTTTCACAGATGTGCAAGTTTCCCATTGTGCTATGGGCAATAACATCTACCCCATACCAGCACAGAATCTGGCTTTTTAACTTTGTACTGGTAACAATCTGGATGGTCCTATTCCCCTTAAGCCCAAAATCAATATGAAATGTGAACTAATCAGACCGCAGCACACTTATTTACTTTACATTGTCACTTCCGTTCATCTCAGATGTGTTCAGGCCCAAAGATGTCAGTACTGTTTCTGGATGTTGTTGTCACGGCTTTGTCTTTGCATTGTAGAGGTTTAACTTGCATTTGTAGATGCTGCAACGAAATATTTGACTACAGCATTTTTCTGAAGTCTTCTCAAACCCGTGTGGTAATATCCTTTATACAATCAAACTTTACTACTAGGTTGGGAACCAAGAGACTAAACTATGTAACCCAACTTAATAATGTGCAACACTAAAATGCTGCTTACACATTAATGCACAGGGACTAAAATAAGTTTACTTTAACATTTCAAGTACTTTAAAGTAAAGCAAAGTCAGATTTTATATATATAGCCCAATATCACAAATCTTAATTTGCCTAAGGGGGCTTTACAATCTGTAAAACATCCCTCTGTCCTTAGACCCTTGATTCAGTTAAGGAAGAACTACCCACAAAAAACAATTTTCTCACTGCTGCATTGGAACTTTTAGTGAGGGACATAAAGTAAACTGCAAAAGAAATATTGAGGGTATTTTTTTTTTTCTTTTACTGTATTCTCTCTTTGTATTTCTCTCACATTATCTCATAAACATTTAATTTCCGTCTCCTCAGCCTGAGCTGGCACTCAGGACGGTCCCACACAAAGTCAAATTATATGGGCCACTGCTTCACAGACAAATGCCTAGAATTAGCATCTGAATATGCATTGTGCCCCAATCTCCCACACCAGCAAATTTTAATTTAAATATACACCCTTACTGGAAGTCTGAGTGCGCTCGCTCAAATGAGACCAGAGTACCTTTTTATTATGTTATGTCTTCAATTTTTTTTCACAGAGTTGCTCAAGGTTACAATAGGCCATTTATTAAAGTGTAATGGATTTTCTAGTTGATACATTCTGCAATGAAATTGCACAACGAACGACTGGCTGAACCGTCTAATGGATGATTTTTCATGAGGGTGCATTATGTATAACAAACCTCTGTTTTGTGTTAGTTTTTGGAATGTGCAGTAATAGTTTTTCAATATTTTATGTAATTTGGAGAACACATTTTCAGTCATTTGCAACTTCTGTGATTGGATGGTTTCTTACAACCATTCAGACAGAAAGAATCCAATACTATGACAACCCGGCTTGGTCTTAAGATAAAAAAAGATAAACTTTTATTGATCCACAGAGGGAAAGTTCATGTGTTGCAGTAGCACAATGACAGAAATACTAATACAGACTTATAATTGGTAACAAAAACAGAAATAAAAACTCTTTAAAGCACCTATTTTCTGTTGAGTTTTCTCTAAATCAATTTTTTTATAAACAGTTTTATGCTATTTAGCTTCACTGGTATTGGGGTCACAGCAGACAAATCTCCAAACTACATCTATCACACACTAACTGTAAAATGGAGAGAGATTGTTCTCTCATCTTCTAGGTTGGATAAAAATGGTTTAAAGAAATCTTGCAGAAAACAATTGGAAAGGGCAAGTATGAGATTTAATGGCAGGCTAGACTAAAGGCTTGGTACTCTGACGGTCCAGTCGATGTCTGAGCTGAAACTAAGCCAAAAAAGACCCCATTCCTACAACCTCAGGCAGCTGCATGGCACAAAGGGGGTTAAAAGATTACATATCTGGTCAGGGGTGAGGCCTGCACTGGCCTTAAAAGGGATCATTAATATTTTAGAATTAATCCTGTTTCATAGCAATCCTAGGAAGCTTTGACTAATGTCGAAAGATAAGAGGTACATGTTCTCTGTGAAAAAAACTCAGGCTGCAAGTCATGATGTCATTCTGTTTTCTCGGGAGACCATAGAGAATTTGTTCTAATCTAATTAAAAATGACAAAGTGCATGAGTTTCTAATACGATCACTGGAAGATTTAGTGAGGAAAAATCTGAACGAAAGAATGTCCTCAGATATCTTGCTTGTTTTTCTCAGCCTAAAAGAGTCCAGTCTGCCATTACACATCATGGTTATCAAATAAGGTCAAATTAAAGATTCTACACGGTAATTGGCTGTAATATGAGATTAATATAAGATCCAGACATTCAATTCTAACACAATTTACATCAAGTTGCAGAGAGATCAACGGAGAGGGGAGAGGAAGGGAGCCACAGGAGGTTATAGGAGGTTATTTAAAATCTTCCACACCAATTAATCACTTCCTGTGTGGAGAGAGCATTAGACCATGACCACTGTGTCCATGCTCAACACCTGAATTTCATTTAGGTAAATCTTTAAATTGGGGGAAACATTACTGATTCACCGTCACTTTGGGATTTCAAAAGACAGAACAGGTGCATCTCTGCCTTCAATTTGCAGCACAGCTTTAAGGTTTAGTCAAAGCCTTGATAGGTTATACATAAATACATACAAATCATATAGCATGTAATAAATAGAACATAAAACTGAGAAAAGGTTTTCCTCACACAATTTGCACGTTAAACTGTGTTTTAAATAACCAATGACCATGTAATGGGCCAACATTTTACGGAGAGCCAAGTGCAAATGCAGTTTATAGATGGCATCTTGTTTTCTCACTTTGTTTTCCTCACAAGGTCACAGTCATTGCCATCATTAACCCACTGAACTGTTGACCTAGTAGAGCTAAACACGCAATCCATTCTGCGCTCCTCAAATTATCTGGCAAATTAGCTCTGCCAAAGTCAGAACGAGGCAATTACGTGAATCATCTGAGAAGTTTAATCAGTAACTCATCTCCATGACTAATACACAGACCTCCAACATACTTGTGTGGGTATATTTTTAGGTAGGTCCTTTCTTTCCTTTGTCCTAATGTTTGTCTTCATCATGTCAGGATGAAAGAGTATTTCAGTGCATGTGTCTTATAATTTCCCTAGCATGTGGGAAAATACAGATAAGACCAAGTACAGATGTTGTCTGAAATAAGGAACAAAACAGCATCAGACCCAGTTAAAATATCTATAAAAAGGACAAGGAGTCAAAAAATATCTTGACTTCAAAGGTTAAAAGGTTCACTGGCTCCACTGTAAAATGTTAATCCTTAATCACATTCATCTTTCTTCTCACAAATCTTAGTCAGTCTTCCACATTTCTCTTTAATTACTAATTCAGCAAAACCCTCTAGGCTGTGCCACCTTGCTCTTTATTCATTCTCACAGCCATTCATCCCCGTGGCCTTCAATCTCCCTCTGCCACCTTTTTCCCTTTCTCTCCTCTTCAGCGTCTCATTTTTTTTCCTCCTCGTATTTACTCCTTCTTTTTTCTCCCTTTCATTTCCAGCAGACCTGCTTCAGTGTAAGAAGAATCATGGCTCTGGTCTATGCAATCTATCCTCTCCCTCCCTCTCAGCTCTTACCTTCAAGAACATTTTCTTTTTTTTTTTTTTCCATTTCCATTCATTAATGACCTGCTTCGACTGTCTTTACCCCCACTAACACCAGCATGCTGGTTAAGAGACAGGATGATATCCTCTGTTAAGCACCACTTCAGTGTGACTGGCCTTGACAGCCAGTATGTGGCCTGTTACAGAATGTGAAAGAGAAATTGGCAAAATATATGAAATGCCGTAAAGGATCTGAATTCAGAGATGTATTACGTCATTACTGTTCAAAGGTCTTGTTTGGGCTAATCTTTTAAAATGCACTTTTAATGCCATGAAACTAAGTCTTGTGTCTGCATATAAAACTACCAACAAAGCAACATGGCCTGTTTGACAAAGTACTAAATAGTTCTAAGGCCTAAGATGCTATGATATGATAGTATATATATATATAATATATAGTACAACACAAACTTGTCATTTTTCATGCATTTCGCATTCAACGTAGTTTCTTCTTCATGCTAATTAAGAGAGTGTGAGGCTAGGACGTTGCAATGGGTAGATGAAGTTTGGGAAATCAATGCAAACAATAGTCTCCACTACTAAGTCAACCTTGTCTGACCCATCCAGCCCCCTGACCTCCTTTTGTGGCACTATAACAACATCACACTACCTCCACCTGAACTGACAAGAGTCTTAAATGCTACAGACACTATGAGCTTTGTTGCTGTTGGGCATTTGTTGAAATGCCTGATGTTGTTAGGTTAGGGTTAAGGTTCTTGGCGGACTGTCTCCATTAGACTGTAGTAAGAACACAAGAGAACAGGGCAAACTCCTCATAGAAAGACCTTGACCAGAGGATACAAACCTACCTTAAATGATTAATGATAATAATGACAATACATCATGACAATAAATGTGATGAATGTAAAAATGCAACTCTGTGCAAAGGTAGATTAATAAGAAGTGGATGTTTTATTTTTTTTTTTATTTTACCAGTCTCTTTGCTGCCCTGAGTGCCCTTTCATTAGTATATGTCTGGGCCCAATGAGACACTTCCATGCTTCATGGTTTCCCTAATTTCATACCCAAGTGCTCTACTCATCCCCCACATGCCTCTTGTTGGCCCAAGTGCCTCTTGGTCAGCCAGATGCACATTTGGGAACCCTTAGTGTTACCCTAAGCATAAGTGAAGTAAAGGAGCTCCTTTTTACTTCTCGTCCATGGTCCTTAGAGAGTCTGTGCACGTCACCAGAGGCCACTGACATCTGCTGCTGTCTAATGACCACCGAACAGTTCCTCTAGCAAAAAATGGGGCACAGGTGGGAGAGCAGAAAGTGCCTTACTTTCCACGTCCGGGTCAGCATCATCAGACGAGGGCTGGAGAAAGAGCCAAAAGTGGAAGCCCGACATTGTTGGGCGATATTTTATATGCCCCGGGCAGACATTGCGGTGAGTCAGGGGCAGAAGGAGCAGCATCGCATAAAGGAGAGCAGAGATGAGACCATCCTTGACCGCAGGTAATTGTCTCATTTGTCACGTTGCTGTGTCAGTTTCTAAAAAAAAAAAGTGGGAGGCAAAAGCTAGGCTCCAGCTGGCTCTGGGCCAATTTAAAACAAAAATGTGTACTGCAAACACACACACACAAAAGAAAACTGTTGTTGATTAGCTGGAGGCACAAGCTACCACATTGGAGATCAATGCTGAATTCATTGTTAACGTTTGACCTCAAACCTCTCAATTGGTATTTGCCAAAATGAAGTTATGATATACATCTTGGGCCTACCAACATCATGTCAACGTCAAATCATTCCACTGATCGATTAATTATCAGAAAATGAATCTGCAACTATTTTAATAATTGGCAAAATAGTCATTCATTCAAGCAAAAATATATTTGCTTGAATGAATGACTCACTCCAGTTTCTCAAATGTGATGATTTGAACTGTTTTGTTCATGTATGTGATAATAAACAAAGTCTTGTTTTGAAGACGTTGGCACACCTTGGCTTTTTTAACTCTGACATTTTATTCACATGATTGATGACGTTTTATTCAGATGAAGCCAATCATTAGTTGACCTCAACTCATTTTTACTAAAGGATTGGTCTCACTGAAAAATTACTGTTCCAACAAGCAGGTTTACTGTATTATCGTTGTTGAGTAAAACCTGAAAGAGATCTTTACATTAAACCATGGTCCATATTTGATGAGGCTCTGGATTTCACCAGATCACACACATGACTCACTAAGTGTGCTTCTTGGAACTGGATTATTGTAATTTAGATATAATGTTGAGATGATTGTATTGGTAAGGCACACCAGGTGACTGATGATTAAAGTGTTCAGCGTGTGTTTTCAGTGTTCCACGTAGCTCTGAATCATCCAGTATGTAGTACAGTGGATAATCAGATTGTGCAACAAATACGTCATTTGACCACTTCTGAGCTTGCGGTCACCTTACTCGGATTTCCCAAATACGTAACCAAACACCACATGAAATCACTTGAGTGCAAATGTTTGTTTTGTTTCTAGGAACCCATAAATGTCCTGCAGGATCCCCCTCAGTTGATTATTTTTCAGAATGGAGTGAAGTACTTGCAGACAAGTGAAGGCATGTTGACGTTGGGATTTAGAAGAAATCCTCTAGGGTTGACAAAATGCAATCTCTTCATTGTGAAACGAGAAAAAAATGTGTGTGCATAGATACTACTGTGTTTTCATGTCATTCTACAGCCCGAAGATCGGTGCCCTGGATTATTATAACTTGGTTATAATGTTGACATGACGGTGTCGAGTAGAACTGTTTCTGTTACTTGGAGATAAAACACGATTCTGTAGAAAGGTGTCATAAGCATGTGAGAAGGGTGTTTGCAAAGTGTCAGAGAAATGATCAGTACAAGACAAAAATCTGTTAAGTAGCAGATTGGTTTTCTGTGCTTTGCATTTGATCTGACAACCTCGACACTGCCAGCAATTGCTTTCTCAGGCTCGATGTTACCAACGCAGTGAGTGGCCTCTGCACTGGTTTACAAGCGGAGATACTAAAGGTGCTATTTGAAATTCAAATGAAAACACATTCCTAATAATGAAATCTAAATTTTCATAGTAGCCACAGGGCATATCCATGAAAAATGATTGCTTTGTGTTGTCTTTCATGCAGTGGTCATGCTCCTATAAATGCAGTGTCTTTTTTTGGCATCGAGAACAGTGATTCACACAGTCTTTATCCTGTTTTAAATGGCAATAGCGGTATAAAACTGTGTATGATCTGCTTTGAGGAAAAGTGTTATTCTTTAATCCACTGCAGATATCCGCTATTATATATCTTTATTTTAGTAACGCTGAATTTAGAGAGCACAATTTCTCCATTTGACAGATACAGCTTGATTGATACTGTCTGGGTTTCTCCTTCGACTTATCTTATACGAAAGATACACCAACAGAAGAGAAGAGAGCGGCTCCTAAAATAGTGCTGTTTTATAACAAACAGCATGCAGCAGTGGACATGACAGCTTCCCACTCCTCTCTCCCCTTCAGCCATATGGTAACAAAGAGTAAAGACTGCATAGAAGTGAAAAGCTTTCAGAGCATTCACAAACCAAATCCCAACCCTATCGAATGTCACCCTTGAGTTTCAAACACTGAATTCAATTTTCAAACAGAATATGTTCAAGATTTATTATCATTTATAGCGAGGTGAGAACCGCTAAGCATTTATCCATGAGAGAGATATTCGTCTGGCAAGCGTGATGTGGATCATTTATCAATCTCAGCGAAAAACAATGGATGATTATTGTTATGCCTACAGTCATCAAGACCCTTAGTGAATATAAAATTGAATAATAAAGGATGTTATTTTCTATTGAGCATATAAAAAGAATTGCTGTGCAGCTGTGTCCTTGATTGTGCTTAGATCCATTCAGTATGAATAGTCATCAGTTGATGCAATCAAAGCACTGCTCACATTTGCACAAACCTGCTTGAAATGCGTTCTCACATCTGTCACATACTGTAGGTGAGACTAAGTGAGAAAAAAAGAATGGTGAGAATATGGTGAGAATTAGAAAAAAATAAATGCATGTCAACATATTTGGGTTAGGGATAGGATTAGAGTTTGGTTCAGGGTTATTGATCTGATCCAGATTCTGATCATCCGATTTGAGGAGGAAACCAGGCTCCAAACACGGTTGATTATTTATTAGTTTATTATTATTTTAAACACAAAAAAACAAGACATGAAGTAAACTGGCAACCAAATGCCAGAAAACTTGGACTGGTTGCTGATGTCAAAACTCATTTGTAAGTTTCATCATGTAACATTTTACACTTCTTAAATAAGAAAGTTTGACATGAATTGAAACAAAGTGAAAACTTTTTTCACTTTCTGGCAGGGAGTCAGGTGAGTAGATCAATACCACTCACCAGCTGTCCATTAAACTTTTATGTTACATCTTAACCAAACTGTAAAAAATAGCTATTTGTTTTTTGCAGGGATTCAGTAAATTAAGTAAATTAGATATAAAGTGTTAATTAATGAGCTTTAGAGGTGGTAGTAAGTGGATTTTGTTTCCATTGGCTGTAGCTAATTGGTTTTTGGCTGTTGGCTGCAGACAGATATAAGAGTCTTTTCATCTGACTCTCTGCCAAGAAGCCAAGAAGCATTTTTCCCAAAATGTCAAATTATTCCTTTAAAAGTAAATTTGTCTGCTCCAAACTATTTTGTCTTGTCTGTTATTACCTCTTCTCTTTAAATGTAGTGCTCTACAGTTCACTGTTTTCCATGAAGACTTGACACATCCAGCAGTATGCAGTCCAATGAGCTTGTGTTTGCACCGGGCCTGGAAAATCAGAGTGGGTAAAGGTGATAAAGTGACCTTACTCGGATTACCCAAATGCTTAACTAAACCCCACATGAAATCACTCAACTGAGAGTAAATGTTTATTTTTTGTTACTACGAGCTTATATCTCCTGCTCAGTTGATTATTTTTCGGAATAGAGTGACTTGTTTGCAGGCAGCGAAAGGAATGTTAATGTTTAGTAGATTTAGATATTGTAGTAGTCCACAAGATAAAAGGGAGCAAGGGGTGATAAAAGGGTGATAAAAAAGTAACTTTTATTTTAAATTTCTTCCACTGCTGCTTGAGCTAATTCTCTTTATTTTAAAACAGGAAAAATGTGAAACTTGACACATATGTCATGCTCACAAGGTACTTCATGGGGAGTCACACTACAGTAACAAGCTGGCAGTGTAATATGAATAAGTCTTACATTGTGTAGTGTAGCAAGCAATCTTTTTCTGTTCCACAACTTTCACTTGCAGAAGTGAGACGAAATAATGCAACAAGATGATTTTCAAATGAGGCTTTTGTGAAGTTCATCTGCATGTTTCTTGTGTGAGCAGAACTGCCGTCATCATCATCGGCTCATCAAGCGCTCATCATTGTTGTAGGCTTTGAATGAGACTGTGATGAAAGTACTCGGCTCATGATACCCCCAGTGCTGACAGTACATTGTAGCCTGGAGCATTGTGTGTAAGTACAAGAAAGAAATGAAGCTTAATTTATGGACTCATATGAAGGTTGCACTGTGAATTATGTGCTCAAATAGTGTATGTTGGTGATAGTCAAGCATACTGTACAAATACACTTGACCACTTAGAGGTAATGGTAATGGAAATGCAGAGAGTGCAGGTGGTCCATTTTTCATTTGAAACACAAGCAGCAACATAACAAATGCAGTTTTTTACTATGCTGTACATGTTCAACACCTCAAGCCTTTTGTCTGAGATCTTCAAACACAATGGACAATGTCTGTTTAATATGTATACAGAATAGTTTGTAACCTGACTGGTAGGACATACATTCAATGTTATATTCAGTGTCTGCACAGATGTCTATCTTATCAATTTTACATTTCAATTTAACGGGAAGACTACCCAATTTCATGATTCATTTGCAGCGATATCCCTATCCCACTCTACATTTTTTTTTTTTTTATCCCTTTAAGTATGCAAACAAGACAGAAAGCAATCTCTGTGCTTCCTGGGAGATAGATTTGGATCCAACAATGTGAATTTTGAACTAGAAAATGTGCCCTAATACCCAGAAAATAGTTGTCTCTCTTTTTTTTCTGTCTTTATCAATTGATTCTCTATGGAGTGGTCTAAGTCTCTGCAACTTTATATTAGGTGACTTAAAATCTATCAACTCGTGTTTATTGCTATGGGAAAGTAAAGTCAATTTTAATATAACAACTTACACAAAACAGGGGCAAAGTTATGGGACATGAAAATTGAAATGAAGTTACAGTCACTAACTTTTAATGCTTTCAGTTTGTTTTTTTTTTTCCCACATAACCTTCCTGCTTCTCTCTTACAGTGATTCTTTTTTTTTTTTTACCCAGTCCGTTGGCAGAGTTCAGCAGTCAGTGTAGATACCTATATTATTGTAGTCATGTAAACCTGCCTATGTTTATTTATCAGGTTTAAGATATGAGTGAAGATATGATGTTCCTAGGTAGCAGAATGTCCCGAGTTGGTAAACAATAACCACTGCTCAACTTGTAGATTTCAGATTTTCTTTCCAACCAGTGGGATCTCTAATGTATTTTGGCATTTAGCGACAACCATGAAGCCATTGAAACCAAAAAATATGCCTGCTGCAAAACAAATAACTAATTAAATACAATTTGGATGAACTGCATGCAGGCATTACCCTGGTACAGCAGAGTAAAAAACAAAGTGCTTTTTTTTGCATTGCTGCCATTATTAGAGCAACAGGTTGACATGGAGATTACGGTACCAGAACAAAACAGAAATTGCTGGCCTCCGACGGCTCCATTTAGATTGAAGGGCATGTCATAGACCAGCCGGCCATCAAATGGCATTTTGATCAAATGATTATAGTCTTGTGTTTATCTGGCATTTACATCAATCGAGTTTATGATCATGCTTCTAGTCACTTGCTTGAAAACCATCAACTCTTCAACTTGTAACTTTAACCACAACATGTTCAGCAATGTACTGTGACACTAAGCAGGAACAAGGTATAAACCCATTAGCTCAAACACCCATTAGCCATTAGCTCATGGCCCCTAAGCGGACATGTCACCACTGCAACGCTGGTGGAGCATTTCCAATGTCGCTCCACTATCCTAAATAGGATAATGTGTCCCATGCTTAGCAATGGCATCCTTCATTTACCCCTCCTTTGTTCACACACTTCTTAACTTCTTCATTGGCCTTTAGCTTCTCACATTAGCGTAATATCCAGCAGGGGCCAGGTGGAAACCGAGGACATCCTGCTCCGAAAGCAACAACGCTACAACACTGCCAACGGGCATATCGCTGTTTCTTTCCCAAACTGTGTAACAACTCTTGGGCCACTGAGTGAATGACCCAACACCAAAGGACATTGAACAAATAGGATACCTGTGTTGGCACAGCAAAAACGTCTTAGCTTGAGGTCTATGATGTCTTGGGGTTGCCCCGGTCCCTGGTGCTAAAGGTTGTAATATGCTGTCTTTGCAACACAGAGCATAACTAAGAGAAACCAACCCTGAAAGTAATCCTGCTGATAGGAGAATCTGTCTTCACGCCTGCCTGTTTCAAGGTCTAATCTGATTCCAGGCGTTGCCTCTCCAAGGATGCAGAAAAGCTTGAGTGATCATCTGGCTCACCAAGTTATTCTTTCCCTAGGGAAAAGTACAATATAAAGCCACTCCTATATATTGCCTTGTACCAGTGACACAGCATGTAGCAGGTATTTTCCACTCCATAGTGACACTGTGAATTTAACAGTAGTGGCAGTTTGACCTTCTGCGCCCTCTTCAGCAAAGAGAATGGCAGGTTGGAACAGGACTGAAAATGTCACTCCTGTCACTCCTGGGCTCTGGCCACTCAGGGTGGCTTTTACACTAATTTGAACATACAGAAGAGTGAAGTACAGTATCTAAAACAGAAGAGAAAAGAACCATCTGTAATGAAAATGATGTCTTACAATCTGTTGTTAGGGGTTGTAATAGGATTATTCATTAAAATTCAACACCTAAAGCTTTAAAAGATAACAGTAACACTAAAATGCCTGAAAGAAAATATTCCACACTGTGCCTTTTTAGTCGAATCAAAGGATATTTAAAACTTTGTGACTTTCAACTCGAGTGCAAGTCAACTCAGTCAATACCAAAGATAAGCACGATATCTATGACCAAAGGGCCTAGATTTGTGTTACAGCATTGCAAGTCCCAAATGTGTTTCTACGCTCAGTTGGGTAAAAATTTGGATTTATGTTCAATGGAAGAGGGTATAGTTCAAGAGAAATAAAAGGCAGTTTGGTGAAGGAGAAAGGTGGACGTAGGAGTATTTTCTTCCCCTTAGGTAGCTTCAACTTTCCTGGCACAGAGAGTGAAGAAAGAATACCTTTTTTGTTGAGAACTTGATTTAATCTTTAAAAGTGCCGATAGAAACATAACACACATGTTTTAAGCAAAGGATATTCCCCCGTGGAGTATCTCGTAGAGTTTGTTGCCATGGGCGAGTTTCCTGAAACTTCATCGATAGACAGGATATCATCGCTGGAGCACAAGCAGGAATCAAGTATAGGTTGGTACGGCAGGTTCAATAGTTTCCCCACACTCATACGACCTCTGTGTGTTCGACTGAAGGGAAAGTCAATGAGAGACTCCACCATTCTCCTCCACCGTACGTCTGCATGACTAATGAAGTAAGGCAAGAAGGCTGGGGCACGACTCACGGAGAAAGATTAAGAAAGAAGACAAAAAGCCTCCTCTTCTGTGGGAGAAATCTTACTCTTGTTCAATCTGCCCACATTACCTTACACTGTTATCTGATATAAAGAGACACACAATGCCGGTCAGTGTTGATGTGGTAGCTTACAGAGAAAGAGAAAAAGGACAGCAGTCCTTGAGAGAGGGTGGGGGGCGAGGGGGTTGTGATTGAGCCACTGAAGTGATTGTCTCCCAAACAATCCTGATTAAGAACTGATGAATCAAGTACCATCATCAACCAGACACAGAGGGCGTCCATATTACATTCTATGTTAATGAAAAAAATTCAGGATGGTCTCAAATATTTCTTACCCAATAGCAGGAGAACCCGATTTATCATCGTGTGCATGGCTGTTTCTGTAATTCAGCCCCTTTATTATGACAATTATTATTCCCCTCTATTAATATTCACAGATATTTCATGCAGACTTTGTTTCATTAGCATTAAATTTCCTGTACTTTTTTTTTTTTTTACAGATAAACTCCTGGGTATTACAGCTGAACAACCCCTGCTCATTCTTCAAGAATACATGATACTTACTTGTTTTGCAAATAGCGTTTTGATGGGAAATGCAATTGCTACCTGGATTATATTCACAAGCTATGTTTTTTTTTTTTTTTAATGAAGGAAGTGTGTTAATTAATTTTACTGGACGCAGCTTGTACAGAGGTGGTCGGGGTGGATGGCGGGTGTACAAAAGTGCAAGACTTGGCAGCACTTTTATGTAATGGCCTGCAGCATACAGCGTGATTCTTAATCATACTTGTACTCCATAACAACAGTGAACAGCTATGTGTGTAACACGTTTCAATCCACATAAACCTGCACCACCTCAGGCTTCTAAAGTCCCCTGAAAGTACCGTGGTGTACCTGTAACATATTTGTTCATAGCAATACTGTGATGCCTGGAACTCTGTTTGTTCCAAAGTAAAAACTCAAATGTACCCTGTAGTTATTTATTAAGTACCCCCCCCCCCCCACATGGATGGTAAGGACACGTACCTGAAAATATTTTAGAAGGGCAGAATTGTTCCTAAAAATATTTGTGCAAACTTGTTTGTTTGAGAGAAAGAAAGAGAAAGAGCTGCAAACAGCTGTTTTTATGCACCTCCCCCTGCTGATTTTGTATATTTAGTGCTTTGCCAGTGCTACATTCTTATGTGACTGTTCTGATTATTAATTGTATGCTTTGATTTTCAAACAGTAGCCTTAGGCCTTGTGTCCATATTGTTTTTGTTTTATATTTATATATATATATTTTTTTTCCTCTCCTGGCACAATATCCCACTACCCTGCCAACCCTTTTCTGCCAGAAAAAATCTGGACATATCACTCCACCTTGTCCCTGTAGGCCATATTGCCTTATAAATTATGTCCAGCAGCACAAGCTTTCCAGGTGATTTGTTGATGTATGAGTGTTTTCTTTAACAATTCACTTCAATGTTTAAAGACGGACGGCTGCTTTACTCCAAATGTTGGCGTACTGAAGTCTGGCAAAATGTCACAATCCAATAGTTCAACATACATTTTATTCAGATTTTCAACATTACCTTTTTACAGATGCAAGACCGTATAGAGGCAGAAGGTCTTGTGTGGTTGCACACTTCGCACATCCCAATGTGGTTCTGCTCTCCAGTTTTGGTAAGTGGTATAGTAATTTTGAAATAAATCGCAACACAAGTTTATGAAGTGCTAGTGCTAAAGACTTAGAATATGAATTATTTTGAAGTTCCAAGATACTCCTTATTCTCTAACTTCACATCTTGTTCCCGTGTACCTACATTCATGTACTGGTAGTCCATGTACTGCACTGATACAGTACTAGGCCACAAAACTGCACTGTAAAAAGGTAAGAATTACATTGTACACTGCAAGCCATAATCTGGACACAGGGGACCAGGTTTGGATCCTGACTCCCACGTGTGGTTAGATTCAGCAAACAAAAGCCCTTTGTTGAGGTTTTAGATTTAAAAAAAAAAAAAGAAAAAAAAGGAAACTCTGCCTTTCTTGTACTTCAACTACTTCAACTTCAAGTACTGACTTTTCTGGATTAAAACCCAGACCATTATCATTTCTTAGCCTTCAGTGAATGCCTTAACATTTCCAAAGACAGAAATAACCCTACTTTAGTCACTATAGACATTGTATTGCACGGATGGATAATTAAAATCAATGAACGTAGGCTCGTCTGGGTTTGCCAAGATGGATGTTGCTTTCCATGTGATTTTATCAAAGGCGACAACAGTTTCCTGGAACCTTAATGAAGTAGTCACTGTAAACCAAACCATGATTTCCCGAAATATATTTTTTGTGCACAAATAGAACAAACCTTAATCACAGCAGTGTCACATCACAAAATGCATTCATGACAGTTTTGGAAGGCACAGACAAATGCTCGTCCTACCGACAGATGCATCACATCAAAAATTGCTAAAGGGCATTTTGTCATTTAATATGGAAACATTTGATGGAAGGACTGATTCTATAATGGAAAAGTAAGATCATATCATCATGTTTCTTTTTTACATATCATCTCAGTATTCTTGTCAGAGCTTGGTTTCTTGACAACACCAGTATACTGGTTACTTTCCATTTCTGGCTCTAATGAGGGAGCTAGTCCAAACCGAGGCCTCCAAGTGATGGATTTTTTAGCACTTAGACTATGAAAAAAGAAAATATGAAAATGGATTTCAGAAAAAAAAAAATCTACATCTACATTTATAATGTAACACAATTTATATTTATACAAAAATGATTAGAAATCAGTGACAGGCTGTGTGTGTTTGTGTCATTTGGTCTTTTTTTTCAATAATAAAGACCTTCAACACTCAGATACTCAAGTTGGAATCCTTTTCAAACACCAGAGATCGTGCTTATTTTTTTCATTCTGAAAGGATTTTAAATAATAATAATTGAAAAGTTGAATACAGAAACACCACAAGAACCTTCACATATCTCACATTCCTCTCTGTGAGAGCAGTATTCATACAGGGGGCCATTAGTGGTTGGTATTCAGGCGGCTCAGGCATATCTTCCCTTCCATGTGGTACTTTGCTGGGATGTTTTGTACACAGACCTTTTGTGGAACCATACCTGCTTACAAGGACATAGTGTCCATCTGCCAGCTGGACAGTGTATGTGTGTGTGTGTGTGTGTGTGTGTGTGTGTCTGTTTGAAAGCTTACTCTCCCAAGAAAGTCCATTGCAGACCATTGGTTATTTGATTAAATGTTTTAATAGTATCTAAATCATTTGAATCATCATCTTCACCATTACTCCAAATGCATCTGACTGTGATTGCTAATAGGCTGCTTTTTCAAAGACTGACTGAAAATGGAGTCAATTGCGTAGTGGAGAGCTATACAATCACCATCAGGAACTATGATTAATCATCATTTCAACGTTTCTAAAGTGACCTGTGTTTCACTAATGTTCTAATCAACACACAGAGAGACAGAAGATTATGAGATACAGCAATACACCGAGTCAAAATGCTGATGTTTAATTTTAGAGTCCAATGGAGAAATATCTTAGAATCATTAATGTGTGTTCATCAAGGCAATCAGTCACTTGGAGCTCTTGTTTTGCTCTGAAGGAAATACAGCAATTGTGTAACTTTTCTACCATAAAATAACTAATTTTAAATCATTTTGATGCTACACTGATTTGTAATGGGTCTCTTTCATTCCCAAAACTGCAACCCATACATGTGTGCTTTGGGAAAAGTACTTAACACGTTACAGCTTTTGAAAATACACAGGACTATTTTAATGATTTGAGTGAAAATGGATCATATTTTATATGCCTCAGCCCTCTGTGGTTTTAAAGGTTTCTTGATGAACAGTAAAGTAAACTGCTGCAACCTATAGCTGTTATTATATAGTGAGCTCAGAACACCAGGGGGAGTATTGTTTGTACCACAGGCGTTTTTGAATGCTGACGGGGAACAATAAACAGAGAACAGATCAGTGTCGTTCCAGAACTGGAGCTAAGCAAACTGTGATGTATAATGTAATTGAGCCAAAGAGGACACTAATAGAGGAACCTAAGAAGAGATGGGACAAGCGTAAATCTCGGGCTGGACTTTGGACATTGGTGAGAGCTTCGTGAAATAAATGACAGATGCTGAGGGATTTCTTGCTGTTCGACTATAATGAAATATTAGCTGGCTGCTATGTCTTATGTTGTTACATTGGCTTGCCAATGTGCTATGTTTGCTAAGCTGTCAAATAGTCATACAAAATACACATCTACAGCTGTCCATATTTACATCAATGGTACATCAGTGCACTCTGAAACTGGAGGCAATAAATTGCAAAAATGCAGTGTTGCTTTAATGTTTTTGGATTCATTTTCTTTCCTGTCTACTGCTCTATTCTTGGATCAAGAATAATAAAAGAAAACATAAGGCAGCGTGTTAACTACAGCATGGTAACACAAGTAATAAAAGCACCTGTGGTTGCAGTGTCTAAACAGGTGTCAGGGAGTTCAAACTGGTCTTCGAATAGCATCATAACACTTTATCCTCTGATAAGAGGGCAGCTATCGTCCATGACCATCTGTCCTATCAAAATGGATCATTTTCTTTTTTCTTGTCTTTTTAATTCTGACGTCTTTGAACTCCCAAACCCTGAGAAATAAGCATCCTAAATATAAACACGGCAAAAACATGTTAAAGTGTCCTCAGGGAGATGGAATAAAGCATTATTACACTCATGTGTGCGACTTTGTACTGTACGTGTGGGCTCTTTTTTTTCCAATCCTCATAAGCACAGACTTCACAGACTTGCAGATGCTGAAGACAAAGTGCTCCGCTTCCTTCTCTGCTCTCATGTGGGAAATATAAAATGGCCAGCAGAACTTGTAGTCTACGCACAAACTCAGTATTCCTCTCATAAATCTTTCGGTGTCTTAATAGAGACAAAGCGCAAGTGAGCATCTGGGTCGAAATTTCATTGAAAGGGTGGAAAGTTTGTTTTCCTTTGTCCCTCAGATGCTCTCTTAGTTGGGGGATCAATTTATTGCACAAGCAAATGATCCTTTTCCTTTTTTCTTGTGTCTCGCAGTGGTACTGTAAATTGGAATTGTATTGCAGTTTTGACATACATTGTAAATTACAGTCTTAGGATAACAGATAGTTTTGCAGTGTGTGAAGCAGTGGGAGTTTCCATCCTCTGTTGAGTGGAGCTGTTTCCTCCTCTGTGCTGGCTTGGCTGTATCGGTTTGAAGGCGGATCGGTACTGTTGTTCTGTTTGAAGTGCTGGCAGCAGAAACCATTCTCCTCTCGAGTGCTGTTTGGTAAGATACTCCCTCAACTCCCACACAAATAGATGAATAGCCTTGCCTCCATTTTTTTAGTCATGTACCAAACATTGGCACTTTGCTGAATTGTCCTGCTGATCCACCACCTCCAAACATCCCACATTGAGAAAATGGATAGATCTGACATGCTTCCATGCATTCAAGAACACAAATCCCATTTTGATGAGCATTTATTTTTTTACCAACCATTCTCGTCATTCAGGCCAACCTGCATTCCACACATCTTTGTTTTGCAGCCACTGCAAATCAAAAACGACCTGTCCCATAAGTCATAGCAGCTGAAAGAGAGGCTGGGTGTGATTTATTTCTGGTAATTAGCATGGAAAAGGACTAGGTGTGTTAAAGAGAGCAGGAGTGGAAGATGAGGCCTTTTGAATGTGACATTCCAGGCCTGGGTCGCTGGTTTAACTGAAGCCGCATAAAAGCTCTCATATAACCTTTTCTTTTTACTGTATCGCCATGGCGACTGCTGAGGTAAGCAGTTGATCTCATTAAAACAGGCGCTTAGGCTGACAACAGTTTGGAAATTGTCCTTGAAGGAAACAGACACAGCAGCCTCGGAACGCTGGCGCAAGTCTCCTGACAAAAGGACGGCTTTTTGGCAATTTCCGCTTTTTATTCAACAAACCTTCAAGGGTTTTGTGTCCCGCTTA
This sequence comes from Sciaenops ocellatus, assembly GCA_033000465.1. Taxonomy (NCBI): domain Eukaryota; kingdom Metazoa; phylum Chordata; class Actinopteri; family Sciaenidae; genus Sciaenops; species Sciaenops ocellatus. Next base: position 28,665,403 of record CP136888.1, on the reverse strand, counting down.
ATTAGCATGATAATAAGATTCAAGAGGACACCGTACAATGAGGCAGGGCAGACCCCGATATCCTGCGAGATGAGCATGCAATTCAGGTTTCCTTTCGTAGGGCTCCTGAAATTCTTTGCATGCAGCGTCTAAGGCCAGGTGCTGTCAATCCAAAATGCTTTAAATTCTTGAATTTGAAGTTCCCCGCAGGGATAATGGCTGATATTTAAAACATAGTCCCAAGAAACACCACATTAATTTTCATCTAAATACAGCACATGGTGTTTCTGTTCATTTTTAGTCTGAAAATATACCTGACAAAAATATACAGAAATTGAAAATATTACTATTACATTCTGTCTACCTCTCTATCCATTATCCTGGTCTCAAAACCTTGCTGTAGCAGAGGCATGTGTCCTGGAGCAACAAGTTGCCTGAGGCCCCTGCTTCTATTATTTTATATACTTGATTTTTTTAGACTCTTGTGGAATCGAGATATTCAGCAGGAAGCTACAGCATTCCACAAATGCTTTGTTTCTGGTGGGAAAAAAAGCTGTCGTCAGTAACAACTCAATATACAGGAGGCAAAAACTTTCTTTTCTTTCTGCTGCCCGTCCCACCAAGCCCACCAAAGTTCATATGGCAGCAGAAGGAGCCGGTTGCCCTGCGAAACCTCGTCCCTGGTAGGATTTGCTGCTCACGGTGTGAGCCTTGCCCCGGGTCCCTCTCCATGATTCATCTTCTCAAAGACGTCCCACCAGCGCTCTCACAGCCACATGGCAGAGCGCTTGAGGCTTCAGAGGAAGCTGCGATGCTGTCTAACAGTGGGACGAGACGCTACCCCCACTGTTTGTCATCATGCCTCTTTGCAACTTGTCAATACCGGTGCCATTACGTAATAAGCCCAAAGCTCTGTGTGGACCCGGGACACTTTGTACTGTACACTGCTGATGGCAAAGCAGGGACAGGCAGTTTTGACATTGCTGTTTTTGTTTTTTCATCCATCGTGTTTGCAAAGTTTTTACGTGAGGCTCCTCCTGGCTGTTTTCATGTAGGCGTGGTGGATTCTTGGAAATGCATTGAGGCACCAGGAGGAGCCATGATCTGTCTCATATACTGCTGTCAGGATATAGTGACAGTTTTAACAAATATGCCAGTTACATATGAACCTTTAAACGCTATTTAGTGCTATTTAGTGGCATCTAGCTGTGGAATTGCAGATTGAACACCTGACACTTGTCCTCTTCTTCCGAGCATGACAGAGAAATTACGGTGGCCTTTAAATTTGTGAAAAACGTAAATATTTGGTTTGTCCATTCTGGGCTACTGTAAGAACTTGGCAGTTTGACATGAAAGACTCTGATTATACACTAATGAAAACATTGTTACGTATATTATATTCCATTTCTTCCATATTCTGTAAACAGAGCCCCCTATATCTGACACACTGGACCTTTAACACGTGCTCAGTATTTTGAAAAAAAAGATGAGAAAACACAAGAAAACCCAGAAACACATAGCTGCTGTTTGCTCTCGGGGGGAACTGGCATTCCCACTTGAACTTTAACTCCTGTGGCAGAATTTTATCAAAGATGGCCGTCATGGTCAGGGTCAGCTCCCTCCACAGGAAAGCGAGGATGGTAATCCAGTTAGAGGTGTTATCATCGCCTGTGACAGCTACACACACACTGTGACCATCTCAACCGCAACCATGTCACTGAGTCCTGTATTTTGCTAAATTGTATTTTTTTTTGTTGTTGTTTGAATCAAGTTGTTCGTTGCACCATCTTCTGACATTTACAAATACCAAAATGTCACCAGAAGATGCTAACCGTATGTCCACTGCTCAGACTGTTAAATTCCATAAATATGTCTGGACACAGTATTAATTGCGGATGCATCCTGTTTTTAAGTCAGATATTAAAATAACGGCAGCTTGTTTTGCAGAACTAGTTGGATTTACTTGAATAATAACTACAGGAAAAAAGAGTTCAGTATTTTTGCCAAAACTCTTACAGGTGTGTTTCTCAACACCTAATCTGAATAGTAATTATGTTGACAGACAGTCGACTGCAGTGGATGGATACCATGGAGACCTCATCAGCATTGCACAAGAGATGTTTATATAACTACACGTAACGCTTCAGATACCTTCTGGTTATAAAAGCTTGCCTCAAAGCACAGCTTAAAGCCACCTTGACAATATCAACCTTCTGGGACTTTGACACCGCCTGCTCATCTAAAGTTGAGTGACACATAAGGAGCAAAATGAAATTAATTATATTAGTGTGCTCTCATGAACTGTGGAATAAGAGCTAAATACACTTTTCTGACTCAGAGTTTCCAAAGCGCCTCATGCATTTGTTTTGGATGACTGAGTTAAATTGTAAATATTTAGTTGAAAAAGTTCCAGTCAATAGTTTAAACACCCAATCTCAGTGTCAGTGTGCTCGTATATCCAGCTACGGATAACAATATTACACACTCCATATTATACATAGCAGGTAATACCCAGCTCAGTTTTATACCCCAATGACCTGCTGTGTGACAAATGCTGCACCTCGCCCTGATATCAATGTACAGGGCAAAATTACAACAATAGCATTCAACCAACGTATGCCATCACATGCAATATGTCCTGTTTCTGTGGAGGAAGATTACATTTTGAGAATTCATGACCTTAACATTATACTCTGTGTTAGACTAAAGGTGAATGGGCTTTTGTTTTCAAGACTCCTTCAAGTCTGAAAGTCTGAACTCCAGAATCCAGAATCAGTGACATCTTTTAAATTATTTTAGAAACACTTAATTTTCTACCATGTCTTATATGTTTTATTATAAACAATAATAAACTTTAACTTTAATAAACTTTATTCCATTTAAGTTGTCCATTATTTTTTAACAATGTCTGATTTAATTTAACATCGCAGTTGTAACTAGCAGGAGTGGTTAAACTGCTATCATCGGAAGAAATTGGTCTCAAATAATAGTAATAATAATAATTACATCCATTCACTGAGTGTTCATGTTAAAGATGGTGGATTGTTGGTTTGTTTGTGTGTCACACATGCTGCCCCCGCCACGCTTTGCAGAGAATGGAAGTGACCTCATTTAACCTGGATATTTATGTGTTTTCATCTGTCTTAATTCACTAGATTGTCTTTTTCTGCTTGGGTTACATACTCCTTCCCTGACCTCACCCCAACATGAAACTGGTTGGCCATTAACAGTGTGATGCTGTGTAACAATGTGAGGGACTTCAGGGTCTGATAAGGCATATGAAAAGGCAGTGGTTAACCAATGAAAACAGTCACTGGATAGTGAATGGTCTATGATGCTGATGTGTATTAGTAAAATAATTTCTGGCTGCACAAATTGTGTATAAAAGTTCTATGTTTCACGGTTCAGCCTGAGCTTTGGATGACTTGAAATTGTGTTTTCTGCCTGGTTACTGTCTTTGGTTGACTGCTCTTCATGTTTATAACTGATTAGTCTGCAGCAGACTGCAACAATAACAGACACATGCTTAGACTGGCTGGTTACCGTTTTTAAATGGCATAAACATGGCATAAAGATGCACTGTAATGAAGTTTTTATGAACGGTGATTACCCATTAATGCCTCATTAAACATAAAGCAGGATTCTGGTATGAATGGGACATGTTAATGCCTCGCAAAAGAAAGTGATATGTTGATTGAGTGGTAGGTCAGTTTTATGGGCCAGCTGCCATCTCATTCTGTCAGTGATATTACAGAATTCAACCAGGAGCAAAACTTTAGGTAAGAGGCAAGGACAATGTTTTAAAAACAGAACCTGTACTAGTATTTTAGTGTGAAAGGAAATTCCTGTTTCCCCGGAGAGATCTACAAAAAATGGCTCATGGCTGCCGTCTAAACGTACCTGCAATGCCACAGGCTGATTGGCAGAGTTAACAGCTAATTAAATACACATATAGGCCAAAAGCCAAAACGCCAAACTCTAGAGCATGTTGGTGTGACTCATGAAGACAGGCACATCCATCCACGAGCCAGAAACAGCTTGTTCGATTTGTGAATATGTATGTGTTGGTTTTGATAGATACATTTGTGCTTCAGCCTGTGCATGTATGTGTGCATTCCTGCATATTTATTTGCAACTGCATGTGCCTGTGAATGCACAGGGGCATCAGATACAAGAGGCACACAGTCGTGTATACACATCTTTCATTTTACATCTCTATCTGATGCTTTAACAAGTTGAGTTGTTATTCTAACTGCAGTGTGAGCTCTCGCTGGCTGACAGATTGGGATAACAGATTGCCTTGGGTATTTGGACTCCAAGATTGCTATTAAATTCACATTGATAAAACTGATCTTTTTTCTCACCTCTGATACGCTGAGGCAAATTCAAAGCCATTGTAATATAACTGACAAAGACACCTGTGACAGGAGAGAAGCTAATTTAAATATTCATACAGTAAACTAATAAAATCACACCAGTCAGCTTCAATTGTAGCTTAGAAACTGTTGCATTTGGCTACAATTACATTGCTCATTACTGGATTAATTGTACCTATGTTGTGCATTAAAAAATACAGTTTAATGAGAAATCTGAATTGTTTCTGCAGCTGCACATATAAATATTTCCTTTTATTTTATACCTTACTATTAGGCTTTTTTTTTTTAAACCCAGGAACAAAGTGTACTGTATGATCCTGCAATTTTAGTAACTATGTTAGTATCTAGCTAAAACACCATGTATTTTTCTCCTCAGGACTTGGAGAAATATGACACACCCCACCTTTATTCCTTATAAGAAAATATCCGTTAATGCAGCTTTAACAAAACAGGAGAGTAATAGCAAACATGAATTGAATACATTTTTAATTCTTAATATTTAACTTTAACTAGTGTCACTATCATCTGTGAGATATTTGAGATTTCTTTACTTTGTATGTTGGGCGAAAAAGGAGAAGCCGCTTGAGTCACTGTCACTGTCCTTATTTCCTAGTTCAACAAGATTAACACGCTTGCCAGAACACAAAAGTAGCTATTCCCAAAGCTAAGCTAAACAGCATCTTGCTATCCAACATAAAATAGGCCAACTGTGTGTCACCTTGTCTGCTTCGTATTTTGTCTCACCGCGCTTCCATGTCCTCAAGTGTGTTCGCCATTTTCGTTACTTCTACTCCACTGACACTGAGCATTTCTTCGCACTGAGCGCTGCTGTTTCAGAGAATCATGCCTGTTGGGACGCTGAAGAGTCAATGACCTGCGACATGCTTTGGAGGTTGTGCATGGTAGTGATGTTAGATCAACATCAGGGACAAGCAGACACAGTGGGTAACTCAAGCTACTGCCAAATGCCTTCTTTGGCTAAAGTTTAGGCCAAAGGCATGAATAACACTTATTACATTACTGGTATTGCTTTTGTTCTTGTTGATGCTGCTGTTACTCTTATATCGTAATTATTATTGAGACAATGCTCCTGTTCAACAATTTCAGGGTCAGCATCAATGATTGAGCTGAGACTTAACACAATATATAATGTGCTTTATCATAATTTAGGAGATTTACTCCACAGTTATAGCGAGGTTATATGACCACTTTGTTTGATTGGTTCTTATAAACGTAGTATTGCTGTTGTGCTGCACATAAAGGCTATGTTTGTTTTGTTTTTTTGTGTGTGTTCGCAAGAGTTTGGATTTTTTTGGGATTAAAATTGCATTTATAATTTAGTTTTTCATACCTTGTTGGCCTGGAAACTGTTCATCACATTGCAGTACGACCCTAGAGCTCATAGTTGTCTCTCTAAATGTTGACTGATGGTTAATTTAGCTTCATGCTGAGGAGACAGTGGGTCATGTTGGAATTGAGTACTCCAGGAAATGATAAAATTTGCCCTGCAATTGTAAAACCATTAAACTAGCTCTTTTACATTGCATGTGAGAGTACATATTAATTTTTTAATTTACGGTTCATCATTAAGTCTGTTGAACTGAACATCCTCTCTGACCTAATTGTTTAAGTGACGTACATACCTGCCAACCCAAACCAATTAAATTTCACAGCGCTCATTCAGATTTTTAATAACACAAATGAAATACCAGTTGTTAAAAAACAAAATACTGGGTGACTGGGCAATAACAACAGACAATGCTTCTGCCTTTGTCACAGTGACTGGTGATCTCACTGTCATGTTTGCAGACCGGAGAGTGTTCATCGAGATAAATGAATGAAATAATTCATGATGACAAATGCAATCGCTCAAATGTTATGCAACACTGTTCAAGATTCATGTTTGGTTAATTTCACCGTGGCCTAAAAACTTACACATAGCGGATAAGAGAATATTCTTATCTTTATTTGGTGTTATGTCCCAGCTTGTGTGGGGAAAGGAAGTAACATAAAACCAGGTGTATTTGGTAAAAACAGTTATTTTAATTATAATAAAACAAAAAGAGGTGAGGAATGCCGAGCAGATGCTGTCCAACCCAGCAAAATAAATATAACCAAAAGAGTACTCTAAAAATCTGTACAGCAAACCTTAAGCTACTGCTTCTAACAACAACATCACTCAGTGTGTGCAAATCAGTAAAATCAACTAAATCTATCCCAGTCTGCAGGTAGCAAATGGAATACCTCTACAAAATAAGAGTTAATCAATCACAATCACAGAGCGGGTGCTGCAAGTTGGCCATGCCGTCTTAGCTGGAACTAATCAGTGCCGGGCAACCACTCCTCCTATAACAAAGACTCAAGCAATGTTACACATAGGACTGTCGTGTCGTAACATTTCAGTTTCTGAGCCATAGCTCTGTGATCCCCAAATATCAATACACCATCTGGAGTTAGAACTAGCGTAAAAGTTTATGAACAGTGACAAACAACGTATTCAAACTGTTTAACACACTTTATGTAACTGGAACAAAACATTCGCAAATTAATTCTGGACTGGCGTCTGTTATTGTTATCCCACCTCTCAAGTGGAAGTGAAATAAAAGTGTCGCCAGGCTGTTTCCAGTCTGTGAGGGGAGATAACAATGCAGCTCAATGGTTTTTACAGTGCAGTGTGGGAATTTTCTTGGCAGCTGAACTTCCAGTGAACTGGAACGATTTTAGCAGTGGGACACCCAAGAATACGTCTGACTCCCCGGGCAGTTCACTACCTACTGAACTACTTTGAGACACACCCATATGACTTCTACTGCCTATGACTTCTTAAACTGTGAAGACACAGAGGCGATGAACAGAAGGGCATAAACTGCTGCCTGACTGCTTAAAGAGCCAACGGCGGCTTTGGGCGAGCGCCGTGTCTTTCTACTTTGCAGCATGCAAACAGCCAAACTACACATTTCCTCAACTGTCGACCTCACCACCCACAGACACGGCCATTTTCCCAGCCAGACTCCCTGTGTGGCATGTTGGAAATTGACCAAGGGATGATAGTGACAGCACTGGGATTGAAGAGGAGAGTGAAATAGGGACGCTGGGAATAAGAGGGAAGATGTTTAGCGATAGAAAAGAGGGAGTCAGGTGCATGTTGAAAATGAAGAAGATATCAGGGGGAGGTAGCAGTGTTTGCATAGTAATCCGGTAGAGCTGGTAGGACGTGGCTCAGCTCAGAAAATCCTCTGTCTCCTCTGTAAGAGATTGCTGCAGGCCAGGCAAGCTAGCAACAAGACTGGAGATAAAAAAATGTGAGTGTGTGCACATGTGCAAGTCCATGTTTTATACATACCTAAGAACCCAGTTACTGTGAGTGTATGTGCATGCTTTTTTGCACTGAATGTGTGTGTGTGTCTGTGTGTGTGTGTGTGTGTGTGTGTGTGTTGTATTTGTACGAGACAGCATCCAGACAGGAAATTGTTGCTCATATCAGTGGCTGGCCAGTGGCTTTTGGTAAAGGAGGCAGGCTGGGTGAGGCGAGGGAGGCGATGCATGGCTGCCTTGCTGTCCCCTTAGCCCTGAATTTTGGCAGCCCATCAGAGGCGAACAGATAAGGCCTCACACATGCTTCATGTTTGGTGAACTGGCAGTACGCTGTTCAGAAGACAGATGCTGTGGCCCGGTGGGAGGAGTGGACATCGCACTTTCCATCTCCTGTCTTTCTCCATTTCCTTCAGCAGGATGCTGATTTACACTAGAGTAGCAGCATCTAATTTATATGAATAATGCATCTCTCCCTTTCCCTATCACTACCCTCCCTCTCTCTAACAAACACCGTGCGGGAAAAGAAATCAAGCTCCAACAACAGCATGTGAGGTTAAGTCACACATGTAGCGCAGGAGTACAAAATGGATGAGCTCCAGACTCTCTGCCATTAATGCTAATGACTTTAATTACTTACTTTTAATGGCTGGAGTGTAGTGCCATCCATTTTGTAACAAATGCTGGAATTAGCAGAAGAAAAATGTTCCCAATGTTTTGGAACATTTCTGTAATATTAAAATTCAACCTTGATCTCAGTGAAAAGAATCGCAACCTTTTTGATTTCATGCTGCACTCTCAAGATAATATTCCCATACCAATTATAGTGAGATAAAAAATGTGCTCTGTTCCGTTTTTCCAAAAAGTCACCCTTCCATCTTTAAATGTCACACATTACCGTTCAGAAAGTATTCAACTCCCCCTTGGGATTTTTTCTCTACAATTTGAGGCCTGAGTTGAAAATGGATTTTTTTAATCGCAGATCTCCACAGGATTTTCCTTAATGTCAAATTGGATATTTAATTTGCAAACTAAAAAGGAAAACACACTTCTCTTCTCATCAGCAACACTTGTAAAAGGCCCACCTGCATTTATTTGAACACTCTTGAGTTATAGCTTGAATAGAATCAGCTGTACAAATTTAAAAAAAGATAAGTGAAAACAAGCCTGCATGGTAGAAAATCACAAAATCCACATGAACCAAACTGAGACTGAGATACAGTCTCCTAGAAGCACTGCACTGGCTTAGAAGGTTGAATCCTCTTCCATCCATCCATCCTTTTTCCATAACTGCTTATCCTTATCTGGGTCGCAGGGGGCTGGAGCCAATCCTGATGGGCAAGAGGGGGGTACACCACAAGGTAGATTGTGGACGAGAAGCGAGTTCATCACAGGACAGTTAAATCTTCTTGAAAGTCAAAAAGTGGTCATTTTTGGGAAAAACATTGTCAAAACATCATACATGAAAAAACTCAGATTGTCTTTACTTCTTTATAAAGTTGCTTTACTTCTAGTATAGGACTTGGGTTAGCTGGTGACTCTAACTTAAGAAATATAATAAAAAAATTAAGTTAAAATTGTTCCAAACAAGAAAACAAATTATTAAGATTCTGTTGTTATAATGAAATTATTGGTGCTACTTGTAAATGATAGAAAATATGAGCATATCCTAACTGAAAAGTAGCTTTGACATGAAAAAAAGCACAACAATTTGATTTTGTGTTGATTCTTGCAGAGGGAATCCGATCCAATGGAAGGCACCAAGAATAACTATACAGAAATAGCCTTTTCGCTGATGATCTTGTTGTTTATGTATAGGTTATATAGAGCCATCAGTATTAACTGAGGCTGTTTCATAAGCAGTTAAAAACTTGTACTATGTTATATATATATATATATATAAAATGTGTCCTAAGACAAAATACTGAATATTAATATTAAATTTATGCAGAACTAGTTCAACTTTCCAAACACAGAGCGCTATCAGCAAGAACAAATCTAAGAGACAGACTACCAAATATATTTGGAGTGGGTAAAGAATAATATTGGGAAGCTCATATTGCAGATCTTATATCTGTGTTGCTATCACGATAATGGTCATCGCTGTCCTCAGTGACCAAATCTCGACCTGCATTATTAATACAGCTGGGCAAAATAAAGTGAAAAAAAATATATAAATTATTCAAGACAGTAAATCCCAATGAAAATACAGGAGTGCTGAAGAGTTGTCTGATTGCATTAGTTATCAACAGATGAGCTTTAGAGGAGGCCCTCCATTTGTAAATGTATGTAATAATGTATGAATAAATCATGAAGCTCTGTGAATTTAGATAGAAAAGACTCTCATGCAGGTATCATTTTACTATGTCCAATATCAGATTTTAGATTCATGATTAAGCAAATATGACTGGAAATGACTGTTTGATTATATTTCTGGTTATATTATGCGTATACTTTCTAACACAACACCATTACAGCCACAAAGAGTCAAAGATTAGTTGTGCTCTGGTGAAACAGACAAAATTCTCTCCGATACAACAGCAGAAATTCAGTTTCTGGTAGGCTGGTGGACTGTTTAGCCGCTCAATCAAATGAATACAAATGTTTGTGGGTGGGAAGCCGGCGGGGGATTATATCCTTGGTTCTGCACTTGCGGTTCCTGTTGTGAAGCCTTGTGAAGCTGCTTGCTGGTAAATGAAATGAAGCAGCTGAGAACACTGTGTATCAGAGGAGACACGCAGTATGTCTGTGTGCAGCACTCTTCAAGCCAACACCAGTGACAACTGACAATTGTAGGAAGTAGAAAAGGAAATTAAAATTAAAAATTAAAATAAAGAAATTCACCTTTTTGCACATTTTTAACAAAGAGTCTAAATGAAAGGCTTGGCAAGTATTTTATTCTCTGTGTTATTTGTTATGCAGAGTGTCTGCACCTATATTTAGTGCCAAATTACAAACTAAAAACATTTCGCCACTGGCAGAAAATTAACACCTGCCTTTGTGGAGAAGTGAAAGGAAAAAAAATGAAAATTGTTCTTTATTACAACTTCAATGTCCCATCACAAATCTGTGAGATTTGCAGTTAATAGAGCAGAGACGGTATCTGAGCTGTCCGTTCACAGATTGGTTCCACCTTTAGTCACAGTATGTTTTTCTGCTCTCAGGTTTTTCTCTGTGTGTTACAACCATCTGGACGGCTGCATGATGAGAATACCCAAGGGGGAACACAGCAGAATTGACCTTTAAAGATCAAAAATGGTCTAATGTTATATATATATATAGAGAGAGAGGATAAGAACAGTGTATATAGGCGTCCACATAGTTGTTAATAATTAAAATTGTCAGCTGTGCTTTTGTCCCTATGACCAGTTTCTGGATCTTTCACTCTGAGCACACATTGCTTAACAAACCTGCGTGTTGAACCAACAAAATTAAAAGCTATTGATGTCTCCTTGTCCCCTGTCAAACACTATACAGAAAAACACTTACTTGTATGGATTCAATATTGATTTTGCTTTCGTTTTCAAGGTATCAATGCTCCTGTCTTTACATCTCTACCTGTGAGGATATATCCAAAGGAGCTGTGACAAGTATTTTGTCTATTATTTCATTTATTATTAATCAGCATAACAGTATTATTGTGAGCAATTTTGGCATCTTTTTAATTACCAAGGGGCAACAGGTTTGTTGATATGTTTGACCAGATACATCTTTCCCATCTTTCCTTTGTTTAACAAACAACTTGACGTTTTTCCTCTCCACATTTTATTCATATTGAAACTTTTCTGGGGACTCTGATAAAAGCTCACAAATTAGAAACTATTATTGGAATTATTCATGTACAATGGAGCCAGTCAGTTCATTTCAGCTGTGCAAACTCAAAAAATGTTTGTATAAGATGTAATCACTTAGATAAATGCTGCTGTATCTCAGTGGAGCAGGGGAAATTGATTAGCTGCAGAAGAAATGTCAAGAGCTGAACTGGATGTTGACTGATGAAAACGTCCTTGACATTATTCTGATCCCTGTATTATTTCCAACAAAGTAGCCTCCAACCTATTTAAATCAGGTCGCTAATTTGGGCCAATGTCAGTTTTACTGCTCTGTCATTGTTTGTGGATCAGCCAGCCAGTTATTGCTGTCTCTGTGACACTTCATTACTGCCTAATTAGTATTCTGGATTAATTGGCCATCTTGTTAACTGTAACCTCTAAATATTATGATAAAGCTGCTGAGCAATTAAAACGAGGTGGGTTAGAGGCTGTACAGCTACAACACAGTGGAGAATGAACTGCATTTTGTCCTCAGTGGAGGAGAAGGATGGTGGATTTATCAGATCCGAACTGGAACATCAATTATAATCTTGCAGCTCATGCACTGTAAGAAAAAGAGCAAACATGCGGTCATTTTATTGGTCATGTCATATAGAATTGATTGATCATAACTCTCAATTTAATGGCAGGAAAATTATTCAAACGTCCAAACATTTAGTTTGTTACATGGCATGTGATGTCACGCATGGCTATCATTTTGTAGCCTTGTTTTTGGCATTATGAATGTTGCCATCTTGGTTTTTTGGAGCCAGAAGCGATCATATTGAGGCAAGAGTTAGGAGCTGAGGATTTATCCCGATTGACTGAAAACCTGAAGATATACTGATTGACTGAGGTCAATCCCAAGTTCACTGCATCCTAAAGTTTGTACTTTCATCATAGTTTACAAAATGAACATGATGCAGTTTGGAAGAAAACTCGGAACTGATGATTGACACCATAAACTCATGATGTTTACTCAGGTAATAGTAAGTGAGATAGTAATAAGTGAGAAGTAGGGTTATTTTTCTCATAAGGTTACATACAATTAGGCTTCTTTTTGCAACCAGTGGAGTCACCCTCTGCTTAGCCATTAAAAAATGCACTTTTCTCTACTATTCAGTCTATGGTTAATCATAAGCAACAATTGTAAACACCTACTTAACCCGTCGTAAACAGCGCCGTATACCAAACTGGAATATACAGAAATATATTGGAACAGATGGGACAGAAATGAGTGGATGATAAGAAAAATAAACAAAACAATCATCAATCAAATGCCCCAAGTGACAAAGCATCCTTAGAATTATGACACTCGTCTGTCAGGAGCAAAGAAGGAGTCGGATGACATAACAAAGCTACAGTCTACATAGCGAAGAGGCGTGGATGGATAGGTCAACAAAATGTCAGACTTTAAGATGAGAGACATGCTTTGTTTGCTGCCTCCTGCTGAAAGTCAAGATAGATTTCTTTTAACGATGACCACGATCATTTTTTATCCGTAACCAAGCAGTTATTTTTGTAACCGTGATGATGAAGGTCGCCCTTCCTTAATGAAAAATAGTCATTTTAACCCAAGCCAATATGTTTCTCTATCCAGAACTAAGCACTTATTTTAACCCAGGCCATGCTTGTTCCCCCTAACCCTTAACTAAGTTGTGTTTCTGCCTGAAGGCAACCAAAACTTCACCATAGGTTTGTCAGACCACAAGTATTTTGTCTTTTTGGCTACAACAGCTCTCTGGAAAGGAGCAAACTTTGCCTTTACAAAACATTACAAACTTGCTTGAGTTGAGTGTTTATTCTGAAGATATTCTTTTAAAACATAAGGTCCGATTTATGCGAAAGAAAATGATTTATAAACATGAAAGTTGGATGTATCAATCTTACTGTTTAACTATTACAGCATCTAGGTTGCATTTAGGTTTTAAAAATACTGATATTATTTATATCTGTGTTCTGTTTATGCCTCCAACAACCCGGAGAGGATTCAGACCTCTGTTCACCGTGACCCAGGCAATTTATTTATTTACTGATTATATGTGATTTAGACAGGTTTTTTTTAAACATTTATTTATCTTAAAGGTCAGCCAGAAATGAATTTTCCAAAACCATTTCAACATGTAATCTTCCTCAGTCCACGCACTGACTTGAAAACTGACTGAGGTGCTTGCATCTCGCTGCTTGTCACAGTTTCTGTGACGCTCTAAATCCGACCGCTGAAGGTCAGATTTACGAGTCTGATTTGGATAACAAGAGGCAGTCGGTCAGTAAATCAGGTCAATGGACATAATCCAAAATAATCCACTCTAATCTCACGGAGTACTCATGGCAGGAGATTACCTCAGTGATTCATTTTAATTGCAATGTTAAAATCCCCATTTGGCTGCATATGATTTAGGAAACGAAAATGAAGGGATGCGTCCTGAAATAGCAATGACTGTTGCGAGCTCAGTCATTAACAACACCCATGTGTTTAATTTTAACAAGGTTTTCCTTTAAATAGGAACATGCCTTAATGTGCCCCAAATAAAAAGTATAACCATTCAAAACCAAATGCAACAATTAGTGGGTTTCATTGGATATTTACAGCATGGTTATACTGCTTTACTGGTTGGCTCTCATTGCAAGCCAAGTGAAACCACTAACTGGGAGCAATTCTATCAAAATGAAACCAAAACGACCCATTAATCTCCAACAGAAAATACCAACTAATCCTACCAAACATAGAGTTAAACAAAGGGATTCAGACCACAAGACACCACTGTAGTGCCTGCACACTAGACCACCAGCCACAAAGCCAGAGAGTTGGTAGAAAGGACAAGAACGATAAAACATTTATCTCTTGCTGGCTTAGAGCTCACAAAAAAAATACTGTTAATATTAAAATCCTAAAGGGGACAAACATACTGTTATGTGTTTAAACACTAAAACAAAACACTGCATTTGCAAGGTTGCTTTGATTAAATGGCTGAGATTAAATACGGGTCGACTTAGTGGGTCATCAGCGCAACTGGCTACACCTGTGAGATTGGAGTACCTTTGGGTATAAAGGCCAGTTCTCCCAGCTGTGTTCTCTCTTTTACTGGGCAAGATTTCACAATGCCTCTGTAAAATTAGTGTTTCTTTTCCCCCTGTTGAAGGGTTTTTTTTTTTCCTTATCCGAATCGAGGGTTTAAGGATAGAGGGTGTGCTGTACAGAGTGTAAAGCACCTTGAGGCAAATTCGTGATACTGGACTGTATAAATAAAATCGACTTGACTACTCTAAACACTCACATTCATATTACCCATCCAGGCTTGCTTTACCACCACCAACCCTTTTCACATCGTATTCCTTTGATACTTCAGTAAATTTAATTGCCATTTCTAATCTTTGTGTTTGTGTTTACTCTCTCAGTTGGTACAAGCCCGAGCCAAGTTTCTAACACAACAGCACTACGGCGTGAGGTCTTGCACACAGCCTCTGCCTCCTTCAGCTGCAGTGAGAATCAAGCCTGTTTCATTCTAATTTACTTGGCATTATTTTTGGCAGACTATTAAACCGACTGGCGCAATGTTTTTGTTCCTCTTTTCAACAGCGTTTGATATATTTTTGTCATGTAGCACATTACATGTTCTCCATGGAAGGACAGGCAATGTAGCTTTAGGGTGTAGTAAGGATCTACTTTTTCCTCATGCAAAGATATAAAAAGGATTATGGGCTCCTGGGTAACATACAGGTCATATGATGGACAAAGGAACCAGCTGGGATCGCATGAGCCGGGATTTGTGATATTACCAGAATAACTCCGGCAGTCATTTCAAATGATTTGAAATTTAATGTTGGCTCATACATACTTCCACCGTATAAAATTTAATAGTCAGTGTTCCGTTCAAGTGCATCTTTAGAGCTGTATTGCACATGAGGTGCAATAATCAGCCAGCGACTGAACAACAGGATTTTTGTGTTTTGACACGGGTGTACAGATGGTCATGGTAGGGTGTCCTCCTGTGACCTACGGATGCGTTGAACTGATGAATGCATTCCTGTTGAGACAGGGAGGCATGATGAGAGCTGTGGGTGGCAAGCTGACTCCAGAGGAGTCACGCCACATCAGTCTTTTGGGAATGAATGCAGTGCCGCAGGTCTTCCAACGCTTCAATCCATTGCTGAGTGGCAAGGGTGCGTTGATGAGGGCAGACAACTGAATGATTGTGGCTCACGTCAGCTGGCAGCAGGGATTCTTAGTTTGCTCTCCATTTCATCCTTAGAGAATGGGCGTTATCACAAAGGCCTCCACATTCCTGGTGTTTGGAAAAAGTGCAACGTCCTTAAGTGGTATTAGAGTTTTGAGTTTCAGGTGACCCCCCCCCTGCAATTGGCTAGCTGCTTATCTGTGCTTTTGGCTACGGAATGGTGTGAACGTTGGTTTGCCTTCCTCTGTGGTGCAGACTATTCAGACTGCACAGCCTCAGTCCAGTCACGTTCCACCATAACATGCGTGCATCATGTTGATTTTGGAGAGAGAGGTCAGTGTTCACTCACCCTCTTTTATGAAACAGTTTCTGCAGGGAGTCGGGCTACAAAGGCTGACTGTTTCTCCATCTGTCCCACAGTGGGATCTGTCTACAGTGCTCAGGGGGCTCTCCCATGAGCCATATGCACCCGGTGAGATATCCCTGAAGTTGCTGTCTCTAAAGAAAGCCCTGTTGCTGGCACTAGATTCAGTGAAGCATATAAGTAATCTATATGCTCTGTTGGTCCACCTGTGCTGTTTTCTTATTTGAGGGCTTGCAGCGGCAATGTGTTTCAGACAAACCTGTCATGTGTACCCAAAAACGACACACTTTGAGGGTTCAGAATGGGGCAGCTCTTTGTGTATCTTCTTTCACTTCAGAAAGGCACGGTGAAGAGCATTGTCTGCAATGTGCTACAGTGTGGTTAAAATTGTTTTATAATGTGACTTAGATTTAAAGTACTTCATATCTGTAATAAACAGAAAACTATTAACTCTTTAATGATTTTGAGGCACAGAGAGGCCAAATAATCTGCTAGCATGCCCGTATGGTGCTGCCTCAAGTTTTCTCCACTCGAAGGGCACCCTAGAGGGCACTTTATCGTTTTTTTGTTTTTTTCTCCACATTTGGCCATTTTATCTACCATATGGGCTTTTTTTGTCCCCCAACAGATCATAAACTGATCAATACAATTAGATTCAGAAAATAAGAAGTGCACTCTGTGGCTTTGGAAAGGAATTCCTGGTTTACTGTAGTAAGAGAGAAGAACCACATGGACTCAAAACACAAGGAAAAGTAAATGAAATTTTCAGCACTTATTCCTATGATGGTGTATTCATACAGTGCACCTACACATTATTGATTTCTGGGTAATTTTTCTCACTTGCAGACCAATTTCGGGAAGGGCATTACTTATGAGCACACTCTTACTTCAGATTATTTGAATAGATGTTGAAAATGGATTCACCTGAAGAGGTGATTATGACTTGATGAGTCATTTAGTCCCACACTTCAATGTTCCAGCTTTCACTCTCACAAAATCAACAGAAGTCCCTATGCCAAAAGCTCATTTTAATTAGTCAATCTGAGTTCATTACCTCAGAAACATGTCCCATTTCTCTCAAGGCGACGGGGTTACCATATGAACGCTCATCCTAATGTCTCTCTCCCCACCTGAGTGATTTTGCAGTATGAACCACTGTCCCCCACGGGTGCTAAGGTACGTGTGGTGCAAAATGGAGACCTAATTGGAAATGATCGCTGACAGCAGCTTGAGCCACAGGGTCCCTTAATGATCCAGGCAGCACTTGGATCAGAGTGAGCCCCCTCACTACCTGTGAAAGGCATTTAGAGCGGATGACAGCAGCGCAAGCCCTGTTGAGGGACTGAGGGGTTACAGCTATGTTGTGCTCAAAGTGTTGCAGGGTGGGAGAGAGGAGTAGAGGGAAAGGGAAAAAGCAGGAGGAAGGGGAGCCTCTTTGAAAGATGAAAGCAGAACGGAAATTAAACTAGTGGGTAGCTCGGATGTCCTGAAAGAAGAAAATGTTGCCTGGTTTTGAAGTGTGATTTTAGGATATTCTTCTAACAGAATGTGACAAATGTGTTCATGTGTTGGTAACAACCTTTTTTGATGTGCCATTTTTATTATGAGTAACTACTGCTCATTTTCAAATTATATAAAGGCTTGTCATTTGCAAAGATTTTCACCAATTTACCGGTTTGATTGACAATAGGCAAGTTGTAGACCACACGAATCTAAAAACAATGAACAAATGGACAAAATGTAAGTAAAAACTGATTTAAGAATGAGTGCATATTAACAAAAAACAAGAAAGATTATCAGTTTGTCTATGCACTGATTCAATAAATTACTTATTCTGTTTTCATTCATTTTCGTACACAAATTGGAATTGGGGTTCTACAGTCTTTATTCAACACTTGAAATGCCTCTGTTAACACATTGTGCTGTCGTGGAAAATAAAATTGTTGCCATTTCCCACAGGAAATTTATTCTCTGTCTGGCCAAATCTACCTTCAACCAAAGGTTAGTGTAATTATTATATATGTCCGGGACATAATGGTGGCAGTCTGTGTGCCAGTTATCAGAATGGAAAGGATGTGCAATTTATCTGTGAGGGGAAATTCAGAACTGTATATAGCACCAGCGAGTATGTTAATAACCATTTCTTGTGTGGAAACCTCAGTGATTCATCGTTGTCAAATGTGGGCCTGTTCCTCTCACGAGAAAAAGTGGGGGAGCAGACGGGGAGTGTTTGGATTGCCGACACGACAAATGGTTTTTAAAGTACAGAATTTCTTTTTCTACTACATCAGAAAACACAAATAGGTGGTAGCCCTTGCTGAACATTTTTTTTCCATTTATCAACAACAATAGTCACACTGTTAAAAATCGGGAAGCTGCTGGGAAGTATGTGAGTCTTTTGCTGCTCCAGTTTTAAAATGCCTTGGTGTCAGAAGTTTGTCACTGTAGGGACACTAACCTCTGGAGAACACTTTATTTTTCTTATATCTACACTGGAGACAAAAATGACACTCTGGGCAGCCATTTCTAGCCATTTTAACTTATTGTCAAAAGACTAAAGAAGACCTTGTCAAGTGAGATCCTGACCCAGATCTTTAATATCACTGTACATGCCAACAGAGGATTTTTGACAGATAAGCCCCGGGGGCCAAATCACCGAAGGGCTTGTCCAACCAATGTCATTTCCTCGTCGCCTCATGTCTTAGGATGCTAGAGCTTCAAAGTGTCCTTCTGTCTATTGGGGCCGGACTAAATCGAACAGCACAGTCAATACAGCCATCCATCATGTGAAGTTAACTGACAAGGTGACACTTTAATGAAACGATTGAAAGTTCTCCTTGGCTCTTTAGTTGTTGAATGATGATGAGTGACGTTCTGATGGCACATTTTCATCATCTTGCAGCTGAAGTCTGGAACACTGTGTTCTCCACAAAAAACTTTAAATACATTTAATGTTAAGATGAAGATATGGAGAGGATTACTGTCAAGCATTTGTTTTTTTTTTGTTGTTTTTTTTTTTTTTGTTTGTTTTTTTTTTTTTTGTCATTTTTAACCTCCATCAAACTGCCATTCAGCAAAGAAGGTGAAAACAGCAACATAAAATACGTGTGAACAGAAAATTTGAACTCTATTTTTCTTTTGATTTGGGTTGAGAAATATCACCCATGTTTGCTGCACCCTGCTACATTGCTTTGCCAATCCAGAGAGACAACCTCATTTGGAAAAAGAAGTGGTCCATCATACCAGCTGAAGTGTAGAGAGAGTTTGCTATTTGTCTAGTGCCGATGATAGCGCAGTAAACAAGCTGTACAGCATCAAGCCTGACACCTGACACAAGAGTTATTTTCCCCCATTTGGTCATTGCCAGTTAATGCGTTCTGCCATCTTTGCATAGCTGTATTTTAATATCATGAAGCCTCTTGCACTCTTGTTCCACTGTGCACAATTACATGATTCCCTTGCTGCTCAGCCTGAGATAGCATATTGGTTACAAAGGGCATTAGTGTTGCTGTTATGGGCTGAGTCTAGGGGTATTACAAGGAAGCAGTGCATAGGTCTCACAAGTATACACTGCAAAGGTCATTTATATCCATTTTGGTATCTGTTCTCTGTCATGTCATTTTAGCTCTTTCTATATACACACAGTCCATCTTTGTGCTTGAAATATGGTCCAGCCCAGAATAACACTGCGGCTGGGGAATGAGTTAGTGTTGCTAGGTGTTATTTTAATGTCTTGAATCAAACCAATTAAGCCAAGGAGGTTAAACAGATGGAAGTGCTAAATCATCTGCCGCAAATTGGGGCACATATTACTTTCTTTCAGGAGCCTCATGTGAAAGTTTCACATTGCTATATTAAAGAGAAATGGGTCATGTATGCTTCAGGGGAAGTCTACGGGGATTTTGGTTTTAATAAATTAATCAGTTCTCATCCCGCTACTGACCCCAATGTACCAAACTGCGGCTGTAGTTTTGCAATATGCCTGTAAATCTGACCAAAGTTTACGGATTTGGAAGAGTCACTGATGAGTTGAGGTAACTGTGCAGGAAATTTTGGATTATAATTTTATATTTAATCATTGAATGTAATGTGTAGTATATTTGCCTGACTTCAGAGTTCTATGATCTATTTGTGCTGGCAATGTTTTCCATCTAACGGGAGGTTACACTATTGACTGACTGGTGTTTTGTAATCATGGTAGATCAATAGTGCTGTGAGCCCATGATAAGTTTCCCTGCAGAGGCAATAAAGTATTGTATAATAAATCAATGACATCATGCACATCACATAACAACATGGCACGTCCTGAAAAACATGTTTGTTAACATCTATCACATACAATCATACAGGGATATAAAGTGTTGCAGTTCATTCCACTTTGCTCCACGTGAAAATAAATGCAGACTTTCCTAACACTAATGTGTGTGTGTGTATATAATTGATTCATTTATTCTGAATTTTAAAAGTGGTGAGATACATAAAGCATTTACAATGCACTTATAAACAGCAGCAGTCTGTTCTGGATTAGGCATTTAAATCACAACAGCTTTGTGTAAGTGATGGAATGTATTATCTGCAACTATCTGCTCAAATTAGTGTTTGACAAATATATATTTTTATTAAGTTTTAAAGGTCCAGTGTCAGTTTCATTAGTTCCTGAAAATATGTATTATGATTTTGTCACCTTGGAACGCATCTTTTACATCTACAGACACCAGTGGTACTCTTCCATGGAGCCACCATGTTGCATTGTCATGTTTCTACAGTAGCCCAGAATAGACACACCAAACACTGGCTTTATAACACCTCTTACATGTGGACTGGTTGCACAGCAGTATATTTTGACATGTCATAGCAGGAAACTCACAGGTGTATTAATGATAGCTGCATTCCACTGGGGACAGGTCCTGCTATTGTTACTGCTGGTTCACTGTCATTGTTACTGGGACACTTAATGGAAGTGAGCCACCTGTGTTTTTTGTCTGCTGTGCAACCAATCCATAGGGTTCAATATGTTGTAACATGTGGCATTATACTGCGTTTGTATTGAGTGTTGCCAAGTTTAGCTCCTATTCTCTGCTATACACTCAATGCTTAAAACCTAAAAAGCAAAAATAAAAATGTATCTGCTATACATTCAGTGGAAAAATAAAAATGAACACCTGAACTAACCACAGCATTATATGAGTATATAGTTATTATCTACAAAGAAGGATTACATAAAATCAGTATGTGGAAAATAATATATTATTTTTTTTTTTAAATTAGTAGTAATGATATTACCATACATAATAACATGATATGGCATTTTTTTTATTTGCACCCGGCTAATAAGGCATCAGCGAGGTACAAAAGTCGTGAATCTTGTTACATGCATTTGCCTCAAAAGCAGCTAATCTCAAAGAAGAGAGTATTCTACTGAATCAAGTGCTTTAGACAAATCAATAAACACAAAAGAGAAACAGCAAGGCAATTCCCCTTTCTATCCGGGGAACGGAGTATGCTATTTAATAGATAAATGAGTAGTGTGCGGAATCATTTTTCATCTCAGGTACAAGCACACAGTCAGTAATTTAGTGTCAGTAATCAATAAACAATGCATTTATCCAAAATGTACTGAATGCGTCAGTTTTTATTGCAGCAGACATCCAGGAGGTGCATTTTATTGAGCGTGCACTCAGGGTTTTACACCGAATCTCTGTTTCTGACTTACTATGCTTCTAACACACTCTAACAACACACTCTAAACTCAATTTGTTAAATTTAAATGTTAAGTTGTGAGTTCTTGGGCATCAGATTGGAATCTATCTTGCCACCTGTCATCTCCCAAAACAGAATAGCTATACAAATACTCAATGCAGCAATAACCTTTTTAAATTTGGAAAGCTGGAATATTACTACCTTATCTATTAGCATAAACTAACAACCTTACAAGGATAAAATACCGGTTGTAGGTTTTGTTAAATGCCAACTAAATATCACAGATTATCTGTGCCTTAACTGCCTCTTAAAATTAAGATTCTTAAGTTTTCAAACCTTTAGACACACACTGAATGCTGGAAGAATTGTGCACTCCTGGAATTCAGCTATGCCCCTAAAACAACATTAACTGCTAATGGGTTCATTTTGAATACAAACGTCAAGGTTATGCATTATACACCATATTTGTTCAACACGCAGACGTGAGAGCTAATTCCAGAGTCCCATTTGTTATCAGAAGGTGCCTTGATTGGTTTATTACACAGATCTGAACCTCTCAAGAGTGCGGCTTTGCTAAGTTTCTGGAGCTAACAGGCGGGCAATCCTCTGAGTACTGCAGAGTTGGGTTTGATTAGATAGGTCACCTTCAACTCAGATGAGGATAACTATAAAGGACTCTTCCTGTAACCTGCCTCATTAACAGTATTAATTCCCTTTGCCAGTCTAAAATTGCAACTAGTACACCGCAGAGGGTCTGGAAATAGCAATTTGTTTTCTTGTTAGGCTTCAGAAGCAGAGGCAACTCTCTTTCCTCTTCTCTACTGGAGCTTTTTCCTCATGATACACTTTGTGGTTCGTGTCTTTTGAATACACCAAAACAGAAAATGAACTGTTTTTGTAACTTACTTGCCAAGAAACTTTAATACTTCTGATTCCTCGTGAATTAGGAATAATATTTATTATGTAAAAAGAGATGATGGGCTAAATTTTCTTTCCTTTGCATATACTGTGGGAGAAATTTGTCTTTTTAGTGGATAACAGATCGTACCAGATACAGCGTATCTGCTGTGTGGGAGGATTTTTTTTTTTTTTTTTTTTTCTCCACAAAGTGAAAAACAATCTAATTCCCCTTAACTTTACTTTTTTATCCAACTCCTATTTGTTTGCACCCTTTTTTTTAAAACAATGTGCATTTCCTGATCTGCCACAGTCCTGAATCAATTAAGTAAAAGTATTTTATTGTTTTTATAGAAATATTAGAAACCAACGTTGACTGTTAGAAGGACACAAACTGTTTTTTTTTAACCTTACCTTGAAAGCTGAGAGGTTTGTATGGCAGCTAATTACATTGCCGTATGATTGAGCTCAAATTACATGAACAGTTCTGCATAAAGATATACAATGTTGAAGCCCTACTGCAACGTTCTGCCACCATTATCTTTGCTACTGAAACAATACAGTAATTACTCACATCCATCTCAGTGAACAAAAACATCCCCCACGCACTTGGCCTTAATGTAAACCTGGCTGCGGTGGGGTGGATGGGTGGATGACTCAAATAAACACTGGGATTTCACCCAGGAGACCACAGTTTGTGCCCCAGGTGATACCGAAAGTTTTAAGTTACATTACGTGTCTCATGTGACTTGCAGCCTCACTTATTTCATGCAAATGATGTAATGTAATGTAGTCATTTTAACCCCGACCCTTTTCTTAAACCTATTCAAATATTGTTAAACCTAACCAAGTCATTTTGACTATTACTAATCATGTGTTAAAAATCCTTTCTGGCGGTGTTGTCATCCAGATGCTATAGGGTGCAGATCGAGCATCTGTAATCGTTTGGATGAGAATGCGTTGTACACCTCCTGTCTGATGGGTTTCAAGCAAAATAATAGAAAATTAGACCTGGAAAGCTATTTTAATTACTATGTTCTCTAGTGGGTGCCATGGCCTTTGAAATACAACAGTAAAGCAATAGCCAACTGAGGTCATATTCTATATCACAAGCAAATAGAACCTCCAAGACACCCATTTTAACATGACTCATTGTTTGCGATGATGTGTAAATATCACCAGGCACTCTTACTGCACAGTAAATTTATACCATAGATTTGTTTACATGTGGGATGCAAGGAACTGGATAATATGCTGAGATACAAGGCTTCACAGTCAATGAATTATGAGAGTTTTATGAAATTGCCACGAGTTGACCTTCAGCTGAGAAAAAAAGGTTTGTTGGAGACGTGCCACAGAGGCTGGCCAGAGTCACGCCTCGTGTCTGATTGTTCCCAGGAGATTCGCTTTGTTGACTCATTTGACTTTGTTTTGCTCAGAATAGCTGAACAAATTGTTGTAATGTCATTCTGAGGTGATGCAGCAGCACTGGATGAGTCGCTCTATCCATCCCATCCTCCATCACAGTCCTCCAGAGTATCGCATGATGGATTGAACAGACAGCGCAAACTTTCAATAACAAGTATTCTAAATGTTGATGCAAGAGAAAGCTGAACCACCTGAGACTGTGGGGTCAAATCAAAGGAAGAAATATTCCTAAAAAAAAAAAAAAGGTCAGTCGCCGCTGTTACGAGCAGGCCTCTGGAGCTTGACTCAAGCTTCAGTCTTCAATAAGGATTTCTGTGACCCTGGACTTACTTCAGACTCAATTTTACTTTGATTATGCATTCAATTACAGACTGAACTTCCTTCACTATTCAGGACTAGATAAAAAAACAAAAAAAACAAATGCCTCATTAAGTTTGAGTTCCAACTCAGGATGTCAGGTGTGTTTTCACGAACCTTACTGCTGACACAAGTTGGAATAAAAATAGCTTCCCACGCAATCATTCAACTGTAAACCTATATTACTGTTGCAGGACTTTTTAATCATACTATGGATTTTCTGCATGGCTTTGAATCAATCAGTGCACACTTATATTTAATCATACTATGGATTTTCTGCCCGGCCTTGATCAATCATTTACATTATCATTAGTTGGTTGTACCTTTACAGTTTAAAAAAAAAAAAAAAAAAAAAAAAAATCTGGTGTTTCCAAGGTTCAATGACGAATTGCTTTTTAAGCTACTTTTATTTTCACATTGGTTTCATCAGGAACACATTTCAATTGATCCCCCCTCTCCCTAGTCGTGCTCAGCTTGCACACTTACAGTATTTATTGTGGTTCCAATCTGGAGTACGCATATGTAGACTCTTCTTTGGAGTGCAGCCATTTGTTGTTATCAGTGGCAAGAAATGAGATTTCTACCCATTTAGTTTTAAGCTTGAAAAGTGGAGACAGGCGAGTGAGGACATGTGAGCACCACTAAAGGGAGCACACAACCCATGAAGGCCAAAAGAAGCAATCATCATAAGAAAACATAATGTGTGTCATCATGCTGGGTTTGATTGATTGATTCAACATTTTATCCTCAAAGATGATGTGTTAGAAGCAGGAAAAATGGGCAATGGGCAGGATTTGAGCAATTTTGACAATGCTCAAATTGTGATGGTTAGACGACTGGGTCAGAGCATCTCAGACTGCAGATCTTGTGGGCTGTTCCCAGTCTGCAGTGCTCATCCAAAGTGGTCCAAGGAAAGAAAAGTGGAACACACGGCAGCAAGAT
Organism: Sciaenops ocellatus; assembly: GCA_033000465.1. Taxonomy (NCBI): domain Eukaryota; kingdom Metazoa; phylum Chordata; class Actinopteri; family Sciaenidae; genus Sciaenops; species Sciaenops ocellatus. Next base: position 28,640,058 of record CP136888.1, on the reverse strand, counting down.
GCACAATAGGAGGAAGGCAAGTCGGTGGAGGCATGTCGATGCTTTAGACAATGTTCTGCTGGCAAATCTTGGGTTCTGCCATTCATGTACTTTCATGGATCACGGATACATTTGTTTCTGCTATTTTCTTCCTAAATTTGTATGAAACACTTTCATACTGGTAACGCAGTCCAATTCTGGAAGCGGTTTACCTTAAACTTTGGCAACAAATTCCTTTTTTTTTTTTTTTCTCGATCTGTGTGGACTAACAAATTGTATTTGAGTACAAAATTGGTGTGAAATCTGTCACAGTCGTAGTGAGGTGTTCAGTCATAAAAACAAACCCTACTCCCACAGAAAGACAATTCATGCATGCTTATCATGAGTGCAGCCTTAAATTGAGGATTTTGTTATTTGCCAATATCCATATGCAATTATATATCAAGAAAAAGCTAAACCGTGTTTCCTCTTGTGAAAGTAATACAGCACAAAGGGAGAGGCAGAAACAGAGGCAGAGGAGGATGGAAGGGAAATGGTACAGGTGTCACATGACATGTTTACTCAGCTCTCTTTCTCTCCCTTGTGACTTTGACTGTAATTGGCTTTTGTGCATTGCTCCATGTTGTTCATTTGTAACTCTTCTCGCTTTCTTGGATAGGTCACCCTAGAAGGATAGATCAATGACCTCCATGGGCCTTCTCCTTTACAAACACACTAAATGAGCAGCGTAACTGAATTTAAAAAAGCGCTTCTGTATGACATGAACTTGACATGAAGGTCTGGACTGTTGGCATGAAGAAACATAAGACTAGGGAGGCTGATGAGACCTTGAGAAGATCCACGGTGACAGCACCTCAGTGCCAGCATTTTCTTTGACACCCCCCCCCCTTCATTACTGCCCCGTCACTCTCTAAATGTGCAGACATGCATGCGAGTGAACACACATAGGCTACGCATGCGCCTAAGAACATGCACATGCACACACTTAGTAAGCTGTTCTTTATGGAGATTGACTATGTAGGGCAGCCTCCTTTACTGTGTACGGCGGTGACATTGACACATGGTAACAGAGGAGATTCATTTCCTCACAGGGGTTGGCTCAGGGTTTATTTTAGGCCCAGGAGTTTCACGGAGCAGATCAGCCGCTGACTCTCGAAGTGGGTGAAGGTGTGGGGGTTTAGCCAGTGTGTATGCATGTATTTAACATCCTTTTAACCCTTGGTTCCCAGCTGAAGCATTATGTGACAAAATCGCACCCCTTATTCTCTGACTTTTTCATTACATGCTGTAGATTTGTGGTGGTTACAGATGACAAACTTGACCTGAGACTTCCTCTTCAGTATCTAAAATGATTGTCTTTTAAAGACACAGACTGCTAGCAGAGTATTACATTTCATGGTGTAAATTTGCGGTAATGTAAGCTAATGTTACAAAAGTTACAATTTCTTGTTTGCATCACCCCAAGCATGATGCGAACTGTAGAGATAAACCCACAAACATATACATAACCAAAAGGACCGAATGGAAAAAATAACTTTGGAGGAGCATTGGCAGCAGCTGTCAATGTACATTTCTATGTATAACTTTTATTGTGTTTATTGTGTGTGCTAAGTTAGGTGTGTGTGGTAAGGTGTGGCCACCCTCATCATCACTTTCTGGAGAGCTTAAGTATCGAGACTGGAGCAGCACTTGGTACAGGCCTCCAATCCGCAGGATTCAATTTCAGAGACTACTTTACTTAGTTTTCTCATATTTATTCTGTTGAACAGCATCCACTCACATCCCCTTTTCCTACAAGGCTGCCTCACCTCTTTTTGTTGTATTATTAATCCTATTTCCTGAACATAAATAACTTTGTTTTACCAAGTATATCTCATTTTATGTTGCTTTCTATTCCCTACACGAGCAGGATCGTAACACTACAGAAAACTTTTTTTTTTTGTTTTACATTATGAATACGACTAGGGCCTATCTGTGTCGAGTGCGTATGTTCTCACCTCCTCTGGCTTCCTCTCACAGTCCAAAAACATGCAGGTTTATGAGTCAGCCCTGTGATAAACTACCCAGGGTGTACCCTGCCAGCTGGGATCAGCCTCCAAAGGAAAGGATTTTATAATAATGTTAATGGAGTAATTTTTTGACAGTATTAAGGAACATAAACATGGTTATTACATCCCAGAAACCTTTCTGGCAGCGCCTGAGAAAATCCATAGTTCCACTCACACTTGAAAGCATTTCTGAGTAGCATAACTTTTCCTGTAAAGAAAACTCTTGCCATAACATGTTATGATCATCCCACTGAAAACAAATAATGTAGTGTAGATAATAGAGTAAAAAAACAAAAAAAAAAAAAACTAGTACTTAGTCACAGTGGGTCCTGTCATCATCACATTTTCCAAATATTCATTAAACTTGAATTTACTGCCATGTTGGCTTTGCTCGTTTAATTAGAATCAGAATCTTATCAAGTAAATTGCTCAAACACAGATGTTGTGTTCATGTGAATGCAAACTGCTGACTGGGGGGAACCAACCTTGTAATTATTTGTAGGATTCATGGGACGGTTAGCTCTTTCTGCAGCATATCCATCAGTGTCGGCGAAGTCAAAATTATTGATTATATTCAGACTAAAACAATAGTAATGAACTGACAGAGAATGGTAATTGTTTAATCACAGCTATTTACGGAAGCGGGAGAACTGCGGAGCGAGTGTTATTGTCTTTAATGTTTTTCAGGATTGCTTTCGCTCTGCGTGGGTGGTGGAGAGTGTGTATTTGAGAGCAGCGCTTCTGGCAAACTGCCGGCGTAAAAGCTCTACAGTGAAGTGACATATACTGAAAACAGTCAATCGTCATAATGGGAAAAACATGGGCAATAAGGCCCTGGGTGCAAATAATGTGAATTATCTCTCTTTCTGACCTTTATTCTAAAAACACTGCAGGATTGTTGATGATCATTATTACTCTTTCCTATTCCCTTTACATTACTTTAAAGCCGTTCAACAGTGATAAAGTCATTGCAGTGGATGTGGTAGCTGTTGCAATAGTCATAGTTATAAAATGTGTGTTTTTGCAGGTTCAAACAGCAGTGAAACTCTAATAGCACTGTGCACAGCTGTCCTCGGGGATCTTTCTGTTCTGCCTCATCAATAATGTTCCTATACAGGCTGACTCACAAAACAACAGCAACAAATTAGATTCTCACAAAGCACAGCATAGATCATTAATAACTTGGAACTGTCAGTGCAGTGTTGCACATCACCCCGGCCATATCATAACCATTTGGCTCTAAAGAAGGTAATACTTTACATTTGGTTAAAGAAGATGTTTCTTTTATCAGCTGTCAAATGTGATTGCCACTCCTGACTTCACTAATTGTGGTGCAGTTCCACGCAGACAATATAGAGGTACAATACAATGGTGGGTGGTTTTCTATCCAATGTGTGATTTGTCCTGTAACCTGAGACAGACTGGGCTGCTCTCCAGGACTGGATGTGCCATGTGTTGGAACGGCCAAATACAGAGAATCCATTGGCACAGATTAAAACGATTAAAAGGATTTATGAAATTAATGAGATCACAAAAGTGATACCAGGGAATTAATTAATTTAACACTTGAAGTTAACACTTTTAACTTAACTCTTATTTTGTTATTATAACAATTATTGTATATTTACTTTTTTTTCTTTGACATTTATGCCAGATTTAAGATTATCGTGAACAAGCCCATAACCTGTAAAGGTAAGAAAAAGCAGAATAAAAACAATCAACACATTGTTGTAAGAGTGTGTACTGGCATGAATAAACTTTGACATAATTTTCTCATTCAATGTTTTAAAAAAAAACAAATACACATACACACACACACACACACACACACACACACACACACACACACACACGAAATAAATTAAAAAATAATACAGGAAATAAATGACTAAAAGTTGCATTATGTCCTATTCCACTGTGAAAGTAAATGCCTTCATTTTATTATTTCTTTTTTTTAATCTGATCCTCAGTGTTCAGAGAATAAATTGAATTTGTCAAACTGCAGAGTCAACTGAACTATCATTATGCAAACTAGTCTCGGGCTCCCATTTAAATACAGATTATAGACCTTTTTCACTGCAGAGATCTTGACGTCATAGCAGGCAAAGCACAGGTGTGCTCAATCACATTAATGCAAGCTGTGAGCCAATTAGAGGAGGTCCTTGCATTGTGCGTACAGCTCACCACATTAGGAACAGAACGGAACGGAACTAAACCACCATTAATGTTATTAATTCCATCTGTTCTTTTCTTGCTATGACAAGTCCAAATGTCCACTGTGAAAAACGTCTGTCGAAGCATAAATCTCCTAGCAACAGACATTTTTCATATCCTTTAAGTATGAAGGTGATCTTCAAATAAACCGAATACCTTTAGTTGTCTAAACCAGAAACAACTGATATGTCATCCTTCATCTTCTAAGGGCAGCTTGGGGTTGAAACATGGGTTGAAATTTTCAGAAAATTCTAAGATAAACATTTAGTTTCAACTAAAATCTTCAAACGTTTTTTTTTAAAAAAAAACAGGAGATTTTATGATAAACAACTCAAATAAGGCTATAATCTGTAAAATCATGTTCTACATAGTTGGAAAGTTTAAATCTGAAAACAACAAGTGAGAGCCAGAGACAGACAGAGAAAATACACTCACGGGGAGAGCAGGAGAAAGTACAGGAACAAAAAGCTTTAGAGAGCCCATAAATTTAAAACTCAGAATATATAATGGATAGCAGCACGCACCGGGAAAAAGTGAAGTAATGCAAAGAGCAGAAAGATGAGTACAGGAGTATTCTCCAGACGGGTATACAAAAGAGCACTACAGTAGATGGCCAGCTTGAGATTTTTCTGAAACATTATAAATGTTGCATGCCATGAGCAATTAATCCCTATTTTGGAGAAGACCAGGCAAAATGTATTCTATAAAAAGGTTACAGTCCTGAGAAATGTGTTACTTTTGGCCTAGATTCCTCTGTTTCTCTGTTTAGAGGCATGAGATATGTGTGAAAGTAGAAGGTTGAAATATTGAGAAAGAAAGCCCTTCTCTCCTTCACTGCTCAGCCAGGAGTTGTGGTAGAAATATGCTTAAATTGTATTTACTATGGTAACTGAAGCTATGCTATACTCCAGCCGAATAACCCTGAAATCTGCGAAAATGTGTGATTTAGGGATGACCAAAATGAATTGGATGAGGAGATAATCGGTGCTGTCACGGTTTACCTTCAACCTGCTATAGTTTTGTATGTATGGTACCACATCTATTACCGCAGCAGCATGCAGTTCAAAAAGGCTGCTTGCCCGGTCAAATGAGAAACAAAATTGCATTAGGATGAAAGTAGTGCAGCATGAGCAGAGCGATTGTCCTTCAATGTGAAGGTCTAAACCCAAATAATCCCCGTGACAGCAAACATTCACCCAACTGAAGTGTCCTTGAAAAAAAAAAAAAAAGAAAACACTGAATCCCAGCAGCACTGTACTGTAGCAGAATTTCTCCTTTGGGGATTACTAGAGTATCACAAAACTAAAATTAAACCATGCACATCAACAGGGCTGTCGCTTGTGAAGGGAAACCATCACAGAGAGGAAGCTAAGACAGTGCTAGAGAAACCTGCCGAAGGTTTGTGGAAGATTGGTGCAATGCACTCACACAAAGACACATTATGTTCTGAATGTAAATAGACTGAACATTATTACAATTTTATCTTTACTGACAAAACTGACCTTTCTATTACTGTATCTTCAGCCACTGGTGTATGAATCTTAGCAATGCGTTATCTCTATAGGATTAAAATAAAGATGAAAGAATGAAGTGTACTGTACAACTTACTCTACTGGGCATACGTTGCTAAAAAAGTAATTTAGAAAAGTAGAATTTGAGCATATATATATATATATATATGTTATAATCTCTACAGGTGTACCTTCAATGAACAAAGTAAAAGCATTAGAAGAGAGGAAATTGCTATAGTGGAAGGAAACATGTTCCCTGAAGGGAAAGGAAACATGTGCCAGAAAGGCTAAAAAGGGTCAGTGATTGAACAGGAAAACTGTATTAGTCTTAAAAGAATCTAAACTTTTTGGAATAACATGATGGGCAGAGTGAAAATAAGAATGTCAGCAATGCTTAGAAATATCCGAATATGACACTGTTATTTCCCAAGGTCATTTCATAAAGTGAAAAAAGTATCTGGTACCAGCAAATAGTAGTAAACAAAAGAAAAGTAATTGATTAACATCTATAAGAATAAATGCAGTACATTAAATAGCCAATATACTAAGTAGATCAATAATTTTTAATATCTTAGGCAGCAAAGGGAAGAGTTTGGATTAGAAAAGCCATGTATTCTCCCACCAGCCTTATGATATGTGACCTGTTACTGAGGTTCATTATTCAAGGTCGGTTTAGTTTCTACCTTACTGCATCATGGGGAAATAGCAGAAATAAGCTTAGTTGCAGCTATGCTTGACAGCAGCGCCTGGTAGCCAGATTTCACCATGTAGCTGCTGCGGTAGATTTGCAGCCACCTGTGTCCTCCAAAGATTTAGGTTAATAAATTATATCGGGCCACAAAAGTAACATCTGAAGTATTAGAAAGAGAAGGCAGTGGGCTTTGGATAAAAAAACCATAAAAATGAGTTAATGTGCCATGAGGGAATATATATGGTTGTATTAGTAGATCACCCATACATCACCCTCAGCTCCTCCAATAGATACTTTCACTGTGTTATATGCTGATAGAGTCTGGTTACTGATCTGCTGGATGGGATGTTTTAAACAAGCAGGGTCACTTGTCTGTTTAATATATTAAAAAAATCTATACGAGCTTCAGAGATAGTTCCAGTTTTACGTACTTACTGAACATACTTTTTTGAAATGTCAACTCAATTCAGCAAAAGAAGCTGTTCCTCCCTGTGTCTCTATTAAAACTATGCTATCAAACTATTCTGCAAAGACATGTTGCAGTGAAGTTCAGCTCTTTTTTTCTCGATGGATCACAGAAACAATCTTCAAAATCCAGGAGATACAGTAAAAATGCATACTGTGAAGACATCGCTACAGAAAATAAAGAGGGGAAATAGGGGTTTGTGTAATTCCGGATAAACAGACCCTTCAATAAATGAGTTTTGCAGAATTTGATGTCTGTATATAACTTTTTTGTGTATGCTGAGCAGAGTGTGTGGTCCCCCTGTACCTGATGAGGTGTGGCCATCTTCGCTTCCCGCTACCTGCCCTGACCAGCTGGGGATCCTGATTGGAGCGCCACCCGTTCCAACTCTCCGATCCGCAGGATGCAAATTGGGGGACTAAATTTAGCCTGACAGTGGCAGGTGGGTCTCCCAGCTTGTCACCATACCACTCTGTGTCTGATTGCTAAATACTAATCTCTATGTTAACTCGCTGAATATAGGTATTCGCGACCTGGGCACTGGGCCAGGAAGAGTTTGCCTACTGATTGCACCCTAGCAGAATTGTGTATAGAGGTTCTGGGCTGCTGTTTTTCTTTCCAATTTTGGTTGGTGGTGAGTAAATATTGGTTTCCACTTTTTGTTTGTGGCGAGGGTCTGAAACAATCCACTACTGCTCGCTTAAATGGCTTCCCAATTGCAGATATGGGATGCAGTGGGGCTGGAGGGATAATTTGGTTTGGTTTGCTGGCAATCTGGCAATGATGGCAACTGTGGCAGTACTTAGCAGTGTCAGCCTTTAACCCTCAGATCCTGACCACTGGCTTTCATAGGCTACAGACAAGATGTGGTGGGGACAACTATCTGATAAACAATATTCCAATCAGAACTGGTGGCAAGAGAAGTCCTTCTGTTGGCACAAATTCTGATTAATTCATCATGTGCTTACCCGATTATCTTTGTCAAAAGATAGGCTACTTTTTCTCCACTTGCTTTGGCGCGCTTACCACATTTGAGAAGCAACTCCTTTAAGGCCTGGTCAGCCTTTTGCACAGTGCACAGGTGCCCTTGAGTTAACGGAAGAGACAAGCTGTCAGAAGATGGCACGTCTGAGCTGGCAGAGCGCTCCAGCTCAGCGTCACTTTCACGGAGAGACGCAACAGCAATCCATCTCCTTCCCTGTGTGAACTTCCTCTGAAAAGGCTGACATAAGCACACCATCAGACAAAGAAACGTCAACATTATTTTTAATTGTCAAGCACCTCTATGCACATGTGAGCACAAAAGTTGGATACAAATCAGAGTGCCAACCAGGTATACAAGGTAGCCTTGAGTGTGCTATACATGCAGTATAATAATAATAAGCACAGTGTTGATCAATGTTTACTTTGTGGTGGTACTGGGAGCACTTAATTCATGGCTGATCCCTTTGGAGGATGAAACTGTAATGTGCATGTCATCTGTAATGTGAGCCAGATAATAAACAAGACATATGTGCTCTCACATACATCAGCCTTTTTCTTCTGTTGTCAGTGGCAGTGCTCACAGGTACCATAAACAACAGACCATATGTATTTATTAATGCCAAATCATACTGAATATTGTTAAAAATAACCTGTTTTTTTAAAAAGATATGCTGTGTTTGATGAAAAAGAACCGGCTGTTTTCATCCACTATTAGCATCATTTTAGAAACTTCGAGACACAACAGTGAATAATGCCAAGGCTGATGCCACAGATGCTGCTATTCTCAGAATCTTTTTGTCAGAGCAGCAGGACTGAGGGATGTTTGCTTTTAATTTATTCATGTCCATCATTTCAGTTTTTTTTTTTTTTTATCTTATTCAAAAACGTAAGGACAATAACAGATGGGCAAAAGACTTTCTTTTTTTCCCCCTTTGGCTTTATATGATTGATTTTTCTCAGACGTGTCTTAGAAAAGCTCAGAAAGGCAGAGACATGCTATTTTTCTTTATTTAGACTCAACTGAAGGTGAAACACAGTGGTTGCACAACATTAACTCTTAGAGACTTGTAGAAGATGCACAAGCTTAATCCAGCAACCTTAAATCAGCCCACCCTTAAAGCTTAAAACTCAAATGTCGCCTGTCATGACTTCCAAAATATACCCAGTTGGGAGGACATATCAGGGAATTTGGAGACGTTATTGGACACAAATCAGGGAACGCAGTGTTAGTGTTGAGTATTTGTCACAAATTCATAAGTCAGTGTCAGCTTTGTTGAAGTGAGTTACTGTTCAGTAAAAGTTAGCCTACAAAGTGTTTCCATTTGCCGAATTGAGGGTTCAAATTAACTATTGCTGCCTATAGAAATAACTACAGCCACAATACAGTATGTATGTAGTATGCTGCACCTTCACACAACAACAGTTGATCTTGAAGTGTGAAAATAAGACATGTCCCGAGCTGATATAAGGGTCAGTACCAGGGCCAATCTGGACATGGATCAGTATTGACACTGGTGTAGTGCAGGGTACATGCTGGTATACAGATTATACCCACTTATTTTTCATTTTGCACATGGTATACCCGCTTCTGCATCCCCTCTGATCATTCAGTCGTGTCTGCAAGCTGATTATTTTTTTTTTTTTTTAGGATTGTAAAGGCATGACATAGTTGTCCAGTTTTCATGAGCAGGAGGAATACTTCACTAACAATGCATAATTATGTAGTTATCTCACCTGTCTGTGGGCCAGTACATATTGCCAAATCTGCACCTCTTCTGTGGTCCTTACTCCCTGAAGTCAAGCAGCTGAAGTTAAGTGACAATTTGTAAAAACTACAGACCCATTTTTGGCTGAGCTAAATATACAAGAGTAGTCTACATGTCACTGTTTATAACAGGGTATTTTTCCTTTGCTGGACGTACTGCTTTAAAAAAAAATAGGGCATACAAAAAGAGTGTACACACTTCTCCAGGGGCCCTACACCACTGAGCATTGGCTAAAGTGAAGCCAATCAAAGTCTGGTTCTTTCTTGAGCTTAACTGTTTTGCCCACCCTCACCTGATAGTGCTCCATGACTGTTCTATTTAATGGCAATCAGGCTCTAAACTACGACGATTTAATTGCAAATGGGAGTGAAAATTAAAGTGCGTGAATGTGAATTGCACCTGTGATTGACTCTGTTCTGACACCCGGGTTGGCAAACAAATTGTTACGGGGGTTGGTGACAAATCTGTTATGTCTCGTGTTTCTTTCTCATTAGCAAAGAACAGAGTACAAAACATTCAAGAAGCAGCTTCTCATTTTAGCCGGCGCTGACTGTTACTTCCGCTTGTTAAAAATGACAAATGTCACTGGCAGCAGGTCATATCAGCTGTAGCTAATTAACATTAATCCCGTGTTGATTGCAGGCCAAAATAACACTTGGCTGTTGTTGCGTGTGTGTGCTCTCTGCAAGCAGCTGCCTGTACTTTGCCATCGATTGTTTAGGAGGTAAAAGAGCATCATTGTGTAAAACCACTGCACAACCTCGAGTGTACCTGTAGTCCCAAATCCCGCAGTTGGATGTATCTCCTCTCAGTTTCAACTTTATAGTTCTGAATCAGGACCTTCAGCATTTGGATCAAGTAGCTTCTGAAGGTTCGTCAGATTGATAGCTACATCTGTTACTTTAATGTTGCTGATACCAAGATTACAGGACTAACAACCAAAGAACTGCAGATGTGGGGGCCATATAGTTACATGCATGTGCGTTTGGTCCAAGGTTTGTCTTTCAACATTACAATGAAGAAATTATTTTCCCAGTTCGGTGTGGAAGAACTTGTCTGACCGGCACAGAGCCCTGACCTCAACCCCAATGAACAGATTTGGGATGAAGTCGAACACCGACTTTGAGCCGGGCTTTATCGCCCGCTGGCTGACCTCGCTAATGCTCCTGTGGCTGAGTGGGAGAAAATCCCTGCAGCCAGGTTGCAAAGTCTTGTGGAAAGCTCTCTCAGAAAAGTGGAAGCTGTTAAAACAGCTATCCGTAGTTTTAGAATAAAATGTTTAAAAGTTATGTGTCATTTTTCCATATACTTTTGGCCGTAAAAGTACATATAGTTTACAGTATGACTGTATTGAGGGTTTGCTGTACATTGTAACTTGACAGGTGAAGAAAAGCAGTGGGATTTTGTGTTGGGACTTAATCCTTCCTTCCGTAGAAATCCGTTTTTTTCCCTTAAAACTGGTTCTTTTGAGATTTCACTGTCTTTACTCGTCCTTTAGTCCTGCTGTAGCTGCAGACTTCTTCCATAACACCAGATTACTCAAATCCAGTCTGAGTCTTTAACCATCTATTACAATATCCACATATTTAACTTTTATTAAATTTAAAAAAAGACAAGATCGAGGCAGTAATAAATGTATAAACTCCATCTGTGCTATATAGTGAGAGATAAGGTTAAAGCCTAAGTGATGTACGGTATTTGAACAAAGTAGATTCGTTAAATTGGATGTGATCCTGCGAAATTACTCATTCCCCACATCCAACCCAATGACATCCTCCTCCAGTCATAAACACACCCAAATGACTTTCAAATCCAATTGGTTCTACAGCATAACATTACTGTCTCTACATGAATTTTAATTTTCCTTCACCACTTAAGATATCACACACCAAGACAGTGAAATGGGCATTATAAAATTATTCATCACACACGGTCTTACACACATGGTATACACACACACACATCTCAGATTTCCATCTTTGCATAGATGGGAGTATCTTTATTAATTTCACCTCCCTTGAAATCCAATTACTGACTCTATGGATTTTTGCTTATTATATTTTTATAGAAAAACATTGTTGACTGATCAGGTAAGAATCCTACTGATTTTCTTTATTTTTTGTTTTATTTTATGATTGTCTCATTATTGTAAAATCATGCATCATGCTACAGTAGATCATGTATCTCAGAGGCAGTTTTTGTTATATATTCTGTTTATAACCCGATAGCAATCGATAAATCAAATGCTCTGAAGAAACAGAGAAAACAATCTGTTATCTTTGGCTGTCGCGGGCACAGTATAAGCCCATCTGGTTACTTCATTTGGCCTGAATGCAATGAGATTGGATGCACTACATAAAAATTACATGTAGGTTGTTTTTCTGTTGTGTTTTTCTTTAATGGCATTCAAATGAAGTCAGGCTTAAAAAATAAAAAAAAAGTGTATTTGCTCACCAAACTTTTGAACCAATGTTTAGTTTTTACACCAAAGCACTGGGTGCAGAAGATGAAGTGGAACCAGAGATATGAAAAGAGGATATCGATACAAGGCATACTAAAAGACATCCACGGCCTTCACCCTGCTGCCGTCTGCCAAGTAATACAGAAGTATTCACTCACTGGAGAGACTACAGAGCAGCTTCGTCTGTGAGATCATCCTCCGCACTTCACTGAAAAAATATGGTGTTTTTCTTCAGAAATAAAATAAATTAATCTATTCATTCTGAAATATATTTATTCGTCTATTGATGTGATTTTTGTTTTGTGTGTGTATTTTGTTGTAGATGAGTAAGTGCACTTTGAACCTTAAATCACTCTGGATGTGACTGTACAGTTTTGAACCACAGAAAGTTAATGAATACTGACCCTCATGCCCAAAGTGCAAGTATGTTTACATCTCTTCCTGAACAGAACTGTAACACAGAGATAAAAACAAGTACAACTTCTTGCTATAACCTTTACCTGCTGTAGAGATGTAAACGATGTAAAGAACAGCTGATCTCGGCTTGATTCCTTAAAATCTTTGGTTAGAACCCGAAACCCCCGCAGGGCAACAAAAAAAAAGTTAGAAAATTTACCTCGAGCACAGGAGGTAACAGCTTCGCAAGCCAGCTGGCTTTAGAGAGTTGTGCTGAGTTTCGCTGTGTGTTCCCAGCGAATCAAAGGGAAATAAAGGACACTCAATGTGTGTGTGTGTGTGTGTGTGTGTGTGTGTGTGTGTGTGTGTGTGTGTGTGTGTGTGTGTGTGTGTTTTCAAGACTTGCTTAAGGGTTTCATTATTCCCATTGAAAAGAACAGTGCAATTAATTACCTTGAATCTACAAGCTGTTTGACCTTTTGTACGCCAGTGACCTTTACACAGTAGTAGTGTCATACATGGTGGTTCTGTATGTTCTCATTGTCACCCGAAGACCTAAAACTTATTTAAAAAAGATGTAAAATGTGTCGCTGCTCTAGACTACAGAGCCTGGAATGGTTCATGATGAAGAAAGATAATTGTATGCTCAAATTTACAGAACATAAACAATATTGTTTACATTTTAATATATGTTTATTACCTGTCAAATATTACACAATGTGTGTTATAATGACGCTGCCTCCTGGGAGGTGGAAGAAGCAGTACATCCAACATGGCTGCATATTAGTGGCTTCAAAACAGCGCTTCGGAAACCTACAGGTGACATCACTCGCGCTCTGTCAATTCTTTATACTGTCATTGGTTTTTAGACTATTGCCACCATCAGCCATGCAACAGTTCTTGGATTTTCTTTCAGCAATATCTCCACCTGCCATTACACATTCACCTCATATTACCAATCACCTTATTCAACCAGTCTTCAGCTGTTGTTTGCACTGCAGGTCAGCTGAAACGTTCAACCTAACAATGTGTTGCTGTTCATTCATTAACACAGTAGTATCATGCCCTGTTTGTGCACATGTAGCAACCGATGGCAGCCAGCCCTGACCAGCTTGTGGCATTAAAACTGTACAGAAAAGGTTCTGTTAAAGGGACAAGTACAAATGTAATGAATACAAAAATGAATTAATTCAGTATCGGGGCAGATGGTGCAGCTTAGCACTGCTGATTCATAGCAAGGTCTTCAGTTTAAACCTGCTGGCCAGCTGCTGTGTTTCTGTTGGGAGTTTGCAACTTTGCCCTGTGTCTGTTTCCTCAGGATGCTCTGCTTTTTTCTCACACAGTCATGCAGGTTAGGTTAATTAGACTAACTTGCCTGTAGGTGTGGATGTGAGTGTTAATAGCTGTCCGTCTATATGTACTAGCCTTGTCATAGACTGGCAACCTTTCCAGGGTGTTCCCTGCCTGCTGCAGCCACCTCAATCCCAAAACACTTTTGCTAGATTGCCGCTAGCGCTCAACAAAAGAGCCACAGCAACTTGTAACTTCAGTATCTATTAGCAGCATGGCTAGTAGCTTTCTTCTGAGAGATATATACATACACACACTCATGCATCATGTGTATTCTGTATTTCCTGCTGATGAAATAAGCCCTTATCTGAAGTCAGTCAAATGTATTATTTGTTTTTTTTTTGTACAGTAGGTTGCTGCAGCATGAGAAACGAGAACAAACCTCATTTTTGCTTTAATCCGAACCTGACATGTTGCTCTTGATTACAGGATGATTATGTATTACGAGGGACAGCTACTGCCAGCTAGCAAACTGCAGACATGTGCAGCAGACAGGATGCTAACATCTCCTGTCAGACAGCTTAACAGAGCTGACAGCAGCACTGCCAGATGTTCTTCCACACCAACACAGTCCTTCATATGCCAGGCTTGCAAATCTGGACCTGTTCCTGCAGTCTAAGTCCAACCAATCAGTTGCTGCCGTCTTTGCTTAATTAGTTATTTAAAAAATATGATTGGTAGGTCTGAAGTTATTTAACAAACAAGTGTTCATGTAAAGGAATTTGTTTAGAATATCTTAGGGTAGAGATTACTGCACGCACACATTTATACAGACATCACAATAAGTGGATAATGTATACAAATCCTGTCAAATCCTTTTACTGGAGGCTACCTAAATAATCTCTGCATACTGAAAACAGAATGTCACCTTCAGCACCTTCAGTTTACCAACCACTGAGGGAGGGAAAAATACTGCGTGGATTTCTGGGGATGGTGTAAAAATAATGTCAAATTCAGAATTTGTGGTGATGAAGTAGTTATCCCCTTGTTTTAAAGGTCCCATGAACAGAGGACACCAAAGGACTTTTATGAAATGTGAGGGAGGGAATTTTTTTTTTATGAACTTTTAAAACTTTTATAGCAACCACACCAATGTCTTTCTCAAGGGCACTTTTGTCACCCCACCTAAAGAAGAACTTTAAACCCACCACTGGCCAAAATAAAGCTCCACTTTGGGGAGCTGAAGTAAATCGAAGGAATGCTGGTTAATAAAAAACCCTTAATCAAACTTTATGGAACTTCTATAGACTGCAGGATGCTTGAAATAAACCCATACTTATTGTGAATAGAAGGATCAGTTAATAACCATAATTTCCAACATTTTAGCACCTTATTTCCCTCAAGAAGTGAAGGTTCCATAATGGCATTGTTCACAGATAGTTAATAATAGTTATTAAACATTATAAAAATGAGCAGGTGAGACATCATCTCTGCACTGGTTTTTAAAAGAGAGAGTACAGTATTAAAAAACTCACACCCTTGTGTGAAATCATCCGAGAATTTGTGAAACAAATGAATAAATTAGCAAAACTCAACTCATTTTCATATCATCATATCTCTTGTTAAGTTTACACAGAAACGGCAGTGCAGTGGGCATTAAATCTGTTTGGTTTTTAAGCCTTAGCTTAACAAAACAGCTCATGGTACAGTCACTACCTAGCCGGTAAACTAGCGGCGTGTTGCCAATAGAATTAACGAGAAGGCAAAATGTTTCCGGTCGCTAAGCAAAGGCAGAGGTTGTTTTATGTTGCAGTCACGCTTAGTTAACTGTGCTCTGGATGTGAAAACATTATGTGTCATTTTGCAGGTGTTGAAAGATTCAAATTAAATTTGAACCACCAGACTAGAGAGTGCTAGAAATGTGATTTTAATTGGAGTGCTAAGCACCTTGGAGTGTGGCTTCAATCTAAATTACACTGAAAATCTTTTCCTTGGAGTTTTTCTTGTCATCAATAAAATGTGGTTTGAATGTGCCAACTTAAAAAAAATGAGCTGGTGGTCTGAATACAGCTCGTGATTTGGATGAGAAAACATCAACAGCAACTCCCAAGTTGCAAGGCCACTATTATATCAATTTGGCTATAACCTTTTTTTTTTTTTTTTTTTAGCTTTTAATGTGCATAACATTATGCAGAGTTTTGAAACCAAACTGTGCTGTGTGAGTATGCAGGACAGCTAAAAAAAAGAGGGCATAATAGTCCTCAGGGTCCAAACCAAAGGAGGGTGGAACTTTTTCATTTATATACAGGATTCAATCCAACGTTTTCAGTCACTCAGAATTTTTAAAACTAACAAAGTCTAGCTCAGTTAACTATTTGTATCGATTAAGGACAGACAAAGATCCATTAAAAGCCATGCGAGTAAGTTGTTGGAAGTCACAAATGTTCATATGTAAAGACAGAAATCAAAATACATACTGTATATCTGATCTTGTCTTTTCCTTCTGGACATTGTATGGAAATACTGTATAAAAAAGTAAAATATTTGGTCCCTTAGAAGCACAAAAAGAATTCATGAATTTTTAAGTCTGCTCCTCGACAAGGAGGTGCTCACGGCATCAATTGGAAAGGCTGCAGTTTTCCCTTTTATGTCAACCCAACTTTGTATTCTACCATGTTCGGTAGTCATTTTGGGTACTCAAACCCAAAGAAAGGGGATTCTTCTCAATGTGCCGTACCGCTGAGAAACCTTTAATGGAAACATACAATTTTATTTGCTTTTCTGCCTCATGTCTTCTCTACTCTGTTATCATGCACACACTCTGCCAGCAAAAGAAAATCTCAGTTTGTAGCCTCTGTCAACTTGTAAATCCACACAATTTATCTGAGTTACGGCATCTGTATGATTCATTAAACTCATATTCTATACAGCATATGTCAAGTGGAGGCAGATCTCCTGCTGTGTTTTTTTCCCCCAGCATTTTAAATAAGTTTAACCTTTTGTCATAAAACATGAATCATTTCTCTGGAAAATAAAATCTTTGCATTTTAATCCTCGGGATCTTGGAACTTATAGAGTGAAAGTGGAAATATAAATCTGGAGATATTTACATGAAACTCTTATGTATTTTATTTACTTTATGTTCAGTCCTGTATAATAGCTAACATTAAACCAACTGACAATATACAGAACAAACTGACTTTTTTAATCAACATTTATCTTGTGGGAGACACACCATCTGTTGAAAACACATCTTCAGTCATGACTGTATTTTATATTCAAGAATAAATATAGGACTAAAGTGCATTCAGGCTTGTTTATGTCCTTGGTAGGGGCGTGATTGACATGCTGTGTGCTTTTTTCCATCAATCTTTCACATGAGGCAAACACTCAGGTCACTGTTGTGATGCAGCACAGGTTGATAATGCACTGTCCACAGCCTCCATCCAGCATGTATGAGTACATGAAACATTTATAACATGATGTTCTATATTTTCTACTTTAGGTTCCCGAAGGCTTGATACATTTTTAAATTTACTCGGTATTCGTGTGGATTATGAGTAGGTCTAGTGAACAGAGGGGGGAAAAAAATAGCACAAAAATGCCAGCGTCATAAGAGTACTGGTATTTTTGAAAACAGAAACAGGATCAGAAGATGAATGAATTCAATCTGTGCTGCTGCAAAGCAGAATTATTTTTCATTACTTTGTGTTCCTAAAGCTGGAATGTGACGGCTTTGACTGTTCATTAGAAATAACAACACAATTTTAATACTTTAATAATAATAATAATAATAATAATAATAATAATAATAACCACCCAGAATAAATTTACTGCAATTCCACAACCCAATTCTAAAAGGTTTAGAGTTTGAACTATCAGCCTGCATCACTTCAGTAGTGCATAAATATTTAAACATGACCTTTCTTTATATATGCAATAACTCCTGACTGACTGATTATTTTCTAATTTTAAACCAATCTTTTCTAAATTAATTTTTCCCCTAGCGGCTTCAGTCCATCACTTAATATGTATCTGCCTCAAACACCTGAAAATATGCTCATAACAATTAGCCCCCATTTGGTATTTATTTAAAATTGAATCTCAGCTGGTTAATTAATGACCTTAACAGGCAAAACATAACAACAGATAACATTCAGCAGCCCCGTGGATGGCTTCAGTGAGCTCTAATCTGATTGCTCCCTTCAGCAAAGAAGCCATGATTTCGTCTTATGACAGCAATATCTGTCTCAGAGTGTCATGTCGTCCACGTGGTGCCCTACAAGAATAGTTTGAATGTGAGAGGAACGCAGCCAAGAAATGAAAAATGGAAATGAGCAATAAAGAACAGTATTTGCATTGCACTGCACATCATGATACTGAGGAATGAGGACAGAAATGTTTGCGCATCTCAGTCCGTGATTGGCTGACTGACAGGAAACACAACAGAGATACACACCAGATTCCAGGCAAACATCAGCGACCTGTATCTGGAGCTAGAGTGGAGGATGATTAGAGGCGGAAACAGGAACGGATGACATTTTGTGAAATGTAAACAGCTAAAGTAACTGTATGTGAAATCTTCTAATATTCTACACCCACCTTGTTCCTTCATTTAACAGGGCTATTGATTATTTTGTAGCAGTCGACTCACTGTCAGTCATACTGATCCAGTTGACCCAGAGTTGAAGGCTGATTGTAGTAGCTGAGAGTTGTTCACAGTAATAATTCAGTGCCCAAGATGTTCAGCAGTCCAAAGGACTACAGTCTGAGAGCAGTAGAACTCCATTCAAAAAAAAATCTATAAATATGTAATCCAAACAGCTGTAATGAGAAAACAGTGATTTGTTTCTGAAGTCGAGAAGAGAACACAACTACTTGAGCAAGTACAGGAAAGGTGGGTCTGAGCTTTACGTTAATTATAATGGCCTTATTTTGCAAATTTCTCAGTCAAAGCATCACATTTAATGCCTTTATTTAGCAAATTTCTCAGTTAAAACGTCATATTTGATTAGTCAAATTATGCCCTATGAATGAATAGAAACAAAATGTGCATTAGACTGTGGTCAAGCATGCAATGTAGCCTCCAAGTCATCTCTTTTAAAATTTAGAATGGCCTTTTATCAAAATTATATTCAGGGAAAAATACAGATCAACTCAGTGTCTTTCCACATTTAGATTCATTGTTGTAATTGATAATGTTGCCGTTATTTTGTGGTCATTTTAGTTTCCGTTTTCTTTTCTTACCAAGGCCTGAATGAAGTATGATGGCAACGCTCTCAGTAAGCCTGTAATTACAGCTCAACATGTATTATTAAAAGTAGATCAGAGCTTCGAACCACATTTAAAAATATTAATATGGCCATTACATGGGAACTGTTATTCTAATGATCTAGCAACCCCAGTTTCAGAGTGCAGCCCCACTGTGGCAAATATGGACAGCTGAACGTGTGTATTTATTTATAATCAAAAACTAGTGAGACGACAACTTTGCTGACAGACAAACATCAAGCAAGTGCAACATCACAGGACATAGCAGCCAGATGATATTACTTACTAGTCCAACAGCAGGAAGCCCAGCTCAGTGCTGAGTCTTTCAGCTTTCATGTTTCATATTTCATGAAGCTCTCGCCAATGACTAAAAATCAGTACAATATTTTCTGTATTTAATTTAACATTTACAGTTAATTACTGTGATTTTTAAAAGTATGTTACTTGTCAAAGGTTGCCAGTTAATTACTGTCAGTTTTACAGTATCGTTTTTACAGTGTGCTTGACAACAAAGTCTCTCTCAGTGCCATGTTGTCGGGATAGTGCCGTACAAGAATAGTGTGAATATGAAGGGAATGCAGCCAAGAAATAAGAAATGGAAATGAGCAAGAAAAGAACAGTGATGCAAACAGTATTTGCATTGCACTGCACATCATGATACTGAGGAATGAGGACAGAAATGTTTGAGCATCTCAGTCCGTGATTGGCTGACTGACAGGAAACACAACAGAGATACACACCAGATTCCAGGCAAACATCAGCGACCTGTATCTGGAGCTAGAGTGGAGGATGATTAGAGGCGGAAACAGGAACGGATGACATTTTGTGAAATGTAAACAGCTAAAGTAACTGTATGTGAAATCCTCTAATATTCTACACCCACCTAGTTCCTTCATTTAACAGGACTATTGATTATTTTGTAGCAGTCGACTCACTGTCAGTCATACTGATCCAGTTGACCCAGAGTTGAAGGCTGATTGTAGTAGCTGAGAGTGGTTCAAAATAATAATTCAGTGCCCAAGATGTTCAGCAGTCCAAAGGA
Source organism: Sciaenops ocellatus (assembly GCA_033000465.1). Classification (NCBI taxonomy): domain Eukaryota; kingdom Metazoa; phylum Chordata; class Actinopteri; family Sciaenidae; genus Sciaenops; species Sciaenops ocellatus. Next base: position 28,619,939 of record CP136888.1, on the reverse strand, counting down.
CTACAGTCAAGTTAATTCAGGAAAAATCTATAAATATGTAATCCAAACAGGTTTAATGAGAAAACACAGATCCTGTTCTGTTGTCAAGAAAAGAGAGCGTGACCACATGAGCAAATACATGCAGGTAAGATGGGTCTGAGATTTGTTAATTATAATGCCTTTATTTTGCGAATATCTCAGTCAAATCATCACGTTTGATAGTCAAATTCCACCCTCTGAATAAATAGAAACAAAATGTGCAATAGACTGCAGTCAAGTATGCGATCTGAAAATTACGTTTTACTGAAATCATATTCAGGGAAAAATGCAAAGCTTCTCCTCAGTACTACCACAAGCCCAAGTTTCTTTCCACATTTGGATTCAGTGTTTTTAATTGACAATTTTACAGTTATTTTGTGGTCATTTTAGTTTCCATTTCATTTCTAACCAAGGCCTGAATGAGGTATAATGGCTACGCTCTCAGTAAGCCTTTTATAACAGCTCAACATGTATTATTAAAAGTAGATCACGGCTTCAAATCCACATTTAAAAATATTACTATTGCCAGTGAGTGTGACAGCTTTGAGCCTTTTTTCACTTACTGCAAAAAGCTGCAAAAAGATGTGAGGAAGTGTATGACAAGCAGGGAGTGTGTGTGCACGCTTGTACTTCTAGCTTTATGAGGACTGAGTATTAGACCTTAAGAGGACATTTCGGCAACATGAGGACATTTTGTTCAGTCCTAACTTCCTCAAAGGCTAACTGAGGCTCTAGACTTGGTTTTAGGCTTCTGGTTACAATAGGATTTAGGTTGATAAGGCGAGGATAACAAATGTCATTATAATTTGGCTAGCATACTTTTACAGTATTACACTTTAATAAAGTTTGGGCGGCTGTGAGAGACATTTTACAAAAAATAATAGTTTTACAGAGGCTGAGATTAATTGACTTTTAGTCCCTATAGTATGGGTCATGACCCAAAAAACTCTGGATCCTACACATCCCATAATGCAACATGATAGCATATTTAATTTTCATTTAAATCATCCTGGCTGGTAGATGCTTCCACAACCCCAGTTTATAACACAGTTCCATGTTAGTCGGAGTCAAACAAGACATTATACAATTGCCTTCACAACTGACCTTGATGTTAAAATTGCAGTGCCATTTTAAGGTTAGGGGTACTGGCAAGGGAGTGCATAATGTCAATGAGACATCTCCGAAGTATTAAAACACAAACATGTGAGTGTGTGGGTGAGAGGTCCAGGTGTTAACACTGGCCTTGTGAAATGAGAAAATGTTACTGTGTCAAGGTGTTCATGCCTCGGAGCAGCTTTCATCTCGTCTGATCTAAATTCACAGTGAGCGTGGCAACATCCCAACATGTAAAAAGACAGAAGTCAACAGTTAACAATCAGCAGCACAACACACTGTGGGGCGAATTCACAAAAGGATTTCACGGTTTTTAGCGGCTGCTAAACCTGCACAAATAAGCCAAAAAATAACCGTATAATTCTCAAAGGACCCGCAAAGGGTGAAACGCACCTCTAACTGTGCCGCCAAGCAAATGGCATCTTTGTACTATTTGCATATATTTAACCTGCTAGACCCCAAAGCATCCGTTATTTTAAAATCATTCCCAGTGTATCAAAACACAGAATATAAAGTCATGAGCTTTGTTTTGTAGATAGTTTAAGATGTCATCAATAACCAGAACCTGAAATATACATCTTTATGTTGATATTGATGATTTTTTTTATGGGTTTCGAGTGTAAATCTAAAAATGGCTCTGCTACCAAAGCATCCTCAGGTTTACAATCTTTTGGAAGCCCTAAGATTGCGTTAGGGCCATGCATAGTGGTAATTGTCAGATCAAGTTCCAATGTAGTTTGCTTGAAATGTCAAATTTCATCACATACTCAACATAGATAAAGAGCAGGACTTAACTGGCTCTCACTGCCAAGACGGAGGGTGTTTTCAGAGGGATCAAGTCAGCAGGAAGGACTGACCGGTCCTTGTAGTGACTTTGGGTGATTTTCTTTCTTTTTTTTCTCACATAATTGTACTGTTGTTTGGTCTTATACAGGAAATATCTATTTACAACAGTTTGAGTGCCATTGTTTTTGTTTTTTCCCTGCCTGGTGTTTTATCGAGTGTTGAATCAAATTCTGTTAAAAAAGCTACAAATGCCACATATTTGGGATCAAATTCAAGCTTTCAGATGAAAAAAACATGATGATTGACAGTTCATTTTGTTTTTGAGATAGAGCTGTTGGTTGACTGAGCTCATTTGAGTGACGTTTCTCAGTGAACTGCATCAACTTTTACAATTCTTCTGAGGTATAGAGGTTTAAATTACGCAATATGCATACATTTGGTGCAAAACTGGCCCCTTTGCAAATGAGCCTCATTGTAACAAAAGTCCAACTCACAAACACCAGTGCTAATGGCCACCAGTAGTTAAAGTGAAAATTATTAGCATCTTCAGAAACTTGGTGATGACTGGTGGAGATTTCTTATTCAGACTTCCCAGTAAACACTGTAATTATAGCCAAGTGAAGGCATAGTCATGCCAGGCACGTTCGTGAGCGGATATTCTGAAAGAGATATCACTTTTTGACTTTACTGTCACCAAAATCATTCACAGGTACAGGTTGTCAGCTCACACAATTCTTGCTATACTTGATGACATTAAGGATGGCATTGAGCCTGCTACCCAAAGATTCCATACATTACCTTGCCTTGTCAAACTGCTGTCAGCAGTCCAGGTTCTTGCGCCTTTCAGACACCTATCACAGTTGCCTCTGGGCAATCACAACCATCCATCAGCAAGGCCGTGTGGGATGTTATATGTCACTGAGCAATGGATGGTACAGCCTTCCCCAAAACTGACGGCAAATTGACGGGACCAAACAAGACTTTTTTAATGTCCCAGTTTCCCCACTGTTGTGGGCGCCACTGACTGTACAGAAAATCCTCTAGTACATAGTACAACAAAAGCACACATATTCTATCAATGTCCAAGTAGTTTTCGCAACACCAATAACACCATCACGAATGTGGCTGCCAAATTCCCCAGGTCCATGAATGACAGCTACATTTTTAGCAACAGTAGCTACCAACTGCATGGTTTTCAAAACACACTCCAGGAATAACTTGTTGAAATTTTGTACATACTGACAAAACGGCTTCATGACTCCTATTAAATTCAAAAGATATTAGAAAAAACAATTAAAACTATAAGGGAATGGTGATAAAATGGTCAAAATTGTCATGGAACACTGCAAGACTAATTAACCAGCAGCCATTCAGTCACAAGACTAAACAATTAAGCCTGCCAGTCATAGGAAATCATAGCATTTGTAATTTGCATGTTAAAAATACATATGTCTCGGAATTACATTTATTTTTAACAGAAAAAAAAAACTATTACTACAGAACAACACAGAGTGCTTCACAAAGAAAATAAATTAGTAAAGCCAAACAATCAATTCACTATCCTCCTCTCTCCAGTTAGCCACAATGAGCTTTATTTTGGCCTAAAGATGGAGTGGGTTTGTGTGGACAGCTCCACACAAACCCATTTTTTTTTTTTTTTAGACTGCAGTAACAGAATGCAACGACAGCTGTGTCATGAAAAATAAATGTCAGTTCTGAAAATGAGAAAAAACAAGAGAAAATAAGGTTATTATATGCATAAATGAATAAACAAATAATTTCTCTCATTTCCCTCTTTTCCCAAATCCTGGGCTAAGATCTGTCCTTTTCCTCTCTATTAACTGCCTTCAGGAGGTTTGGATGGAAGTGGCAAGACCCTCCTGACAAGACCTCCGGCTTAGGCTGACTCTGACCTTTCACAACTGTTGCATTGGTGATTCGACCTATGACCCCCATCATTTCGCTGTGGCTGGCCTGCATATGGGATCTCAGTTAAACAATGGAAACATGTTGCACACAGAAAAAAGGCAAATTTCTAAGGATGGTAGGTCATATCTTATTAATGATAAATAATAATAAACATAACAGCAATAATAATAATAACCATATCGTCCGTCTGGAGAGTTTGCTGCACAATATTCTCAATGCTATATCAAGACTGCTCTTGAAGTGGACCTTCGCCAGTTGGAGAAGCTTGTGAGTTATTGTGTGATATTTTTTTATTCTGTCCTCCACTTCAAATGATGCCATCTTCTTTTACAGCCTGAAGGTGTGCGTTTGAAAACATCAACAGCTCTGACAGGCTGGGATATTAAATCTCAAAGATGGTTTCTCTCTGTCACGTTTAAATTCCTTGCCTGAAATTTTCGAGGAATGCCTCCGCACCTCATCGGTCAAGACTGGGGCCTATGTTCTGAAAATTACCTTTTTTTCACATTCTCTCTGCCATCGTCCTGCCTACTGTGTTCTTGGCACGAAGCCACCAGTTATACTTTGCCACATGAATAAATTAGATACAAAACAAGGGCAAATTGCACTAAGCTGCAAAACGTTATGGGTGTGTTTGCACTTTAATCTCATTAGCGCAGCATCTTTTGTGAACCAGACCTTGAGAAGGGGAAAGTAGCGGTCACCAGAGATGTGGAATTCATTGTGCTATCAGTGGCCACAATGTGAATTTGAGTGTAGACAATGCAGATATGTTAAAATTACAAGTTAATATAGTATGTATATTTAATCATGGGTAAAATATTAGAGATTCATTTAGTAGATTTTGTCTGTTCTGTCAAAAAATAGAGTTTTCATTTCTGTCTGTGGATGTTTTTTTCAGTTGGTGAATACAGTGATGAGGCAGTGCATTTCTCAATATCTCTTATATAATCAGAGAAAAAATAAGTACTTTGAAGATGGCAGCAGCAAATGAAGAGATTATTATATTATTTATATATTATTTAGCAGACTGGTTTGACACTTCTTTGTCTGGTCGAAGTTATTCAGAAAGATTCATTGTGCTGGGGGAATAAAAATCATCTGCAGTTTGTCTGTGATACTTCTGAATTGATGGCTTAAATGCTTGTTAGATTCATTGCCTCTGTCAATCATAGTATTGCCGTCTAAAAGAGAAATGAACAGAGAATAATATGTGTTAATGAGGGGCACATTAAGTTCACTAGAAAAGTTTGAAGTCTATATTAAAGATAATGAGAACTTTTACCGTTGCATGGTAGATTGCAATATGGATATGTAATATTTCTTTCAGTTCATTTGTTTCATTTTGACAGGAGCAAGTATTAAAGTATATGAAGTTTTCTTTCTTCCCATTGTCCCTCCTTCAAACTATGAATAATTAGATATCAGGGTGAGTTTTGAGCTGCCATTTATTTGGCTGCATGTCATATTTATGGGTTTTAAATTGCATGTCAATCAGCTGCCACAGTGCTTTGACATTAATGTGTTGCTATTTAAAGTATGTTACATCCCAGGAGGTTTGCCCCCCTAAGGTTTATATTTATATTTCTTTTTAATATTTTAGATATTTTAAATATTCAGTTGCATGCAGCATGATCTGAAATGCTTTAATATGCTTTTTTTTGTGAGTTTCAAAACCCTGTAAGCATTTTGTATATGCAGACAACATCATGGAAAGTTGAGTCTCATTGGTATCAAGCCAAGCATCAAATTCCAAATTAAAATCTACTTTGCTTTACAAAAACAAAAAAAGTGATAAAAACACCATATGCTATCATAGTAATGACAGTTTTTTTGGTCTTATGCTTTCAAAAACGTGTTTGAGTCTTTACCAGCCTTTCCAAAAAACTTTTTCAACTAGATTGGACAAGTTAAGACAACACTATTGCTCAATCAAGGACTAAATGTGCAATTGCACTTCCAGTACCAGGCGGATAATTGGAAACGCAATAAAGTCGGTCCTATGGGTGAGCCCACTGTGCTGCTTGCTTTGAATCTGAATGGCTCTTTGCAAGTACTGTCACGACTTCAAGCCTCTAACCATCTCCTCTTACTTCCTGAGATGTGGGTCAGACTCTACAGACCATCTGGTTTGGTGCTGTCACACTGAATCTCAAAAGCATCTGCTGCAGCTGCTGACAAGACATCCCTGCTCATCTGAAGAAGTGAGCTTCCTGGATTTGCAAGTGGAGTAGATTCAGTGTCAACATCCATTAGAGTGCTGGTAATTGAAACTGAGTGCTAATAGACTCTCGGGCACATTGGAAATACACCGCAGCAGTTAAAAGTATAGAGAAGTAATTCACATAGATAAGATACTTTAGAAGAACACTCGCGTGTGCACAAGCTTTCGATTGTAAGGGTTCAAATTCAGCCAAGATAACCTGAACCTTATATCATTTCATTGATTAGTTTGACCTACATGCAAGTTTATATGCCAATCAACACTATCAACCTCAGTAGATGATAAAAGCCGAGTAGGAGGCCTGATAGAACATGCATATATATTTATATATCACTCACCATAATGAGCTCTGCTGTCAGGTAACCCTCTTACGAGGCCCCACCTCATTATCCTGACATAGATCAGGTTGATTTCAGCCTCTGGTGTCACTGGCAGCCATGATGGATGTGTTCTGCTGCATCTTCCCAGCTCTGAAGGATTCCTGATATGGATTTCCTCTTATTCTGCTGATTTAGTCGATGTCACCAGGTGGAAAAGCTCCACTCTCTCTCTTCCCTGCTAGCTAGTCATCTATCTTCACCAAATTTGGTGCCATTTGAAGTCTTCAACAGCAGGGTCATTTTAAATCCAAAATTATGCTAACAAATTATATTAGCAATAACAAACATCACTATTGTATTTAGCCTCTGGCAGCCTTGTATGCTACAGGATCATCCATAGCAGACTTTTTTTAAGTGACAGCCACTACAGTAGTAAGGTCAGGTCCCCAAGAAGCGTAGGGGTTGGGGTGGGTACAGTTGTGCGGAGCCACCAAAAGTCAGAAATTCAAGCACAGTGAAATAACAAATAACATGCCTGAAGTGACACAGTGTGTGAGGGGCCTTCAGGAAGACTTCCAAACAGCTGATCCATTCCAGGCCAAAGTGCCAGTGGTCATTTTTTTTTTTTTTTTTTTTTTTTTTTTAGTTTGTGAGTTCAGTAGTGACTGTATGGTCCTTGGCTGTGGCATTGGCAAGCCTGGCCCTCGCAGCTGCAGGCAGCACAGAGTAGAATGTCGCCTGCCAGACTGGTTCAATCTAATGCTTTCTAAATTGAGAGGGAATAAGAGAAAACCCTCCCAATTTGGACCGATCCTTGTTTTTGTCAAAATCTGACTGGCTCAGTCATTTTCATCTTGAGCAGTTTCCATCTGTCTGAAGTTTTTTGTGGTAAACTTAGAGAGAATGGTAAAAAAAATAAATAAATAAATAAGACAGGAGATGAAAGAGAAATTGGTGGTACAGAAAAATTACAAGCTAAAAAGAGCAAAATGTTTGTGCAAGATGCAGCTAAATGTGCTAAATTGACAAGCGAGAACGTATAGGCCATCTGTATACTTCGGAGGTTGGTTGTTTCTAAATATTTGCTTTGATTTGGATGATCTTTGATTTTGAAACTGCATTAGTGTTAAAATTACTGCTGAAATTCATTCTGCTCATGCCCATCAGGCACTCACATAAAAGCCATCTCCTTCTCAGAGTCCCAGACTGGATTTCAGTCCCAGTACATCGCTGCAAAGCACTGTACATCTTCTGTCAGTACATTCTGTTTTTTTCACCCCTACTTTCTTTCCTGACAAAATCGATGGATGATTTGTGTGCTTCTGTCTGGTATTGGGAATCAGTATAAACTGGATGACGTCAGACTGCCTTTCCTCATTATTTCCCTGGAGAGAAAGCTTTTTGCTTCCATTTGTACTTTAACAGTATGAAAAATTCCACTCACTTATCTCTGTAAGGACTTTTGTCAGGGTTTCTGTTTTATTGTAATCCTAACTAAAGTTGGTATTGATGTAACACCTGACAGGATGATTGATGTCGGCACATTGGAATAGTCTCTATACATATAGTGCACAGGTTTACTTTCTACCTCATTCATGCCATGCTACTAAAAAAATGACAAAAATAAGTAATCAAAAGCTCATTACATGCAGAATGTCTTACAAAATATTAGTGTTTACAGTTCGAGATACTCTGTTATATTATTCCTCTATTTTAACTTCTGCACTGTTTTATGTCTAAATGTATCTTTATCTCATTTACTTGCATAATTTTATTTTCATACATATTGTGTGGGCATCCAGTATAACTGCTGTGCGCATATAATGAATAAAGAACTTTAGAAACTAATAAAGAACTTTGAAACTGATTGCAGCAGTTACCTCAGAGTCTCAGCTATCAAAACAGTGTACACGTGAAAGATGATGCCAGAAATAGCAACAAATACCTATTTCCACAAATGCTGAATACATAATAAAAAAGCTTACATGGAATAAAAAAAACAAAGCTAAAGGTTAATAGTTACGTTATTAATTTGCTAAGAATAAGTGTTCTACTCGTATCTTACAGTAAATGTTTATTGTACTATTTTTTTTTTGTATCCATTTTCTGGATAAATAAACACCACTTATAAACAATACAATTCATTAAATGAAGTGATTATTCTAAGTGTTGTTTCTAGGTGTTTTGTTTCTTCAAGTGCGCCCCTGAAACATGACTTGAATTAATCTCGAGGCTTTGTGAACGTGGAGAAAGTATCCTCCCAAGGGGGGGGGGGGGGGGGGGGGCTGATTTAAACAGTGTGTTTATCGGAACATATTAAAAGAAACACCCATTTATTTTTCACCGTGTTGTGACATTAATAAGAAAATAGAAAAAAAAAAACTAAAAGAAATAAAAGTAAGTAATGAGACGGCACATTAAAATCGAGTTGTCTCTTTTTAGTTCCGCCTTCCTTCCCTGTGGAATTCCGAGGTAATTATGATGATGGTGGCGTATCATCACTTTTTAAGCGGTTACTCACATCAGCATCAATTACACAGTGCCTGTTAAAACACGTTTCCTCCATACATATAAACTAACAACCAATAATCAAAGAAAAGAGCTCAGTGGACACCTTTGTGTTATAGATGATTATTTATTTATTTATGACTTAAAACTGCAGATTATTAACTGAATCTTCTAACTTTCAACAAATAAGACATCTATGCAAGTATGCTGAGTATTAAATAGTTTCAGCTGCAAGTAGCTTAATTACATATTTTATTTAGATTAGATCATTTAGATGTCCTTCATAGCGTCTGTAGAATGGTTTTATTTAGAAAGCCACACATCAAAACGCCTCGCTGAGTTCATTAAATTGATTATGGGGAAAGGATGGTCGTGCTTTACTGAAATAGTTTTTGAACTGATCAAAGTGAGCCAACATATTTTGAAGTAATAATCTTGAGATCATACAATGAAACAAAAAATGAATATTCAGATCATGAAAACTGGCTCTAGCAAAAGAACATTTGATCATTTATAATCAGGAGCAATCTGTATATAATAATTAGATTATGTTTGTACCTTTCCTCTGATGACCAACAGCCCTGTTTCATTGTATGTCTTTATTAAACTGTGACACTAAAAAGCTTTACTACTTCCTCTGTAAGTATTTTTCCTCACCTTCCCCACTGATTAAAATGCTCAGTGAATTACTGATGTTTTTTTTCTTTGTGACTGATGACCCTGAAGTACATAATGTGGTTATGGTATCTTTTGGTTGTGGATCTGTATTCAGAAGTCATGTAGATTTAACAATATAAATTGTACCACATATGATCCTATCAACATAAACACTTTTGAAATAGAAGAGGTGAATACATAAAGGCTGACTTATTATGATGGAAGTAAAGGCTGGAGTCAGGTGATGTAGTATAAATAGTGACAAAGTCTATGAGGATATTGCGATGCATAGATGGGTCAAACACACCCAGACCTATGCAACGTATTTGACTTAAGTTAGGCATGCAGCGTAACTTAAGTTTAACCTTAAGTTTAACTTTAACCTGAACCAGGATCTTTGGAACCTAACCAACTAGTTTTTGTACAGACAAAGGTCTGGACTACAGTACAATGAAGATCAGGTAAGCTTCATGCTGGTACTCTCCATATATACTGTATGTCATCATTGGAGGCATTTGCAATTGACCTGTTCAGCCATTTAGGAACGAGTTTGTGTTGATTTTTATTAAAATTAGATGTAGATACAGTGTCCTGAACTGCTCAATGGTCAGTGTATCAACAGCTTTTTAATAATTAGTACAGGGATTTTAATTGTCGCCTTAGTCATTGAAGAGCTGGAGGTGAGAATGTGTGCATTGATTAAATACAAGTTTCTCAGCTGAGTGTGGCTTTGGAAGGTCAATCGCACTATGTGTGGCCCATGGTAGAATTTGTGAGTTAAACAGCAGCTCCTTTCATGTGCGGTGGATTGTTTGTTAGCATCAAAATAGCAATCTGGGAAACGGATTCCTAAGAGAAGAAAGTGACTTTTTGACCTCTGTGAAAGGTGACTGAGAGCTTTTGCAAATTATAACATGCAGGCAGGAGACTGTGTGCTGAGAAAAACAGAAAGTAACAATTCGATTCCACACACTGGGTGAGGGACGGGGGGTGTTAAGGTCAAAGATCAACCCGCAAGGATGGAAAACAAGCACTCTTGTTGGAAAAACTCAATTTACTTAGCTGTCACACTGTGATACAGTTTCAAATTAGGTACTGGAATGGGTAGGGAGAAGACTTAAATAAATAACACAGGATGTTACATACCCACAATAAAACATATTTTCCACAATCTTGGAAGGAGTTATAATTGGTCTTTGACTTGTTTGCTATTTTGATAAAAGCAAACTTGTACATGTTTTACTGTAGGCTTATTATCTGAGAGTTAGCTGGATGGTTTGTTTAATTAACTCTTGAGATAAGGTCAGCAGTGTGTGTATGGGAAAAGAAATTACTGTTCAGACTTGTCCTGCATAGGATACAATATATACCTGCTGTTAAGACAACTGTTCTCCTCCAGTAGAATAATTGAATATACCAAATATTAATGTATAGCACACGTCTTATGATTAAAGTTCTGCAATGTAATGACAGAAATTGAACAACTCCAAGATATGTCAATGAGATATTTTATCGATTGATTGTTTGTAAATTCTTTAAATAGTTGAATATTGCAGTCAAGGGTGGAGAATTACAACAGGGGCCAATCAACCTCTTTCACATGCAAACATGAATAAACACATACTTAAAGTATAACCTGTCATAATTGCTCTTTCCTCTGAGGGTGTTACACCAAAAGAGATCCCAGAAGACGTGTTTACCTTATGAATAGTTCCAGAAGGATGGTAAATGTAAATGGTAAATGGACTGTACTTACAGCATATAGCGCCTTTCTAGTCTTGCAACCACTCAAAGCACATTTACACTACGTATCTCATTCACTGATGGTACTGGCTGCCATGCAAGGTGCCAACTGCTCATCAGTTTTTAGGAGCCAAACCATTCATACGCATTCACACACCGATGGCGCAGCCTTCGGGAGCAATTTGGACACTTCGACATGCAGACTGGAGGAGCCGGGATCATCTGATTAGTGGACGACCCACTCTACCTCCTGAGCCACAGCTGATGGGAGGAAATGGGAAGCGGGAAGAGGGGAGTTTGAATGTTCATGTAAATATGTTTATTTATGTACATTTGGGTGTTTATTAGAGTTAATCGTGCCTGTAAATAGTTGTTTGTATTGTATATTATAATTTCTTGGTTTGTTGATTTATGTAAATGTTTATTGTTTATTTGTATGTAGGAAAATATGAGAGAAAACCTACAAAATTTGGGAAGTGTTTGTTGAGATATTGTCTTAGGTATTGGGTTGTTGAGAGTTGGGGATGATTGGAGCTGGTTGGTTGAGTTGAGAATAGGATAGCGAGTGAACTTATTGATGCAGTAAATTGTTTGTTATTGTGTGCATTGTTTAATAAGTGCCTTTCTCAACACTACCTACAGGAAGAGAAATTTTCCTCCTGGCAACTCGGGCAACTGATAATCATCAACATATTATCCTTAAAAAGGCCTTTTGGTGAACATGTTAGCAAGCAGTTGTCTATTTACACATCCAGCAGACAAAGAGCAACACTTGCATTCATTTAAAGTTGTGTTTCTGACCACCCAACTAATGTGTGCCGGGATATTCAGCCCTGATTTCACGTCCACTAACTCCTGAGGACAATATCTGCATCTTTAGATTGTAAATGCACCACTGTGTTCACCAGACTGTCTGTATGGTTTATCAGGTATTCTCATAGCCTTGAGGAGGCTACAACTGTTTTATTTATTATTGTCTTCATGTTGTTTACTCTCTGAGTGACTTGAAAGGTTGCATTCAGTTAGTCATATCTGGTTTACAGATGCAAAGTAACTATCACTGCATATGCTGAGTCAAGGTCAACATTGGCGTTTTCAGCTTGGGAGCCAATTTGCAATTGTTATTTCAAGTGTCTTGTACTCGTGGTGCCACATACAGTATGTGCATCTCTGTTGGGCATCTGAAAATATGATTGCAATCTGTCTTTTTCTTTCCCCCTGAGCTACATGCAAATCAAGGTCGGCCATCCTCCAGTCTGGAAAGAGATGGTAATGAACCTGAAGCTGTTTGAAAACTGCCCAAAAGTTTGACTCACCGCGCATAGCGGAAAGCAACGAGCAAGACATTGTGAGTTCAAGTGTTCTTCTAACATCACATCACATATTCACTAACTGCAGGATTTGCCCGGCTCTCCCCACTGGGTACGGATGCTGTTTTCCAGAGGGCAGTTCACCAAAGAGACAGAAGGCCAGGACTGGGTCATGGTGACATCGCCATGTAGGAAAAGGAAATGGCTTTTTCCAACACTTTTAGTGCTAGTATTGTTTTAATTTGAATTGAATCAAAGCTACAAAAGGCACATTTGGTATCAAATTAAAGAGGGAGTTGTGTTTTTTGAAACAAAAACAACTCGTGATTGTCGATTTCTCGTTTTGGAATAGAGCTGTTTGTTGATTGAGTAGGAAAAAAATGCTCATTTGAGTGAGTGAACTGCAGCAACACTGTAGAATTCTACTGGGGACTACGGGGATAATGAGACAGAGAACAACAACAGCTGATTTCAGTGCAGCTTTAGCTGCCTCTTTCACAAGAAAGCATAAGATAGAATGGATGTATTAAGAAAATCAGACAGTGAGGGTAATTTCTGCTTCCTGATATACCGTAGTTACCACCTGCAGGTTAAATCAAGTCTAACAATTCAAATTATTTCTGAATTATTTTATCATTTTTCTTTCTTTTTTTTTTTTTTTTGTAGAAGGATTTGAGAGCATACTTGGAAAATGAATTATCTGTCTGAGGAGGTAGACCTATTCATAGCTAAATAAATACACAAGGTCTTTCAGTCTCCTATCTTGTATCTTGATTGTGTTTATTAAAATATTTTGAATTCGGACGGAGAATAAGGAATAAGGACGGAGACGATGAAGGAAAAAGGACCGTAGTGGAGCTGCAGTTTATCCCAAATTACGGCCACATTAGATGATTCTGCAGCTCATGATTTATGTCCAGTGTCAATTAATGGATAAGGGTTTGAAGGATGTGGTGGGGGATGGATGAGTAAGGCAGAGCCTTTTAAAAATATTTAATCATGATAACAGTCTTTCCTGCAGTGTTTTATTTCCTTAATTCAGGGCTTTCACCTCTGAGTGCACCTTGGAGATGCATCATTAACACTTGTAATTGGCTAAATAAAGAGAGGGATGGCACATAGACAAATGTTTGGCCGGTCAGCTAGAAGAGAGACCTTTTTATTTTAATTCGTCTTTGTCTTTCATTTCTTTGTTATTTTTGTGGTTTGTTTATTTAATGGTATGATATTTCTTTCTCCACAAAGGTAACTGAAAATCGTGATCTTCATAATTGATCATTTGAAAAAAAAAAAAAAAAAAAAAAAAGATGAAGTTAGGTGGCAATACAACATAATTTAAAAGGCAGACATCTGGCTCATTAAAAAAGAAAGAACAGAGCCATTAAGACAAATCTCTGCTTTTAAATCATCTCTCGGGATTCAAGCAAATGATCTGTTTGCTCCAGATGCAGAACATGCTTTTTTTTTTCCTTTAAACTGGGACAGACGTGGGAGAATTAACACGCTGTTTTCCAAACTCCAGATTAACTAAATGAAGTTTTCAAGCCTCTGTCTGGCCTCATGTTTACCCCCTTTAAGCCCTGTTCCGTACAGTCAAACTATTTTCATACTGCCTGTAGCCGAAGCTTGGCAAGGTGCTAAAGCCCCCTTTTCTGTCGGAGATCAAGAACCAATGTGCACTGAAACAAGCTGCAATAGTCTTAACAAATATGCTGTTAACACATAGAATTCATTAATTAATGTTTATTTTTTACAGGAATACATACATAAGCATAGAACATTCACGATTTAGACCGATGTTGCTCATTATGATGTAGCATTAAATGCTCTAAATGCTATATAATATACAGTAGCTAAGCTAATGTGTCCACAAGTACTTGTTAGTGCTAACTTGGCAGTGTGTTTGCAGCTGTTTGGCTGCGCGTGTGTCATCTGATAAATCTGCTGCCTCTCTGGCATTGAGGAATGTTGGCTCCGCTCCCTGTTTTATCATGGGGAGACAGATCCGACAGAAAGTCTGACACCAGAAAATCCTTACAGAGGAGAAGGTGAAACAGCTTGTCCATAATTAGAATTAATGTGTGGAAGAGAAGTAGGGAAATGAACCATCACAACAAAGATCAGCTCTTATTATGGATCAGTTATTCAGTTTTTTTTTTTTTTTTTTTTTTTTTTTTACAGGTCAGGGAATGATGTGCCTTTTTAAAACTCAGATAGGGAGAATGAGTCTGTATCACTGCAATGGTGTAAACTAAATTGTGGCAGCTGCATGGAGAGTGTAGATTAGTTTAGATGCCTAAGGAGGAAAAGAAAGTGACAGAATAAGATATTAAAAATGTGAGTCATCCATGAAAAGCTGTTTAGCATATAAACTCCAGAAAATGACTTAAATCTTTACATGTATGTTGATAGATAGATAGATAGATCGATAGATCGATAGATTGATTCTTTCTTTCTTTCTTTCTTTCTTTCTATTGGCCATCTGGGAGTTGTAGTGACTGCAGCTTGTTCTGGCTCTATACCCCCAGGGTCTCTTCTCTGATGGTCCCGCTTTGGAACACCTCCAATGGGACGTAGCCAGGAGGCATTTTTACCTCCGTGTCTGAACCATTTTAGCTCAGCTCTGCTGCAGCATTTCGGTACCATTACAAAACAATTCATTATTTTGATTGAGGCATTTAGTACGCAAATGTCTTCTTAATAAGACTAAAAGTCAGTCACCATGATAACAGCCCTGAGAGGTTGAAATTCTCATTATATATTACAAAATAAAATTGTGATTTGGATCTAAAATAGAAGGAAAATTTTGCTTTTCATTGATCCTTTACTTGTGAAGTCCCAGAGGATTCATTCCAAATGGAAATGAATAAAAATCAATCCCATTTTGAGACCATTCCTGTTGGGAAAAGTCATATTGGGGTCCTAAATTCCTAGAGGACTGATTCTCAGAGGCCTTAAAATCTTAAAGATGTTTTAATCGGATGTTTCCTGTTGTCCTTCCCGATGTGCTGAAGACATAATGAGGAGGTTGTGCTGGATGAATGGGTCAACAAAGCTTTATCTTTGACACCGAGCACTGCTGTTTTTGCACTTTCACTGCCAATATAGACTGCAGTCTTTCCTTAACCTTAACCAAGTAGTGCTCTACTTGGAAAATGTACAAGATTGAACAGAATATATTCATGTTTTGAACCATAAGAGAGTCCTTCAGTCTAGGATTTCATTTGGAAATGAATAGAAATCCCCAAGCTTTCAATGAGAAATGTTAAAAAGCTCTTTTGACTAGTTACTACCCAACTATTGGAGGGAAAAAACTGTAAAATGTGGTTTGAAGTTTGTGCCAAAGGAAATTCACGTTGACTGAAAGTTAGCCTTAACTTGTGCTCAGCTGTATCTCAGTCAATTAGCATACTCACATGCTAATGTTTACTGTGTTATAGATATACAAACAGTGTAACAGTTGCAATATAAGCAGAACAATGTGACATAAACAGGACTCCAGCAGCTTTAATCCCACACTTAGACACGTGATTCAAGCTACTCATCTACACGTGGCAGATAGCTTCTTTAGGTGGTCAAATGAGTCTTGTATTAGAGGGACATGATTGCTCGAGTCTGTGTTCAGGTACGTGAAAATGAGCACCATCCTGTTATCTTCTACATACCAGAGCTGTTCATTACTCCGCGGCAGCTGAGCGGAAACAAATGCAATCTGTATGGAAATGCATGCCGCTTAGTCACAACACTGTCTGTGGGTAATAATGTGGCGTATCTTCTGCGCTTATGTCATGTTCAGATCATATCGGGGGACGCGAAAGAAGAGGACGTCATCTCACTGCTGCGACTTAGAAGCAGTCATGTGTTTAACATTTAAAATAGGCCTACTTTGTAGACAGTGTCGCTATATGGTCTGCTATTTCTGTATAGAAGACGCTGCTGTGAATAATGGACAGTTGCTATGGATGCAGTTCTGATCATAGGCTCTGAAAGACCTCAGAATACGCAATAAAATCATTTTAAATCAATAATTTGACAGAAAAATTGAGAAGCCATGTAATCGATGAGATGCTGCACCGCAAGTGGGTCATTCCTGCAATTTTTTCGTCTGGGTTTATTTCACGTGAATGACCAGCTCACTGTACATTATCTCTTACATGACTTCATCTCAACTTTAAGATCTTTGATCTAAAGATGTTCAGTAAGGGGAGCAATCATGTCCATAACCCAAGACTGTGAACATAGAAAACTTCCTCCTGTCTACCCCACCACTGCACATTGGTAACAACACACTGACACTTTATATTGATTCCAGAGAGTGTGTTGCTTTCTAGCTCCATGACAACCTACTGGAGTGCTTTAAAAGGGTACTTGAGTTCAGGAGGGAAGGGTCAAATAAAATGGAGGCTGCAAATGCAGCCTTACCCTTAAGAACAGTCCTGATGTCTGCTGGTTTATACGTCTGCATCCTGGCCTTTGATCACATATATTCCCACTGTGGTGTCCTCAATGGATCCCTGTAGGAGAGCTCCATGGTCTGTAGAATGCACAAACACATATGCACAATAAGGTCAATAAGACCCTCTCCCCCCATTCGGCACTTGCAAAAAGTATAAAACATAACATGAAACACACTCACGCTCACATGCAGGTTAAAAGGGTTGTCAGTGTGTCGTATCATTCCACCTGTCCACACTGGATGCCAAGTGAGACCTTCATAACAAGACCACAGATCTTGTTGTGAAGTCTCACATGAAGAAAATGTGAGGCTTCAACAGCCTGAGTTAAAATATCATGTGGCACCATATCGATTTTCAACAGCCGACAGGTTTGCTTTATATTTCCATAATTGGTGATGTTTTTTAAAGCTTGATATGAAACATAAAATCTTCAAATACTAAACCTCAAGGTAGTGCTGCATCCTGTGCCTCGTCGTCAGATGTTAGCGGCGTGTACGGGAACAAAATGGTATATTTTTTTTTCTACAGAATGCACCATTACTTGAGCCATAGTGTCCTCAAGAAGAGAGATGAGACAAATATCTTCAGCAGCTCGTCAGGTTGCACATCTGGACTGCAGGTGATGGTGGTAATGCACATATTCTGCATTTATCTGAGAAAGGAATAAGTAACAAAAAAAAAAATACTGTGCAGCAGCAATTTGCACACAAAATAAATGCAATTTTTGCAATAATGTTGCAATTTCTTGGAACATTTGATGCACATGCACGCATGTCTTTGGAGTACTACTGAGTGTAAATGAAATGAAACACATAAGACTTTGGAGCATCGCTCAAAGCAAAGCAGAAGTCAATCAATACCCTTGGCTTGAGACACCAGATATCTATTTTTTCGTCAGACTAAGGTGTATGACTTAAACTGCTGCTCTCCTCTGTTGTTGACTGACTGAGCTGTTTGCTTCTACTTGTAAAAAGCTGTTGCATGGGAGAAACAAAGCTAATCCGAGTCCCGCTGGAGAGAAAAATATAGCGTAAACCTACACCAACTCAGACAGCACATCTTTTACACGTTCATGAAACATTAATGTTAGCAGGTAGTGTGGAGTGTGAAACGGTTGTTGAGCCTGTAGAGACAGGGCTTTCCATTTTGAACCAAACATGACCTCTTCAGTTCATCTCGACATGATTCAGACAAGAAGACTTTACATCCCTAAAGATTAAATGAAGTCACTGCATGTTTGTAAACTGAACAATCTACTATCTCCCGCTTTACAGCTCTCTTCTCTGTTTTTATCAGTTCAGTGGGAAATATGACTTTTGTGTGAAAATGGAGTAGGCTAAGCGAGAAATGTTTGTGCTAATCACGATAGGGTTATTTGAGAATTAACTGTTGTTGTAGTGGTTTCAGGTTTTAGTTAGAGACCCCCTAATCGAACCGTCACAACCTCAATGCGTGTGAAGTGAAGTCATTGTGGAAGTGCCAAAAACTGCAGTTCCTTGAATGGCCACTTGACGCCGGTTACAGAATGAATCAATCTCCATAAATGCCCAAACTTCATAGCAGAAATAAACACGTTTACAGCCTGGTACAAAAACGGTTTAAACTTTCTACATAACTAATAAAAGTTTTGCATAATTAAGAGCATGGCCACTTTGATTGTCACGTGGGTGCTGTTACAGGTAGCTTGTTCGAGCACCCAAATGTACATTTACATTTACATTTAGTCATTTAGCAGACGCTTTTATCCAAAGCGACTTACAGAAAAGGGAACAATCAAGGTATAGTGCGATAAGAAGTCAAGCCCCACATCAGCTCCACCCATCGTCCACGTCTTTGCTGATTCTTTAGTTTAGCTGGGAAGCGGCAGCGGCAGGACTGCCAAGATCAGCTCTGAGCTTCACAACGGCTCTTCAGAAACCTGTGCTAATGTCAGCTACAGCTAGATACAGGTATTCTCATTTACGCCCAATACATAGCCAGATATTTATTGGGCATTTTGGTAAATTTGCCCTATTAAAAGTATCCTGAAATAGTTACTTATGTAGTTCCTGTTTGCAGATAATAACGTATAACTTTCACTGGATTACTTTGATGCTGAAGAAAACTCAAGATGTGATGATTCACACCATGAAGTGGATTTATGGATGTTCATTTGCTTTGGACATCAGACACAATGATATCTTCAGGAGGTATCAGCCACGCTGATCAATATGCGTTTCATGTCTGTTAACACACACATTATCCTGCTTGTAATTACCACTTTTTTTTCCACAGACAGCATTTTTTATAACAGCAAAGCCAGTTTGACACGAATACAACATTAGTACCTCAACTGGTTTTCTATGCGCCTCAATACAAACTGTATTTTTCTCCCTGTAGCTGTTCTGAGAGCTCTCTCGGCTCTCGCTTATCATTAAGTGTGATTTCTGTTGGCTTTGTTATCAGAGTGAAAAGTGTGGAGTTTAACATACAAGTCATATAACAAGTCTTTTTGGGATTTTATTCAGCAGACTGCCTGTTAAAGGTAGAATTCTCTGCACATATTGAGCTTTTTCATCCGTTTCACTTAGACATCCAGGGCTGAAAGGCATTCTGGAAAATATGACTTAGTAGTTTATTATCTGTTTTTACGAATACACGTTTAAATGAAAAAAAGATAGATAAGATAAGCACGACAGCTGTCTTTGCATCATGAATACAAAACATGTTGATGATACTGCATGATGCATTGGGTCGGCTAAAATGTCAGAGGTCACTCTGGGCAAAGAATGAATGATTATTAATGACTTATATAGAGGATGGGTTTCCCACAATCCAGGATGGGTAGAAAACATGCTGCCACAATGTCTTGACAGTTTGATTATGGACATTTTTTCCAATATTTAGAAATGAAGCAATGTGCAGGAGACCAGTCAAAAAACAATTTCCCACGGGCCTGTCTAAGTCTGTCAGCTTCAGCCGATATGACACATGGAACTCCAGTGAGAAATATCAGCAATGATGATGCTAAACACAACACTACAAACAAATAGCTGTACAGGTAATGACAAATGAACTGTGAGTGTCCCAAAACATCAACATGTTACCTGCTTTATGTTTTGTATCCACTGTTTTTGCCTTCCTTGTGTTGTTCTGTTATCATTTTGTCTTTTGTTTTGCAATACAAAAAACGCATGAATAAATATAAAACACTCAGGTAAATACCTCTGGGAAAAATTGATAACAGCTGCAATTAAAATTAAAAATTAAAATCATCAAGAAACTTTAGAAAAACTTGAAATATGTCCATCTTTTCTAACCTCAGTAAGTCACACTTCCAAGTGATAATGTATGAGGTTGTGGGAGTGGATTTATTGGACAAACAAAACAGTTCAACCTCAAGAGAAATAAATATTAAATTGATTTAAATAAATCTTATTATTGCGGAAAGCATTCGAGCTCTGAGAAAATGCAGAGCGGCGGAGGCGATTTAAATCATCTATCAAGTTGCCGGCAGAAATGCTATTTTAGCATAATTCAACTAATCAGAACGAAGGCACTTAATAACTGTGCTCGCCTGAAAAAATATGAACTGACAATCAAATGAATTTACTGCACAAGGTCAGTGGGAAACAGATACGCCTCTTTTGTGAATACCTGAAGTTTAGTTCAGCATCATCATTGCCCTTAACTGAACCAGTCAATTTTATCAGGCTTCCTTTCTCTATTCCAATTTTATAAATATGAAGGTCACAAAGTGGGATCACATACTAAATTAGCAATCATAAATATTTTGCAGCAGAACCACAGGAGCATCGTGTGTCCCAGTGTCACTACAGTCCTTGCAAGTGCTTCTATACAAAAGAAATCATCATAAAACCAAACCAGTGCATACACTGCTGCACACAGTAACTGGGAAATATAGATGGGAGATGAAACCAATTAAGACAATGCATGAACGATTTGTGGAGGTTAGCTGGTAGATTTCCTTATTTAATGTAGCATAACATACTACAGGGCAAACCACACACATGCAGATTCCCTTATGAATGCTAAGAAAATTTATTTATTCACACATTTTCTATCACAAAATATATTCCAGGTATATTTTTTCTGCCTCAGTGGGAACCTATGCATAATAAGCTATGAAGCTGTACAATATCATTTTATAGCAATGGAGCCACTAAATTTAACATTAAATGTAGCGTATAACACATGCATTTTTCATCTTGGTTTTAATAGTGTATTTTTACTGCAGTTATTTTATTGCTTGCAGTTATTAAATCTGACACTACATCTACAGTTCAAAATTGTTCTACTTCAGACGAAATTAGTGATCTTACACCACTAGAACTTAAAGGGAATTTCATGGAAACATAACTGATGCAATGAGAAAATTGTGATAAAAAATGGCAATGTGAAAATGGCAGCCTCCGTGGCTGTGAAGTGAAGCCAATGCAGATGTGTCAAAAACCGCAGTCCCTCAAATGTCCACTTGAGGCTTTCTCCAGAAGTGAGTCAGTCTCCATAAGTCCCCATGTTAAAATGTCCAACTTCACAGCAGAACATGTTTACAGCCTGGTACAAAAAACAGTTTTGGTCTCCATAGCTAATTTATCTGTTCATGACAACTGTACTGAGTCTGAATTTCTAAATAACCTTCCTATTCAAATTATATTAAGGGCTTAAAGTTATGTGTCAATCAAAGCAGCCAATTGTGGCTGCTTTGACTGACAGCTGGTTGTTGCTACAGATGCCTTGTTTGAGCACCCAGGCTTCATTCAGCCCACCGACAATCCATCCATCCATTCTCTTCCACTTATCCATGTCACGCAAATTTTTAAATAGCCGGCGGGTGGCAGAGGCAGGACTGCCAAGATGGCGGCAACCAGAGCCACCACGCTCTGAGCTGCACTACGGTTCTTCAGAAACCTGCGGGTGACATCACGGATACAGAATCCATTCTACAAGAGCATGATTTGTTGTGATCTACATGCACAAAAGTTGAGTTTGTTGTATATGTGTTGAGTGTAGTATCTAAGCGCAGTAAAAGATGCACAGAAAAGATTTATTTCTCTCAAATCTTGTTCACAAAATTGTGTTATGAGCTGTGTGGTAGATCAACGAGCTGATTAAACAGCATGATAGGTGTGCTTTGGACTGATCACAAGAAAAGTCATCTTTAAAATGTGCAATTTTATCTTGAGTAAAAATACATTTCTGAGGGAGTGTGCTAAGCTATTCACACAGGGGCTACAGATACATCTCAAGTATCCCTGCTCTGCCTCTCATAGGTCTTAGATCTTTTACTGCAGCTAATGAAAATGGGAGCAAAATCAAATGTGTGTTTATGTTTTAGTTGAGTGCATATTAATATTTCGTTGACTTGGCAATGTTGATTCTTCATGCAGTAATCAAGAAAAAAGGATGATCCTATATACATTCATTCCTACATTGTTTGTTCATGCATTCATGCATATGGAATTTTACATCTGAACAAACAGTTTCAAGTGCAAACATGTTCACACATAAAAATGTAGTCGTGTCCTCGGGGGTTTCTAAAAAAGAAATTACCCACAATGTGTTTTATGGGATGTACAATGCATGCACGGTTAAATCAAGAGAGAACAAACATTAATGGGAGATCTAAGCTGCAGCTCATGTGCACGTGTGTTTGTGTTTATGTGGATACTCAAACATGCATATGAGCAGTTCATTTGCAAAAAAAAAAAAAACAGATAAACACCATTCTCAAAATGAATAAACCAACCGCCAGTTTGACTTGTATTCCCCTGAGTGCACCAAAAGAAATGATTTAGGAAAATTAATAAAAACAGAGACATCTGTTTCTGCACATGATGAAAGTCCACGCTGCAGTGGCACATCAAATTTGTCATCTGTGCTTTGGCTTAGAGACAATGAAGATGAAAAGATTAAAGAAATTGATGTGATGCATTTGTTTATTCTGGTTTATATGAGTTATTAGTTTTGTGACAGCTACATTTTCCAATAATTAGATATTTAAGAAGACGTGCTCGTGATAAAAGCCTCTGCAAATTACTGAAGAACTAGGTACATTAATATTTCCTTGCTATCTGTAACACTCACAATGTACCCAACAGTAAAATATCAATCTCACATTTAAGAAAGATAAGAGTGGTTTCTTAATGATGTTGGGTAATAGGATTTGGTTCAAGCTCATCATAACATCCAGGAGAATTTGTGATAAAAATGTTCCCTCAAGGCTTCCAATCAGATTTTACTGCAGATTATTCTCCAACTATTTATAAATATTTTTCAGACAGACAAACAAAAAAAATCTGGACTCAGCCATGTAGCTGCAGTAGCCTGAAATCTAATGAAGGAGAGATCAGCACCAAACATAAACAGCCTCAACAAAGAGTGAAGTCGTAACATGAGAGACCTTCAGATTCAGTATGGGAATATTTTAATGCGGGCGAAATAAAAGAAGATGCTTTGTGTCCAACAAATAGGCTGCATTCTTCTGTTCCTCCCTCTTCTTGATTTCCACTTAGATGTGAATGTTTTTGTTGAATTAAATTGATCTGCCATATGTATTTATTTCACAGAAAATTATTTTTGAAGTTATTTTTTCCTTTCTTTGTCCCCTCTGAACAGCAAACACATTACCATAGTGCATGCCTGAGAGTTTCCATAGAAACTGAAGCTTACTGGAGCTTCTTTTGTTGAGCTGTTGTATCTGAGTTTTGTAATTTGAGGGGGAAAAAAACACACACACAGGCAACCCTAATTTAAATTGCTGATTAACTGAAATCACACATTGCATCATATTTCATGATTTGCTCTGTATATAACCTAAAGTCAAATTGGATATGACATCCAACAACACACTCATTTCACTTGGTATCAACGGTCAATGTGTTACTAAATTTCAGAGCCTGACAGTATGTGAAGAGTCCAAGCTAGAGAGAAAACACTCTGTATTTCATATGATAGATGTCATGATGGAGGCTTTTTGCCTTCCCAGTGTTTACCTTTTCCCTTTCCCTTGTGTTTAGGTCTGCCTCAGTTGTGTGTGTTGCTGGGCGTGGACTCCGTTTCACCTTCCTAATCACCTCACCACCTGTTCCCCATCTTCCAATCAACCCACGTAGAGCAAAAGCCCAGTTCAACCCCCTCCCCTAGACGCTGCCAGATCGTTCAGTCTCCCTTGTGGTAATAAACATCACGGCCAACTTTGTGTGATTCTTTTTTTTGAAAACTACACTTCGTTGTGTTGCCTGATTAACGTTGATCTTCCTGTGCTATAGGAATCCTGCCAACCATTTCCCCTGCCACATTCAGCCCTGTTTCATCTCTGCACCTGCCTCCTGGAGTGTTGCCACCACCAGTCCTGCACCGTCCTCTTTGCTGCAAGATCCCATCCTGCCACTGCATTCTTCTTTGGTTCAATAAACTGTTTAAGCCGATGCTGGTCTCTGGCTCGTGTTTGAAATTTGAGTCTGTTACCATTCAAAGACAAAGACTTCTTTGGATCTGTGTTATTTTTGTCTATGAAAAAATATGTTTAAGACAAACAACTGCCTCCAGACTGAAAGGACACTCATCAACCTCTTTTTTTGTTTGCCTGACTGGCCATAGGATTTGGGTAGCAGTTATTTGGTAGTATCAATATAGTATTCTTATTGTATGCTATTAAATTGACCTGAATTTGCATTAACCACCAGTTAATCTGTACCATAGCCATGAAACTGGAAGAACTGGTAAATTTCAGTGTGTTAAATTCACTGGACAGAGGGAGAAATGTGAGAAATTTGATGGGCTTGGGACCTGACAGCCCAAACAGTGGCAGTAAAGTGTTTATATCAAGTTAAATCAATGTGTCTGTTGAAACACTGCCTGATCCAATAGAAATTTTATAATGCTCCACCTACAAAAAAAAAAAAAAAGTAAAACTGATGCAAGGTCAGGGGTAAAGTAATTTTTTTTTTCCCTTTTGAAATATTTTTGTTTGCTGCATATATGTGTTTATATTGCGCTCACCACTCTCCAGATTTGGTCCTTGAAAACTTAAGCAGCTCTAAGACATGTTATGTATGCAAAGAGAAGTTCATATTAAGTTTAATTCATTCAGTGCCAATAGTGGCAAAAGCAAGAATTTGCCAAACAGAATCTGCAGTTTGTGAGTCACCTTTGCTGGCTCACAACAAGAAAGGAGTTTGAAAGACTTTGAGACAAATAGCTCTCCAAATTCCTGTGAGGAAATAATCCCACGCTGACAATCATTGTGTTTGGTCTCATACAACACATTTTTTTTTTGAGAGAGCATCTCCCAAATGCAAATCCAGACACCACCACAGAATATGGACACAGCTCATCCCGAACCAGAAGAGTTGAAAGCAGGACGTGTTCAACATGTCAGGAAATTGAAATAGAATTAAATTCTTTCCCATATTAGTCGACATCTAATACAGTTAGTTCTCTTGTGCCTTGCTGAAATATCTTATGCATTAAAAAAGGCTGGGAATAGGGGAAGATGTTTAAGAGAAATTCTGTTTGATATGTGCCTTGGTAAAGATAAGAGAGTTAATGAAGTTGGAGATAAGTAATTTAATTACTCTACCACCTCGGCGGGGAGAGATAAGAGCATAATGGAGAGGAGGAAACTGTTAGCTAACACTGAAGGGAAAGGCCAAGCTTTTAGCCTGCATGAAAAGATTTCTACTGGTCAATAATTAAAACTCATTTCCGAGATGAGAAATGCTGTTTCAAGTTAGTCTGACGCTGCTATTCAGTAGTTTGTACGGATCATTGTTTGTGTGTAGTATTACGTACTACTTTATCAACATCAGCATTGCTATGTTCGTGCCAAAAGTTGTGCAGATGGCATTTTTCTTTCAAATGAGGCAACTCTAATTAGGGGCCTGCTGATGGCTGTGTAACAGACCCATAGAGCTTATTAGTCTGCTTTTTGAGTGTGATCATCCGAAGAAGAATATGTGGGGATGTGAGGTAAACACACCATACAATAATGGGACCGTATGATGGGAATGTAACACAAATTAAATCAGCTGCCTGTGTGTGATGCAAAGTGGGATCTTCCACTGTAAAACACGCTGCGCCACAGTGCCACGGCATCACGACATGCGCCAAGCTTTGCCTTGAGCACAGGCGGGAAGCATTGTGCTATAGTGCGTCATTGACGAATGGAGAAGACAACGCAGGACAGGACAATGAAAGGCCATACTGTAATCTTTAATTGACGGATTGAACATTTAATAAGTGAGATTCTGTTTTGAGCACAGCAACAAATCTATGATAAGCAGGTTGCATTTTAGGTACAAATATAAGTGATTTTTTGGCTTCGTTTTGGCTGTTGGAGTGTTTTGTTTTTTTTTCAGTCTGTCATTTGGCCACAAGCAGTCAATAGACAAGCTCCCTGACTGACAACAATCAGCAAGTCAGTGTGACAATTCAGACACATTGATTTCCAGCCTCACTAGAAACTCCACTCTCTCTTATTTTTCCTCCAGAGCCTCTCCTTTCTGCTCCTGCCTCTGCATTCATGAAGCCATCCGACTATACATTTCCACTCTCTACTCGAGCAGACTGCCACAGATTGAGGCAAATCTGCTGCTGTTTGTCTGCAGCTTCTTTTCATTGGTTTTATTTGCATACCTCTACATATCAGTTTGTGCTGGAAAATCCAGCTGAATGGCACATTTTGCTTTGGACAGCGTGGTTTTGTGGGGGGGGGGGATTTTGGATTTCGCACTGAAATCTATAAAAGAAAATAAACTGGAACTGAAACCCCTGTTGTTTTTGTTTTTTTTGTTTGTTTGTTTGTTTGTTTGCACGTGATATGCCCGAGGAGGAATAAATATGTAATCTTCTATTCAAGTGTATTGTAATTGCATTGAACCATGCAAACAATTCTGTATTATAAATCAAACTAAGCTGCCTCTATCATTGTACCCCCTGAGAGGACAAACACGTTTTAGCCACAACAAGACCTTTGGTCGAGACTGTGCTGCTGCTTCAAAAACTGGAACAAAATCCATATTTTTTCAGATATAAAATGGAGGATTAGTCCTCATTATGTCAGTATTTTTGAACATCACAATATAATGTTCAGCGTTGTTGCAGCAGTGATCAAACCAGACCGCATACTCTTATCCTTTAGAAAAAGTGCTGTAACAGATATTGTCCTCTATAGGAAGATTGGTTTGTTTCAAGCCCTTGTGCGTTGCTGACGTGTCTCACTTCGGAACATTAGAAACTCTTCTCTCATCTTGCAGTAATAAACGTTCACCACAGCTTCAACCTAAATGTCTTAAACGTGCGACAAACACACTTAAATCTACGGAGAAGATGGAGATGGCGGCTTTAAGAAAGAGGCCAGGTAAACCGCAGTATGATTTCCCTTTGGGCTAGAGAGGATAAACTCCATGGGATTTCTTACCACATTTTTTTTATGCAGAAGTTTGCCCAGCAATCGACCCGGTGCCACACAAGTCTCTACCAAGAATGATTACCTGCTAAAAAAAGCGGACCTACTTAC
The DNA here is from genome assembly GCA_033000465.1 of Sciaenops ocellatus. Classification (NCBI taxonomy): domain Eukaryota; kingdom Metazoa; phylum Chordata; class Actinopteri; family Sciaenidae; genus Sciaenops; species Sciaenops ocellatus. Next base: position 28,592,352 of record CP136888.1, on the reverse strand, counting down.
ATGCCACTTTTTTCTGCCTTTATTTCCTTTTTTTGTGTGTTCCCTAGTTTGCTCCTCCTTTGCTATGTTAATGGAACATGGTTTTTATTTCTCAGGATCGTGAGAAGACGAATGACGAACTGTGTCGTCTGACTCACTAAGCCCTTATTGTCTAATCAAGAACTTTTACATTTGATAAGCTAAGATACATGTTTTGTTTTCAATATCCATTAATGCCTTATTATGTGTTCTTTACACAGCATAAAAAAGTAATCTTTCTCTTGAATTATCTATATTTTACTTCGCATACGATCCGACCTTCCTTGGATTTACCTTCCCTCTGTGCTCTTTCCATTTGAAGTAAGTTTGGAGTAAGGGCAAGCTGTGGGCAGTAATTATAAAGAATTGGACATGAGATTGGAAAGTGAAAGTGAAAGGTAGAAAATGACTGCTACATGGGCATTGCAAGGTCAACAAATTTGAGCGAAGCGATTGCTGAACGAACAAAACGTTTTGTCTAAAAGATTGATTGGAAACTCTGCACACTCAGCTTTCTCTTGGATTATTCTAAACCTAAAAGGTCTTTCAGTGGACGAAGGAGTTTAGAGAATACAGTTGGGTTGCGAGGCGTGTGTGTGTGTGGACGGGTGCATTAACTTATACAACCTGTCTAATAAATGCAGCAGAGCAAATGGTGCATGGCCGATTAATTGTTGTTCCCTCTCCTTTGCTGCTGTAAAGCAAAGAACATTTGTAAAATAATCCAAAATGGCTGATCAAACCTTACAAATTTACCACAGCACCGAAGAGCAATGAAAGTAATTTACTGAGCTGATCTCTGCTGCATGACCGTGGTCACTTTCCACTTAGAGGACTTTGTTGGACAGGTGTGAACCTGATAACAAGTGAATCCTCTGCAACTGCGGTTGAGTGATATATACTTTTTTTCCCACAGCAACCAAGCAGAGTGTGACAGATGGAAATGTAGGAAAAAGGGGGTCTGAACAGCTTGCTGCCACACACTCACACATTCTCTCTCTCTCTCTCACACACACTAACACACACACACACACACACACACACAGTATGCTCTCCAGTCGGTAGGAAGTCCTGAAACTGTCTGCTGCTAGCCCATGAAATAAGCTGCTCCCACACTGTTCCACCATGTGCTTTAATTTTGGGCTTCAGTGGTCAGAACTTCTTTCTGTGACCCGGTTTCTCTCAGCTGAACTTCAGAGGTATGTGTTTTTTTTTTCCCCAAACTCACTTTTCAAGTGTCTTATGAAAGTAAAACTAAAAATTGATGTCTATACCTGAATCAGAATCTAAAAAGAAAAGGAATATATTTCAGATGTAAGTGGTTTCATCAGTATGTGGTCAGTTTCTAGTTTGTTAGTCTGTACAACTGTCGACATGTAAGTGTATTGTTACGATGGACACTTTGTAGCAGGAATACATGAGCTATCCTAAGTCCATGCATGAATTCATTCAAATTGTACTTCAGAAACTATCAGGAATGTACAATAATAACATCATCTCATGCATGATTTTATGCAACAACTAAGGTATTTTAATCATGATTATTATCTGGGTAATTCATAATATTCATGTCATCTTCATAGTCTGCAGTTAAACGGACAGGGCAAAAAAACTGACCTGTTACATAAGCTCATGTGTATTCTGTTATAATCATGTTTTGACTATGAATAGTTTCTTCACTTTACCTCTTCGGTATATTTAGGCATTATTCACTTGGAGAACTACAAATGCAAATAAAATCATAATTCTGGACGTCTATCAAGTTAGGAAAAGATTTGTATCACATGTGCCTAGGCACAAACAGTATTATGCCATCATTAATCATATGTTTTCCATCAATGTTAAAGACAGAGCACCACTTTATTTGAAGGGCCACAAACATGATGAAACAAAAGATGGACCATTACAACACTTGAAATTGAACAGCATACGTTGTGACTGATCAGTTTTGTGCCCTTTAACTGCAGATGTACCTAAAGACGTGACATGAACATAATTATTAACTCAGAAATAATACCTTTAGTTGTTGCTTTAATGAATGTATTGTTCTTTCATAAAGATAATGTGAACTGTTGAACATTCCTGATAGTTCAACATGAAGTCATGACAATTCATGTACCCTTACCATATTATCATAGACGGTATAAAACGTGGACTTTGTATCCGTGACATCACCCACAGGTTTCTGTGTGGTCGCTCAGGTCGCCACCATCTTGTCAGTCCTGCCTGCATGTGCAGCCCCCTGGCTAATCTAAAAAAGGAAAAAGATTTGGATCGTGGGTGGACCTGAGACGGGCTGAATGACGCCTGGTTGCTCAAACAAGCCGCCTGTAACAGCACCCACCTGTCAATCAAAGCGACCATGCTATTAATTATGCATAACTGTAAGCCTTAATATAATTTGATTGTGTGAGTTATATAAATATTCAGCCTCGGTACAGTTGTCTTGAACAAGGAAATTAGCGATACAAACTAAAACTGTTTTTTGCACCAGACTACAAACATGTTTATTTCTGCTGTGAAGTTAGACATTTTACCATAGGGGCTTATAGCTAACTCATTTTGTAGCCAGCCTCAAGTGGCCATTTAAGAAATTGCAGTTTGCAGATATGACTACAATCTCTTCATTTGCTACTTACAAATCATTTTTTAAGGGTGATTAATAATCAAAACAAATACACAGTTTTGGTGATATGGTTCTTACATGTGTTAGATTTTTATCGCTGCATGATAAAAAATAAGGGTTTATATGAGTATTTCTCCCTGTCTAACACAGAGGAAAAAATCACATCCTACAGTTTCCTCTTTTTTCTTTTCTTCTTTGCATGAACCTTGTATTAGGCTGTGGATCAGCAGCAGCTGGCAATAGATTGATTCCGGCTCTGCTGGAATTTCTCCAGGAACCCTGCTTTGGGCCAGGGCCATATTTTGACGTGCTCTGTGCCTCCGCCTGCCAAGATTGTGTCATAAAAATATGCATAATACGGGTGTTGCTTGTTTGCATACTGCATGTTGAATATGGTGTGAGGACACACACAGGGTGATATCAAGCCTGATTTCACAAGCTACTCAACCTGCTTCGCTTCCCCACTGACAACCTCCTATACCGGCTTCATTTTCAGGTCAAATTATAAATCACACAGCTCAGTTTATCAGCAATCCTGCTAATGAAATCACAGAATAGCTGCAAGCCTAAGCAAATAGTTAGAGCCACTTAGTGTGAAGAATATAAAACATAAAATGTCTTTAGAAATCCACAAAAATATATGTTCCTAATGGCAATAGACTGTGAAAGTCCTGAACTCAATGATTTATAATGGTAGAAAGGAAACTTTAATTCATATAGACTTTCAATTGAAGGAAAAGAGGCGAGATGGTGATTAAAGCTAGCTGAGTTCATTTTATACCAAGGAATATACTATATTTATACTTCAGCTGGATGTATAGGTATATTACTTTTCTCAGGCTCCTCTATATATTCTCCCAATGAGTTCTTATCACTCTGTCCTGGAGAAGATTAATAACATCTCATAAAAATAAATTATTTAGCTCATTCATGACAGAATACATCCAAAATGCATCATAGATGTTTTGATGTCTAGATGCATTTTCTTTTCAAAGAAAGGAGGGTAGAATAGCTTTGATGCATTAAAGTGTCAGTGTAAAAGCTCTGACAGCTGTGAGAAAACAATCGTCTACACACTACTGTACGTTCCTATCAAGCCTACAGGACATAGTAAGCTAACACGAAAAGGAATGCAACATTTCAGCAGACATTTGCAGCCCTTGGTTTTGATTATAGTGATATGAATGTCCTATGAAACCTGTTGTTATGGTGTGGGTTTCATGTTTTCCCTGTTTTATTTTGTCACCATCATCTCTTCCTGTGTCTGTAACTTCACTTCCTGTCATCTCCTGCAACCAAAACCGGTAGGAAACCACCTACCGGTTTTGATTGTCTGCCCTGATTAGTTTCACTTGTTCCTCATTAGTTCTCACCAGTGTCTCGTTATCCCGCGCTCACTAGTGTATTTAGTCTTTGTGTTCCCTTGTCTCAGTGTCAGTTTGTTTTCTTTCTATACTCAAGCGTTGAAATATTCCTTTTTGTTTTGTTTTCTCTGTGGTTTTTTGGGGGGGGGGGATTTTTTTGCCCAGTTTTTCTTTCCTCGTCTGCCATTTGGACTTGTTTTTTTTTTTTTTTTTTTTTGTTCCTCTTCCCTGGTGGATTTGTTTGCTCATTTGGACTGTTTAACCTGGTTTTTACCTGAGCCTGCCTGACATTCAAAAGCTTTTGTATGTTGACTTTTGTGTAATTAAATCATCGGATCTGCCAAAGCTCTGCCTCTGCTTGTCTGAATCTGGGTCCAATTCATCATCTTCTCTGTATTTCTGTTTAAACTGTGACCCATATGGGGTTTCCTAGTCTAAATTGATTTTACATTCTGATCTTCCAGAAACATGTATCTAATATCTCTGAGACTGCCTTTTTAAAATTTTAGAAATACAACTGTAGAGCTAAAGTTGGATGTTTCCTGTAACAGTCAGACTCTGAAAAGCTGGTTCAGGCATTTATTTCCATTAGACTATGATTAATGTAATGCACTTTTTATTGGACAGACAAAGCAGATGTTAAACAAACTCCAGCTTAATCAGACAGCTGCAGCCAGAATATTAACTACAACCAAAAACAGTTTGAATGCATTGCTCCTATTTTCTCTTCTCTGTACTGACTCCAAATAAGAATAGATTTTTTTACAATATTTCCTATTTTTAAAACTATGAATGTCTCTGCTTGAATGTTGTTGACATTATACACACTGGACAGATCCCCTGGATCATTAAGTAAAGGTCTCCTCGCTACCTAAAATAAATCTTCAGTCTTATGGCTCTGGAATTCTCTACGGTCTGACTAAAAACATATTTTGCAAGATTCAATTGCATTTGAAGTGTCTGGTTACTTGGAAACCTTTTTAAAACCAGTATTGTTCCCTCATTAATAATAGGTTTTATATGTTTTTTATCTTATATACTGTATGTAATGTTACTTGTCATATATTTTTTGTTGCTGATTCATTATTTTGCTGCTTATTATTTAAAAGACATTAAATCTGCCATGAAATGTGCCATATAAAGTTGACTTGACTAAAGCGCAGACCACAATGCTGTAAACTCAATTATTATTCCATATTCATGTATCAGTGACCACACCATATGTGCCCTTTTTATTAGACAATAAAATATAGCATAATATATCTTACAGTTCTTTTTTTACTTCCACTATGCTATAATTACGGTAATGCACCCCCCAACCACCTCTGCAAACAACCCCAAACCCCCACCCCAATGTCCAGTTTACCTCCCTGATACATTTGAATCACTTAAATTAAATGTATAATTAAATCATGATCATCATCATCATGTATTTTTTTTTTTTTTTTTAAACAATTAATATAAAAGAAAATAATACATACATAGGTAAAAAGCCTCTTTTGACCATCCATCACACTTTGGACACACAAGATTTCCAGTGGTCCCATCTGGCCACCCTAATGAAAAATTTCTTCCGGGGGCCACCACTGTCTGAGCAATGCACTCAAGATCCTTATAATGACAGGGCTTTGTTTATCTTATCTCTACACCATGACCACCAATGACCACCAGTACAAATGGTTGCATACTTGACGCTTCAATCAGACTGAAAGAAAAAAGAACAGTATTGTGAGTGATACTCTCCCTGACATGTATACAATCTGTGTAACAAAACTGATCCCAGATTAGTATTGATGTCCCCAGAGCTGCTGGCTGCTGGTTAAAGAGAAATTAGTCTTGTAGTCCTGGATCCCCACCCCCCTTCCCCTCTCAGTCAAGTGCCCATTAGTAAACCAGTGACAGACTCCATTCTGTTCCAGAAATATATGGCCCTTCACTGACCTTGTTTGATTACATCGCTGCTCACCATTTCTCTTTTGTGTGTCCAAGAAAGAGCCTCCTTAGTCAAGTTACTTACCCGAGTATCTGTTCCTGGATTGATTTCTGGGTCACTTTCCTCATCATTAGCATCGAGTGCGAGAGGATTTTCTCAGAAAACCTATCAAAATGGATGACTTCTTTGCATTTTCTACCTACACTTTGACAGGGCCGTAAAGAGGACTTTTTTTTTACTGCCCCATCGGACAGAATGACCACAATACAGCTGTGAGGAGGTGATAGCGTTGGTGATCGATACTGAACCCTTGTGACGCCATTAAAAATCCCCCCCCCCCCCCCCCCCCCAGTTTGAGTGGCATTCAATTATTTGGTGTTAACTATGTATCAGAAAGTGTGACTCATGTGTGAGGTAACGAGATGAGAGGATGTTTTTCACCTCTTAAAAATATCACAGCAAATTAAAAAAAAAAAAGAATTACTGTGTGTAAAATCAGATGATTAATTGTGGCACAGAAATCTATTCTGCGCTTTAATCTCTTATGAGAAATGATTGATTGAGAAAATAGTTGTTATATTCATATTCATGCAATCTATAAAAAATGACTCCACTTGATCTATAAGTTTCAAATGCATTAGTCTCGGCTTCGCACCCTTCAAATACAAATCCATATTCTTGCAGTCTGTTTCTTGGATCTGCACGCATTACCAATTCAATTTGGTGTGACAAGATGGCGAGATGAGAGATGTGGCCGCTAATCGTGTCTCTGTGATACTTACTGAATGGTGAAGTAGCGAAAAAAAAAAAAAAAAAAAAAAACAGAATAAAAGAAGAGACTGTGATATCGCCTTCCCTGCTCAGTCATCAGTGTCACATTTCACCAGGCAACAAAAGAGATCCCCGGCACTTCACTCGAGCCGGCACCCCAGCTCTCTGTGCTCATCGATGATAAGAAAGAGCAGAGTAAACTGGCCATTTTGTCTGAGACAGGTGGCTGAGTGGCATGTTTGATTTATCCGGCGCACATCTTTGTGCTTGGGTTGATGCTGAAAGACAGAGAGTCTGTTTACATCAGCCTTGGATAGAACAGTTATACTGTGTGGCTAGTAAATGCACTCAAACTGTGTTTTGATGTTAGATATCAAAGCTGGTCTCAGTAGCCGCATTTCTGCTGTAGCAACTCTCGTATAATGATGTGGGAAACAGCGAGGAAGACTTTTATTTAATAGTCACGGCTTCCCATCTTTCCTTGAGGTGTTTGTTCTTTGTTAAAACCATATTGATACTGACAACCTGACTGCTGTGACTGCAGACCTCTCTCCAGGTCTACAACATCAAATTCTAAATCATGCAAATATTTACAGAGCATTTCAAATTTGTTTAAATGAATACTGACTGTGCTGTAGATTTGTGAATATTTATAGCAACTCTAATCATCTACTGCACAAATACAGTACAGGAAACAAGCATAATCAGCTGTGTAATGAAGGACTTACTCATTCACGTATTGTAGTAGCCTGGTCACTCGCCTGAGAGTAGGGATCAGCGAATCGGCACCCTCATTATCAGTTTTTCTGCCATGCTTACATGCAGAGGAGAGAAGACAGCACATCTGATATGTTTTGCTATCCACAACTCAGGCATGCATGTGTGCGCTCAGAAAAACGTAGAAGTGTGTGACCTATTGTTACGGCCACCGCCGTCTTGCCCCTGTGTATCGTGGTATGTTGTCTGTTTTCCTTATGTAAATGTGGCCGCCGGCACCTGATTCGCCCAACTGCCGGAGGTGGGGTCACACGTGACAGCATGTCCTCGAGGTGTGCAGGACCGAGATTGGCACGGCATCCTCCCCAGCCGCCAATCGGAGGGGCCCAATTGCCAGCATCCCAGGGATTTAAACCGCCGAACTGTCAGGGCGGCTTGTGTTTTGTGCGCTGACCTCGCCTCGTTGTTGCCAAAAATCGTAAATGTTAACTTGTTCGTTGTTCGTGGCGGTTATTTCCGTTTATTACTGGGACTGGGCAGGGTTTAGTTAGTTTATATATATTACTGATTACACGTAGAAGATTTCTGTTATATTCACTAGCTTAGGGGTGCTGTTTTTGATGTGTGTTTTGTTATTAAGAGTTAGTTTAGACAGTGAGGTTTTTCTTTCTCGTTTTGTTTCAACTTAGTATAGGCTCTGTTTAGAGTTCTCTTTTTCTTATATTTCTTTGTTGTGTTGAACAGCATCCATGTGCCCTTAGTTCCCGTAGTACCTCACCTCCTTTTGATTTTTCAATTTAATAAATACTTTTGTTTTAAACCGTAACACCTGGTTTTTATGTTACTTCCTCCAACCCCTTAAGCTGGTCGTAACACCTTTATATTCCATGCCTTAAGTTTTCTATTCACAATGTGTAATATGTTTTAGTTGTTAGTTAGTTCTAGCCTGTTGGCCACCTGCTAACACTTACAACAGCAATGTGAATCAGTGGATGATACTGTCATGGTGAAAAGGCAAGTGCTTGTGTGTACTCTGAATGTCATTCTGTACATGTTAGGATGTGTTCGCTAATGTGCCGGCAGGTCATGTTGTAATACCATTGGTTTGCTAATTAGCTGCGTACCTTTTAGGTTTAATAAATGTCATGTGGCATGCTAATAACAGTTGTTAACACTGTTTAATGACTACTGTTGATGAGGCTGTTGGGCTTGTATGCTAATGTTTCTGTTTGTTGTTGTTTATTGTAAAACCACATGCATATCCATACATTAAGTTTTATAACTAGGTTCAGGAACAAGGACCACGCCTTGAACTCATCCCATTTCCGTTTCGACCCTCCATCCCCTCATCCCTCGACCCTCATCCCTTCTTCTCTCCTAAAGGTCATCATCTCGGCGCATCCTTTCCATCACTTGCAATAAACCCACCTAAACTTAAATCTATATTGGCGTGGTCCTTGTTAGTGAACTATCTGTTGTGATTAATAAATATGACTTCTTCCTAACATCCCTGCATTCTTGCCAATGCACCTCCAGTGGGCACATCTACAGTTACAGTCCACGCTTTCAACCCTTCATTACAAGGTACATATTAGCTGCTAAAAACCAATTTTCACTCACCTTTCTTACTAAATTATCTATGAGGGTCTTAAACCTTTTCTAATCAACACGGATAACTTTGGCACTGAATCACACAAAGTCATGGAAACTTTGTAAAAGGGTCATCCACGTACAGTTTTGAACTCCTAAGGTAATGACCTACCACTGCAAACAGACAGATCCCAATGACAAACAAACAGTGCCATGTTTGGTCTGCAAGCTGAGCAGCTGTGATAATTCTCCCCTCTCAGCTTGTTATCTAAACAGGTAACAGCATATGCACACATTTCCCGCTCACAACTCTGAAGTGAAGTTGAGGTTGACGCCACTATGATAATAGTAGTGTGACTGTTTACCCATGTAGTGAAAATGTTCTGCCCTTGTCTCCGTCTAATGAATAAGAGGTCATCTGTAGGAGGCCAAAGGGACCAGTATACTGAGCTATGCAACTAATATATTCAATCATCCGTAACCACTTATCCCTTGGAGGGTCATGGGACATGGAGCCGATCCCAGATAACATTGGGCGAAATGCAGGGTACACCCTGGACAGGTCGCTGACACATAGAGACAAACAATCATTCACGCTCATATTCACACCTATGGGCAATTAACCTATTAACCTGCATGTCTTTGGGACTGTGGGAGGAAACTGGAGAGAACACATGCAGACACGGGGAGAACGCATAAGCTCCACACGCTCCGAAAGGTCCCGGCGACAAACTCCCCAGCCACAGGAAGGCCTAAGCCGGCTGTCTGAACCCAGAACCTTTTTGCTGTGAGGAGACAGTGCTAACCACTGTATCACCATGCCGCTGGGTGGAATATTTATTTCAGAGTGATCTTGTGAATTCTCATATGGTAGCTTGAGTTAAATAGCATCACAGTGCACTACTCCAAAGCCAAAGAGAATCGGCCTGGATGGAGTCTTTCGCAAATCCATGTTCAGACCAAAAAAATGCTATCATGTGGCATTATAAAGCTCTGTGTAGTGGTTTGGTGTCTTATAAACTCACAATTCTATTACTCAAACCAACTTCTTATATCATATATCATGATCTGACCAGTACCTTAAAAAAATACGCCCCATCTCCTTGAGTTTTCAGTCTGAATGCTGCTCATGTTAGCCGCATATGCTAATGTTAGCATTTATCTCACTGCAGCGGAGAGGTCTGGGTGGGTAGAAGAACACAGCTAGCTATTTATCTTGAACACGTCTCATCAAGGAATATAAATGGAACAAGTCTCAATTGCACTTAACCAACAGAAGAATCAGATTCGCTCCACGAGCATGAATGATGTCTGTTGACAGAGAGCTAGCAGGCGCCACTTCTTTTAATATTTCAAAGTCACAAAGCAGGAGCTGGGAGCCATAAATTGTGTATGTATGAAGATGCAGTGCAGCGAGTAAGCCATTACTTATTACTCTTTGTAAGTTATGAAAACAACATTTTTTTCAATATTAAAAAGTGTTGGAGTCCGATATCTGGTTCTTATTATGCGTCCATACATGAGATGGACATCCAACTTCACTTTTCACACTCCTCATGCTGACCTTTTCCTCATTCATCATTTGGCGGTAAAAAGTAAACAAAAACAATAAAAATAATTACTATCCACACATGCTCCTCCCTCAGGACAGACAGTTTATTCATGATAATGTTGGACTAAAATTTGGACTGCAAACTAACAGAAAATGCTGTATTCATTGATAGCAAAAGAAGATAGCTGGACGTCAGTCAAACTGTTAGAAAGATTGGTGTATTGTGAGTTAGCTGGAAATGTAATAATATACAGTGTATAATGGTAACGTATATCACTAACTGCACAGGCTCCATTTAAAAAAAGGCAGCATTGGTGTCTGAGATATGACACAATATAAATAAATGGAGTATTGACAATATTATCAATCTTTGCAAGCAGATAAGTCGTGCTTTCATTTTGCATGAAAAAGCACATTTCAGTAAGAACCTCCTATACCTTTGCTGATACATGTGTAACAGTCATCTGTATGCATCCACATCTTCACCAATACTTAAGCCCAAACTCATAAATCCCACCGCTGACTGCTCTGCCATCTTTATTCCCTTCATCCCACTCATCATTGATGGGCTGATGACAGCAGGGCAGATTGTTTTTTGACCATCTCATCAATCAAATGTGCAAACGCCCAACTATACTGTGAGTTTGCACATTAAGCGGTATACACACACACACGCGTTTGGGGTAATGTTAATGTGCAATATGATTCACAAGTAGCTGCTGTTATCTGAGATTATTGCTTGACACGGCGATGCACTTCACAGCTTTGTGCTAGGTAATTTTAAATGTCATGCCGTGCGGTTTTGTGCAGTGAGCCTGCCGTCTCTTTCATGTTTGTTTTGCTGAGCATTGGTAAGTACATTTAATTTCACAAGTACCCTTATTTACATGCACTCCCACTGTAAAATCTGCTCCATGGCTTCTCATTTGTTAGTAAATTCATGTTGCTTTTGACTTTGTATACTCACACATATATTATCCGTCTGTGTTGCTGTCAACTGCCACAACAGGTGAGTTACAAAGCAAAAAGCTTTGTCAAACTGGTTAGACACTTATCATTTATTCTGAAACAACTTTGTTGCAGCATTTTCAGTCCCCAGAGAGTTGCCTCATGTCAGGCAGACATCACTGAGCATACTCAGGGACATTGCATTTGATGGGATGACAAGAATTAACTACACTTGACATGTTCATTGTAGCGAGAGAACAGTATGCCTCTTCTCTGTGTTTCTAATAGTTTTTGGGTGTCAGTGGAGTTCTTTTGCAGAAGTATCCTTGAACTATAACAGTAACATCTGTTTCCAGCTTTCCAAATGTGAAAATTGGACTAAATTGATAGAATATTACATTCAGTGTTTTGGGGATCTTAGGTAATTGGTTGGAGAAAATAAGACATTCGAAGATGCCTATGGAGCCCAAGTGAATTTATTTAACTTTAATTCTTTTTTTTTTTTTTTTTACTCATTCATTAACTCCTTCTATTTACTTGGTCTTGGCACATATTTCATCAAGTGTCTATTTCATGTGCACAACATTTCTCATTTTCCTCTTCGTTCCAGCCCACTCTAACCCCTGATTACAACTAATCAGCTGCAAAGCTGGATGAAATAGGAGGTGGCAACAAAGTGGGCAAAGACAAATACAAATGTTGCGTAGCTCAAGGGATGGCAATGATGGTCTGGCGGCCACATTGTTCCAGTCACAAATATCTGAACTACTACTGGATTGCCATGAAGACTTGGTACATATAGTCATGGTCTGCAGAGGAGGAAAGCTAAAGACTTTGGCAATCCCGTGACGTTTCCTCCATATCCACCATGCTGTTGACATTTGACTTGTTTTTGTAGTGAAATGCCTTGACATCAGTTGAATGAATTGCCATGACATAAATTTGGCACATGTTCATTCATGTTCCACTCAGAATGTAAATGGTGGACTCTTAACTTTTAATCTAGCTCCATCACCTTGTAAGATTTTCAATTTCTATACTTTCTAATGACAGTTCCAAGAGGCTCAACTGCATATTATACCTGCTAAACATCAGCATGTTAGCAGCATCATTTTAAGCATGACAGAGGGTTTGTTCAGCTGCACAGAGCTGCTAACATGACTTGTTTTTTTTGTGTAATCTCTTAAAGTCTTGTAAATTTAGGCCACTGTCGAGTATGTTCAACTACTTCAGCGTGTAAAACACATAGCTGGTAGATGTTTTTTTTATAATAAAAAACACAAGGAGGCACGTCAAATATGCCCAGTACCAATAACCTAGTTATTATAGTAGTATAGTATATGCCAATTTCGAGCTAACATAACAGTATGTAGTACTTAGAATACCATATGTAATGCCATTTCAAGTGTCCCATACTATTACGCTCTATTACCCTACACAGTTTACCCTCTGTCACCAAAAAGCTCATTTTCATTGAGGCCTCTAACAAAAGTAATTCATATTTAAGAGCCTGTGAACCACGGCACATCAGAGGGAGCAGCCATATGGCTCAGATCAAAACCTCCCCTCAACTGAAAAGAAAACTCTGCTAATTAAACGCTTCCTGATTAATTCAGCCACTCTAATTAGACAGGAATTTATTCCACATCAATATTTCACTATGTCAGCAGAAAAACAGCCTTGGCCACTAGATAATGAAGAATACAGCTTTCTTTTACCAGCCTGCCCCCTCCACACTATCACACTCCAGTATATAGTCTACACACACATGCCCGACCCACTTACTTAATCATCTGTCTTTTCACACTGATGAGTTATTTTCCCCCGTGACTGATTTTGAGGGATGGGGTGATTCAAGATATGAAAAGTCAAAAGTTGACCAAGTATTTAAAGCCCAAACCGCAACTGAGGAGCTGCCAAAATTAGACAGACACGCTCTGAATGATTGCCAGCATGAACTTGAGTACAGTATGATGTATAATTCAAGTTATAGAGCATTGAACATCCCCTGTCTTACAAAATAAAAACTGTTCCGAGGATGAAACCATCGCTATTTTGTGTGAAAATGTTGCCTTTTTTCTCGTACTCTATTGTGTTTTGACAAATCCCATGAGCTGAAGGACGATACCTATTGTTGAATTGTCCCAGAACAGATGGTGAGTCCACATGAATTTATGTTAAGACAGAATTATTGAACCCAAATACAAACACAGACCAGGCAGCCGAAAGAGATTTTATTGTCACAGAGTTTGGAGAGAAGCTGATGGCTTAGCTTAGGGAGGTTCTTTGGGGAACTAGTGTGGAATGAGGGCAAGGTGGCTCGGAGACAGACAAGGTTTTGGTCCAGACGAGGAGGCGAAATCCAAACCAGCAACTGAAGACTGCAGGCAGCTGGATGTGGCGAACAGATGCGCGGGCAAGACACCAAAAAAACAGAGGTTATTCGGGGTTCAAGCGAGCGTGTGAATATTAACAGGAAAGCATAACAAGTGAGCTGAGTTTTTCACTCAAAATTTATTATCCTGAGACATTAAGAAATAACTAAATGTCTGTGACAAAGTTCTAACAGCTGTTATTACTCAGATGCTGCAGGCCTACAAAATAAAACTGTAATGAGTTTGGGCTTCATCCATTTAGGAAATTAGGTTTGTTTAAGACTTCCTTCAAGTGAGAGCTGAAATTAAGTAGGGATTTACTTTTGGTGGCTCTACCTTGAACATGTCTTATAGTAGTCCATGTACACATTTACTGGCTGTTTTTGTATCGAGTCTTTCTGCCCAACCACCCAATCACAGGTCATTTTTGACCACCAATGGGCTGAAAAAAAAATGCTTGGATATACTTTTGCTGTTTATGTTCTGATTATAACTGGCCAGATCCTTGGAATACACATCACTTTAATCAGCAGTCTTCAGTTCACAAGGAGCAGCACCACAACACTTACCATTAACTATTAAACACTTGAAGACCTCTCCCAGCACACAGATGGCTAATAGACTTCCTAAGAGGAAAACTGGAGTGCTGTTTAACTTAACATGCAGCAACTGTGGAGAACACAACAGTGGTGAAACGCTGAAGACGAGACGCTGCATGAAACACACCACATGGGCTGTTGTTGCATCAAGTGACAGCATTGAGTGGGAAGGAGTCTTCGAGCAGACAGCGGAAAGATCACGGAGGCTTTCCACATCCGATGCTACAGAGAGGGTTAAGATCTCCCCTCATACATGACCACCTGTTATCACATGACCAAATTTCCATTTGGAGGTCAAGTAATGGTGACTGAACCATCTCCATGACAACTGAGAAAACTCTGAAGACCAAGGAATGCCATCGAAGGCTCCAGAAAAGTGTATGACTAGACACTTAAAGACTTGACTGTACTAGTTATAAGCAATTACTCTAAGAGCTCCCATGAGGCTTTGAGATATGTAGCTGCATACGGTATATGCTAACAAAATAGCAAACCTAGTGATTCATATTGATGTAATTATTCAATGCCTGCACAAGGTAAAAAAATCTTAACAAAGGCAAAATGTCACTGTTTTTGCTATAGACTCAATGTGCATGTTGGAATTGCAGACATGAAAAGGTTCTTGTCATTGATGGTGTTTAGCTTAACTTGTTAATTTGTTGCTAAGTAAAACACAACCAGAAAACTGGCTTTGAAGGAGGCCCAAGTCAGCAGTGCAATAAAACAGAAGATTGGTAATGAGGAAAAGCTCAATCACTGACAAAAATCAATTGCATTCCACAGCTGAGGTATAACGTTTGTTTCTGTTTGACACTTTCACTCTACTAAAAGAAAATGTTCTTTCTGTTTTCTCGGGTACATTTGTGGTTGATTTTATGTTTTGATGCCTTGTCAACTACAAAAAGTAATTTGAGCCAGTTCTTTTGATTTCCCTGCGGGATGGAAATTCAGTTACCCTGCCAAATGTTTCGTGGCATGGTAAAGCACTGCCACCACAACGGCCTGCTTTCCACCTGCACTCACTCTCTCCTGAAGAGTGATGGAGGTGATTATGAGCGCCAGAACTACTAATAACAAACCTCCCAATATGGCACTTCACCCCAGACCGCAGACAGCTGAAGAGATCACAGGCGGTGCCCTTCATTTCCTTAATAACAACCCTGAAAGGGAACAATACCAGTCTACTGAGATAAATCTATAAAATAATTGTTTCACTTCTATTTATATCACATAAAAATAGCACTTTTGGATGTGTTACCTGCAACCATTTGGACTTTGAAACCTCACTGGGCCTTTTTCTTTGGTTTAGAGAAGAGAAGTCAGTGACTGGAGAGCTGGAAACTGAAGCGAGAAACTGACAAATTGAGGAAAGAACATAAGAGATACGCAGCAAAGAGAGAGAAGCTAGAACAAGAAAAAAAAACAAGATGAGAAAAAGTTGGATTTTTTTTAATGCTACACAGGAGTCCTATTATTGATCAAGCACAACCTGCTCATTTACCCCTCTAACAGCACATTCTAAGCTGGTGTGAGAACAATTTTAAACAAAGGAGATAATTAACCAAGCCCTTGGGCAGCAGTGCAGGGGAGTGGAAACACAAGCGTGCAGTACACAACCACTTTAGCTTCATTATCAACGTTTTAGCCAGTGACTCACTCAGTGTGGTAGTCTACCGGTGACCTTTGTAGTGCACTCATATGCCCATTATGTGCCGTGTTCAATTCAAAGGGATGAACTGGTTTAACTTAATTCACAAAGAAATGACAGGCAGAACGGGCCGGGGGGGGGGGGGGGGGGGGGGGGGGGGGGGGGATGAGCAGAAAATGAAAAGAAAACTTTCTACTCACTCTACTCTATGTATTTTCCACAGAATCCACAGATTTTCAGTCTAGGTAGATTTTTTTGTGTTCTAATGCTGTGTACAATTTAAAAATAGGACATAGTGTTCCAGCATGACTGCAAACTCAACTGTACTGACTTTCAGAAGCTATGGGGAAATTTTGTACTATCTGACAAACTCAGGGAGTTCTTTTTTTTTTACTGATGATTTTAAATCTGCAATAACTGATTTTTTTTTTCTGGGCACATGGGGGCAACAGAACATACTGTATTATCATCTTTGCAGTAGATATGGTGAACCTGTTAGCAAACAGGTACATTTCCAGCAAGAATTGCATAAATTTGGAGTTCTGTTTGTGTCCATTCGTCCAAAGTTCACTCTACTTTTAGTTCTCCTGGTGCTTTCCGCTAACTTGTAAGAAAAATATCTGGCTCTTTCTCTCTCTGTGTTGTACAGATAGTTGTAAGATTGTTGTCTTTGTGCTGGGTAGGAGAAGTAAATTGTCACGGCAGAAAACCAAAACGATGAGCTAAAAGATGCCATAAAGCTCTGTAG
Organism: Sciaenops ocellatus; assembly: GCA_033000465.1. Taxonomy (NCBI): domain Eukaryota; kingdom Metazoa; phylum Chordata; class Actinopteri; family Sciaenidae; genus Sciaenops; species Sciaenops ocellatus. The sequence continues at coordinate 28,575,463 of CP136888.1, read as the reverse complement.
AACTTGCACTACAAGCAACCTGCTTCACATTCAAATCACGTGAACCACTGTTAATCTAACAGATACAAATTATAGACACTTCACAAAGGTGAGTGCTTACACGCCAAGCACTAAAAACAGGTGAGGGAAAATAAATACGCTCAGTTAAAACCATCCGAGGTCTTTCTGTGTGAATTTCCCATGTTCCATCTTTGTTCATGTGGCTTTGCTTTACTTACCTTCCTCGCTTCAAGGACACACAGTTCAGCTGAAAGCAAAACTGTAAATTGCCTTTAGGTGTTAATGATTCTCTTATGTTGTTTGACTGGTCTGGGCTGTTTTTTTTTTCTGCCGTCCTCATGAATGAAAAGGAGTAAATGAGAGAATTGATGGATGGAAAGCCTTGCTGGACAAAATAGCAGCCCCATTGTCATCATGCTGCTCCACAGTATGATGAGGAGGAGGATGAGTCATCAGACTCATCTTGGTCTTGGATGACAGTAGTTTGGAGTCTGCCAGCCCACTCGACAAAGCCAAACATGTCAGTCTGACAGTGACAAAAAGGACATTTGCATTCATACTGCAGCTGTATTTCATGTTGCAGAGCTGAGAGGACGATGGTCAGCTTATTCTGAATAGTTAAAGAGATTCTTAATAGCTCTTATGGTGCAATTTAATTCTGAGAGGATAGCTCATTCATGTTTTATGATTGTAGTTCTTCAGGAGGATGTCCTCCTTTCTTGGCTCTAAAAGTTTTACAAGGATGTGATATGTGTCATGATGGCCAAAGAAGCATCCCCTCATTAAAGGCCTTCACTCCGGTACTCACTGCAGGGAGCAGCTTAGATTCTGGCCAACTTCAGCAACATAAACATGCATTAGAGATTTCTAGCTATATAGTTGGTAAATGCTCTTGTATTTATACAGCACCTTTTTGATCTACTGACCACTTGACGCGTATACAACACCTGTCACCTGTCCATTCACATGCGCACATTCACACATTCATACACTAATGGCAGAGGCTGCCATGCAAGGTGCCAACCGCTCATCAGGAGCGGAACAGCGCTTCCTGTCCAAAGCTCACACATTCACAGCCATCAGGAGCAATTTGGGGGAGGACACTTCAACTGGACTGGGGGAGCTGAGTATTGAATCACCACCATAACTGTGGGGAAAAAATGTGAATTTCTTGATTTTTTGGCCACTTGGGGGCAGCATAAAAAAGCTGCAAACACAACAGATAATAATTAACTTTGTCTGCCTTTTGGTGTTGGTCAGTAGAGCCACTGGCACCCCAATTCACAATGTTCCCAATTCACAATGTTGATAAATTGTAAGAAAGGTAAGAAAAACCAGCCTTGTATATTTGACCAGTGTAATGGAACAAAAAAAAATGAATAGCTTTGTTTAGCCAGTAGTCCAAGTTTTCATAATTTTCTCCCATTCATCTAGCTTGTTCCTGTAAAGCTTTCTAGTCTCATGAGAAAGGCAGCTGGAGTGGAACCCTACATTACATTTTTAGGTTTTGTCCATCAACCTGTTTTTTCTTCTTCTTTCAAGCCTATTATACCACTTCAATTGTTAGGAAACGTTCTTAAGGAGGACCTGCTGCTCTTTCTTCTCTCTAGACAGTGAGAAGGCAGAGGTTGTTACAACCACAGGGAGATCAAAGTAGTAAAAGCAGTCTAGCTGAGAAACCAGCTTCACAAGGGAGGATTATATGTGTTTGAAATTAAGCTGCCCTGTGGACTGTACCATAAGGATCACCCTCTCTGGCCTAATATCTGTTCACCCTACTTGCTGGAAGATTCATACTGAACAGCAGCTAAAACACCAGCATTGCTTTACCCATGTGGTGCTACTGAAACTGTAGTCACAACTGGCTCATTTAATGATAGTGGTGTCATTAATAATAAAAACCCATGGTTCTAGTAAAAAAGGAGGTCTATTGTGTCTGGTCGGGGGGGGAAAGGCTGCTTCCTTGACTTTTCTTTGCACTCAGCCCTGCATCAATTAATCACTCCCAGCCAACTATAACAAATAATGGAATACAAGCTTGTTTCAGTTGTGTAGTTTTCTGTTATTCTCCAGAGTGCCCTGTGTGTTTTTGTCTGTTATGTTGTTTCGTGTCAGTGGTAGTACAAACATGTGGTGTGTGTGGTTACGTGGTTAAAAGGAGGGGCACATTTTTGTTCAGCAGTTCATGTTCTATTCAGGTTATTTTTGTCGTCATGTGTGCTCGTATGTCAAAACAATAGGAATCTTAAATATCTTTTCCATTGTGTGGTCTTGGCATGTTTGCACCTGTTTAACTCACCTTGTGCTTTCCTGAACAGATGGTACGTTCCAGTTTAGGTGAGAATGAGAAATGAGTGGTGTGCAGAGGGAGAAAAGGTGACAGCTTGCTGTGAAGTTGTGTGTTTGTTTTTGCCTTGCCTTCATTATAAATCTTAAATTAAAACTACTCCTTTTTTTTACATGGTCTTGAGCCTGCTGTTGTTACATTGCTTATTGTGCACCAAACATCTAGAGTGTCAAAATGGAAATGATGTGCTTTGAAACTAGAGCAAAATTTAGGGATATTTGTCATTTGGATTGTCAAGCAGCCACATCACCCATCGTAGATGTTTGTTGAAGGAGGCCTTGCCAAGAAGGGTTGTCTATAAATTACACCCCTGATGTTTACATGGATGATACAGTATGTAGGGATAAGTATTGTGTGGCGGTATCCAACTGTGTCATCCAGTAGTTGATTTGTGTTGGCTGACTGATAACTGTAACATCACCACAAGCTTTTGACCAAATCATTTTGACCATGATTTAGCTTGATATTATATAAAGAGCCAGTATGTTTCTGTGATGCTGATACGTGACAATATCTAGGACGAGGGCAGGACAATACAATTAGTTGAGGTTGAGTTACTTTTTGCTGTTCTCTGCGCCGCAATATACAACCAGATGTTATGTAATGCACTCACACAAGGAGAAAACATGCACAATGTGGACACCAAAAGTTAATAATTATTTAATTACACAAAATAATAGACCTGAAAGGATTTTATTTCATATATTTTATTCCAGTCTTTTTAACAATATGATATCAGCATAGCAACATATCAGCATAGCAACATATCATCATGCGTGTTCGTTTTGTCGTTCTGCCATTCCACCGGACTGTTTTCCGACAGGTGTTCTGCAATCTAGCACCTGCCTGAATCTTTGTGAATAAAGACATCAGACATATTTCACAGATGACACAGATTAAACTGTAATGTTTTTACAATAAATCTACCATATTTGGAAGATTAATGCAAGCAAGATCACTTATGTTGTAAAAGGTGCCATCTGGAGTGTATGTGAATACTGTAGGCTACTGAGGGACAAAGGTTCACAAGACAGGAAGTCACATTGTTACGAGCCTTGTATGTATGTATGTATGTACAAATGTGGCAAAATCTTTGGTCTACATAATATATAACATAGCAACATAGCAAATTTCTCGTTAGCCCCCTTGCAAAAGTGAAAAAGTGTAACACGTGAAGGCAGTCCTGTTTTTAGTAGATATGTATCCAGTACTCTTTATAACAAAGTGAAAGACACTGAAGGAAGTATAGTCTAATGTTGTTGATGTAAAAAGATGAGACAATAAAATGTAGGCATGAAATGGGTACAGAGCTTCAAAGGAAAACAATCATTAGTCTGAAATTCCTAAAATTTTTATATTCCCATTGTAATCTTTGAGATCTAAAATTAAGAACAAGCCTCTAGTGTCTCTTGACTGTAACACAGCATCATAAAAACTGGTGTTGTATTTATCCAATCTAACTATTCTATCCGTCTTTACTTTGAGATGGACAACTGCTTGTTATACTGCTTGCTATATTTGACATTTGTATTTGACGTGAGCGTCTCACTGAAATGTTAGGTGAAGATATACTAACGCACAGTGTAGATGCTCCAGATCCAAGATATCACAAGCGGTAGCTTCTCTCCATTTTTTTTTTTTTTTTTTTTTTTTTTTTTTTTGTGCTTGCTAATAAAGTGTGGAAATCTCTCCAGCTGACAGGGGGTCAGGAAGGGAGACCGTCTTGTGAATAGCAAACTTGGCTCCAGCGCAGCATTTCTCCCCTTCCAAAGTCTGAGCAAAAGGGAGCACAATGAAGGGTCAGACACCCCCTGATGGATGCGTTGTATAGGCTGAGTCAGGCTCCACAAATAGTGCCTCTGTGTTCTTAGAGGAAAATGGAGTTTTACATCCTTGCTGAGAGCATATATGAGTCCACGGGTATAGCTTGCCAGCTCAATGGTCAACACTGGGACACCAGCTAAGTGACTTGCAGTGTATTGTAGCAGAAAATATAACTCCAACAGACAAGATTCACTTATAACAATTTCCCAGCAAACCGAGATAGCTTGCAACTGTGTAGCAGGGGAATGATGACAGCAGGAAGACACGGGGGTTTGACACAAGGTCTGAACGGGAAAGTGAAGTGCAAGTTTAACTTTCTTTACAGGATCTGAAGAATCACAGTCCAGCATCTATCCTTAGCCTATCTATGCATATCTATCTCTTACCAATGACTAAAAACCAGTCCCAGATACTCTTGCCCACTCGTCCAGCTACAGTTCTGGTGCCCATTCCTGTGCCCCCCCACAAACCTCAGGCATGAAAACGATCTCTTCCCGGTGATCCAAAACGTCTGTGGTACCAGTGTAAATACTGACACTCTCTGGGCAGCACAGCAAACTAAGTGAGCTAGCATTAGCTAACAGCAACTACAGTTCACACAGGTTACTTTACCGTCTATCAGGAAACTCTGTAAATTACAAGCTAAGGCATTGCAGACAGCAGACATCGGAGAGAAACCATGAAACATTTCCTCAAAAAATCTGATCCAGTTTCATCGAAATCAGTAACATATAGCCGGTGGTGTATGACTTAGTGCTGTAAAACGTTGCGTACTTCTCCCAGCTCAAGCACAAAGTTACATAGTGCAAGATCAAGTGGATCACAGAGTCGGAATGGCAGAGGCATCATTCATCTTATTAAAAGTCAGTGCAGTATCAAAATGATTTAAAATCTGTTATTTTATGGTAGAAAAGTTACATAATGTCGCTTTTAAAGCAGTCAGCAGCTGCAGCTGATATAATAGATGGGTGAAGATGGTTCTGTAGTGTAAGGGATAAGGAAATATTCTAAACTCGGGCCTCCTTAGGGATTAGTGGTCTGAGATGCCATTAATCACAATCCGAAAGGGGATCTTTTATTGTGTGTCATCCAAGTCTCTCACCACATTTTATGTCTGTCTTCACCGTCAAATAAAAAACAATAATGCTAAGTATACACACAGACAGTATTCATTAAAGAGACCCATGGATAGACTTACATTTTGACATTGTTCCTGATTAAGGACTGCTTTTCTGAGGCATGTGAAAAGGGCAATCCGATGGTGTGAATGAGAAAAGATCAGCGGCGGTGTTTTTGAGGTCACTGTACTCTTTGTTAAAAATGCTATTCTGTATTGTTGCATTCACTACTTAAAATATATTTATGCTGATCAGTACTAAGAGACTGCATCATGTGTTAGCACGAGTTATAGGTGTCACTCATAAATCATAATCCTGCAGCCCGTCATATAATCAGCACTGATTATTTGCTGCCACCTAGTGTCTTGAAGCTTTAGTACAATAGTATTATTGGTAATGTTAGTGAATTGCGAATGCCCATTGCTGTTTTTGTACAGTAGAATGATAAAAACACACAAGGGGAAATCTGTATTGGTTTTATGAAAGAGTATAAATTTGATTTTTCACTATTTTAGTATTATACCATCTTGAAAAGTAACTTGGATTTTTGAGAAATGAGAATTGGTTCAAGTGTCATTGGGCTTATTAGTACACATCTCGTTACTGTTATGGAATTTTCTATCCAAGGCATGGGCCTTGGGGTCATAGACAGTTACAGCACTGAGTTATATCAGAGAAGACTCTCTCTCTTTGGTATGCGAGGCCGCTGTTTGGATTTCTGGAGGAGTGCAGGTGCCAGCCTATCTCAAAGTTGCCTGGTGACCAGGGTCGAAGAAACTGAACGTTGGCCTCTTCGACATAATAGATAGCTAACTGTTGACATTCCGTTAACATGAACAGACAACAGTGACTCCAGACTAGAATGTGTTGAAGGTGAACACTAACATGGGTAAATACATTCCCTTTGACTATTTTTGGGCGTGCAGTATTTGTGGCGTCATCTGTAGGGATTTAAAGTCTGACCACCAGCATGAGTTGGGCAGAACAGAGACCGACTCATATGCATACCTGATTGTATGTGAGAGTGTCTCTATTTCTCCTTGGTCAAGCTTCAATAAATATTACAGCATCAGACATCAGAGGCTCCTGGATGCTTTCTTCCCTCCTGACCTGGTGCCATTGATTTCAGCAGTTTCTCCACAACAGTTACAGAGGATGGGCTAATTACAGCACATGGCAGAAGTTGCAGCAGGAAGTTATGGTGCCTCAGAAACACCAAAAAATATAGTCAACTATCCTGAAAGTTAACACTGAGGTTTACTTCTAGGTGTAAATTTTGTTTAATTGCATGTTTTTATAGAATTAATTAAAACAAATTATGCATAGGATATTTTCATCTTACTTTCAAAATAAAACCCTAATCTTGAAGGTCAGTCAATGAGAATAACAACAAACTTCACAAAGAACTGTTTCCTAAAAAAATATCAAAACCTATGACAAATAGAATTTAAAAAAAAAAAAATGTGTGCCTGTGTACATGCTGACCTGTAAAATATGCCTGCATGAGCAAATCTTTAATCTTATCTAATATTACTGATCCAAACAAAATAAAATGAATCTACCTGGTGTTAATCCTGAAAACCTTCTTGGCTGTATGACTACTAGACTTGAAAAACTGGCATGGTAACCTCACCTGATTATGAAACTCACACATTGAAGGCGTCATTGCCATTGTTCACATCCCTGTTGGTTCCACAGGAACGTGCTGTTCAAACATTTAATGTTTGATGGGAGGTCATTTCTCTTATTTGCTTTTCTTTGGCGTGGGTGTGTGTGTGTGTGTGTGTGAGTTTTAAGGCCAAGATGTTCTTCTCTTCAATGAGCCAGAGTTTAGTCAGCGATCCTGCAGGTATCATCATATCTCTAATCTAAAAGGTTGTCAACGGGGGTTTCAACTCTTTGTTATATTGCATTTTATGTTGGTAATTGCACTGTGTGTTGCATTGACCTGCTGATATATTGCGTAATCTCGCATGATTTATTGCATGCATTGTGCCATAAAAGGGGCAACCCGTGTAGGCTCTAACAGGAAATACAGGTCAAACAAATCCTGCTTCCTCAATGGGAGGGTACAAGCCAAGAGAGACACTTCATGACGCATCCAACCTGCCTGCTGGATTCATCAGACGCAGGACAGTCTACGACGATTTGAGGTATGAAAACGTTTTTTCAAACAATGCTTCATTTTGTCAATCGAGAAAAAAAAATGTAATACTTGTATGTCGTGATATTAGAAAACTAAACTTTATATGCAGTAGTTAAAATGAAGCTCGCAATGTAATCTAGGCTACTGCAGGCTGAGACGTCTGAGTGAGTGAACTAGTTTGATTAATGAGAGCTCAGCAGTTATTATTAATTTTTAATAAATGTGAATTTTATGGATAATATCTTGATCGGTGAACGTGTTTATTCAGAGGCACTATCTTTTTAAATAAGGAGAAAGTGGGCTCAAACAAGGAAGCGGTCACGGTTAAGAAGACTTCCGGTTTGAGCGTCCTCCTTCAAAATAAAAGTGGGGAATTTAAAAACTTTATTATTCATTTATTTTGTGTGCATGTATTTAACATCACCACCCAACTAGTAAAAGAAATCATTGGCAATGATTGTTTTTATAATAAGAATAATGAAATCATACTAAATATGTGTGCCGTTTTAACTCCTATTTGAGAGCTGCAGGAAACAATGAGCAAAAGTTAACAAATACAAACAGTAGGCCAGGATACTGTTGCCGTGTTAGCTTCAATTCAAACTCTTTCAAACATGGAAAACTGATTAAAAAGTATTTTTTATTGTTGTTTGTCATGAAACCATTAGACCTTGGAATTTCAAACTGTTTGACTAATACTCTTTATTTATTTGTTTGGATATTGATATCGATAATATAATGGTGAACGATTTTATTCATACGGCACTTTACAAAACAAAATTACATGGTTTCACCAGGATTAAAATGCTTCACACTTAAGATCAGACAGTTAAAATAATACAAAAATAAAATTGAAGAAAATACTGAACAATAATATAAGAACAAAACCAATAATAAAACAGATAAGATAGAGTTGATATTTTATAAGAAGAATTATTTAACTTAAAAAATGGTCAATAAAGAAGTTTCCTGTAGCTGTGGGGATGTTGAGCTTTTATTCTGAAAAACATCGACAGGAAGTCGTACTGTTGTTGCCGCTGGCGGAAATCAGTCGTCATGCTTGTGTTGTGTAGTGAATGTAGCTCTGCTGGTCTGTAGCTACATATTAGCTCTTGTAAATGCTCCGGTGTTCACACACACTGCTCTTCTCTCTCTACAACCATGAACAGGACTCAGCTGAAGCGCTCCAGCATCTTAAGGATGGCTCTAGCGGACTCGGATACGGTGGACCAGGACGGCCGCGGAGAGCCGTTCATAGTCCGGGCTGTGAAGATAGCAGCGGTGGTCGCACTGTACTGGTTTGTTTCAATAACAATGGTGTTCCTTAATAACTATCTACTGGACAACCGAGACCTGGACGCGCCGTTATTTGTCACTTTCTACCAGTGCGTGGTCACTGTTGGGCTGTGCTGGGTCATGCAGCTGCTGTCCAAACTGTGGCCGGGACTCATCGACTTCCCGTCGGTCAAACTCGACCTGAAGACGTCCCGAGAGGTGCTTCCGCTGTCGGTTGTGTTCATCTGCATGATCACCTTCAACAACCTGTGCCTGAAGTATGTCGGGGTGGCCTTCTACACGGTCGGTCGTTCACTCAGCACAGTTTTCAATGTGCTGTTGTCATATTTTGTCCTGAAACAGACCACATCATATCAAGCCCTACTATGCTGTGGGGTCATATTAGGTATGTGAATTTTGTTTCTTCTTGTATTTACATGAATAATGCATGTTTAGCTAGAGTTTGCACCAACAGTATTCTTGACTTTTGCAGAAATAGGTCATCAAGTATGCACTTATGCACATACTTCTAACTTCATGCATTCAGGCCAAAAGTATATGGACACCAGAGCACCTATTTTTCATATCATGCAGATTGTCATGCTGATATAAGAGCCTCTACTCCTCTGGGAAAGCTAAATTTTGGAGCCTGCGGCCAGCATTACTGCCAGCATTACTGAGGATATAGGACCTGACATTCCTGTTCAGCCTAGACATATTGGATGGGGTTGAGATCAGGGTTCTGTGCAGGTTCTTAAGTCGTTGTAGACCAAACTCAAAAAAAATATGGAGTCATTGTCATGTTGAAACTCTTGCAAAAGTTGGAAGTGCACTACTTTTTCTGTGCTGCAGCATTTTCTCAATTGTGACAGCTTGTTTTTCTCTGCGTGATATCACAGTCCTGCATGTTTTCGTGCTTCTCAGGTGGTTTCTGGCTCGGTGTGGACCAGGAAGGCTTGGCAGGCTCCCTCTCGTGGACAGGTGTCTTTTTTGGAGTCCTGGCCAGCGCTTTTGTCTCCATGAACGCCATCTACACCAAGAAGGTGATGCCTGCAGTGGACGGGAACATTTGGAAACTGTCCTACTACAACAACATCAACGCCTGCGTCCTCTTCCTCCCTCTCATTCTTATATTTGGTGAGTTGCCACGCGTCGCCGGCTTCAGCCGCCTCACCGACCTCGGTTTCTGGGGCATGATGACACTCGGGGGAGTGTTCGGTTTCGCCATTGGCTACGTCACGGGCCTCCAGATCAAGTTTACCAGTCCTCTCACACACAATGTCTCGGGCACGGCGAAGGCCTGCGCGCAGACTGTTATCGCGGTGGTGTACAACTCTTCCATCAAAAGCCTGCTGTGGTGGACCAGTAACCTGTTGGTTCTCGGTGGCTCGTCAGCTTACACTTGGGTCAAAAGTCTTGAAATGAAGAAGGACTCTTACAAAGTGCCAGAGGACTCAGCCAAGGAAAAACTACTGCCAGAGAAAGGAAACATTGGTGTTTAACCTTCTGTGGCAACCTTTAATTTTTCTGTGTCGTGTGAGAATGTGAAATAATATAGAATATGACTGATTTGTCATTTTGGTTGGGTTTAATAGTCTTGTGATTTTCTACAACTCTACTTAAAGCTTGAAGGAATTTGTATATATATATTTTATTTAAAGATATGTTCACATTTGTTTGGGGCCTTTTTACAGTTATTTGTACCTGAGAAATATAATAATGTGTCTTTTATGGACTGGACTACTAGTGAAAGATAAAAAAAAATATGTTTTTATTCATAGGGAGGGTACTGTATATTCACTAAATTGAGGGTGTTGGCATCAAAATACCCACTTTTTTTTTTTTTAATAGCTACGTGCCATTATAATGAATGTATGTCACTATCTTGATGGTGTTTTTTTTTTTTACGGTAGCCTCTGGCTAGGAACATTTCTGCTTTGTCAAATATGAACAAGACAAGGCTGGATCTGTCATCCTGCAGTCTGTAATGGATATGACAGGTGTGGTAATCAGAAACGTTGACAAACAATAAGGCTTCTGTCTCCAAAGAAACTAAGAATTTGAAACTTTCGCAGTCAAACCCTTTTACACTAACTGCTACAGCGCGTTAAGTTTCTGAGCTGAGAAATTAAATGGTAAACACGCGTGTTGACCTACGTTCTATGAAATATATTTGCATTTTAAAAGTGGGACAGCGTGAAATAGACTCCTGTTATAACTCTCATGTTTCATCAGAGTAATGCACAACTGCACTACAACTGAGAAGTCCTTGTTAACACTTGTTACTCACTCTTAACTAAGGACGTGACATTTCTGGTACGTCTTTACCGGCTCATAAATGTTTGAGTAAATCATCGTGTGTCTTCAAAACCAGCTTTTTAAAATGTCTTTGAATCATTGTGACAGTTCAGTTAATCAGAGCCTATGAAAAACATTGAAGATGGTGTGTAACTCAGTTGTTGAAGGGACCATTGCACTTTCACTGGTTATTTGTATTTAAATATAAGATTTTGGCGCTCTTGTCAAATAAAATATGTATAGTTTATATACACTTTTTGTGTCAATCTACATTCTTTACACGCTGCTTAAATTTAGAGGCTGTGTTATTAATTATATAATCTTAAAATATAAAATTCATCTCATGATAAGAACCAGAACAAATGTAGCCCAGTGTGAGCTATTATCTGTCTGATAATTATGAAGAAAATATGTAAGTCAGCGTAGCTCCCCCGTGTCCTTGCTCATCACCCGAAGTGTGCGAGAAGTTAATGAAGCTGACAGTCACGTTGAAGCGAGACATTGACAAACACACCGCCGTCGTATGTAGACCTTAAAAGGTCAATACTGTGTTGAGTAGTCTGCTTCAAGCGTAAAAACTGCCGAGTGTCTCCACACGGACCACTGGATCACATTCATCAAAGTGACCAATGCTTGGCATATGGAGCAGTCAGCCAGAGATGCAGAGGTGAATATTTTAACAGCTCCCTCCTCCTGTGTTTGATATGAAGGCAGAAGAACAAAGAAATGACTCCGTGCAAACATTGTTAATGCGTTGCACGACTGCCATTATTCAAAACATTAAGAAGTGGCAATCCTTTGACCTGCAGAAATAAGTACATAATGTATCAACACAATGAATATACAAACCTCAACAGATATAAGATTCATTAAATTATCCAATTTTAGGTCTCCAGTGGCACAAGGAACAAAAGAAGTACATTGTTGACGATGCCTATCTACTAATGAACTACTTATACTAGTGTTAGGAAAGAAAATCAGAATATAATTTTCATTTTCATTGTTTGAGGCTGCAATACAGTGAGTGGTTTTATTAGCGGGAATTGTTGAGTATATGAAGAGCAAAGCTTGATATCCATCTTCATAATTCTTGCTATTTCTGGAGCCTCATTTAAGGTGGCAAGATGTGTTTCAGTGTGAGGTCGCTTCTGTGGGTCACTTTTGCCATGGAACAAAATGATGTGGTTCATGATCAACACTGGATGGAGGTGGGGAAGGTCAGTGGATGTTGGTGCAGGGCTAGGTGGGGGGAGTCTCTGGGCTCCAAATGGAATATTTCACTGAGCAACAGGAGGGCTAAAAATAGCTGACAGAGCACCATGGGTAATTACACGAACCAAAAAACACTGGTCTCTGATGTCGAGAACTCATTTCGACAGTGAAGTTGGCCTTGTGACACCGATGAAAGTTTTATAACTGTGTCATAATGTGAAATGCATAATCCTCACCCCATCCACCCACCCCTCATCTTCCTCTCTCATGTCTGGCGGGAGTCAGGTTCAGCATGACAGGGCGAGGCAACATCTTAAATAATGATTGACAGTTCAAAGACTGCAAGAATCATGGGCAGTCACTCATGATTCTTTATATGTGTCAGCTCAAAGTGGTGGTCAAAATGTGGCTGTCACTTCACGTTGACGTGAGAGTTTATTACTGCCGGGATGTTTTCAGTCAAAAATTCTGACTTCAGTATCTTCTTAATGTGTGTAGAAGCACATTCTCGCCATGCAGTGAGCGACCTTCTTTGATTTTTGGGCACTTGAGGGCAGCAAAACAAGTTGTAAACACCACCCTGACGTAATATCACCATAAACAATTCATGTAGCAAACAGTTATATGGAGAAACATCAGTATTTAATCATGTTTCAGGCTACCGGGCAAAGTCTAATCTTCCCTTTTCTTTTAGTTCTGTTTTGGTCTCCACCAACTCCTGAGAAAAATGTCTGTCTCTTTAGTGCTAAACGTTCCCCAGCAGGTAGAATACAGACGGTTTGTCAGAGCTTTCTGCTAAAAGTAGCTGTTGCTGATGAGAGAAACATTGAATGACAGAAGATTACAGTGAAACAAGGTATTTAGATTAATGGAGTTGAAATATTTCCTTATGCAACAAAATATATACATTTTTGGTGACTTGTGGGACAACATCTTTGTGTTAATTGATAGCAGAGAAAACGGTGTCAACGTGGAACAAACAACACAGAAGTGTGATAATTACTTCTAAACTCATTCCAATTATATAATAATTAAATAAATATCTACTGTAAGAATGTGTCTTCTAAGAGCAACACCGCCGCTAATTGCTGCTTTCATTTTCTTTGACACATCTGTAATTTTCACGTATTATTTTTTTTGCTCCGTTCCTCCTGCATATTTGCTCACACTCAAGATGGACAGATTTTCACACTAGCTGCCCATGCAGCACCAAACAGCATACACATGAGGACAAGCTTGTGAAGTCAAACATCTAGCAAGCTCAGATCAGTTTTTTTGGCAGGAAATCAAACTAAGTACTGAACCTTTTGTTGCTTCATATGCAGTGTTGGAGAATATTACTAGAGTAATTGTGTCACTAGGCATTATAAAATGGAAGAGGGAAATGTTGTTTCATAGCAGGTGATCGAAGCAAGATCAAGTTTATTGCAGTTCAGTACAAATCCAGTGATACTGTATAGTGAAGGCCCATTTGTGCATTCACACACAGTGGTTACCACTTCGTATTAAAATTGCCCACTTCTATTAACAATAGTGTGATGACATAGAACAATTAGATCGTCCATACCTTCTTAAATAACTGGCAGAAGAGGGGTGGTGTAGATGAATTGAATCAACATTTAATTATGTTACAATCTTCATTCAAAGTTGACAGAAACAGAACCTCTCAGTTAGTATTTCCACTGTTCCGACAATAACCAACTATGGTTTCATCCAAATACAGCCTAAATTCACAGAGTCTGTGAAAAATATTCCGGCTCTACGCTGCATTGCTGCCTCTATCATGCCTGATTTCCCTCTCAGTCCTCACCTACGTTGGCCTCTTCTGTCCTGGCCATGTGGTCGTCGTCCCTAGAGTCAGAATCCAGTGGAACCGCCGAAAATATTCTGGCTCTACACATTGTTTTTCGAGGCAGATCATTAAATTGGCAAACAAAGTAAAAACAACTGGCAATGAACCAATCACCCCAGTGGTAATGTGTTGTTATAGTGCATAGGGAATGTAGTAATATTACAGTGCAATACTTTATATTAGTGTTACTGCTTAAAGTAATCTATTACTCTAACACATTACCATCAGCACTGTTCATATCTGCTAGACATCTTATTATGAAGATCTTCTGCCCTCTATTGGCCAAAAGCTTTAAAAGAAAAGTCTACAGTGAAGTCTTTAGTTATTGCTCAAGACCCGGGGCATGTCAACAAGAGAATTAAACTTTATCATCACTGTATCAACTTTTCATGAGCTATAAAACAGCCCTTGCTTGTGGCAGTTCATTTTTCAGGTGACCCGGTAGGTAAAGGGTTTATTCGTGTAGGTGAAGAGGTTGGAAAAATGCCTCAACTCCAGCCTCTATCTGTGTGCTTACAACCTGCTGTAACGGAGAATATGAGAACCGCTATCAAAACCCCACTCAAAGTAAAATCTTAGGTAATGGAAAAGCAACCTTGGTCATGAAATGGGCTGTGACGATCCTGTCAGCCTCATTGCTCCTGGCTAATCTATGGAGACTGACATCATAAACATTTCATAGGGACAACATCTGTTGTCTCTCTTCCAAGAAGTTGTGAAATTGTCATGACAGCTGGTGTATGATGAAGCGTCAGTAAACACATTTGGCTTTATACACCTGCAGATGTGCCTATTTTTATCACAAAGTATTTTTGAAAAAAAATGAATGATTTTTAATAACCAACTTGCAGCTTCAGAGAGATTCACTTCTATTGTTACCTTGAAATTTCTCTCTGACAGATGGAATTTTCTTTTCCTCTGGACTTCTTTCATCACTCCTCACTGTTTTCCTCATTAGCATGTCTTGATTCCCTCAAATGCACTTTCCACTCTCTTTGCCAGCAAGTATTTTTCCCCTGTTACCATTCAGCGCTCAGCACTCATTCTGGACTCTCAGCTGGAGCAGAAAAACAGGCACTAGTTGCAGGTCTAACACTGATTTGAGCTGAACAGAGCAAGTACATGCTTTCACAAAACAACATGGAAGGAATGGGTTAAAGGATCTCTGTCCATTATTATGCTCAGATGGGAGAATTCATCATCCGTAGCTACGTCATATTTTTTCAGCAGACAGGAAGATCAGTAGATAACACTGGGCTCGTGCTACTTTCTTGGGACTTCTTGGGAACTTTTATTGTTTTGAGGTTTGCAGCCAACATGCTCACTTTCCTCATGAGGAAAGTGCCCATGCCCACTCTTCTGGACCCCAAACTCTGCTACCTCCTCCTTAATCTCTCTTTTTGTGCAACAGCTTGGCCACGTGGTAAGTAAAAGACATTTATTACAGTTTTGATTGACTGTTATTTGTACTATACACAATGCTGGAGAGTCTTTATATCACACAGTCTCTCCTTTGTGACAGTGTTACAAACTTTGAACAAGAAATAAGAAAGTTGACTAACTGTAAAGTTATTTCATGACGATGAGTCACTTCTGCTGCTGGGACTTGTCTCAATTCGTGATCCAGACTTTATGTGCCTTGCTGAAATAAAAATAACATAACCTCTCCTGCCATGGCTGGTATAGAGCCCTTTCCCTTGCCAATTTCTGCAGACATTGGGCAGAGTAGTGAGGATTTTACATTTCATTTAGCACAGAATACATTGATGGTTAGAATTAAACCTGTGATGATGAATTTGGCTGTAGCTCCTTGTGAGCTACACCCTGAGTTCACTTCCAACTGCTCTGTTGTTTGTTCATTGTGTTTGAGAAAACAATTACATAATACAGACTACAACCCCATTTCCAAAAAAGTTGACACACTGTGGAAAATACAAACAGAAACAAATGTGATGATGTGCAAAGCATTGAAACCCAGTATTTGATTGAAATCTTATTGTTTTTGTAAAACGATATGTCCATTTTGAATTGATGCCAGCAACACATTTCCAAAAAAAAAGTTGGGTCAGTGGCAACAAAAGACTGGAAAAATTGTGAAATGCAGAAAAAAAAAACACCTGGTGGAATATCTGATATTTAATGAGGTTAACTGGCAACATGTTAGTAAGATGACTGTGTATAAAATGAACATCTCACAGCAGCTGAACCTTTATGGGGAGGGGTTCACCACGTTGCCAAAAAACTGTACAGTCAAACGGTGTAATTTATGCACCCAATTTCAGAATAATGTTTCTTGTTTAACGTACAATTGAAGAGGAATCTGGGGATTTCATTGTCTACATTAAGATTCAGAGAATCCCAATAAATCTCTGTACGCAAGGGACAAGTCCAAAGACCAAAAAAAAATATTGGATGACCATGATCTTCAGGCCATCAGACGGCACTGCATTGAAAACCAATATGATTCTTCCTAAAAACATTTTCTGTGAACACAGTAGGCTTTATTAATGCTGAACAATATATATATATATATATATATATATATATATATATATATATATATACAGGTATTGGAACAACATATGCTGCCAATTATGTCTTTTTTAGGGACGGCCAGCACAGCTCGGTAGTAAAAGAGTCAGAGTGCTAAACTGGGCAGCCTGCAGTCTGGACTTGTCAGCTATTGAAAATGTTTGGAGCATTATGAAACGTAAAATACGACAAAGGAGGCTCCGAACTGTTGAGCAGCTGAAATCAAGCAAGAATGGGAAAACATTCCACTTTAATCTCCTCAGTTTCAAGTGCTGTAGAGCATTAAAAGAAGAGGTGATGCAACAGAGTGGTAAACATGAGACTGCCCCAATTTTTTAAAAACGTGTTGATGGCATCAAATCTAAAATGGGCATATCATTTTCCAAAAGCAAACAAAACAAATTCAGTTTCAACATTTGATATGTTGTATTTGTGCTATGTTCAATTTATTATGGGGTTTCACATTTTGTTTCTATTTAAATTTAATACAGCATGCCAGCATTTGTACAAACAGGGTTGTAATATATCTATATTCCTATATCTATATACAAAATGGGGTTTATGGAAAAAAAACAAAAAAACTGCCATCTTCAGTGAGGTTTGGAACATATTTCAGCCCGTCTCGGCATCCCATGCTGCATCAACATGCTGCATCACTTTGGGTCAAAGCGCTCAGGCAGCTTAAGGTCTCAGATTTGGCTCCCGAATAGTACACAGCCCATCTTGCGCTTGATAGCATCATCTGCCACAAAATCACCTGCCAAGACAGATTTCACACCTCAGCAGGTTGTCCAATCATCAAATGTTATACGTGTGTTGTACAAGGAAGTATGATCTGCATCATCAGATAACAGGGAAATATGCTAGAGGGAAATATTTGCACCTCAGCCACCGCTCACTACATTTCTATAACCACATGTAGACCCAGAAACATGCTGTGGGGCTAAATCAGTTGTACATTTTTCTATGGATAAACATTTTATCTTATCTACCTTCTTAAAGCCTTAAAACAAAAAGTATCACAAGTCAGATGTTTCACTGGGTGTATATTAAGTTTGATGCCATTGTCCTTTGTTTTGGTTCCACACCTTTAACAGAGGACAACTGCCCCAGCTCTCAGTGGAGTGTCATGTGTCGTCCATGTTGTGAGTACCAACTGATCCAGTGCCGGTGTCCCTCAAAAGGCTCCAGGGTAGGCTACACTGTTCCCTGCTGCCGCAATGCTCTTGATCAGTGTGACCCCTGTATCATTCACCCAGGTACACTCTCATTGTCACTTTTAAATGTTCTTTTATCAGTACTAATCAGGTACAACCAGGTGCTTATTTTGTCTCACTGTTATAGTTACCTGCCTAGTTCTCAGCTGCTGCTCTCGGAGGAATAAAATAGTTCTGATCGTGATGATATTTCCAGGGAAAAACCAACAGACACCGAGTCTTAGGATCAAGAAATGTTCAGTATATCCTGAGTCTTTAGTCAGTGGCTAGAAGTTGCGAAAGTTTTGGAGTATTTTTATGTAACTTTCAACTCATTTATTTTTTGTCCTTGCCAGGCTGCAGTCTGTTTGAGAACTGCAAAACCTGCCACAATGGAACATGGAAAGCCAATGACGACTTCTTTGTCAATGGAAAGTATTGTACAGAGTGTCGCCACGGCTGGAGTGGTGGGGACTGTAAAAGTGAGTGAGACTGTTGCAATGCGGCATTGCTGTAGGGTCTTATCTCAACACGGAATATAGGCTGAATATTTCGTATCCCATTGCTAACATGGGAAATCATGGATCACACAGTGCAGAAGTACTCAGTTATGGAGAACAGAGCAGCTGCACTCCATCATACCCAAGTACTGATGTCTTCTTATATACCATCTATACAACTCTTTGCTGAATGCTCAAGGGTTTTTACTCACTCCTCACCATTATCTGGTTTAGAATCATATGTAAGGCCCTAAATGCAACTGTGAGTCAAAAATGAGTCATTGTGTGACTGACATAGCTCTTGAAGACTGACAATATGACAGCTTAAAATGACTTCATGCATTATAAACCTTTTTTTTATATACATAAACACTGCTAGGAATGTTTAGTAATTGTAAGGTAAAGAAACATATTCCATCACTACAGATTCATCTCTTATTCGCCTATGAGCAAATACACAATTTATGGAACAAAGGATTCACAGCTTGCCACATCTAAACTTGCAATGCAGCATAAGGACACTTGGTGGCGACAATGCTACAACAAATAACAATAGTTGTAGTTCATGTTCACTAAATATTGAAATATTGATCAGATTTATGATCCTGTTTTTCTTTCTTTTTTTTTTTTTTGGAAACAATATTATCAGCTTTGTGCTCCAGCAGGTACCCTTCCCAAATAATTCCCAAATAATAACAAGAAAATCGTGTACTGGTAAAGCCCCAGTAACATGATGCTATTTATAGAGGAAAAGCAAACAAGTTTACCTGCTTGCCACTCCTGTTATTCACTCTCATTATATTTTTCCATTCTTTATTTTTTCCAAAGCCCGAGGGAAATTACCACTTGGATGCTATTCTGTCATTTACTGTCAGTTTGACATGCACAAGGGAAGGCATGGAGCCGTTCAGCCACTTCTGTTGTCCTACATAACCTGTTTAGAGTTTGAATACATCCAAGTGGACGCATTCAAATTAAATGGTGCATGTTTTAATAATGCTTTGCTGTGCACGGACATGTTTTTGAATTCCAGTATCGAAAACTGACAGAAATCATTTGTATCATTTTGAAATGTGTTTTTTTTTTTTTTGTTCCTCTGAGGAAAACACATGCCAGTGTGAACATCAGCAGGATGTTTATTATCATTGTTTTTGAAGTGGCTGTTTGGATCTCATATTTGTTTGGGGGGGAAATTATCTGCCCTTTTACACATCAGTGGTCTAGCTTATAATGTTCAGTGCTACTGTGATAAACATACATTTGATGAGAATGTGAATTTACAAAGTGAAAGTAATTACAGTTCTCTTGTGGGTAGCATGTGGAGGCGTCATTCAGAGGACTCAGGGTCACATAGCCCTGGAGAGTTACCCAACAAACGCCCGATGTGAGTGGACAGTGCAAGTGGAGAGGGGCAGAAAGATCGAGCTGAGGTGGGTCAATTATTTCAGAGCTAATAAACAGTGATGTCTAAAACACTCTTTATTTAATGTGAAACACCATTTTTAAAAATGACTGGTCTGATTTTGCTGATTGTTTGATCTATACAGATGCTGCTTCTTTCACCTTGTGCTATGTTTGAGGCATCTGTGGCATAGGCATGTAAAAAGTGTCTCAAAACACACTAACTAAAGAATTCAGCTGTATTTTTTCACTGCAGTTAACTTAGAGTATTGCTTTTTGAGGCCAAGTTAAAGGGTTTTTTGTTTGTTTTTTGTACCCTTTTGTACTTTTGTTCCTCAATCTGGAATTGGCCTCACTGGAGACCAACTCAGTATCACACTGTCAGTTCATGTTGTTGAAGCATACAGTTATGGAGAGGTTTGCACACTTAGATTTAGACATTACAAGAAAGTGCAAGTAGCCACAATGCCGGAAAATTGCCCACATGTTCACTAAAAACTAGTGCAGAAATTACACTCTTTTGGCATCTGCCTCTATGTGCAAGAAGTGACAAAATGTCAAAAAAAAGAAAACGTGGTGAAAAAGTGAATTTTTATACCGTACTGCTATTATTAGCACAACTGGCACTCAGTGTTGATGTTGAGGTGACAGCACAGAGGCTATTCTGCTCCCCGAAGAGAAATCTAGTCTAATGAATTGGATTGAAGAAAATCCATTAAATGCACCTTCTCTTGGGTTTTGCTGCAGGTTTTCACTGCTCAGTCTAGAGTCTGACCATAACTGTCGTTATGACTACGTCGAGGTGCGTGACGGCGATGGTCTGAGCTCCCCTGTGATTGGGCGGTTTTGTGGGGATCAGCTGCCTCCTCCAATAAAAAGCTCTGGGAACCTGTTGCACATCCTGTTCACCTCAGATGGCTACAACAACTTTGATGGATTTGTGCTTATCTATCAGGAGAGTTCAGGCAGGTACAACCATTGTTAGTAATGTGAATGCTACTTACACATAAATACACAGTATGGATACAAGATAGACAAAATAAAAGAAAAACTCAACAATATAATGCAATGTAATAGAAATGCTGCACAATAAATACTCCCATTTAAAAGCTTAACATTGATTTTTGCTGTGCCTGAGTCCAAAGCGGTATTATTGGAATATATTGCATTATGATGTATGGTGTTCCTCTTATTTTGTCTGCATTGTACAAGATGGAATCCAAAGAAACTATTAATCTGATATTCTTATTCATGATATACTGTATGTATTGACTTCAGATACATTTATCCCGAATGCATGATGTCCCTCTATGCATGCGGCACCTCTTTTTGTTTGCATGCACCATATTTGACCCTGGACATTAATCTTTTATTCTTCTGGTGCGTGTGCAGCCTCCTATAGAGGGCAGCGAAGTGAGACGGACAGTCGGCGACACACATTCGTCATCCCTCTCCATTTGCCCTCTTTGAAGCAAATTATGCATCGAACTTGCATTCCATTTATCCAGTCTTTTCCCTCCCGGACATTAACTTTGCTATAGCTAACCAAGACGTATCATAGTGGTACAGCTGGAATGGATGTCAGAGCCCCTCCTAGCAATGGTTTAGTCAGTCAGAAATGGTTTGAGTATATAACTTATATAGAAGAAGAAAAGAAGAAGCGATAGAAGAAACGCTACAAGATCTACTAAAGAGTTAATGGGATGCTCTACAATAAAAAACCTACAACTTGTGGGGTCCTCCAGGACAGTGTCCTTGGGCCATTAATCTTTTTAATATATACATAAATGATTTAATAGTAGCCTGCTTATGTGATTTATGTCTATTCTGCAATACTAATGCAATACAAAAGACAACATTTCAATCAAATATGTAAACTATATAGATTCAAGCTAGTAAAGACTGGACACCATTTGGGAAAGCTATCCTTTGTTGGTGCTCAAGGAAGACTATCAAGATCTTTAATTAAGTTATCGGCTAAAGAAATATTGTTTATTAGCCTACTGATTAATTATAGTAAATGAGTTTCAATAATTTGCTTTTATAACATCTAAAATGCTAAGCTAAATTTGTTAAACCAAAGTCAGCTCAATTATTGGCCATGAAAGCAGTTCCATTACATGGAGTAACAATAAAAACTCAGGGGCTGCGCTTTAGTGCCTGACAGTGCTTCCACTTTCTGGCACAGCAGTTCCCCACAGCATATCAAAACCTTCCCACACACATCTGAACTCTGAAAATCTCAGAAATGAAAAAAAATATAATTAGCAAAATTAAGTTAGGTCTAGAAAACTGTAAATTATGCACTCTCAATCTCATCAGGGGTTGCTATAATTATGCTGCACGGGATAATTCGTCTGTTCCTTTTAAGGCAAAAATCTAATTTTAAATACCACAATAGGACCACAGCAACAATTTTGACAAACAAAATAAGAGAATATCTCCACAGCCATCAAGAATCCAAGGTGTGCACCCCCAGGGGAACCGGTGAATGGATATTTGCAGCCTGTACGTGGCCCAGAGGGGGAGCTTGTTTCCGTAAACTACCAGTGCCATCCACCTTTCACACTGATCGGCTCCCAGCAGAGGATGTGTCTGACTAATGGCACATGGAGTGGTACAGTACCCACATGTGTGAAAGGTACATTTTCACCAGGTGGCTTCTGGTCCTCATTTTTGGTGTTTGTACGCCATGTAATGCATTTATTGGAGGGATGGGAGTGTTCCTTTTCTCTCTCAAACAGATTCTCGTACAGGCCAGACAAGCAAAGTCCGGTGTCCCCCTCCACCTAAATTGCTTAATGGTTACCACAGACCTGCTACTGACACAGCAGGGGGTGCAAAGATCATTGAGTTTTTCTGCAAGAAGTCCTACATTCTGAGTGGAAACCACCTGAATACCTGCTTCTCTAATGGATCATGGAGTAGCAGGCCACCCAAGTGTGTGAGAGGTAGTTGGTTTGATAAACACATTAGGGCTGGGAACACACTGTTATACACACAAAATAGCCCATTTTTCTAATGTGTTACTGTAAGGACAGCACGAAATGTTTCCAATATGCAGTAGTCTTGTTATATGCTAATCTAACACCCCAATGGGAAATTTACATTTACATATCCTTACATGTGAAAAAAGTAAGCAATTAGAGCACTGTGGTGAATGTGTAGTAAACAAGTGATTCTTGTGCACTAATAGTCGCCTGCTTGATTTGCTTCTACAGCATGTCGAGAGCCCAAAGTGTCTGACCTTGTGCGACAAAATGTTGTGAAGCCACCCCTGATATCAAGGTAAAAACTGGCAACAGTATTCCCACATGAAGTTATTTAAACGCAGATAAAACAAACTTTCTTTCTTTCTTTTCCACAGAGAGAACCCAAGACTCTCTTCCAGGTTCAACATGCACGATTTGTTGTCGGCTGGTTTCATCCCACTTACGTTGGACAAACGGTCAAAAAAAGACAACGAGGACACCTCCGCGGAGCTCCCACGTGGCTTTCACCAAGTCTACACGAGCATCGAGTACAAATGTGCCTCGGCGCTCTACCGCAACACAGGAAGCTCCCGGCGCACCTGTATGAAGAGCGGCAGATGGAGTGGACGCCATGTTTCCTGCTCACCAGGTGAGAGCAGCAGCAGTATATGTAGAGAAATGCATGTAGCATTAAAAACGTTTGCCCTGCTGACAAATGAAAACTTGAATTCATAAGCAATAAAACACACCGTTACTTATTTCTTATGGTGGCTATTGTTAGCAAATTGTTAGTAGATATTGATCTGTAGGTTAACTATTAGTAGTGTTCATGTGTCGAGTATGTAAACTTTATTTTTGAACTTGGAAATGGTAGTTTGGTAGTAGGATCAAAATATCTTCATTCATTTACAGTTAAAAGTTCAGGAGAAACCTACAAATTACCCACCAAGTTCATATTATTTTGTCAAATTTATGACTTCTCTACTTTCCACTTTCCACTACATTTTAAATTGAACCATCACCACAGTGGTGCTGTTCAGCAAAGGTTACATAAGCTCACTTTAAAGTAACAGTTTGTAACATTTTGGGAGATACGGTTGTTGTGAAGATTCTATCCATCAATGATCAGTTCAGTCAGCGAAACAAAAAAAAGTTCTCAGGAGTCCAAGATATCTCATGCTGAAAGGTTTATTGAAGCGTGGCCAAGGAGAATGGAGGATTTATCAATGCACTTGTCATGGCATGATGCCGCCTCAGTTCTGAAGACGCTGTCCTCGCTGGCTCTATATGCCACTACACTATATATCACTAAATGGTCATTAGTCTACAAACAAGAAAATATGTTTACCCCGAGTGCTCTGACATTATTATCTGTTACCTGGTTTCTATGTTATGTGCCTATGTGCTGTGTCGAGGGAGTGAGCCAGCCCTATCCTCTGACCTCGGTTACCATAGTAATGATCAGAACGGCGCCAGCTTTCCTAAACACGAACCTACGGCTTCTGTGTCTCAAGGAGAGAAGTGTCAGTGTCCCCATAACAATCTAAGATTTAACAAAATCCCTACAGTGACCTTAATACATATGCTTGACCCTGTGTAACCCCCATATGAGGCTTGCAGTCAGTCAGCAGACGACTATCTGAGCATAAAGACTGGAAGCAATCAGAAACAGTCAGAGTTACGATGCCTAAAGCTTATCTTCAATTCAATTTTTTAAATTCAGTTTTATTCATATAGCACCAAGTTATCTCATAACACAGATGGAGCAAGTTTACACCGTATTCTTTATAATATTGTTTACAGAAACTCAACAATTCTTCTCATCTAACTCTTTTCCAAAAGGTCAGACTAATCCTTTAAATGTCCTCCGTCTTATTGCCTCCTCACACAGGTGGTTAGTCTCAGGACTATGTGGTCATGTGCAGACTTGATTGATATCTCTCTGATCCGTGTATTAGTTTTGTTGCACCTGTTTGGGATAATGTACAGCTATAATTCATATTGGATTGTGAAGTATGCCGTACAAGTTCAATTGCAGCATTGCTCCAACCAACCTAAACCTGAGAGGAAGTCTAATTATAGCCAGAAGAAGTAGAAACACCTGTGTCTGTGTGTTCAGGGCTTTAAGTGTCTCATAACTTTTTCTGTGTAAAGAAAAATGATGTTTACCTTGGATTTACTAAAGAAAAGTTTTTAAGCAATATTGTGCATATCTTTTCTACTGCCAGTTTGTCATTGATTTACATATTTTAACACAATATATCCTCCTCTGATTCTTACCTCCCCACAGTTTGTGGCAAACTGGATACCTTCAGCCTACACAACCTCACAGACACTCAGTGGCCGTGGCATGCAGCCATTTATATCCGCTCGCCTCCTGATCATACTGCCAGCACCCACGGGCCACGTGGAGCAACCTTGTCTATCCAGCAGGGGGCCTCAGAGGAGTCAACATTCTGGTACCTGGCCTGCAGCGGTGCTCTGCTCACCCAGCGTAGCGTCCTGGTGGCAGCTCAGTGTGTGGTGGACAAGGACAAGCAGCAGACCCTTCACCCAGCACAAGTGAAGGTTGTCATAGGCATGCAGACGTCCACAGATCGGTTGAAAAGCCTGCACCACCTCAGGGTACAACACAGTCTAGTAGTCAGAGAAAATCCATCAAATGTTTTATATTGTTGCTTTTATTAGGGTTATTATGAGTTTGTGGCTAACTGTAATCTTCTTCCATGGTAATGTTTTAGGAGTCCAAACCACAAAGTACCATGGAGTCATATAATTTTTAGCATCTCTAGATTTGATATCTAGACTTCAAGACATTTAGATGTCGAGGTTAAAAGGCTGCCACCTGCAAATTACAAAATCCCCACGCTTATTAAAGTCTTAGAATGGTTTTACATCTTTTTTTTATTTTCAGGTCAGGCAGTGCACGAAAGTTTCCCATGACTGCAAATTCTACCAAACAGCAGATGCAGTGATAAAGTATTAAGGAAGGGCTCTTCATTAAATAGATATAATCTCCTGGATAGGTTTTTGTTTGTAAATGGTGCAGGAAGAAATCCTTTGGCATTTAACTGTGCACTTAAAGCTTTACCGGGATACAACTATATTTGTTTTTGATTCAAAACATTTGCGCATCTCCATGCATATTATCTGATCTTGACAGATAGCCCAAAGCTTGGCAGATCTGAGTGGAAATCAGCCTTTCTCAGGTATTCTAACTTCCATTTTTCAATTCATTGCCTCTCTCTTTCTGCACCAACAGGTTTCAGACATTTTAGTCCATCCAAATTTCTACTCTGCTCCAGACTCCGACGTGGCTGTGCTCAAGCTGAAAGACAAGGCCAAGATTAGTGAGCGTGCGTTGCCGGTGTGTCTACCCAAAGTGCAAGGAGGAGAGGTGACAGCGCAGGAGGCTTACACCGCGAGGTGGATTTTACCAAACGATTACAGGCACCTGAGTCGCTACACTCCCCTGAGCCAGACGAAACTTGTTCAGTTGGGTGATGTCGCACAATGTGAAAGAGAATTTGCTCAAGGAGGAGCACATACGGCGGTGATCAGTGACAATACACTGTGTGTCATTAGGAAGCCGTCCAGCCTTCAAAGCCCTTGTCTCAGTGTTGTTCCAGGCATCACGGCCGTGCCAGCTGTGTTTTTATCCACAAGTGGTGTCTTGTCGGGTCACGAAGAGAATCAGGAAGCCTCCAGGACAAGCTGGCAGCTTCTTGGTTTGGAGAGTTTCAGCTATAAAGAAAAGAACTGCCACCAACAGACTCACACAGTTCAGACTAGGATAGCCAACTTTCGAGACTGGATAGAGAAAAACATGTAGATTTTTTTCTTAATATCTCATGTAAAGCTGATTTTTAGCAACCTAAATAGTAAATAAATGTCACAGATGGTGGAAATGGTGGAGCAGGAGTATCTGTGTCAATATCATATGAGGTGAGAGTTGTTTTCCTGACTCTGTACTGTATCTTTTATGTGTTCATGTTATTGTTCTGTATTTGGGCCACCTCCACTTCAAACAACTCAAAGTGAGCTGGTTATGATTCACACCCACGTACTCATGATCTTCGAGTGTTACATTATGTTGTTAGGTGCATTTATCAGAATTCAAAAGATAATGACAATGACTGCTCTTGAATTAATAAAGAAATCATCCAGATGCCATGTCGAGTCTTTGATGCTGAATAAACCAACCGAAATCTGTGTTTTCTTAAATGTACTGATTATCTTCAGGCACTGTGTGCTTCTAGCTGGATCTAGATTCATGCTCAAAACCAGAAATTATTTGACCATCAGCCATCAGCAGACATATTTCTATATATATTTTTTTTTTTTGTCTGTTATTTTCTGCCATATTACGCATGCTTCATTTTGAGGCTGACCTGAGTTTGTTGCATTTTTGTCCACGTTACTATGGTGCTTTGTAACTTTTATTTGAAAACTAGGTTTATATTGCAGGAAATATTAATATTTAATATGCTAAAGACTTAAAATTATTCATTCAAAAGCCAGTTTTAAATCCAAAAAAGTGCTTAAGAGCTGAGCTCCTGCCTCCATTCTACAGTTGCAACTCTGCATCCTGCTAAGTCACTGAATGTCTGCCAGCTCTAAGTCTATGACCTCTGACTGTCCTGGAGATAAACATTTTCCAAGATGTGGAAGTCATTATCCGCACAGTGAGCCATATACATATGCGCCTCAAGTATCCATATGTTTATTATCTGCAAAGTTGATTAAAAATGTGCATATTTTATTTTTCTGTGAAGAGCCACAACTATTCAAACATTTAAAATGCAATGAGAGATAATTTCCCTCATTTGCATGCATTGCCGAGCTGTGCATGTGTGCACGTGCATGACAGTACAGCTTGTAAAGGACTGCATGTTCATCTGTTGCGGTAAATATGCACAGGGCCTGTGTGTCTGTGGGGTGCTTGCATGTGCATTTGTGTGTTTCTCTGCAGACTCTCCAACATGTGCTGTCATTGAGAAACACACTGAGAGGATTTGCTAAACTTAGCTCTTACTCCTGAGATGCAGACACACGCTGCACTCTCTGCGGCTTTATGCAGGACACCTTTTAAGCCTGGCCAATTAAACAATGAGTGGCTTAGTAGTCTGTCTCTGCAACTTGTAAACTGAATTGCTTGGGGGGGAAAAAAAGCAACCGGTGATTGTATTTCTGCTACAAATGGCAAATATAGAAGTCAAGACTAGAAAACACATTAGACTGCAACTGTGAAACATTAGTGACATTCAAAAATCACAGAAAGAACCACATAAATGCAAAGACATGCAAATAGTAATGCAATGCAAATACAAATGCATTCATCTTTTACAATTTTTGCATTTGAGTTTGGGCCTTTTTGCACAAGCAGAGGTCTTCATCTTACTCGGTGATGTCATGTTGCTAAAAAAGGGGTGAAAGTCTGCTAATCTATTACTCTTTAACTGAGAGAACACCCCACCCGCACCTGAGAGAAGGTACTGACCTCTCATCTCAAATCCCCACCCCTGTGTCAGTGCGCTCACTGTCTGCCTGTGTAGGGTGTTTGTTTAGGTTGCAAGTGGGAGGTGCAAGCATTCCTATACCTTTTTTTTTAGAGTAGGAGAGGAGGAGGAACCTGCTGCAACACCTGTATGATATCTCACCAGAAACTCTGCAAATATTAACAACGCTTTGATTCTACGCACATCTGAAGTAAATTGACTCCAATTACTCCAATCAGGGAAGCACACATATTTAAAGAAGACTTCAACAGGTGAGCGCTTTTTATTGAAGTATACATGGATAAATCATATTTTTCCATTCGAGCATGCATTTAACTGGCAGAGAGGTTATTTATAATGTAAAGGAGATCAATTCTGCCTGCGTTACAAACGAGTTACCTCAAGGTGACCTGAGCTTCATCTTCTCTCGTTATCCAGCATGCTGATGCTGATCGACACTCCCTGCACGGAAGACGGTTGCTAGGTTAGACATATACTGAATAATAGCTATTAGAATTGTTACTATGTTGTTAGTGCTGTGACCCAGTTCTAAGAATACCTGAATGCTGCTCTTGGTTGTATTCCCACTCCTCCTCCTGAGTGAATAGCTCATTGTGGGTCAACTCAGGATGCTGGCAAAATGCCTACCTGTGAAAATAATCAGTGTACAAAGTCTTGAAATAAAAAGGGTTGGTTGTTATTCACCTACAATGGTACAAAAAAAAAAAAAAAAAACACATACGCTGTTAGTGAATTAAAAAATGTATGACTTCACATCTGGGAACAGAAACAAGTCAAATCATGCATTTTATGGAAGATGCTTTTTTTTTTTTAAAGCATTGCAAAACTGTTGGCCTTGGGCCACGTGTGCATCATTAGAGATACGACACTCTGTGAGATTCACACCCAGCACACTGCTCAACTGGAGAAAAAAAAGGTTGCAAGAAGATGAAGTTCAAAAGAATAGCCTGAAGGGTTACACTGTAAATTTGGAGTAAAATTAACAAGATGGGTTGCACATCAGACAGTTGCTTCTTTTTTTATGCATGCTTGTTCGGGAACGTGACTACAGACATAATCACATCATGTGACTGCAGTCATAATCGTCATCATCTTCTCAGTGATGCTCAAAGATGTACCGCTCTTTTCTGGGTCAATGGTAGCTGCTTCCCGCTGCTTCAAGTTAAGCTAGGCTAAACACTTTCTAGAACGAGCTATACAATGAAAACTGATATCAATCGTCTCACCTGATTCCCTTGGCTATTCTTTTCCACATAGTATGAATAAAACAATGCATTTTACACATTTCAGTGTGTGGCATAGTATACAGTGCACTCCTACAGATGGGTTGAATTACACTTACTGCAGAGAGTCGGAGTCTCTGGAGAGCATCAGCATCAAAATGTTTTTTCCTGTCCTCGCTCTTTATTGTATTTTTTTTACTTATTTATTTATTTATTTATTTTTGCTATCATAGTCTAACTCCTCAAATAAAATCAAAATTGAAAAAAACAAAGTGAGACAGCGAACATCCATCAGCAATAATATACGACTTGCAAAACACACATTTTTAGAATTATCGAATATCAACAAAATCAGACGCCAGCTTTGTAAAATACTTTTTTAAAGGAAACAGGGCCCCTCCTACTCACTTGGGCATCAAAGAAACTTTCCAACATTTCATCAGCCAGAGGCCCTGAGGGCTTGCTGGAGGCCCTGAGGAAAAATATCCATGTTCCTTCACTAAAATGACGTGTTGCCCCTGTTAGGCATGATGTCCACAAAGAATCAAGAGCAATTATAAGAAACTCGTTTGAGTCTTGTAAGTCTTAAATTAAGGTTGCGTACATAAACTTAAAATGGGAGGTGGTGGTGGTGGTGCAATCATTTTCAGCTATAAGATGCCAAGAATATTTTTTAGGATTATTTTTAATATGACTTTTTATTTCAGACTTGTGCACCATTCAAAGGTTCAAAGGTTATATTACTCATTTGACTTGTGTTTCTATCCAGCAATAAAAATGCATGTTTTCATAAAAAATAATGATGAAACATTCAGTTATAATCCAACTGAACAGTGCACACTTAAGAGTGATAGCACACTGCATCTCAGAGGTCCTGTCCTCATTGTGAAGTTGCCAGCTTCCCAAACTTTCCAAACTCTAAATAAAACCTAGGCTAAAACTTACATGTCTAGTTAACAAGATAAAACATGCAAACAAGATTTTAGAGGTGTTGAAAAGATGTTTCTCTTCTTTTCTGGGTCAATGGTAGCCGGTTCCCACTGCTTCCAGCTAAGCCAGGCTAAACACTCCAGAACGAGCTTCTCAATGCACAGAGATTGAAATTGATACCAATCTTTCTCACCTAACTCCCAGCAGGACGGCAAAGAAGCATATAATCCTGGCTGCATGATAAAACCTTAATTTGTCTAACTCTGTGTGAGGAAGGACACAAAAAGACTTTATGAAATGAGTGCGAGCATGAGAATGAGCGTTTCCTCCTCAACTTGTCGTCACGTTGAGGGCATGATGGCAGAGCGAGTCAAGAGGTGCTCATCTGATCTGAAGTTTTTTAATTGTACATCTCCTGCATAAGTAAGAGCAGTTAACTCTCATAATCAGGAGCTGGTGTGGAGCTCTGGCTCAGATCCAGCTGAAACCCTGCTCTTACAAGACAAGAAGATGTAATTAAAATCTTCATTGAAACAGGATCATCAGCCGTGCATCATGCCTCTATGATGCAAAACAGGGTTGCTACTAACACACACACACACTCGCTGTGTAACCTACCCTGACATGAGCATCCCCTGTGTTGCATTTTTACATGCACAGTTATATATTTGTTCCAACAGCCATATTTATATTCTTGTTTAAACTTTCATTTACAATCTCCCTATTTTGTTGTTGAGTTGAATGTTTATCTTTACCCCTGACTTACCCTCTTAGCACAAAATGAGAACCCCACCATTTTCCAACTTCTTCCCAGAGAGCACTTGTGATTCGCTGATTGCAAACACTCCCCTGGTTCTTTTATAGGCCAGATATAGAGGCCTATGTGTTCAAGTGTGTTATTGTACTGAAATTCAGAATTCCTCTTTCATACAACTTTGATGACATTGTAGTGGACTACTGTTGCATTCACATCTCTTGTTCTTCAGCAGTTGCATTGCTGTTTACCTGAGAATCAGTTCATCACATAGTATGAAGATGATCATCTGTGATTTTTAAACATTTTGACAATTCTGCTGTGTTCACAGACAATAAAAAGGTCTGCTCTCCCTCCTGGTTATTTAAAACATATCACATATATATCATGTAGATATCATATGAATTGTAGCCTAATTAGTCTGAAAATGTCCAGAATTCAAGTTATAGTTTTGAGAAGTGTATTAAATGTTTTTTTTCTTTCTATCCGTTAAAAACATGCAACGCTTCCTCCTAATTCAAAAATCAAATGACCAACATTCCACATTACATACTTAGTATATCTTTGTGATTAAGGCCAATAAATTATTTTGCTGTTATTAAAAACTGCACTAGACTCCAATTAACACTTGAATAAAAGTGTTAAAAAATCTTAAAACAATTCTACTGAAGGCATTTGAAACTCTGTTTGCATTTCATTGCATTTCTTTACTTGTTCCATGAAGAGAATTTCTTTACGAAACCTAAAACTTTTGATGTTTTTTGATTCCAATATTGTAATGATACCTCTGTGTGTGGGTTGAATCGAGTGTTTGACAATATAAACGGCTGCTAAAAAAAAATTGAAACAAAAAAGCGTTTAGCCTAAAATTTGGTTTGACATAAATCATAGAAGATTAATTAAAAGTCAATATAAAAGCTAAACATAAATGTCAACTTCCATAATTGCCTGAATTGTGAGCAAAGTTATATTTTCAGTCTTCACAGATAACATTTATCTAGTTTTTGAATCAGTGTGTTTTTCTTCTATTTATGATATTTAAAGATATTTAAACCTGTAGTGAAGCATATAATATTTAACTGATGTGAAAGCATGACATCCCTGAAAGTGTTGACAGTTTGGCATATGGAACAATCAGAAAAGCCCATTAATCCTCATTGTTTCTGGCCCATTGAATTATCACCTCGGGTTGTCGGATCCTTAGACTAAATCTCTGTGCACTTAATGGACTTTACACGTCCACAGCACGCACGTGTCTATGTTATGCAACGGGTTGGAGCATGCTGGGAATTGTATTGTTTTTAATGTGTTTTTACAGGATGTAGAAGGTGTAAACACCTGTGAGGTACAGCGAAAAAAAAACAGGTCTTTAGATGTTTTGATTAAGATAAATTGTATTTAAAATAAAAACCCTTTTATTATATTTGGGACAGTTTTGTGGCGTATAGGTGTTGCTCAGTAACAGACAATATGCCCCTGTGGGTTTGCTGGTTAGCTTAACTAAGATAAATGACCTGTACATGTGAGAGCTGAGTTTCCTGTTACTGTACCAAAGGGCGCTATTCGAATATACTGAGACTGGTTTTATTAGTTGTTTAAAAGAAATTGGACGAGGGCTGTGAAATATCTGTTTTTTATTGTTTATATTCAGACGGTATAGAAATACTATATTCCAGCAGCTTTGACTTCACTGTAGTAATTGCTTTTTTACATTTCTCTTGCCAGAGGCAGAAAAGTATTTTGGTCAGTGTGAATATTTACAGTATTTCCTCCGGTCTCTGTCTGGCTGTGCATGGAGTCGTTTACCTCCTTTGCATCAGGTTTGATTGTTTTTTTGATTAATCTGGGATTCTTTATGCCCATGCCATTGCTCACAATGACCACTGATGGTGTGAGTCTTGACTAGGAACTGTGGAGTATCAGGATGCTACATCTAATTCCATTACTACTGTGGTGTTGGTTGCACCAAGGGACAGATGCCACCAAATGTATCATGTACCAGGCATTGTTATCGCCTCTCTCTGAAAACTCTTTTGAACTTTTTATATTTAAAAAGAGTTCTAGTGGCCAGACCACCTGAACTGCTGAAGTATTATTGTCAAACAATGCAACATCATGAAACAAGGAAAGGGGAAAGACAAAACAATGCGCCCCAAATTTAACATTGTGTCCGCCAAAACCTCTGACAGACTCAACAAAGGGAGAATATTCACATTCACCAAATTGATATTTACTTTAGGGCCATTGTTTTTTAAGGTGGCATTGTATTGTAAAGTGTTTTATATTTTCCACCCACTGTTATACTCAAGGATTTTTATTTTCACTTTTTTCGTTCATTTAAAAGTGGCGAACAATCAAAAATGCAGAAGAGTGCAATTCAATGACGGTCACAACAACAGATGAGGCGGAAAAAACGTCAGTTTTTGATTCCCCTCTTTGTATATGGACGTCATGTAAGCATGCAGGACAGGACAACATCCTTCAAACAGGTAAAAACAGGACACACACAAACCAGTAGGACATTCTTATTGCATGTTGTGCTAATATGGTCGCCAGCTCATGCTTATCCTCTGATGTGTGGATGTGGATTAACAGTAGGTCATGGAGAGAGGTGTAAGTATTTCACAACAACCAAACGGCTTTACTCATTGCCTTTGTTTTAATTATTCCCGGTCCTTTATTTCATCGCTGCCAGCGAGCAACAAAAGTCAGTTGAATTCCCGAATGAGTTGGGCAAGCACACAAAATTTCCTTGTTGCATTTTTCTGTTCTTTTAATTAATAGTAACAGTTAGCTGGTGGGATTTGTGGTTTTTGGGACTTTGTTGTGCAGAGATGTGTGCACCAATGGAGTATAAGGGGAAAGGTTCACACAAACAATTTCAACAATGTTTGATCTGTAATTCAGGTTGTGACTTTTTTTTCATGTTTTTTTTTTTTTTTTGGTGTCATTTTTAAATGAATATATAATTCGATTGCCACAGAGTGATCCACTATCGGGACCCACTTTTTGTTTTATGATGTGTGGAAATATGTTGTAGGGTATCAGAGCTATAGACTTGTTCTCTAAGTGCGTCTGATCCATCTCAGTTTGTATGTGTGCTGGATTAGGATGGCTCAGGACAGATTAGTTAATTATAGACACCTGCTGTCTAAGCGTGGTGTGTGTTGTCAGGTGTTGCAGCATGAGGTCGACTTGGTGCTGAGGGGAGAAAAGGAGGAGCCAGGTGTGAAATTGCACGGACGAATGCTTTGCCATGTGCTCTTAGATTGTCTCTCCTCTCCCTGTCCAAGCTCTGAGAGCAGCTGGTTAATGGAAATCTTTACACAGACTTTACAGATATAAAGTGTCATCTACTCAACACCTATTTCCTAAAGCAGATATATGATATTTTAGTAGTTGAGTACCCTGCAATCAGACAGCTGGAATTCAATTGATTCTGACCAAGTAACTTTTTGATTCCCACGTTACGGAATAAAGCCCCATTTTAACTGTCAAAATGTTAAAATGGCTCCAATGTCATCACGCACACTTTAGTAATCATCTTGTCCACATAAAAAAACAGTCACCCCAACAGCTCATTAAAGCATAAATGCTGCCATGGCAACGCCATCACAATGACTACATGTACAATGGCCATGTCACCTTGTGAAACTAAAAGAAGCCATGGCCACGCGCTCAGTGACTAAGCAGCACCAAACAGCTGCGTCTCTACAAATACTTCAGATCAAAGCCTAACTGGTTGCTGCTGTTGCCATGCGAAGTTTCCGCTGAATGATTTTGGAAACAGTACACAAGATCTTGTGCAGAGCAGCACGAGAGAAACATCCTGGGTAATATTACTGGGAAACAACAAGCATACAAAAATCATGAAAAGTTCATATTTGCTTTTTAATTTCAAATTATCAAGTTATCTCAGTTAGTCCAATGTTGGTACAAGCTGAGGAACAAAACTGATAGAAGCAGCGTGCATGCCAAAACCTTCTTAAAAATCCATGTTGTGTGTAATAATTATGACAAAATCTTACCCAAATATAAGCCATAATTGATGATTAAGTACTCAAAAGTGTGTCAAGGAAACAGCTGCAATCAGCTTTTCCTTTTGCTCTCGTAATCAATTTATCTTTGAAGTTTTTTGTGTTTAATTTGGCAGTTCTTTTTTACAGTGAACATCACGCTTACCATAATTGACAACCTGACATTAGCTCTCAAACATTATGAGCAGATGAAATTTTTTATTTTAATCTTATGGTGAAATTGAAGACGAAAGGGAATATATTTTTCAGAGCTCATCACCTCCAAACAGCACACGCCTAGTTTCTTATTTAAGACCATCGATCGTTTCGTCGAACGTGGTTCTCTTGGTGTCCCTATTACCTCAAATGCAGACTGTGAAAGGTTTGATTGAGAAGAGACGATCGAAGTCTCATCCACCAACTTCTGTATTTGACTTATTTTGCTTGTTGTTAAAGAAATTTCTACCAGAAACAAAACACAAGACTATCACCAGATTCTAGATAGTGTAGTCCCTTGCCTGTTTTCAATCATCAATAGTTCTTTCTCTCCTGGATGTGTTCCTGATTATTTTAAGACTGATGGTGTCCAGCCATTTCTCAAAAAAACTGGTTGTGCTCTGTCTGACCATAGCAATAATAGACTAATTCCTCAGCTTTCCTTTCTATCGAAAATCCTAGAGAAAATTGCCTGAAATCAATTGTTGGAAGTCTTGATTGATAATAATATTTTTGAGAAATTTCAATCAGGTTTTCAGACAGAAACACACCACAGAGTCTGCCCTTTTGAGAGTTATGAATGATATCTTGAAGGATGATTCAGGTGAACGCTCAATGTTGGTACTTGCCTGATGCTAGTGCCACTTTTGACACAGTGGATCATGGCATTATTTTTGACAGGTTGAGAACATGGGTTGGTATTTCTGGGGCTACCCTCCAGTGGTTCTCTCCACACTTTTCTAGCAGAAAATTTCTTGTGTCTGTTGATAGCATCACCTCCTCTCAAGCATTACGAATGAATGGTGTGCCGCAGGGTTCCATTATAGGACCTATTCTATTTTTTTTAGGCTATTTACTCCCTTTGGGCCATATTATCAAACAGGATAATATTTTCTTTCTTACTATGCCGATGATACTCAGCTGTACTTGTCATGCAAATCTGAATTACCATCTGAAGTTATCTTCCCTGCATAACTGGCAGTTTTTTTCCAAAACAGAAATGCTCAAGGGCCCTGAGTGCACTTATGGCCAGGTTCTGCCTGCTCTTGGCACTCTAGCTCAACAAGTTGTTCCCACTGTTAAGAAACTTGGAGTTATTTTAGATCAAAACCTCGCTCTCGTGTTCCCATCAGCTCACTTGTGTTTTTTCCTCTTCAGAAAATGTCTAGACTGAGATCTATTATTGATTTTAATGACCTTTTAAATAATTATTTTTCGTATTTTTACTTTTCATTTGGATTTTTGTACTGCTGTGTTAACATTCCTTTTTAAGGCAATGAGCTACCTGGCTGAGCTTCTAAATTATACCTCGCAAGCATATAACTTGAAATCCTCTGACAAGGCGCTCTTAAGGTCCTTTTTTGCTGAAGGCAAAGAGTGACAGAGCTTTTACTGTTAGGGCTTCAACCTTTGGGGAACCTTTATCTGTTATGTATTTCATCTGATCATCGATTACAAAATATGTCACTTAGTAAGAAAGTAAGAGGGTCATATGTTCTCAACAATGTTCTCAGGTCTATAGAGGGCTCTATTAGCAGAAATTAAATTAAGTATCCATAAATATATTTTTATTAGTGTATAATCACCAGAAAACAAGAATGTTTTTGTTACCTTAGAATGAGCCTTTTATATCTAGATGCCGCAGGTCCTCTTCAATAGAGTCCACCGTGTTGAACCGCCATGTTTCTACTGGAGCCTAGAACAGATAAAACAAACACTAGCTCTAGATAGGGCTGTTTTTGCTTTCACTCAAATCCAAGCCACCATGGTTTCCCCTTCACACTATCACTAAATGTATTAAATTGTTGAGTAGAACCAACAAGCAGCACGCACCCTTGGTAGCGCACGATTTCACACTCTCACCATCATGACACCAATCTGTGTTAGAAATTAATTATGGGCTGCAGCTACTGACAACGTCCCCAGTGATTGTGTTTAGCCAAGGTGTTTTAAAACTCCTGGCAACTTTTTTTGAAAGGCCTGTACAAAATAAAAGCTCTGCAAACGATGCACTTCGTGGCTCTTAGTAAGCATCTGTACTTAAATTCTGCAACTCAGCACGTGGATGCTTAAAGAATAATATAAATATGCATTGTTTTTTTTTTTTAATTTATGAAATCTACTAAGCTGTTTGAAATACCCCAACATGATAGGGCCCAGTCAAAGAACATAACTCTTACAACTCAACAATTTTTATTATTATTATTATTATTATTATTATTTTCACTCAGTCAGGACCTTCCCCAGAGACTTATATCTTTGGACATCCAAAGCAATGTAAATCATTCCCTCTGGAAGAAGAAGTAAACAAACAAAGCTCAGTAAAAAGAAAGAAAAAAAAAAGACAGCAACAAGGATTTCACTCCTTTGCTAATCTTAGCAGGTTGACTCCACCCTTCGTGTCTGGGAGACTCCTGTCAGACCTCCAGGTTAGTCAGTTTACCTTTACACACCTCCCCACAGCTGAATGAGCAGGCATCTGTGATTGTGGATATACATCTAATGCTGAGGAAGAAGTGATTTTTTTTTTAAGGACTGAAGAGACCTTTCTGAAGGATAAAAGACTTTTTGGAGGTTCTGACTGGATTTACTAATGCATAAGCCATGAATCTGTTATTTTTTTCACTGATGCGGATGGCTGTGTAGTAGCTCTCCAAAAGTACACTTTCAAGCAACCTAAAAAAAAAAACAACAACCGGTAAGCATTATTAGTAGCACGTAGTGATGTGGTAGTGATTTATGAAGTGAGTCATGAAAACAATGGCATTGAAGAGATGCCATCAGCATAATGTTCAGTAGTTTCTGTGCAGATTTCCCTTGAAACTTAAAAGATGCATCACTGATGCTAAAATACCTATGTCTATAACTGTCTATAATTATCCAGAAATAACTGCTGTAAGGGTAACTTCTATCTGTAGTAATCCTGTGGATGATTAATGGAGTTAATGTGATGTTCTTCAGATTATTCAGTGTTCTGTACAGTTCTGTCATTTTATTTATTTATTTTTTTTGCATCAGCCTCACCACCAGTGTTGTGTGACTTTTAATGGTAAGAGCATAAAACTGAAAAAGGGTGAGGGTTATGTTTTCCAAACATTTTCTTAATTGCCTATTCATGATGAGTTTTGGGCCTTAAATTATTTGTTCAGTGCTTTTGGAGTATTAAAAAGTTCACATTAAAGTTTGGTGTTCAGAGTAATCTCCTGCATAACAGTCATCAGGTGGGTGATGGTGACACCTTGACTTTTCCTGGGAAGCCCCTTTTCTGTTGCATAACTCAATCACTTGTGTGCTGCAGGTGCTAATTTTATCCTCTTTAAAAGGCTTAAGTCTCATTAATGCTAGCAAGCGAGAGTGCATCAGACAGCCCTGATTGACTTGGCAGTTGCTCTGTCCTCACCTTGCATGTTCTCTGTTCCATTTTCATGTCTTGTGCAGAAAGTAATTCAAATATTGAACTACCATTCATTCAAATCCATTATTGAACGCGAGAAGAAGAGTACATTATGTTTCCATACTGCCTGTAATTAGGGCTTTATCTCCTCTCTGCACTGTGAATTGGTTTTTCTGGAGGATTTTTCACTTAATCCAAAACCTTTGCTGAGAGAAACTGTAGCATTTTTCTGCTGCGTTTGCTGACAGCATTAATATTCCAGGTGTTCAAGTCATGAAGGTCGAGAGTGTCTAAATGACACGGGCATTTCGCCGTTACATAACTGTGCACGTCGGTGCTCTACAGAGGATTTAAAGGCTGCACAGGGGAGAGCTGATCTTTAAGTCAAAGAGGCTTTACGCCAGACCACAACAAACCTAAGATACCTGTTGCTTCAGTGATATGATGAAGCACTAAGATGAAGGAATGGGTGGTAGGATCGCCGATCATTATCTGAAATTAACTTCTTCTAGCAATGAAAACACCTGGAAACTCACTGAAAACACAAGGCCAAATCAATGACCATACAACACAAACATATATATTTATTTAAAGTAGCCATTATGCATGTCCTTATAAAACTTTACACCCAGGTTTCACTCCTTATATTTTCTTCAGCTCAGAAATAGAATATCTCAAATTATCATAAATTACTTATGCAGACGCTCAACAGAAGCAGCAGCAGAGAGGAGGACATGAGTAACAGCTGGTGTTCTGTTTATTCATATGTGTAGAGTAAAAACTGGAATAATTTGTTTAAAATGCAGATTATAAACAGGCTCTTTATTGATTCTGCACTAATTGTTCGGGAGTCAGTCACTAATTATGAGGCCATCTGCAAACTTTTTTTTTTTTTTTTTACAAATTTGCATGCATTAAGAATGCAGAGTATGCAGAATTAATTGTGTTTAATCATTTGTGAATGTGCCCCCATTAGTTACTCAATGACACAACGACAACGACACATAGTAATATTGTGAATTGAATTAATAATGCAAATTTTTCAAATCGCCTAAAATACATAGCAGTTGTTGCCCCCTTTTCTCCCCAGTTTGGAATCACCAATATGTATGGTGCAGTCATGCCATTGCTAACTCTGCTGTTTCCCAGATGAGGGTATGGACAGACATGTGTTTCTTTCAGTGCTCTCACTACCCAACTAGCTATTGGGTATAGGGTATACTGCGTGGGAGGTTCACGGTATCCCCCGACGTCCAACTCGTCTCTGTGCATGTACCCTGAGCAATCAGTAGAAGACTACATTGCAGTGACAAGAAAGGCATGTTGACTTTGTGAGCCCTATATACCTACATCCCACTCTTTTCTAATTTATGCATGTGACTTATAGAGGTTGTCTCAGCAACAGGTGGCTGTGCATAAACCTTACTATTTGTTCCACACTAATAATGGAATGCATCTATTAGCAGGTATTTGTAATCAAAACCTTTGTAATCAAAAAAACCCAGTCCCAGTCATTCATATCAGATTTTCTTCCTTCTGTTCTTCTTTCAGTGCCAACAAAATGCAGAAGCAAGTGGAGGTCAGGATGGACGAGAGTCACCTGGAGCCCAGAGTGGACATTCCTGAGAGTGCATGCAGCTCTCTGTGTGATAAAATCATGAAGAACATGGTTCTCACTCTCACAATCCTCGGTACGTTTTTGGTCCTGCCACTTCCATCCAAAAATCGATCTATTTTCTATTCCCGTTTATCCTCTTCAGGGTCTCAGGTGGGCTTGAGCCTTTCCCAGCATGAATTTGACAAAAAAAGCATGTTACACTCTGGATCGGTTGTTAGTCCATCAACTGTACACACTATAGCACATTCAGGCAGACAGGCACATCTTACGGGCAATTAACCTTGCCTGCAAGTCTTTGGACTGTGGATAAACCTGGAACATCAGGAGAAAATCCACTGACACACGAGGAAAACATTCAAACCTCAATCAGGAAGAGCCCGCTCTTTCAAATATGTATTCCTGCTGAGAGGCAATAAAGCTCACCACTCAGCCCGACATGAAGCAAACACAATTCACAATATACCATTTAAATATGAAATGGTTCACAGCTTCTTTCTTGATGTTATAATAAAGCATTTTAGCAAAGGGAAGGAGTTTTATGATATTCATTCTTTGGGTTCATATTTAATTTAAATTACACTGAAAATACATTAGAATAAAGAGAGGAGCAACTGTACTTTTAATATTTAATTTTAATGTACCAGAGGTAAACTAAACAAATAAGCTGTGCTGTTTTCAACATTATATTTTCATTCATATTTTTCTATATCTGTTGACAGATGTGCAGTAGTTGTGAAAACATTCGGACCATTATATTTTCTCAGTGTCATGAGTCACACATGTGCACAATTATCACGGCATGTATAGCTGACACCGCAGCACTGTAACAGACAGATGACAGGTTGTGATGTTAATAAAGACAGCAAAACATGGGTTTATCTATCACAGATGTTGGTTCTTGCTCACCATTGGTATGTCAGGGCTCAGAGTCACCAGGCTTTGTGTTTGATTTGTGTTTTTCCATCGGCTCAGGCGTGTTTCTGGGCTCCATCGCTGGAATGCTGCTGCGGCACATATCGCCTCTCCCTCCTGATGTTATTATGATCATCGCCTTCCCTGGGGAGATCCTAATGAGGATGCTGAAGATGCTTATTCTGCCTCTTGTGGTTTCCAGTCTGGTCACAGGTGGGTGAGGTACAGTAGCTGCTGCAAATGTTCTGCTCAATTTGCTGACAACTGTCCTGAAATGAGGTCACATTGTGCGACTTGTTGCTACCTGGAAGCAACAGGAGAGGCGAGAGAGTGGGCGGGTTTTTTCAGACAATTTGTGTATAGACAAGATCTGTGTGGAGGCCGGGTGGCACACAGACCCAAGTATACAGATGTTATTGTTTTTCCACATTCCAAACTGTTTTTTTGTGAAAACACAAGTCTCCTAGTAGTTCGAAAATAAAACTAGGACCATAAAATTAATCAATATAGGCATAGTTATGTTAGGTTGCCTATATGCGAGTCTCAATTTGTGAACTTTCATTTTCAAGAAGCAATGAAATGTTGCAATCGTCGTTTCCAGTAAGTCCCCAATTGCCGTACTCAAAATAAGGCAGCACTACACTGCTGAAATTAACGCACTACTCCAGGAAGTACATAGTGTACACAGTAAAGAAGTGTACTAGCTGAAGTATCCAAAATGAGACACAGCAATAGCTTTGGATACAGTCCCTAACTGTTAATCAGCATATAAAAGCACTTTTTTGATTAAAAAGTAGAAGCCTTTACGAATATAACAACATTATAACCTGAAGATAATATTAAATCCTAATCATTGCTTATAGCACAGTGTGCAGACGCATTTCTAATATTGTCTCCCCCAAACCGAGTAGCACACATCTTCTAGCAGGCCTTCCTTACTAAACTCAATTACCCTCAGTAAACAGTTCACATACTGAAGACTGCTGTTATTCATCATGTGCTGTTCAGGGAAGTCAAGAGATCTAGTCTTTCCACAAGTCAACATATAAACAGTGCTACATTAATTTGCTGTCAGACTGCATAATTAAAAAACTGAATTCAAAAGATACGTCCAATTGTCTAACTAACTGCAAATGTGTAATTAAGTTTCTGACTGAGTCATCTCAATTTGGAAGCAACTGATGTGGAATTTATGGGTGCACAGTTTGTTTTTCCAATATATTTGCACAATATGTCCTCACAGACAAAACAGTCACAATCACAACACCAGCACCTCTTATCTAAATGAGGTAAGCCTTTTGTGTGGAGGCTTCACAGTTGAAATGCTGCAAGTTCTGACTGGAAGCAACTGTTTGGAGAAAGGAACTGATCAATCTAATTGTAAAGTTATTTCATAAGTACTTGGAGAAGAAATCAGATCTACTTTATAAAAAAAATCTTGATGTTCAACTCTTATATTTGTTTGCTGTCAATACTATGCCAACAGGACTAGCCGGTTTGGATGCCAAATCCAGTGGCCGCTTAGGCACCAGGGCCATGGTGTACTATATGTCAACGACGGTGATCGCAGCCGTCCTGGGAGTGGTGCTGGTGCTGCTCATCCATCCTGGGAACCCCAAGCTGAGGGCTAATCTTGGACAGGGAAAGAAGAACGACGAGGTGTCCAGCCTTGACGCTTTCTTCGACCTCATCCGCAATCTTTTCCCAGAGAACTTGGTGCAGGCGTGCTTTCAGCAGGTAGGAGTCTCACAGAAGGCTTTTTAACCCAGCATAAAAAAACCCAGTCTGATTCATATGTGGAAGGCTCCAACTGTTTGTTCTTTTCTTTTGCTTCTTGTCCAGATCCAAACAGTAGTTACCAAAGTACCCGTGCCCACTAACAGAACCAAAGCACCTCCGCAGTTTACTGTCAAAAGGGCACTTCAGTTCAAGAGTGGGATGAATGTCCTGGGTAGGTGAAAAGTTTGGAAACACACCCACTGCAGAGCCAAAAAAGAAATAACCGTTGCTGAAGAAAAACCCAAGTCTTATTTTCAGTTATATAATGACTAGAAAACATACAAACACCAATGCTACACCATCAGATTTATTAATAGAAAATCTCTGCCCGCTGCATCTGGATCTGTCTCAAAGCCTACATGTATATGTAGTAACAGACTTATTTAGTTATGGTATTATTGTGGTAGGTGTTTTAAGTCCAGTGAGTTCATTACTTCATGAGAAAATGACTATATCCATGCCAAAGCTCATCACTTATTGACTCATGGTTCATTTTTGTGACATTCTGCCAATAGACAAACTAACAAACAAAGCCAAAAAGCATGAATGAATTGAAATGTCCCTTTTTACCACCTATATCATCTAAGTACCAAAACATGCACATTTCCATCTTACTTTCAATGACTGATTAAGAGTGAGAGTGAACTGGGTATCGTTCTACTATATTCAGTTCAATAGGCTTATCCAAGACTAATTTAACATCACTGTATTCTGCATCCTGCAGGTTTGATTGGATTCTTTGTTGCTTTTGGAGTTATTATGGGGAAAATGGGAGAAAAGGCCAAACTGAT
The DNA here is from genome assembly GCA_033000465.1 of Sciaenops ocellatus. Classification (NCBI taxonomy): domain Eukaryota; kingdom Metazoa; phylum Chordata; class Actinopteri; family Sciaenidae; genus Sciaenops; species Sciaenops ocellatus. The sequence goes on along the minus strand of CP136888.1, from coordinate 28,531,638 downwards.
GTTGGAGTTTTTCAACGTCCTGAATGATATTGTCATGAGGCTCGTTGGCGCAATTATGTGGTAAGTGTTCCACATTCAGTTACACTGCCAAACCATTTCCCTGGTTTGTTCTTTTCATGAAAATGATATTGATTTAGAGAATCCCACAGCTAATATACTACATATTTATATATTGAAAATATTAATAATATACCTGCTTTTACACGTGTAAAAGTAATCCTGAGCACAAACATATCCTGTGTCTATCTTCAGGTACTCCCCTCTTGGTATTGCCTGCCTTATCTGTGGAAAGATCATCTCCATCGCTGACTTGGAGATGGTTGCGAGGCAGCTGGGGATGTATATGATCACTGTCATAGTTGGTCTCATCATCCATGGAGGCATATTCCTTCCGCTGATATATTTTGTGATAGTAAAAGAAAATCCCTACAAGTTCTTCATGGGAATATTCCAAGCTTGGGTCACGGCACTTGGAACAGCGTCCAGGTATGAGTGATTTCAGCCTTCGTTATTGTTTTTCTAGGATTATCTGATGCTGGTAAACACAGTGTGACTGTCTCTAATTTGGGTTTCCTCTCTAATGTGCTGCATATTGTTGTGAATACTCAGATTCCCCCTTTTCACCCTTTTGTAACTGGGAAGTAGTCCTGCCAGCAATGTCTTCTCACTTTGCCTCAATGTGGGATATCTTTCCTTTTGTTTTATTAATGACATAGACGCACTCTTTCTCCTCCTGACTTTGTGACCTCAGTTCTTTCATGCTGTCACTCCTACACCATCTTGGAGTAACACTTATTAATTATCAGACAAAGCATACAAAACAGCTGCTTTTCTCTCTCTGTTTTCTCTCTGAATTCAAACTAGTTTGTGTTTCTTTGGTGAAGTTAAACTAATCAAAGCCTTAGCCTACACAAGTCTATTTTAAGAAACAAATTAAAATTTAATAAACTACCAGAGTGGATTTATTTAAGTAAGAAAAGAGGAATAACTTAATTAAGTTTAAAACTATTGCAATAGAAATAGTGACCCAATCAGATGAATTAACACAGTCTATAATTTGTTGTTGGGTTCTTTATATATGTAAGTTTTTGGGTGCAGAGTTTGCAAGGTGACTCACTCATTGCACGCTCACTGAATGCTATTTGTGACTCTAATAATAAAGCATTTTCTTCCTGTTTTTTTTCCCGCAGTGCCGGTACCTTGCCCGTCACGTTCCGATGCTTAGAGGAGAACCTGGGAATCGACAAGAGAGTAACACGTTTTGTCCTCCCAGTGGGCGCCACCATCAACATGGACGGCACAGCGCTTTATGAGGCTGTGGCTGCCATCTTCATTGCTCAGATGAATGGTATTGAGCTCGACTGGGGCCAGATTGTTACTGTCAGGTGAGAATGTGGCTACAGAAAGATATCACAACACATTTGCAAGGTAACATTTTGGTAATAAAGTAGCCAAATTCTTCCAAACATGGGTTTAAAGCTGCCTGAGTGAAAGAATGACTATCCTTATTTCAAATGAAATTTTTCCACATAAATCCGGTGAAACATGCACACAGTAAAATGTTTTTAAATCTCAGGGATCTTTCTTTTATTTTCAGAACTTAGAGGGTTGTATATGCCAATTTAAGTTCAATTTGAGATGTCTTGATTATAATTAGTAACTACATACACACCCTAGTTTATCAGTAAATTCAAATATTTATTGGACATCATTCCATTTCCATTATTAAAACAGTCACTGAATGTTAAAAGTGAATCTTTGTTATGTTGGAGCCCATGGTTTGTCCTTCCTATTGAGAGTTGAACTTTTCTCCTATTCAGTATGACGGCCACCCTAGCCAGTGTTGGAGCAGCCAGTATTCCCAGTGCTGGACTTGTGACCATGCTCCTGATCCTCACGGCAGTGGGGCTGCCCACTCAGGACATCAGCCTCCTGGTCGCTGTCGACTGGCTGCTGTAAGTTCAACATCAACACAAATGCTATCATTCAAAACATAAAGACACATTCCACCACAATTTATAATTTAAACTTTACAATCAAACGTTTTTCATTGCGTATCTAATGTTTTTATCTTCTCAAATCCCTAAAGGCCAAATTCCACAGCACTTGTTGGTCACAGTCTAACAAAATCGATATTTTCTTCCTTAAGAATGTGGCATCATCTCAATCAGACTGGGAAATTAGAGAAAATTACAGACTTATCATGCTCACTAGATTTTTAATTGAATTGCAGATATTCATGGGAGCTTCAAAGCAGAACTCTGCCTACCTTCTTCATTGCCCTCCCAGGATGTACAACTCCAGCTTTCTATTGCTTTACACTCTTAATGATTTCAATTGCATTAACATTCAATCCAACACCCTTTCTCCTTTAACATCTTAAGATCATTTCACTTTCTAATGAGGCGCATATGTATTTTATCTTTTTTTTTCTTTCTTTCTTTCCAGGGCAGCCCATTCATACGTGTAGTTTTTACACTGTAGAGCAGTAGAAGCCAAAGTTGCATTAAAACAGATGCTTGACTTTCATTTCAATGTACATGTTTTTGCTGGTGGGTCTCATTATGAAGGGAGAAATGCATGTTCTCTAACATATGTTTTGGGGGTGTAAACATTCCTTGCTGTGTGGCTTTGATAACTTTTCTGGAGATGTAGAGTTTTGCTCTCTTTGCGCCCACCCGCTGACGTCATTGTGTTGATTCTACAGTGTTGAACTACAGTACATAATCCACTTGCAAAAAGACAAAAAAGTGCTGGCACTTTCTTGCTTTGTTGGCAGTAAGGCATAAATTAGTCAACTGGGAATGAGCTGCTTGTCCTCTTGTTAACTAATAGATTCAAATGTATTGCAGCTGAATATCAGTGAAATTCTCCTCCCCTGGATGTATATTCTGCTTCAATAAGGACATCCAAACCGGTGTTCCTTTAAAAGAAAAGTGAAGACAAAGACACTTGTCCTGGCTCTTTGCTGTTCTCTTTTTCTTTCATGAATGAATTAAATTCCACTTTTCCTCTTCGACATGCAGGGATCGTTTCCGCACATCAGTTAATGTGGTTGGGGACTCCTATGGAGCGGGTATCGTGTACCATCTTTCCAGGCACGAGCTTGACTCCTACGACTCTAACCAGACCCGGATGGATGACTTTGAGATGGCAAAGACTCAATCCTTCTATGAAAATAACAGCAACCAGAATGTATACGCTCACCACAACTCAATCTTGATAGACGACTGCAAGGTACATTTCACGTTAACGGACATAGAGACTTGTATGTAGAGAATCCTTCCCCCTCTCTTGTGTTTGTGTTCGTCTTTTTTCCTGTCTGTGTTTCTTTTCCATGTGACTTCTTATACCGGTGTATTTGTGTCTATGTGGATAGTATCTGTCATAATTTAATTGAAGAAAATGTTTTTTTTTTTAAAAGTTGCTCTAAAAAACTATTTATTTATCCACCTGTTAATGTGAATATGAAAAAGCAGTTTTTGTGATACCAAGTTTATCAAAATCAAAGTTGTTTTTTTATATTATACTTTTTTTTGTTTTTTTATCATCTTCAAAAACTCTGTTTTACTCTCATGAAATCCAAATGAAAGTGTTACTTTTTAAGCACCAACCATTCCTAATGCGTTGTTCTGTACCCAGTTATATTTGACTTGTATTTTGTTGTGGTATGTCTTGACTTTATTAAGAACACTGTTTTTTCTTTGCTCTACTTAATTGGACATGTATTTGTGGCAGGCCTGACCAAATTACAGTTTTTAATCATTGGCCATCTTTGGAAAGAGATTTTTTTAGCTGGTGGTATACATAAAGACTGCTGTTTCACCATGTTTCATCCAAAGTGATGCATATATTTATGAAATGCCTATCAAAGATAATTTCCTTTCAGTATTGTAGTTAGCTTTCTAAACAAACAAGAGCTAAATTGTTGTTATTTTTTAGATTATTTCACTTATAAAGTAGAATTTTGTTGATATTTCATTGTCTGTGTAATGCAACTTTGTATCTGATGCTAAAGTTGCATTCTGGTTATTTCGGTATTGTAATTCGGTTGGGCAGAGAATCCATAAAATACATGGCCAACTTTGAAAAACTATAAATATCCTTGTTTTGATGTAATCGTGCAACTGGCAAACCACAATGACGTGTAAACAGCATCACTGTATCAGTGTATAAGATGACATGTATTTCAGTGTTGGGGAGCCATACATTAACTGTACCCCAAGGTCAATGGTTTCTCTGCTCCCAACTGTTAACAGTTTGTAAATGATGGTGCCTTGGCCCCATAGTTAGATGTTCTTGATAATTACTTACAGGTCACGATGGGCACAAATGGCAAGACTGCAGAGTTCTCTCTTGTTGAGGAGGGACCATGGAAATGCGACTAAAGCAGATCCAGATGCTGCTGCGCCTTACCCTGAGTTCCAACAGCTTTTCATTTTCTGCTTACACAGCACAACAAAAAACAACAAAACTAACAAACAAAAAAAATCACATACAGAAAGAAGATTTTAAAAAAGAGAGAGTTAGCAGAGTCAACGTATCGCAAGAACAAGCATTCGGCCAATTTTTCAGTTACCCATCCGGGTAGCTTCTGGAGCAAACTACAGATGACTCAACAACTTGCATTAGATCTTGCATTTGCACTAACTAGACACAAACTGTAAAGAACTGGTGCATTTCATTCACTTTTTGTACAGAAGAATAAATCATTTGGTTGACAACACTCAGGGCCTTACTTGGTACTGCTGCAAGCTTCCTGTTCTGTCAACTTACGCAACATCTCATTCTTCTTTTGTATCGAAGCATTTTCTTTGTAACTAAAAGGGCAGAGAGATGATGGTTAGATGATGGCCTTGCCAGTTAAATCTTATACAAGGATGAAGTGAGAGATGATAGGAATGTTGGAAATCAACTCAGAACATATGAAGAAAGTCAGCTCATTGGAATTTGCCAGATAATACTGAATGGTAGTCCCTATCAATGGCATGCTCTGTCCTCTTATGAAATGTCTGTAACCACCAAAGGTTCTAAATAATGCAAACTGGATTGATGAGAACGGAACATTAACTGAGTGAAACAGTGCTGTGTGTGGTATTATGATCTAAGTGCAAGGTGGTTAAACACTGCATTACCTTTGACTGCTTGACTTATGGGATTACACCCTGATGTCACACACATGGTTCGAGCCTAAGAAGCAAAGCTTAGGACTTAAGAGGAGAGCATGTGCCATCTAAATGTGGCAACAAACAGTACAGGATGTGTTGCAGAGAGCCGTAAAGCAGAAAATAGAGTAAGTGAAGGGTGCCCTCCCAGTTATTTCTTTATTATTTTTTGTATGTTCTTTATGAGTTAAGCATTGTTCGTAGTCAAAAAGTATGCCTGTGTACTGGAATTTATGTGTGTTCATGTGTGTTTCTGAGAGCAAGAGAGGAAGATTAACAAGGAAAAACAAAAGTTGGCGGTTCAACCGGAGAGTTGAGTGGGTTGGTCTTAAACTCTCAGCAGGCCAGTGCATTGCTCTGTCTTTTATTTCAAACTGTTTATATCTTTGCTATATGACAACCTTGCCTTGATGATGTCAACTGCAGAGTGCAGTCGGTGTGATGACAAACACATTTCAGGATAAAAGTTCAAACTATTAATTTCAATAGAATATTGGGACTCACATTTTAGAAGAGGAAGTAAAATGAGGTAGTATTTCCACCTACTCGCTTTACTACGCTCAGAACGAGGATGGCTGGGCCTTCCTCACATGTCATTACTTAGATTATGCAGCTTTAGATTTAGTTTCAACACAGTAAATTTAAACATAAATAACAGTGTTAATTAGCTACGGTAATGTCTGTTTAGCAAGTGCACACTAAATTCTGCCACCAGCGCTCACATAAATATAAAGCTGTAACAACAAGGTCATTGGATGTTGGCGGAATATGTGCATGTTCAACACTGTGTAGCATCTCTGTTCAAACCTAGGAAACAGGATTATTTATTTCTCTTTTCATATAAGCGACGGCTTATATATTCATGTTTAAAGTGCCTCCTTGCACTTTGTGTATATACTCTCTTTAGATAAAGTGTATAAATCAAATGTATAGAGTTTGACATTTTATGTAATCTGTCAGAATTGTTTTTGCTATGCTAAAGGTTTCTATAAAGACTATAACTATATATATGTAACAATGCTAGCACAATGTTAATGTTCATTTTATAGGCCACTAGATGTCTCAATAGGTTGTGAATTTAGAGTTATTTACTTCCAAACAATGGATTAAATTTATTTGGTTTGAGGAGAAACTACTGAGTTTCAAATGGTTGTCAGAGAAGAAAGCCCAATATTTTTCACTTGTTTAATGAGTGGATGCTATTTAAGGGTAATGAGCACATTAAAGGACCAGTGTGTAGGATTTAGACATCGAGTGTTGTAGTTGCTGATTGCAACCCCTTTGCCTCGCCTGTCACATGGAGAAACTACATTGGCCCAATGCGAAGGGCCCTATTAAGAGCCAGTGTTGAGTTTGTACATTCTGGGCTAGGTGGGAGTTCAACATGGCGGACTTACTGGAAGAGGACCTGCAACATTAAGTTTATTATACACTAATGCAAACATAGTTACGGGTATAATATTAAATTTTTTGACATATTCTGTAAATAGAAGCCACGAAATTTTACACACTGGACCTTTAAGGCATTTTCTATGTGCGTCAGATATTGGTGCTGGCAGCTACAGTACGTCTACATGTTGTGAGGCCTCGGCGAACCATCGAGTGTTTGGCTCAAGCACGGCCTTCCTTCAAAATGGAAGAGAGTCTTCCACAGTCATTACCAACATTCCCTGATTTATGTCAAAAATCCATCATCTATTTATTCATTACATCACTTTTCCATGTATTTTGTTTGTTATTGGGCCTTGATCTACATAAGCATAAGATTTTAGTCAGCTGGCCTCGTGTAGCAAGTGTTTTCTATGAGCATGTGAAATTGTACAATCTTTAGATAATAAAACTTCTATTTTCTATCTTTCTTTTTTGATTATACGCGCATATTGGTCCAAGAATGTGTTCAGCATTTTTCTTGTGTCTGACATTCTTTGTAATGAAAAACTTCTTTTGACTTTGACTAAATGCAAGCAGGGACACAAGGACTGAATGCACTTGTACTAAATAAACTCTAACAGTGCACTAAGATATTTGTCAGGCAAATGGACTTAATGTGTGTAAATGTTTTAATACTGTGTAAATATGAATGAAAACAAATAAATGTTTATTGATGAGCTGCCGTTGTGTTTATTTCTGAGACAAGGGCAGATGCGATACAGCATGAGCATTCAGTAAGTGCACGTTGCAAGCAGATGAAGTGCGGTGTAGGTCGCCAAGGGAAGCTAATGAGTTAATGGGCTGTGCACTATTCAGTACAGAGCTTCCACATTGAATGTTGGGAGAAAAAAAACCACCTTAATATAAGTTACAATCCACGACACAGTCTTCAATAATATTACTTACAAAAAGATTTAAAATAACATTACAATAAAGGTACACATTTTCACTAGAGCAGACATTTTCTTGTGTCCACAAACAGATGTGTGTGTTTAAAAAAGACATTAATTATTTACATTAAAAAAAAAACAGGAAATAAAACACTGTAAAAACTTTTCAACTGTTTGAAATAAAAGACATTTGTGTATCTTACCCGACAGTTAATAAAAGAGTTGATATGGCAATAAATACATCAACCAAATATTGCTGTACTTTTCAAAGTAAAGATATGACAGGAGTTTTTGAAAGTCAGACGTAAAAAACCAGGCCATGATTCTCATTCAGACTTGGCCTAGAACTGTGAAAGTCCACACAAACCTTTAGCTCAACAGCCACCGATAGTTTTGTTCCTCTGATGAAATTCATCTGCTTCAAACAGTCTTGTGGTTCAGTGGAGAGTCTCAAGCCTCCCAGAGGATCTGTTTCCAGACCTCAGTGTGATGAGTAGCTCTCTGAAAGCTCTTCCAGGGGGATGACTGTGTACTCTGCTGCCTTTCCGTTCTCCCTCGGATTGTCTTTGTGCAGGAATGTCTCCATCTCTAGCTCCCTCTGCTGGTTTGAGGAGTTGGTATTGGTCTCCAGTTGGGACGCTTGGCTTGGTCCATTCCACCTGCGAATTAAGGAATTGTGAGAATTTAATCCTATGCTTATAATAGTTATGGTAAAATATTTTATATACAGTTTTTTTTTCATATTTAATTCTTACTTGTCTCTTGTAGCGATGGCAACACAGAGCATTACCAGTGCTGCAACACCGACGATGAAACCAACAATGATGATCCAACCTGGACATATGGGAGAGAAGTTAATGAGATGACATTTATGCAGAAGTCTGGTATATCTCATTTTTGGGGATGTTGATTAATTTTTTAAATTTATTCGACTCACTTGGTGTACTATGTGCTGTGTTTTGCATCTCTGGTGCATTTCGTTGTTTGATGGGTTCATTTTTGCCATTCGGAGTTCTCGTGGTGGTTGTGGTCGTTGCCGTGGTTGTGGACTCCCCACTACCTTCAGAGAAGCTAGGGATTTGAGTGGTAGATGAATCTGAAATGAAGTCATGAATGTTCCTTGGCAGCGGTGCGAAGGTAGAGCTCTGAGCAGTTGTGGCTGTATCTTCATACATGATGGTCCCACTGCCATCAAGAACATTACTGTCTACGGGCTGGGCTTGGTTTAGCATGATTGAAGAGATAAAGTCAGTCTGGGGGATTTGAGTGGTAGATGAATCTGAACTGGAGCCTTCTGTGTCCATTTCCACTGTGGCGATAGAGCTGTGACCATGTGAAACACTCTGAGTTGTTGTATTAATGAACATGGGCCAGCCTCCACTTCCATCAATATTGTTACTCTCTGTGGAGTGGGCTTCATTTACCGCTAATGAAGATGTAAAGCCAGACTGAGGGATTTGGGTGGTAGATGAATCTGAATCAGTGTCCCTTGGCAAAACTGTGGAGGTAGTGCTCTGAACGTGTGAAACACTCTGAGTTGTGGTCGTATAGTGTTCGTCTCCATGCTCGGGGAACCAGTCCCCACTGCCATCAGAAATGTTACCCTCTTCTGTCTGAGTTTCATTTGGCACTGGTGAAGTGGTAACACCAGACTGAGGAATTTGGGTGGTAGATGAATTTGAGCTGGAGTTGTCAGTCGGCTTTTTTGGGAGTGATTCAGTTGTGAGTAAAGTTGGAAGAGTCTGATCGATAAGGAACCCATCTGTCATGGCCTCTCGGACAAAATCATCTTCAGCTTCGGAGGGGTTCTGGGTCACAGCTAGGACAAAGAGAGAAATGGAAAAATCCACAGGTCAGGTTAAGTGTTTACCTACCAGCCCTGACTTGAGCAGAAAGGAAAGTTACCAAGCTTTAATGGAGTATTACAAAACTACCACGCACGGCTTACGTACTTCGCCCCAAATTCTTGTATAAACTTGTGTTGTCTTTGATGAGGAGTGGTGAGAAGCAGTAATGATTAACCCTGATGACTAATCGTCTATGAGTGGGTTCACAAAAGAGAGGCAGCCTCATCAAAGCACAGGTTTTGTGAGAGCATACTACGTTTTAGACACACCTAGTACAACAGTGTAAACCATGACTGTTCTTTTCCTCTGTTTTAGTTGGAAGGAAGCCATTATCAGGCTTTTGTGTCATTAAAGAGGAGGAAGCAAAAGGACAAATAAGGTCATGTGCTTAATGCAAGTATATTGTTTTTTGTTTATCCCCCTGTATTATAGTAATAACTAACTAAAGCTTTGAGCTTTTTGTACTTATGAATATATAAATATTTCCATCTGCATGACTTTATTTCAGTATGAAGTGTTGTGCCTGTTACTAGGTTTTCCTGACAGCTGGAGCAAATACTTTTAGAATAAGATTTTATATCTAAGATAATATTATATGATAACCCCGCAAAATACAGTATATTGTTAAGGAATAAACCAGCAATTTCCAACATTTTTAGCACATTACTGCTGACAAACCAGTAGTGTCTATGAGTTCAGATGTCTATGAATTGTTGGACCGAAGAAAGATTTCCCTTGAAACTTCTCAGATGGTTTCATTTAAATTGGTGTTCAGGGAAATATTATCTAATATTTAAAAAAAAAAAAAGATTAGAGAATATATAAAAAAAAAATGCATGCACATTTATATAGCAGAACTTATTTTTCTTCTTTATACCACGTTAATCATCTTGTGACCCCTCGGATTTATCTTGTGACCTTTTGGTGTAGCCTGACCCTTCAGTTGGAAACCACCGCCCTAAGAAAACTGTATATAAAGTTATTAATAGTAGTCACAGGGATCATTTTTCTTTAGAATGAGTACTTGATCATTTAAAAATCCATTTTGCTGATAAAACACTGACCATAAAGAGCAAAAATCTGTTTAATCTCAAAGTCAAAATAGGATTTAAAAAATGTAATTAAAAAAAATAAATGAAAGGCCTCAGAATCAAATCACACTTCTCCACTTTCCATTTCTGCCCAGTCATGTTCAGCTCGGCTGTTCCCTATGAGGTTACCAGTTGCCCAAACTTGTGTAACAGCTCTTTGCTGATCTTTGGTTTCACCTTACACAGGACGTACGCATTAATGCACCTCCTGGAGCAGCTCAGGACATTTTACAATGATCGCTGTGTGTAATCTGGAGGTGCCAGTGAAACCTGTGCACCGGGGATGAAATACTACTCTGGCATTCCTACAGAAAGAGTTGGACCTGAAACATAAAGAGCATCTTAGGTGGCAGTGGGGGAAGTGCTGACTCACGGGGTAAGAAAAAGGACACCATGGGAATTATTGAAATTTCAGAGCTCTGTACAGAAGAATTACTGTATTTGTCAGACTGCAAAATCCATGACTATAGCCTCTTGAGCCCTGAGGTGCAAGAACGTCGTTTTGAATAGTAGAATTTAATTGATCGTCAATGAATATCTTACATGAAGATATAAGCAGAAAAAAGTCGACCTGGATTCGGATCTTAATCTTTTAGTTTAATACTCAAAGACGCGTCATATGACAATAAAAATCACAGACTCTCTAAAGTGAGTAAGAAAGTATTGCTTCAAGTGTGTAGGAGAGCTACACCATGAAAAACAGACAAAATGATAAAAAGGACTTTGACTTACTATTAACAGGTGTTGAGTGGACAACAGCAAGAAGTCCCAGAATAACCCCAAAAAGAAGATTCCTCATCTTCATACCAGACACCTGTGATGGAGCCATAGATAGTAGGTCACTGTTTGCGAGCCGGAACTATTTGGCACACTTGAACTGTTAATTTGAAGCAGATGAATCATGTCGCTGTCTTTTATACACACCTCAGGTAGGCGAGGAACAATGACTGGTGACACACAAACACACAAGGGGGCTGGCACACCTGTGAACACACCCTCTTACACGCATTCACGCACTTCTCACACACTTTCTCACGCTTTTGTATCTCCTCTTCATCAGACACAAACAGACATTCATGACTTTTTTTTTTTTTTTTTTTTTCTCCAGTTGTTCCAGAAGAGACACCATTTATGCTGCTAAAAAGCACCAGAAAAGCTTCTTCTCCTTTTCTTAGATACATGTTGCAAGTGACCCAGACCCAAAAAATCACAGAGGATCTAAAGGTTGAAGGTTTGATGAAATGTATATGTAAGGAATAACTATACATAAAGGAAGGAATAACTATACATAAATGCAGATATACAGATATTTGACCCGACATGACAGTCAGTACAAGGATGCAGATACACAATCATTAGATATACAAACAAAAGAACAGGCAAAGAGAAACAGGAAAAAAAAAATTAAGAGAAGTCAAATATTAAATGTAAGAATCATCGTAGTCATAACAGAAGTTTTGCATGAAATACTCTTCTCTTTAAGTTTCTTGCTTAACATTTTTAAATAAAGAAGAAGAGAAAGAGATTAACGATCTGTATGTCAGGAAAAACACGTTACCAACATACAAAATAAACAAATGCAACGGACTATGATGAACATGTACTGGCATTCAACCATGCGGTTTAATTAAGGACAACATGGCAAAACTACTCTGTGTGAAACTGCATTCCCAGCAGTATAAAATATGTTGGCTGACAGTCGGGAAAATCTCTTGGAAACTTCTCAGTTGAAGACGTGATAAATTATGTGCGGCTCTGGAGTCGCATGAAACAACACTTCTTTTTTCACCAGTACTTCCTCAATCATGTTATCTTCCACCCCCTTCTGTGTCACAGGAGAAGTGTTTCGACACAACAAGAATTCTCACTTGTTTCAGATTTTTTTTTTTGTATGCAAATTCTACACCTTGCCAGACAGATTTTGCCACAAAGACAGCTCAGTAACATCTCCCTGCAGGCAGCGTGTACACTGTATACAACGACTGTTTGATGAAAATCGATGCGTCACTGTGGAGTTTCAGCCTCGGGCTATCGGCAATATAAAGAACTTGCGACAGTCGTCATGAATTACTCAGCATGTGTGGGTGAGCACATGTCCCATCTTGCACTCCACACCCAGAAAAGGTTAATTTCTGTTACTGTTCAGGATGGACGTTTACAATATATTAGCGATGATGCATAACAGGAATATCCTCAAGGCTCGAGCACAAATCTTGTGCTTACAAGTGTGCAGTAGTCAGCTTCGACTGGCTAGACACTGCATGAGATTCACTATTCAAATCTTTCTCACAGTCTGGTGGTCTAGTACCCTGCTTGAGCACTGCACTCTCAGAATGCAGGGTTCCTTGTGGTTCCTATAGTCTCCTAAAGTAGAATGGGAGTCAGAGCCTTCAGCTATCAAGCCTCCTCTCCTGTGGAACCAGCTCCCAGTTTGGGTTTGTGAGGCAGACACCCTCTCCACATTTAAGAGTAGGCTTAAGATGTTCCTTTTTGATAGAGGTTATAGTTAGGACTGTCTCAGGTGAATCCTGAACCATCTTTTAGGTATGCTGCTATAGGCCTAGTCAGGGGACAACCTATGATGCACTGAGCTCATCTCTTCTTCTCTCTGTCTCCATTTGTACACATCATACTACAAACACTATAATTATATCATCATTATTACAACTATTAGATGACTGCTATTTGAAAATATAGTTCTAACTTTTATTACTGCTGCTGTGCATCTGTCTCTCTCTCTATTCTCCCCTCTCCCTCCCCCTTTCCTTCTCCCTCTCTAAACTCATGAACCAGGTTCCGCCACCGTCACCAAGTGCTTGCTCATGGTGGGAATCGTTGGGTCTCTGGTAATAATATAGATCCGCTCTGTATGGAAAGCGTCACGAGATATCATCTGTTATGATTTGGTGCCATATAATTAGTATTGAAATGAAATAAGACTGAATTTAATAGTGACTGTAGCATCTATACATCTATTATGGAAGACGTTAGATCCTGTGAGGCTGTGAGGAAGTCAATGCCATAGTCATTGACCTCCTCACATCCTCACAGGAGTCAAATCATTTCAAAGATTTGCATTATGATTCCTTATAGAATTGTCCTTTGAAAACTTCTGTGCATTTTTTTTTTTTTTTTGTGATGTAAGTCGTGATCGGGCTTTTGGAGCCGCACAATAAAAATCTGTATTTTGATGAAAAAGCTGAGATGGTAACAATGAAGACTAACTGTCTTTGTGTTTCATCACCCTGCAAACTTCAATGGCTTTTCAACTAATGTGAGGGTGAATCAGTAATGACTGTATTCTCATTTCGGGGGTGAGTTGTTACTTTACATTTTGAGATATTTGAACTTGGAGCAGTATTTCACTTTGGTTCACATTTTTTTATTTTTCAAAAGCAATTCTTTTTACAAAGCAGTGAACATTTGGCCCCTGGTGCTGTAAGGCTTTTCTTCAAAAATACAAGTGTATTTAAATCTGGAAAAGTGAAACAGAATAAATTAAATAAAAGGAAAACAGAGTATGAACACAAGCTGGCCAAAGGTCTCGTACATGAGGAAGAATTAAGCGGATACATATTTGTGCTCATATTTTTTCTCAATACATCAACACACACACAGACATCAGTCTAAGCATTTTAACCCTTGAACATGACACAGGAATTTCTCTGTGTTGGTGCACAGTCAATAAATGAATGGATAAACACTTCTGCAAAGCAGCAGAACACGGGGTCTTTCAAGGGCAGGTCCACAGGGTATGTGCAGGCCAATTAGCAGTCACTGTAACAGACTCCCTCCCTCCACCTCGTTGTTATCTCATGTTTCATGGCAGCCACCATTGTTCCCGTCTCTAAAGTCCCAAGGCAACCAAGCCCAGCGACCTGTGCACCGCAGCTCTCACATCTATTAGCACCATGATTAATCCGGAGAAAAGTCATAACCTTTATCAACTCTAAATCCACTTTAGGTGGCACATTTCTGCATCAAATTTATAAAAACGCACACTGGTACTGCCCATACCACCTCTTATCGTGAAAGAAAGTTTTTGGGGAGGAAAAAAAAAAAGATTACTTGATGACTATCCAATTTTGACCATGTTAATAAGACATGAAAAGAAAATGCAATGGGGGGTATTGTTGGATAAAGTAATGCTTCAACTGAAATGGAAATATTATGCAAAACGCCCTATCCAAAGCCAATCTTTGACCAGTCAGGGCTACTGTAGATTCAGTATGGCAGACTCTGCGGAAGAGGATTCATGGAATCGATAGAAGGATTTGAATGGACTACCTAATAAATAGAAAAGTCAATAGTGTAATCATAACCTTGAAACAACATTCAGAGTCTGAAATTAAATGGAAAAAAAACAGGGGCTTTCCAAAAGTAGTAAAAGTAAAATATTCTCTTCTTCCCTGCTGCTGTTCTTTGGAAACAAAATCAGTTCTCAGTTAAATAGGTATTGCATCACAGTCCAGTGAATTCGATCTGGGAAACACTGGGACACTGGTGACTCAGTGACAAAACTATTCCAAGGAATCACACAAGAATGATGTCATGTTAACAACATACAGTTTATGTGTACTATTATTTTACTTGTGCGCTGTTGCTAGAAAAATACATATATGTTGATGGAAGTGTGGTAGAAGGCACAGTGGTATATATTACTGTTAACTGATAATGCAATAACAGAGAATAACAGGCAATAGTGAGTCAGCATTGAAGATAACATTATTGTCATGGCTTGCAGACTGTCACTAATAAATCAAAGTCAATCGTTATTAACTGCCCTACATTTGCGTTAACTTTGTTGTGACACTCACCGTGCAGCATCTGAAGCTCCCAGCTCACCCCATATTGCACGCCAGGAAGGGGAGGGAAAACAGTTTAGCTGGAGTCCAGGTGGCAGGTGTTAGGTTAAATTATTGAGCAGGGTTCTATGATGTTCTAGATAATGGAACATGTCAAACCTGTTAAATTACAGTATTACAGTGTGCAGCTATCACTAAGGCCCAGGTCTGAATTCAACATAATAAATGTTGCAAACTTGGCCAAGTAAAGTCTTTTCATTTGAGTCCAGCAAACTACTGCATTGTTGTTAAATTGCTGTTGTTAGTCTACATGTGGTACTTTGTTTTCTTGTTACCAAAGCCACAGGCACAGCCTAACAAAAGTGGACATATCTTTTAGTGCCCTGAATTTAAACAGAGCCAAGTTTAATGGATTTTGTCACACCTAAGAAAATACCCTACAGTAGCTGACTTCCTGAGCAAATTACCACGTACTGTTCTGGAAACCTGTTGATGACACACCCAATGTTTGTGTCTCCATGGTGTGAAGGTGAGAGAAACACAGATGCCTCTTACCTAAATCTGACTTGGCTGGAGTTAGTTACACGTATTTTTGTTACATCATAGACAAAAGTTGACATGGCAAGGCGTGAAACAAAACATGGCAGACGACCTAGTTTAAAAGATGCCACTCCTTTCCAGTTAATTATGCCCCACAGGTTTGAATAATTGACCTACTGGATGGCCAAATGAACACAAACAGTAACATCTGATCACAGATTTGCAATGTTTATTGTTAAAATTAGACAATAAATAAGATTTATTGTCTGGTTTTGAGTCCAGGTGGTCTGCAGTGTTTGATCATAATATCTCTTGGTTAAAGAAAACCTGAGACATGTTTCTGAATCCATGAGGAAACTGAGGAAAAAATCTTGACACATTTAAATAACAATAATCATCGGTACACAGATGAATCACATTTCTTTTCCTTGTTGATTAAGTTGGACTTTTCTTTTCTTGGTTGGCAAAATGCAAAATGCAGCTGCCAGGCTCTCAGGCGTATTACACATAGAGGCTTATTGCATACAGATATCATTGTAGATAACATAACTTTTTTGCCATTCAAAAATACTTAATTATTAGTCTGTTCCAATGTTTTGTGTCGCTTTTTGGCATTTTGCGTTTTTCTCTTTTATAATTAACGTCCGTACAACTTTCCATGGCGTTCGATCCAAAAGCAGTTATTAACCTAGTGATGGCACTATGGATGGATGGAAGTCACAGCATCATTGTCTGAGAATAAGGAATATTAGTTCCAAACACTAATAGTTGTTTGGAAAAAACTTTCAAAATTAAGGTTGAACTGCATTTCAGAAAGACTAAAATCAGAAAATGTGTACACAGAGCAGCCCATTGAGAAAATCCAGAATATAGCAGAAATGTTAAAGCTTGTGGGCCCATTTTGGCTTTGTTTGTGCCAGCGGTGCAGAATTCAATGACACTCGTCTGAGAACACTCAAGCCCTCGTTGACGTCTGTCAGACTCAAGTTTAGCCAATATGGGGACTTCCACGGTGCACTCACAGGGCTCTTTGCAGTTACACTTTCCCACATGCAATAGGACTTGGAATCTATTCAACAGGAAACAAAGAGCTGTGAGGAGGAGTGGCTGTATATGGAGCAACTGCAACCCATTCCAGGTACAGATCCAACAGACAGCATGTCCAGGCTAGATGCACATGAAACAACAAACATTCCTGACTTGCTTTGAATAAAATCAAATATATTGTCTTTGCATTTACATTTTATGGGTTGCATATGCAGTGTATGTTCATATTACCACAGGCATAAACAGCATGTTCATACTGTGTATGTGTTCAACATCAAGGTGGTTTGGGGAAAAGAAGAACAGGGAGCACCCATGTACTTTTACACTACTGCAACCACAGCTCTGTATATGTTGTATACCACAACAATATAACCTGCGTGATTTATGTTTGTTATCCAGTTTTTGCCTGTATATAACAGATATATGTTCTAGCTGCCTATCCTAGTTTTCGATTGTGTATGAGTATGATGGGAGCTACAGTCAAAGCATGCTTTCTATGTGTGTCAACATACTTGGCAATGAGGATGTGATGATATCAGTGGAAAGAGATTGTTGATAACACCGGTGGGAAAAATGATAAGAAATACAAGTTTAATTTGCTCCAGACAATGTATTCCAAAAGAGGCATATCATTTCCCTACATTCCAGGGCTGTCCCAGACTGAGTTTATTTTGAATGGCATTCACAAAGCGTTAAGCACGGTATTCGAGACAAGATCTCTCTGGAATTTAGAGACCCTTTATCTGGGCAGCATTTTGTTTTTGAAATAGAGGAGGTATACAAAGCTGCTGCAGGCCCTTGTTGGCAGCAAAGAAAAAATCAATCCTCAAAAAGTGGCTAAATCCGATACCACCTACACTCAAAGACTGGTATTAAACAATTCAGGAAATATCTAAAATGAGAAGTTAAATTATTCTTTGAGGATCCAAAAAGACACATTTGGAATAAACTGATTGAATTTATAACTCAATACAAGCAGACTTAGTGTGACTGGCATTTCATGCTCCTTCCATCTATTTGTTAATAAGATGTGAGAAGGATCCCATGTGAGAACATGTGGGTATGCAGGTGAATATAGCATGCATATACATGCAGATGGGTTAAATCTGTATACGTGGAAGGGTATACATGGATAATGTATATAAGTAGTGAAGTGATGGAGGCTCGAAAGTTTTATACATACATACAGACAGTCAGACAGACAGACAGACAGACAGACAGACAGACATACAGACAGACAGACAGACAGACAGACAGACAGATAGACAGACAGACAGACAGACAGACATACATACATACATACATACATACAGACAGACAGACAGACAGACAGACAGACAGTCAGACAGACATACAGACAGACAGA
Source organism: Sciaenops ocellatus (assembly GCA_033000465.1). Classification (NCBI taxonomy): domain Eukaryota; kingdom Metazoa; phylum Chordata; class Actinopteri; family Sciaenidae; genus Sciaenops; species Sciaenops ocellatus. The sequence goes on along the minus strand of CP136888.1, from coordinate 28,513,456 downwards.
CAGACAGACAGACAGTCAGACATACAGACATACAGACAGACATACATACAGACAGACAGACAGACAGACATACAGACAGACAGACAGACAGACAGACATACATACATACATACATACATACAGTCAGACAGAAAGACAGACAGTCAGACAGACATACAGACAGACAGACAGTCAGACAGACAGACATACAGACAGACAGACAGAAAGACAGACAGTCAGACAGACAGACAGACAGACATACATACATACAGACAGACAGACAGACAGACATACATACAGACAGACAGACATACAGACAGTCAGACAGACAGACAGTCAGACAGACAGACAGACAGTCAGACAGACAGACAGACATACAGACAGACAGACAGTCAGACAGACAGACAGACAGTCAGACAGACAGACATACAGACATACAGACAGACAGACAGACATACATACAGACAGACAGACAGTCAGACAGACAGACATACATACAGACAGACATACAGACAGACAGACAGACAGACATACATACATACATACATACATACAGACAGTCAGACAGACAGACATACATACAGACAGACATACAGTCAGACAGACAGACAGACAGTCAGACAGACAGACATACAGACAGACAGACAGAAAGACAGACAGACAGACAGACAGACATACAGTCAGACAGAAAGACAGACAGCTGGTGGACAGTTTTGACATTCTCCTGCGTGTGGACGTCGCACATTGATGACGCGTGTGTATCCGTTAGCAGTAACGTTAGCTGTTTTGGTCTCCACGTGTTTGAACAACAGTCTGATTTCACAACATAATTAGGTTAAGGAGTCACGCTCTGTGTGGGTTTTTAATCAAGGTAAGGAGTCATCCTCTGTGTGAGTGTTAACTGTGACGAGTAGAGGTAGAAACGACAGCCGTCATGAGTCGAAGCTGTGTTCAAACTTGTGTGTGTGTTAGCCTCAGCTAAGTTAGCACCAACTGGACAAAAACAAACTTGTATTTATCATATTTAAATGGACAAACTTTTCATGCTTCAAACACTAACATCAATGAGCGCTGGCTGCTCCTTTGATAAGTCAGATTTAACGCTGTTATCTTCTCAAACTTTTAGTGCAACTCCAGTGTTATAATTCAGCTAACAGGCTAAAACATACAGCTAGCCACATGTTCTCAGTCAGAGACATCAGCTGTGCAGGTAACTGATCCATCTGTAGCAAAATAGTCATATGCATATGCATATGTGTTTGACCCATGTACCGCATTTCAGTTGTCTAAAGTTACAGAGGTACATTTAGATGCTTACCTGTAGTAAACAGGTGAGTGCAGATGTGTTAAATCTGTAAATGTGGAAGGGTATGCATGGATATGTACATAAAGAAGTGAAGATGGAGGGTCCAAAAACTTTTAAAACAGCGCTTATGAGGTTGTGGTGTTCACAGTGAGTGACTGTTCACACTGTTTCAGGTTTAACCAAACAAAAGGTTAAAACTACAGGTGCTCAAGATTTTTAACAAGACATTTAGACAAACAAACGGACCCTAAAGAAATCAAACCTGTGTGTTTTTGTGTCTTACATCAGACTCTAGTCCCAGTTTGTGACTGTGATGTAGTTTGTTCTTTGATTATGGTATCTGTATGTGACAATCAAACTCAACTGCACCCAAAACTTAACATTAAATATTACCTATCAACAGAGTCACCTTGAGCTTCAGGACCTTAACTATAACAGAAATTTACACAATTTTCTAACAATTAACAAACAATTATTTGAGAATTTAATAAGTAGATGAACTGATTCTGAAAATATCACTTATTGCGGCCCTGAAAATGAAAGAAAAAGAATGATATAAATGATGAACTGTGTGATAATGCAGATTCAGCTTCACGTTTATCATTCTCAAGTTTCCAAGTTTTGAGGAGCACCATTCTAATGAAAAGCTAATAATTAAGCTTCAGTTCCATTCAGGTCAAACAGAGTCAGCGTACTGCTGTGGTGCTTGTTGGCTCACTGGAAAGTCTCTGCTGCACTAAATGGAACGCAGCCTTAATTAGTATCATTGGAAACACCTGCGTTGACCATACTGTTTCACCTCAAAATGGTTGATATTGATATTGTAGCGACCACTATGAATTAAAAAAGGATGTTAAGAGACTAAGCAGGCTCTTGCTGTGCTGGAAAAAAATCCACCATCACGTCAGATAAGCTTTATGGCATAACAAAACTATACGTGATGAAACAGAAAATACTTGAGCTTAACTCACCCTCTTCGACTGAATGCCGTGAACAGGTAAAGTAAGGTGAAACAATACAACCCCAACTCCTGCGCCTATCACTGGCATGTGTAGTGATCCAGAGAGTGTGTGCGATCAAGCCAAATCAACAGCTCAAGCTATATATGCACAATTTGGCTCCTACAGATGTGTGGCGTGCTGTAGTACTATGTCTTGTTTTCATTCCAACCCACCACCGTGTGATTTCCCCGATAAGCACGTAACTTAAAATCTAGAGCCGCCGAGTCAAATGGAATGATGTGGAGTGATCTGCACTTTTATTGCAATAAAAAAAAGTTGTAAACTCAGGCTTGATGCAGGATTGCTCACGCAGGTGTTATGATAGCTGACTGTATTTCCAGGGAAGCTACTGCAGGTTTCAGTTGCACAAAACAAACACAGCACTGTCACCAAGTCAAAACCAACAAGTCAAGATAAGCTTTTCATTAGAACAGCGCTCCTCAAAACTTGGAAACTTGAGAATTATAAAAGTGCAGCTGAATCTGCATTATCACACAGTTCATTATTTATATAATTCTTTTTCTTTCATTTTCAGGGCCGCAATAAGTGACGATTTTCAGAATCAATTCATCTACTTATTAAATTCTCAAATAATCGTTTGTTAAATGTTAGAAAATTGTGTAAATTTCTGTTATAGTTAAGGTCCTGAAGCTCAAGGTGACTGGGTGCAGTTGAGATTGTCACATACAGATACCATAATAAAGAACAAATTGCATCACAGTCACAAACTGGGACTAGAGTCTGATATAAGACACAAAAACACACAGGTTTGATTTCTTTAGGGTCCGTTTGTTTGTCTAAATGTCTTGTTAAAAATCTTGATCACCTGTAATTTTAGCCTTTTTTTTGGTTAAACCTGAAACATTGTGAACACCACAACGTCATATCCATGCGTACCCTTCCACATATACAGATTTAACACATCTGCACTCACCTGTTTACGACAGGTAAGCATCTGCATGTACCTCGGCTTCAGTGTGGCAAATTTTCAACAAGTCACCTGTTCATGGGACTAAATACAGCGTCAGCTCATCACAGATGCCAGTTTCACTATGCAAAAGTGTTATGTAATGTTTAGTTTTCATTCCAACCCAGCATTCATTCCCCCAAGATACATGGAGCAGATGATTTCACTGATATGCACGCAACAGTGTTGCTCAATTAGGTATGTGTGCTGACATGTAGTATTTCCAGGGCAGCTACAACAAAGGCCCAAGCTGGAAACATTTGAGACTTCAGTTTTGTAAAACGAGACATGGTCAAACATCCTGAACAAGTCATGTCTTAATAAGAATTTTATATAATAATATTTGTTTTACAAAATGCTGAACATATTGGATAATGTACAGATATAAAAACTACAAGTATACATACATATATGCATGCATACATACATACCAGCACGGATACATACACATACAAACATGAATGCGTAAAATACAAGCATACATATAACATAACATACATATAATCATACATATGCATTATAGATAGGTTAAGGCATGCAACCAGAACTAAACTTCAGTCAAACAGAGAGTTTATACAAAGATTAACCTCTGAAATGAGTTTTTTATTAGTTGCTTAAAAAAAAACACAGATCCAGCAGATCTCATGGAATGACGAAGGCTATCAGGAGGCCTCGATCGGTTCAGCGGTGTGGCCACGAGCTGGAATAATGGGTCAACAGCTCTGATATGCAGGGATCACCTAAGGCCCTGTGTGTGTGATTAATAAAAATCAAATCGGTTTTGTGTTTTACTGGAAGCCAGTGAAAGAAGGCGAGAACTGGAGTCAACAAATAGTGTTAGTTAACAGTCTTGCTGCCTCCCACTAATTGAATGTGAGCTAAAGAGGACCAGGTGATGCAAGTGAAGAGAAAGTTACAGTGGTCCAAATGAGAAAACATTTGGGATTAGAGCAGTGCTTTGATTTAATGTGTCGTATTAAATGTAAAACACTTTAAAAAGACATGAATTTTCTAAATGACAGCACAGAAAACAAAGTGAAAAAGGTATTTTGCCAGTGAAATAAATAATTTAATGCAAAAGTCTGCTCGTATTAGCGCTTGTCTTAAGTAATTTTTCTCAAATCTAACACCTCGCTGTGATGTCGGAATGAAAACAACATTTGATAGCGATAATGTCATCCAACCTGTAGTCTCATGTTCAACCCTCCAGACGATTTTAGCTTGCAGACATCTATTAACATTAGCTTATCATCTGATAAACCAGTTTATGTTTACTGTAAGATAACACAAGCTAATGGAAACTAATTAGCTGTCAACACTTTTGAGGTTTCCGCCAAGAGGATCCCTCAAAGAGTCTGTTTGTGCAGCTTCCTGCAGCACAGTCTATCCGTTATAACCGCAGACAGTATGTGACGAACGTAACTTACTGTACAGGTAATGCTTGTGTGCTATCAGCCAGCTAGACCGCAAGAAACCGCTTTCGTTTTGATTCTTGTGTTTTGACCATTTTGAAGTATCCCATTAGAAAAATTTGACTGAAACCGCAAAATTAAAAAAATAAAAAAGTCCTCAATTTTACAAAAAAAGTCTTTTTTGAAAAGAGTTACTGCTCTTGAGAGATGGAAAGACTTTTTCCGAAATAAGAATGTGAATGTTTTCTACATTGTTTTGACTGTTTGAGGTTCCATGGTACCGCTTATCTCGATGAACCAACTCCTAATAATCGTATAATCGTAGTGAACAGAAACAAGCAGTCGTTTTTTTTTGGTTTTTTTTACCTAACACGGCTAGTGTGTCTACATTTCAAAAAAAAGAAAGAAGCAAATGCGTTGCATTCAGGTCCGTGCCGCTTTCTGCTGGACAACACTGATATGAAATATACCTTTTGACTTATTCACGTCACAATGAAAAACAATTAAAGGTCCAGTGTGTAGGATTTAGTTGTGTCTAATGGTCCAATCTCTGCATTGCAGTCTCCTCACATCACCCTTCCCTACCTAGTGTAAAGGAAAAACAACACTACAAAGGCCGTGTCTAGAGTCACTATTTAGTTTGTCTGTTCTGGGCTACTGTAGAAACACGGTGTTTCAACATGGCAGCCTCCATAGAGGGGGACCCACTCCCACTGTAGATATAAAAGGAGAATTTTTCAGTAACAAAAACATAAAGATTCTTATTATCTGATGATTATACATGCATGAAGACATAGTTATGAATATTATATTCCATGTCTGCCTTATTCTAAAAATAAAGGCCCCAAATCTTACACACTGCACCTTTAATTCTGTTTAATTAACCTGACACCTTGTTCTCTACAAAATCATACTCACTTTTTTTACTTGTTACCTTTACTACCAAAAAAAAGAAAAAATCATATCTTTAAGGATTTTCCATTGCGTAGCTGTTTGTAAAAATAGAAGTTTTAATCAGTAGTTGTATTTGAGATCTGCCCTTTGTTCCAAGGAAAGTGTTACGTCTACCTAACTGATGCTTGGGAGGACAAGGAAGGAGTTTGGACAAGGAATTAGTGAGAACTGTAAATCGGTTCTTTTTTATTCTTCCCAGTGTTATTTCAACAGTATCCAGTGTCAACAGAGAGTAAATCAGAATGAGGAAGTAAGACGCTGACAGAATGCGGTTTCATTGTGAGTTAAAAGCACAAAGCTCGTCTCATATGACACCAAAATCAATGTTATTGCAACCATTTCCCAGACATCTCCTCTTGGCATTGTGAATTGTCTCTAAATGTGGTCAATGCTTTTTTTCTCACAGGAAATGTCATCTTTGTGCGGAACCAGCAATGGCTGCCAAGAAGCGGGTCAAGAAGCCGCGGAGAAACAGGCAAGCACAACAGACAGATGAGCACTTTGAACTGCATTTGTGTGACATGATGCAATAAACCTACACATGAACATGTCTGCCAAAGCGAGAAACTTGAAGTTTATTTTATGGGCTTTCTGAAAGCATTCGACTGGTTCTTCAGTAGTAGTAATCACATGGGTCACCGTGTATAATAATATGTTTCTTGTACTGTGACACTCTCCTGGTACAGCATGACTAAAAACATAATTTGTGATATGCATATGCACATTTTAAGTATATGTCTGGTGATAATTCCAGACAACAGTGTCAGCCATGAGCCCTTTAGTTCCTACTGAAGATATAAGTCTTAAAAAACAGATACCAGATATATAGTTTTTACTTTTTAAAGGCTAAATAATTAATTTCAGCAAACATTACTCAAACTGGAATATTCCACTGTGGATTAATACACATTTGGTTCCCTAGTTAGTATTTAAAGCAGAAGGAGTGGCTCAGGGATCAGGCCAAAATACATTATATTGTGTGCGTTCATGGTAATTAATCAAGCCCATACCTGATGTGTTTTTAATAGTTTTGGATGACAATATAGCCCTGTGGCATAGATGAATAATCAGATTGGCAATACTTGTTGGAGTCAATTTATTGTTGCCTTTGATCTTTTCATGGGAGTTTGCTGTTTCCATTACAGTGACACAGCAATAACGCACATATCATCACATATTTATTTTGTATTCACAGCATGAATTAACAGAATGTCGTGCTATAATAACTTGGTTAACCTGGTTTTGTGTCTGTTCCAGGAGAAGGAGCACCCTCGGCTACTCATCCCCGAGTTATGTCGACTCTTCTACCAGCTGGGATGGGTGACGGGGACAGGCGGCGGGATCAGTCTGAGACGAGGGTTCGTATGTAGATTCGTTTCATGCGGAATATTTTGAAGGATCTGAAATGGTCTTTTTTTTTTATATACTCCCTCAAGTGTGACTAACTATCCCATTGTGTAATTCATGGCCACGTACTAAAATAGGAGGCACTATTTCACCTCCTCCTAGCCTTGACGCAATGAAGCTTTTCAAGATTATTAATAAAACTGGCAATGTCCTCAAAAATAAATAGCGAACTTTCCAAACTCTCATAGCAGTCATGAGTATTCACAGCAAACACATTAACTGTGATTTAATTGCAACTAACAGATCAAATAACTCCATCATGATGGTGATTGATAAAAAATCTGAATTCATACTTCTGAGTAGTAGGCCTGGAATCAACCAGCACTTGCCAGGTAGTATAAATATGAAGTAGTATCATAGAGCTACAAGAACAACAGTTGATGTCTGCACGTTCTCTGCCACAGACAGGTTGAGAAGCGTGAGTGAAGATGAATCCAATTTTAATCTCAAAAGTAAAAAAAAAATAAACTGAGCTCTCCTTCTGCTGTTAAACACCTCCAGATCAGAGCAGAAGTTGGCATGAATATTGAGTATTTATTCCTCGAGAAAGCTCTGCCCCTGGGTCTCTCCTCTACAGCTCCCCAGGGGATCCCGGCTGCAAGCATCCTTCCGTCGCACCGTGCATGCTTCCCTTCGCCTTGGTCTTCATGTTGGCCTTAGGGCATTCTGGATGCTAGTGGTTTTACAAGAAAGTATGGACAGCATGCTAATTTCAGTAGATACTGTATCTCTGCAACACAATACATATAGAATACATTTTATAGCTGTTATACCTCTTCACATTCTGTTGATAATGTAACATTCTTGAACTATAATTGCTCTTTTTAAAGGCTGCAAAACTAATTCACCTTCTTTGAACTTTTCTGTTGCATGTCTTTGACAGTCATGCCAGTCAAAAATGTAATTCTATTTTTAGAAACATTTGTATGCTGACAAAAGTTCCGTTTAGGTTGATGTGAGGTCAGTTATATTGGTTTTGACAATGTGTGCAAATCTAGGGTAGAGACAGAAGGCCACAGTTGTGCCATAATGAAACAGAATTCAAACTGAAGGCTTGGACAGGTTATTACAGACATCTTTGAACTGTGTTGTTTTGGGTGGCAGCTACAAAGAAAACACCATTAGCAAATCCCTGTTGGAAATGGGGAGTGGCAGACATTTATTTAAGCCAACAAGGGAAGTTGATAAAACCTCAGATGAAACCAAACAGGATTTATGGACTGCCGCTGCATGTGCGGTGGTTTTCATTCAGATGGAAAAAAACATTGTAACTCTCAAATGATCCACGGGAGATTTTCATTTCGCCTTGTTAAATTATTATAGCGTTAGATTCAGATAGAAAATAAGCAGTTCTCAGCTCCACTGTACTAACATATTCACTTACTCCTCAAAACAGATGTTATTTACAGAGTAATTACTGTTTTCTAGCTGTCAGTCGTTGTTTCATATTTTTTGACTCAAGATGCAAAACAGGAGATATCTGAAGCCCCGCTCTGTGGCCCCAACATCGTCCACTAAATATGAGCCATTCAGATTTATCCTGCTTTTAACTGTTCGTCTCAGCAACTTAAAAACTGTTTTATTGAAACGAAACCTCGAACACTTATTAACTTATAAAATAAATGAATCCAGATGAAAGTATGTGTTGTGTTGTTAGACTACTGCACAGTTGTACACACGCATTCTAATGAGTGTATTTTTATTTCCTGTGCGTTCAGGTCTTTTTTTTTTTTTTTTTTTCTCACCACAGCTTTAGTTTGACTCAGAAATGACTCAGAGCCTGAGGCGGTCTCGCCAAACCTTGCACAAAAAAAAAAAAAAAAAATCAATACGCTGCTCCTCTATCTGCTGTGTTTGTTGTTAGATAAAGAGGCGTACAATGGCTTTATCCTCTACATTCTATGGGGAAATGTTAGGGCTCTCAGCATTTAAACAAAAAATATGATCATTGCAATTCTGCGGGGATCAGCTGAGGTTGCGTGTATAACACCGATAACCAGCTGATTTCTTCCTTTCTATCTCAGACTTTTCATCAAGTCTCTCGCTCAAGGCTGTAGAATGTTACACTTTGGAACAATGACAAATTTCTTGGTAAGGGATATGACACATCAGGTAGTCATTATAACATTATTTGCATTGCACATTTGCAGTTCAAAGTGCACTGCGTGACACAAAAGACACAAAAAGAATTTTAAATTAAAAACGACTTCAGCACTAACTGCGAAAAGTCTTGGGAAAACTGTTGCAGAAGTATACAGAATTACTAACAAAAACCGCCCGAGGGATTGAGTTCTTTATGGATGGTTTGAAAAGCTTTAGTGAGTGTTTCTTTAATGTTGTAGCCATAAAGTTTCTACTCAGTACATTACACCCTCACATTTTCTTTGATATAAAGACAAAATAACCTCCGATGAGCCCGGCTATTTGTATGCCGTGCAAGGCCATGATCCTCCATTATGGTCTGAAAAACGGATTCCTGGAGTCACTGTTTCAAGAACCACTTTACTGTCCTCGTCCTTCTCTCTGATATTAATACATAGCATGTTGTTTGTCGTATACATCACACAGGGAGCAGATATATATTGCACCATCAGGCGTCCAGAAAGAGAGGATACAGGTGAGCAGGTTCTAATCACAGTGAAATGAAGTAATAATCCAAGATGTAAGTATTAGTGAGTTACATCTTAAATCTGATATTTGTGTTGCTCAGCCAGACGACATGTTTGTGTGTGACGTGGAAGAGAGAGACATCAGCTGTCCACCTGCCTGGAAGAAGCTAAAGAAGAGCCAGTGTACGCCGCTTTTTATGAATGCCTATACTATGAGAGGTGAGTCACTCTCATTCACATTCATGCACACACCACCAATTATCTTTTTAATTAAGTCAGCGATACACTCGTTTTGTCTGTGTCAGAGTCCAGTCCACAATGTACTATGACACAAAGAACGAAATGGGAAAGTGGAAACTTTCTTTCTTTTTTATTTGAATGTAGATGTTCCTAATTTGAAAGGCTGAAAGAAAAAGGTGGAACATCATTTTGTTGCTAGAAATGATGTAATAAATAGTCATGGAAACAAAACTGTAAAATCAATAGGCTCTAAATAATTCCCTTCTGTTCTTCTTTCTCTTGTAAACAAGTTTTTTTTGGACAGTTAATTCCGAAATGAAAGTTGAGATCATTTTTTTACAGGTTTGTTATATTATTGCTTTCAGACGAAATTCCAGAAAATTGCAGTTTCACAAAGAAGCAGACTCCTAAGGCACAGTTGTCAAAACACTGTAATTAAATACCTCATGCTAAACGGACGTTTTTGTATTAATTGCTCATATCCTGTATCCCGCAATGCCGAGTGAAAGTTTTCATTCTTCACTTATAACCACTGATAAAAGCAGAGCCATTACTAACACAATTTAAAGGACCAGTGTGAAGAATTTAATGGCATCTATCAGAGTAGTTGCTGATTGCAGCACTCTCGCCTCCTTAGCATGAAGGAGAAAGTATGGCGGCCTTGAAGCATGCAAAAAAAACAAAAAAAACAAGTGTTTAGTTCGTCCATTCTGGGCTACTGCAGAAACGTGGTGGTTCAACATGATGGACTGCAGCATCTGTAGATATAAAAGGCTTATTTGAAGGTAATTAAAACACAACTATTCTTATTTTCAGGTGATTATTCTGTCATGTTCTTTTAACAGAGCCCTCTAAATCTGACACACTGGACCTTTAAATTTGTCCCAAAGAATTTCAAAGGATAGTGCACCTTGAAGTCTGCTCATCATCTGTGGGCGGTGGCAAGCTTTCTCTTTCCTTTTTATGGTTATCATTTGGGAAAGACAGTACTAGTAGATGACTCAAAAATCTGCTTTTCCTTTTTCTAAAATGCAGGGGCACAGGCAGTTATACACACCCACTCCAAGGCTGCTGTCATGGCAACACTGCTGTATCCTGGCAAAGAGTTCAGGATAACACACCAGGAAATGATCAAGGGGATTCGTAAGGGCACCTCAGGCACCAACTATCGGTATGTAATCAAGCAGCAAGGATTAGTGAAGTCCGGGCATTTTGATTTCTTGTTCAAGGCGAGGTTCTCAGAGTCTTATATGGAAGTATCTTGGCATTCATAGTCGAGATCATAGCTGCAAACTCACTGACTGGATCTGCCATTTTGAATGACAAATATAGAATAGAGTGTCCACGCTCCATGTGGGCAGACACACTGCACTTAAAGGTCTTATATTGTAAAAGAATTCATTTTTTTTTCTATTATAAAGCTGCTGTAGGTGCTGTATAAATACTGTGAAAGTGTCAAAACACTCAATCCACAGAGAAGTGCAGGCTGTATTCAGGAACTCTGTCTTTAGGGGCAACTTGGTAGCTCAAATGTTAGTGTGGCTGAGTCCTTGAGGCCGCAGCAAAGCCTTCTGAAATCATTTTGAGTAATTAAAAAAATAAGAGACTGCCTTTAAACGAGGTGACAGGACTTCAGTATGCTTGTTGACTGTATGTCACCACCCTCAGCTATGCTCCCAGCCTGGCCCACCTGGACCCACTGTCCATCCATGCACAAATATCTTCTCTTGCCATCTTTTATGATGTTATTCATTTCTACTTTAGTTGTATTCTTATGCAGAAAAGGATGAGTGAACTGTAAAACTAAGCTTTGGTAAAACACCGTAAAAGTGTGAAATATGGGACATGTAAAGCAGGACGCTGCTTGACCTCATGTTTGTAATGAAACTGATTTCGGTTGTTGTAACTTGAAATCTTGCAGTTCAACTGTGTATTCCTGTAACTTAACTCCCTAACTTAACCAAAGTGAGCTTAAAGGTTAAACCACACCCTCAAAATCTGCTAGAACATGAGTAATAGAGCACGGAGTCTTATCTATTTCCTCACAGTTAGGGCATGTCCAGAGAATTCAGCTGAACCAAACTTTAAACATAAACGCTATTTTCATGCACATTTTGTTGGAAAAACCACCTGAATTAACATATTTTTATGTAGTATGTATTTATTTTGTCTTTTACTGGTTGTTGTTACCTTTGTTTGTATATGTGTTATGTTACATCTGCTGCTGCACAACAAATCCTCAGGGATAATAAAGATTCCTTGATCCTTGACATGCCAACAAGAACCAGTGTACAGTGAAAAATAATAATTTAGTGACTGCTTCAGCTTTGTTTGAGCCTTTTCACACAGGCCTGAAAAATACAAACTTAAGTGCAATGGCTACAATGGTAGATGATGATATTTAACATATCATCATGATGATATTTAACATATCATCATGTTAGAAATGATGTGAATAAACGCCACTTGCTATTCAGTATATTCTGCTCGCTGGTGTCTCAAACTAATCTGTGGCTCCTCTTCCAAGGATACATAAAATGAATCAAAGCTTGCCTACCAAGAATAATTAGTAAAGGTGGAGTTCTGGCACTCATTCACCTGCTATCAATCTGACAGTAGAAATTTCCAGAAGCTGCCAACTTGCTGTGGAAATCAACATGTGAGGCTCGTTGCCTTCATCAGGGTTAAGATCCGTATCAAATCAAGCAGATGAAGAGTGCCATTTTAATCTGTCTGCAGGTATTTATATGTAAAACACATGATGATGATATGAACAGCTCTTTCATGGCCATGATCTCTTAGTACATAAATGTGCCCCGTCTTGCCTTCATTTTCCCAGCAACCCTGATGCAAATCACAGGCTGAAACATGCGAGCCACTACTTCAAATGTGTCTGTTTGGTTTTTTTATACATTTTAGTTTGTGTATGTAATTGTGTGAAATAATACTTTTAGTCATCTGAAATGGCCTCATTTCATTTAGGATCCGCTTCAAATGTTAGCATTTATTGCAAAGCCGGAAAGGAATAACATTTTAACAGTTCAAAGATTTGACAGTGTGCTCATTACCCATCCAGGCAGCAGAAAAAAGGGCGAAATGTTGGCAGAGGTTTAGATGCTTCCTCTTTGGGACCTGGGAAGGAGGCAGCTGGGAGCCTGACAGAGTACAGCAGTAAAAAATTATTGTCATAATTTAGTATTTTGATTAACCATCCAGTCTGAAAACATCAAAAAATAGTAAAAAATCTGAGGTGACAACTTGTTCTGTTTAACCAACAAATACACCCAAATACGTTCACCTTAAAATAATATAAAACAGTACATCTTTCTACTTGAGATGCTGGAATCCTCATCAATGTTTGATATTTTTTCTTGATAAAGTATTTACCCAGTTTCAGTACAATAACTGCTGCATAACTGCTACATTTATACAGCACTTTTATCCACAGCTTTACAAACTCTCCACCGCTCCTTCACCCATTCATGCACACGCTGATGGCAGCAAGCTACCCCGCAGGGTACTGACCTGACCACTGAGGGCAATTTGTATTTCAGTGTCTTGTCCAAGGACACGAGGAGGAGCGGTCCGAGCCACCCCGTGATCAGCGGTCGACCTTCTCTACCTCCCGAGCCACACGCCTGATTCATAGTCATTGTAATATTTTGATTTGATTGCCTCCAAATCAGAGAGACAGCGCGGCAGACGGCAGTGTCAAGTTCCGAGAACAGGAACGTCTCTATATATCTGGCCTCTATCTGACAGAACTCTAATGGGAAAAGTTAATGCCTCTAAAAAGTTAACAGCCTGAGTGTAGTTTGTCATTTTGTGCTCTGCATATGTCCAGGTATGATGACACGCTCGTCGTGCCTATTATTGAAAATACACCAGAGGAGAAGGACTTGAAAGACCGGATGGCTTTGGCAATGGAAGAATACCCAGATTCATGTGCCGTCCTCGTCCGCCGACATGGTGTCTACGTCTGGGGGGAGTCGTGGGAAAAAGCTAAGACCATGTGAGCATTTACCTTCCAGCATTATTAATCTCTTTGATTATGTTTATGACCAAGAATATTTCAGACATATTTAACAAAGAAAATTGTTTCTTCACCAATACTTAAAAAACTGCTGCGCTTTGTAGGTGTGAATGTTACGACTACCTGTTCGACATCGCTGTCCAGATGAAGCAGTGTGGACTGGACCCTTCAGCCCTCCCGATGGAAGAAAAGGGAATAGTTTGACGCTCACCACTGCGTTTTAAAGAGACATTTGTTTCACAAAGGTCGGTGGAGTTCAATCAGGAGCTGATTGTAATCATTTGCCTGCTTCAAATTTCATGATATTTGATGGTGAGGGCAGATTCAGGGTTGAAGGACATTGAGTGCGCGTGATGGGGAAGCACCTGGAGATACGCTGCAAAGCACTGTGGGTCGGCTCACGAGTGTGCACCTGTCAGATCGTGGTAATCAGGTTCAAATGCAAGTTTGACTGCACAAGAATCAAGGTCTTTGGTATATATCAGGCATGGACATACTGTGCACTTCAACTGAATTGTAATGGTGAGTAACTGCCTTTGCCTCAATCAATAAAAACTGATGGAAAGTAAAATGTGAGTCACAGAAATGATTTTTTAGGTTACCTTAAATAAAAAAACAAAAAGTAAACTGTAAACCAGTTGTCCATTTTGAAAACCATTTATTTTCTTGGCTCAGAGTATCGTCGTCTGGTAATCAGAAGGTTTCTTGCTTGATCCCCAGCTCCTCCTGAGAGATTGTCGAAGCGTTCTTGAGCAAGACACTTTTTATATTTTACTTTATGAAAGACATATTTCTGCTTCAGACAACAGGTACGATACACAGATACAGTGCTGACTTGTGAGAAATATAAACACACAAATGACTGCGGTTTTTGTAGTGCTCGAGATTGGCCTTGGTCTTGAGACCACTTTTTAAAGATCTCGTTTCAAAATCTGCCACATGGTCGTGTCTCGGTCTCGGACAAAGAGGGCTTCGGATTTTATTTGAAAACCGGTCAAGACCTATATCACTAAATGTACTGTGCGTCTGATTTTAACACCAACTGTGACTGAATATAAAACTCTTTTCTGATTTGTAATTTTTAAAGGCTTTCTACAACACTGACAGTCAGCTTGTCAAACACGTTTTAGTGTTTGTGGTGTGCTGTGTGGAAAAAAGGACCCTTGCTGTGTGCGTGGACATCCTTCAATCCCAAACCACCACTCCAGCACCAGGCGAGTGCATTTGATGCAGGCGTCGCAAAAAGGCCTATAGATTCTTGCACAGCATGCCTCCAGTCGTCTGCATACTCATTTCTCATGAAAGCCAGAGTTGTTCCTTTAACAAGCTCCCTCTGCAGACACCACTCCCATCGCTTCCACCACTGTACTCGCTCAAAACAGAGCGCTGTCAAATATGCTGCAGGCTTATTTGAAATGGAAGAAAAACAAGAAATATACAAATAAACAACAACAAAAATATTCCTTCGCGCTGCGCTAACACGGCCGAGATTCCCCAGCTCATGATTAATGAGGAATTCTGGAAAACTCATTTGCAAAAGAAATTGAACACCAGCCCATGACATAAAAAATACATTGTAAACTCACAATGTCAGAGTCACAATGTCCAAAGAAAAAGTTCTCAGATCTTAGTCTAGTTGTTCTTGAATTGTTGATGTTCTTCAGTGACTTCCTGAGGAACCATATGTAAAAAGCTGACAAATGACAGATATTTTCAAAGTCAGATTATGCCCTGGCAGCCATAACCAAACATGTATTATGTGTATTATATATTCCAATATTCATGCCATTATGCATTTATATTAAGATTTATTACCTGTCAGCTAGCAAAGTTGAGCAATAGACACGCTAAGAATGGAATTTGAAGATGAAGACTAATGTGAGATAGGGGCACTGTAGTGGGTTGTCCATACTGTGGAATGGGGACAGCTGAGCATGGAAACCTTTCCCACAAATACAACGTGACTGCGTCAAAGAGCTCAGAGCTACAGTTTTAGTTGGTCTCTTTAAAAAAAAACTAAAAACAAATATGCACTATAATATTTTCACCAGTCATTTTTATACTTCAGTAGCAAAAACTGTTGTTTTTTTTAAGCTTTCACATTATGACCATTGGCCAGGGGAGTTGTTGACAACCTGTCCCCAGATGTAGACAGCTAAGCGGGTATTGATAATTTTATAAAAGTTAATTAAAATAATAGAAACTAAATACAAAAATCTAGGCTGTAAAGAAAAAAAAAACATTTGAAGTGTCATTATCAACATTTTAAGCATATTTTCCCAGTGGTGGAATAAGTATTCATTATGTAAGTAAAAGCAGATACATTACATTGTGAAAAGAGAAAGTGAAAGGCCTAAATTAGGTAACACATGTTTGTCAAGATGCACAGTCCTGCCTATAGTTTCACAGTGATCAACTGATGGGGGTAACATGACAAGATATGCAACAATGTGCCACCAAAGGCAGGGAAAAGAGAGCTTGCTAGTTTTTTTTTTATGAATGAGGAAACATTTAATACGTTTATCAGACTTCAAGGATACAAACATCAAGATTTTGATGAGTAACTGTGAATGTAAACATGAGTTTTGTTTGTCTATAAGAATATTTCCTTGCATAAGAATATATTAAAGAAAGAACACTACCTCTAACTCATACTGAGACACATATTTAGATTCATCCCTTATTTGAGTCTAGGAGGGAGTGAACAGTCACAGGTGGAGCAGTTAAGACAAAAACCCACAATGCACCCCCTACTGACCAGTACAGGTCTGTTACATCATCCAAAATGACTGAAACATGTACAATCTACCTTGTCCTCCCTAGAATGTCATAGACAATAGAAGGTCTCCTGTTAAATTAAAATTGTGGAAAATATGTGATTGTAGTGGTTAGGCCCACACATACTGTAGCCTTTAACAACAATAAGCTCATTTAGCATCACCAGCAAACGCATATTAGTATCAATCTCTTGGCCCAAACATGTAAATTGGCTCTTATTTTTCTGATGCACTTCAATCTGTAGTGATTGTAGAATCCATGCACATAATTTCCTGTCATAATCGTAAACAAACGGTTGTTTCCTGTAAACCCTCTACGACAGCGGCTCTGATGTACCTTTCTCCATATTTCTGCTCCCTGTTTGCATTTCTGTTAGAACTCGCTCTAAAAGCTCATTTTAATTTATGTTTGTTCACAAAAACTTTAAATGGTATACACAGCATGTTGCCTGGATAGACATGAAATCACATAACTGTTTTTGATCCTTCATCATTGCAACCATTAGCAGTCTTTTTTTGAACACATTATCAGTTGCTATGGGTATCTCATTATAACCATCGCAGAAAATGTTATTTTCCCCAGCCTTTTCAATCAATCGAGAGACGTATAACCGTTCAAATGCTGTAGTGGCGCCCCTCAACCCATAAATTATGTTCAAGTTCTATTAATGTGTTTGGCACCCATGTCTCAGGAGAAAAGGAACACTCATTGCAGCGCCATATTTTTATGATATTGATTAAAGTGTAAATGTGTTTATGATTTTTAGCTTCAGTAAAAGCCTTGTGACAGGCCAAATGGTGATATATATTAATATTATTGACGTTCGGACGCAAGTACTGTAAGCTTATGTGTGTCAGCCAGCCAGTCAGCTCACAGTCACACATCCACACACACAAAAAAAAAACACTTGAAGCTCACTAATGTATCTCAGAGACAGGGTCAAAAGACCACTTTTGCATTTTGACATTCTTTTACGACTCCTTTTCTGACATTTTGTACTATTTAGCTTTCATTAGTTCTCACACGAGAATGACGAGAGAAATTATGGAAAGACGGGAGCCAGCATTATAAAAGTGGTGGATTTGAAACCAGAACATAGCATTTACATGGTACTGTATGTTCCTTAGCCCACTTAGTCACCAAGACATTAGATTTTGAAGTTGGCTCTTGAACACAGTAAATTGTCACTTTAATGAATATAATCTCCCTCCCACTAAATAAATTTAATTTGATATTTTTCGCACTTTGGTCTTCACCAAGAGAATAATTATGTTTTTTTTTTTTTACAATAATAAGAATAATGATAATGACTTATAATGACACACAAAAAAACGTCCATCTCGCAGTAGCCAACTTGCTGTAGCACTTGAACATTGCGACTTTGTTCTGGTGATTCATCGACCACAAAGCAACATGGATTATATTTGAATCTTGTCCTTACAAGAGCAGCGAGTGAGCACCTGCTACATCTGTTTGAATGACCAACACTGTCCTGTTTCATTTGCATAAATATCCTGGATTCATGTCTGCGTCCTTCCGTTATCCATGTTAAATATGATGATAACTTTGCAATCTTGGAGCTCCATGGGTCTCTACCTGGCCTGATTCGGAGGAATTGGACGTGGTTCAATGGAGACAGAGTTTTCACTGGCAATAAACTAAGACCAATAAGTGACAGGACAAAGGGCAACATCCCCTCTCCTCCGGCTCCAACAATTTCTGGACAAAACATCAGTAGAGTCTCCACCTGTAAACTTTTTTGAAGTTCTGATTTGTCATAGGATGCCCACGTTAAATATATGCCCTCAAAGACGTAGCCAAAGATCCATTACCTCAGTGTAAGAGCTGGTCTCCCATGTGACATTCTAAAACAAATATACCTGACCTTCATTCGTCCAATCCTTTAGTGTGCCAGCCCAGTTTGGGTTGGGCTCACAAAAGGCCTCTCTGAGGAGCTGGAGAGGGTACAAAAACAATGCTGCAGGATCGCCGGCATTCTGTCTTTTTCTCTTCCATCATTGAGTGAAAGGCATGATGAGGCCACTCTGTGCACCCTTGCCAGCATACTCAAGGACAGTTAATCCCCCTTGCACAATTTTTCTGCCTGCAGCCTCAACACCCACTTACTCGCTTCGTCTGCACAGAGAATTTCGTAGCGCCCACGAGTAGAACCAAAAGACATGAACTTCCCTTTATACCGTGTGCTCTTAAATTGTTTAATAAATGACATATTTATTTTAGGGTTTATGCTCTCAATGCTATGCTTTTTGCTCATGATGCTGATCGCTGTTATGTTTGACATATTTGGGTCAATGCTGCAGTACCCTGCCTTGTCAAACTTCGGAGTTGAAGCCTACCACTTACAAACATACTTCTCTTTACAGTATAGGTAAAATGCCACCAATATGTGAAACTGAGACCATTACATCCTTTGGAAAAACCTTGATGACTTTATATTTCAACATTTCAAGAGAGAACTGAGTAGTTTTCCCAGTCACTTTATTATGGTCATCAACATCTACCTGGTAGTAACCACAAATCCAAAGTCAGTTACTGGAAGTAACCGCTTTCACACTGTGTGTATACGTTTCAGTTTACAGCAACCATGCTCTGAAAAGCCAAGTGTTTACAACTTGCTTAGCTGAAACCAGCAAACAGACAACTTAAGCAACTAGTTGGTGATAAAGTTGTACCCCTTAGCCAATGACCTAGATTCTCAAGAGCTGATGGGAACCAAGCACTTGCTAAAAGGACAGACAATTGGGCTTACATTTACAAGATGACCAGAACATGGCTCCAATGCCTGTTTGTTTCAAGTCTCTCAGCCCTGTAATGTACTCAGCTAAACTGAGCATTTAGCCACAGTTATCGAGTTGTCAATGGCTGCCAAAGTAAATTAAAGATAAAGATGACATTTTAAAGGTAGTTGCAGTGTATCAGACACCTTTTAACGCAATTTAGATCTAACATAGTATGTTTTAGAGTGATTCAGTAAATATGTATAACAGTTAGTAGTTAAATCGGAATTTCCTGCATGTAATTTTAGCAGAAATATTCATTTGAAGGGACGGGGAAACACGAGTCAAGTGGATAAATTAACTCTGACGTGATATTGAGAAAATTGACCGCATTTACCTGATGATTAAACATAAAAAAAATCTGAATACTGATGGCCGCACCTATTTGCAAGTCAAATCATAGGTTACCTTTGTGGGTGGCTAGGTGTAGCTGAAGTGAATGCATTATTAGAGCTCTACAGAAAAAAACATAAACAAAAGACAAAATAAATGTTCATAATGGATCTTAACTAATCAGCACTGAGTGTTTCTTCTGTTTAAGAAACACTGATGGTACTAATTAAAGCAAACCGACAAAGAAATGTTTTTGATGGAGGATTTTAAGGGGGATTAATATCTGTTTGCCACCAGGTAACAAAACAAAAGATAATGAAGACCTTGAGTTGCTGCTGGTTCAGGTTGGCAATGAGACTTTAGCCTCTCTATCAGGTTTAATTTACTGAGCTGCATGCCACATAATCTAATCTAGATAGCCGGCTAAATAAGCTTAGTAAGACACATAAATCAAGTGGCTGTAGCTGCTGTGAGTTGTAGCTATGCAAACAAAAGGGTTCTAGCCCCAGCTTGTGCTGCTACAGGTTTCGAGCTACAGTTTAAGAAAAATGAATCAAGTACTCACTTTTGCTCATGTCCTCTGCGAGCAATAATGGTTTGATGTCTGCCAAATTCGAATGTGAATCAGCCTCCTCAGCAAACTTATCAGACCGACAGCAGCACTTTGCTCTGGGCCCTCTTCTTTCCTTAATCCTTTCACCCAGGCCCCACTTTGTTTTCTTGCCTGCTCTGACTTTGCTGATAGAAATGTAAAGGACTTCAATCCACTTCCCTAGAAAACCTCTGTCTGCACTCCCAAATACAATTATTTCTGAACTGTAGATATATGCAGTTTCAACTCAGTGGTCAAAAACAACCTAGAGTGCCTCGTGTGTAGTTAAGTTTTAAACTGCATGAATATCACATAAAGTGTCTTTTTACTTTTCAAGTTGGGTGTTCACAAGTTCAAGCTTTTTGTTGTACAACTGTGCAGAAAAAAAAACAAACTTATAAAGTCCTCGAAGTCCTCAAACCTTATTGCAAACATCTGCTAAAATATTTCACTCTGGAAAAGACTAGAGTGTTAGACTGACTGACTAGCTGACATCGCCATCCCAAGAGCTATGCAAAGAGCAGGGCTAATAAATGCATAAATTAATAATTATGGTGATTGCAATTATATGCACGCACAATTAACAGAAAATAAAATACATTCAGTGCATATTTGTTTTAATCCCATTGTGTTCACAAAGTCATAATAAACTTGAACATTCTTGTTCATTCAGTCTTGAACGTTATTGATCGGTGTATAATAATATAAGGCTGGTTCTGTTCGTGTTTATGCTTACCATATTTTACCACTACCATTTTTTGTGTAAAAGTGTGTCTGCCAATAATTTACCTCGTGTTATCTTGCAGAATTCATTAAAACCAAAAGAGTTTATCCTCTTGGGGTCATAAATTCTCTCTGCAAATTTCATAGCAATCTGCTACAATTAGGTTATGAGAAAACCTCCATGCACAATTAAAGTACATCATGAGGCAACAAAAACATTGAGTTCCTCCTCTGGGGACAATTATTATACACAACACATTTAATAGAAATTCAGCTGCTTTGGGCCTGTAATTGTCAATAGGTGTACATACTGTAACATTTTATCCTCCCAAATTCCCAACATCTGAGCTGGAATTATACAATTTATCAGGTCGTACAGTGCCAAGTGGATATAAGATGTCTTATCATGACTGAACAATATCTAACTATTTATGTATACTTTATCAGTTGACTGCATTTATAGAGTAGCATTTTATATTTAAGTTTAGTAGTCTTTGCAGAGATGTGTGCAAGTCTGACTTCAAACATGCAGAGTTCATTATAACTAGCTTTGAGAACAGAGCTTTGACTCTAGCTTTGGTTTCCTACTCGGCAGAGGCCTTTTTCCCCAGGGCTATGAACAGATCCTCAAACGGATGGATCGGACAAGAAAGATCATCAATAAAAATTCAGATTTTATATTACCTTTTATGTGCAAATCCGTCGCCACATGTGCCTTTAATTTTAATTACATGTAAGATATCTCTCCTTTATTCAAGAGCAAATCAGAAGAGACTGAACATACAGCAGAGAGAGAGGATATGTGACAGAGATTATGAGCCAGATTTATCATTGATTGATAATAATTCCTCTAAATCCTAATTTCCTAGAGACAACCAGGCCCTAGACAACCCAAAGTCATAAATTATGTTGATCCTGCAGACTACAGAACAGGAAATTAATTTCATTCTGAATCTCTAAACTCCAGTCTGAAAGCCAAGTCTGCAACACAAATTTTTACAAAGAAATGCCACTAAATAATGACACTGATAGAAGGCGAGCCAGACACTGTTCTCCAGAAGCACATCAGTGACGAAATGTGTTAATCTCATAAAATGTTGATGTTACGTAAAAGCCTGGATTAAATTAGCTGGTGTTAAATATAAATCTGACAGGCTAATATATTGTATAGGCCTATAACAGTCACTTTATCAAAGCAAAGTTATGACGTTGAATTGTCCTTGAAAGTGTTGAGGCTCTGTGAAAAATATGCCAAACCTGACAAAGATTAAATGGATTACAATCATAAATTCAAGTAATGCATCCGCTCACATCCTTCATGTTCCATGAAAGTGTAGTCGGGACTGCAGTCATCAATGTGCTAATACATCTAGGAGCCCAGCTGACATTTTACATGGTATTAGTTTGAAAGTGTGTCGCTGCTTAGTCCTAAATTTAGTCAGTTTTAATTAGCTGCTGTAACGGCAAACCAACTTCAAACCGAACAGTACAACTTAAAGTGCTTTTTAGAGAGGTTATATGATAAGCATAGTACACCCAGTTACGAAAACTCATTACATAATGTAGATCAAATGATAATATGAGAGCCAGTAGTACATGCAATCTTTTTCTTATCTTTTTTATATTCAAGCAACACTTATTCAAAAGCAATGTAAAACACAACTTCCTCTCTCCTGACCATTAATGCTCATGGCCTTAACACCAAGTGCAGTTTCACCTTTAAGTAATTAGTTTTATAGTGTTCATTCATTTGCTTGTTGTCTCCAACATCGTGATCCCATTTAATAATTACCATTAAACACCCCATAACCAGCCAATATAGTTTTAGACTGTACGTAACCCACGCGATTTCTTTATCAAACTTTTACTGGATATTCAACATTTGACTTTGAATTAAAGCACCAATTTGTATTCTTGTTCATATTCACATTTGAAACCACATAGGAACCTGACTGTAGATGGTCTGTCTTCCTACTGATGTACTCATTAGCATGCTTGGTAAATACACATGCACAGTAAAAGACTGCGTTATACATTATTCATTATTCAGCTTCTTGTCAACTTCGGTTTTGTTGGACCTGTTCATAACAAGTTAGAACACAAAAGAAAATGTGGTTGTTGTTTATTAATTAGTATTGATTTGGAGGGGGGAAAAAGCATGTTTGAGCCTCCAGACTGTACTTTTATGTAGCTTTAGTATGTGTGTGTACGCCAGAGACAGCTTCAGCTGTGCCAGTTGAAATGCAGCTAGACTGGATGGGACTTGGTTGTCATTTAATGTCTCAGACATTTTAGTAGGATTATTTTCAAGGAAGAGATGAGCATATGATGTAACAGTGGACAAGAAAGTCTAAATCACTGGAAGGGTTTTCAGTAAATTGTAGCATTCATTTTGTAGGATGTATTTTCATGTGTTAAATTGGCATGAGGTGTAGTCACACACTCAGTTCTTAAGCCCAAGGGTTTGAGCATTTTTTAAATCATACCGTTTGTAAATGCTGATCATGTTTGTGGGTTATTCTGTTGTGGGTTGTGGGTGACTCTCGCGTGATTTTTCTAAAAAGACATCTGAATTTCTAAATATTTTCTGAGAAATAAGTCTGTGGATTTTGTCCCCTATCATTTGCACTGAAGTTGCTTTGAGAAGGGGACTCTTGGCAGTCAGTATGAACAGTTGTAGTGCTCTCAATGTGTACACGGAAATGTGAGTATTGTTTTAAAACTTACCTGAAGAAAAAAGAAAAGAAAAGCTGTGTTTGGCAAGGCTTTAGATGGGAAGCCTTTAATTTATGCATTTGTTTGAGGTTGGTGTTTACTGGATGAGCTTCTGTGTATTCCAATGATGTGTCTTATGAATTTCAATTACAACTTAGTTGATCTTGGTTTGGAAGCTGACAGGACATTGGGGAGAGGGAGCAGAAATAAAAGTCCCAGCCAAACTCAAACCAGAGATGTGAACCCCTTGGAAGAGATCAGAAAGCTCACAAAAGACTAAGACAAGCTCTTCTTAGCTTTAGTGCAAGAAGCAGAAGGACAGCAGTAATAGTAAAGAGCAAACTCTTCGTGGAAATGGAAATCAGGAGGAACCCCCAACAAAACATAGCTACAAACATACTCTTATCCATAATGAAAAAGACAGCTGAGATGACATTGCCCAAATTGGTTTCAGTGGGTTTGAGAGTACTATGGGCACCTGTGACTTGTGCAAACTTCATTTGGCAACAGCCAAAGAGGCTGTAAATCATCTCTGGAAAAAGCACAGACTTTTCTGTAGAAACTTCTCAAGCACACACATTACCCTTGCTATAGTACTCTGTTGTTTCCTAATGTGTGGAAGCTCTCACACTGAGTCCAGGATGGGTGCCAGGCACACTTGTAGCCCATTGTCTGAGATAATTTTTGTTCGTCTATCCAAACACACGTGGTTTGTTAGCAGACTAGCAAAAGAATGCAATGTGGAAGGGTAACCCTTTGGCAGTATGCGGCACAGATGAAGTGGCATACCTTTGGAAGTTAATAAAGGACAAGTGGATACCCCAGATTTCTATAGATCTGTAAGTGTTCTCCGGGCAGCAACTCAGAGAGAAAAGCATAAAGCTTAAGAAGCTGTCAGAAAGATCAGCAGTCCCCTGCTATTTCAACTGCAGGAATGGATGACGTCCGCGCGTTTGAAATTCCACTCCCCCCAAAACCCAGGGTTGTAATAGTAAAGACCTGTTTGAGAAAGAACGATAAACCCACTTGTAGTCACTATCTGAGATCAATTTCCCCAGGGTCTGACCAACCACAGACAAGTCCATGCTGTTCACTCCCACACAACTCATTAGTGACCATTGTATCCCGCAGCCAGGTCTTCTGCTTTGAGTGCCTCAGATGGTACCAGCCCGAGATCAGCTTTGAGCAGTTGCCGAGCACTTTCTTCCATCAGACACCATCAGCGACTGGATGACTTATTGAATTGTCAACTGACCTTCTTGGGTGTGTTGAATGAAGATTGACTAAGGCTTGTCAAGTGCATAAACATCGATGTGTTTTCATTGAATCAGAACATTTTGGAATCCTGCAAGCCAATATAAATCTGAGTAAGAAGAAAGAAGCCACTACAATTGTTCAATTCAATTCTTGAGAGCAAAGAAGAATGTGTGTTGATGCATGTACTCACCAAGGACTTCAACAAGGACTGTTACATGTGTGAGAACCAAGACAGGCGAGACTGGAAGTATCAGGTTGCGAAATGTGTGTGTGGGTGTGTGGGTGTGAGTGTGTGGATGTGTGCTGCAGTATGCTTGTAGATGTAATCAAGTTATATGTAGCAGACACCGGATATCTGGACACTTGGGGGTTTCATGTAACATAATCGCATCATGTTTTCTCTGCTGTCCTTGTTAGCATGAAAAAGCTATTAATCCTAACCACTTTACAGTTGTCGACTGTAGATTCAACCGCACTATCTATGACTGAGTACAGACATACAACACAAACATACAAGAAAAGGTAAAGTACCAAGTTCTAAAACCTATTTAGCTTAAACTAGCATTAGATGAGCTTTTGGTTGCTTGGGGGCAGCAAAAACAAGTCGCAACAAAACACCTTTAAGTTGATTTGGCAAACAGTTAATCTATAAACTGATATCGAGAAGTGTATAAGCATAGAAATGCAGAATCTGTACGCAAGGGACCAAGATTTTGACATTGGAAACACTCTGGTTTCCTTTCGTAGTGCGAGTAGTATTGACCAGTCACATTTTAGTTTTGGTTGCAATAGTTTATGTGGAAAACAAAAGAGGCTGAACTCATCGGGTATTGTCTAACAATGATTTAGATTTTTATTAGCTGCATTCATATGCATGTATCTCTTAATAGAGATTAGCTGAAATTTGTCTTGTTTGTTGAGATTCATTGTACAAGAAGTCTAAGCCCAGATAATCTGGTTTTTGGATAATTACTGGCTACACTGGAAGCCATGAAACACTAGCCGTTGCCCCCAGAGGCTAAATCGTCATCAAACAATACCAGACAGGTTCCAAGATTGGCTAACAGTTGGAGTCATGTTTCTCGTCATTTGATAAATCTAAGACCTGTACTGACTCTCTTTTTAACTGTTTAACATATTTGGTCTCCACCCACTCCTGACAGAGATAGCGGGCTCTTTAGCACTTGTGCTCCACTATGTTCACTAGAGTCACTAACTTCGTAGGTCTACCCTTTTGTGCCAGGGAGGTAGCATATAGTGGGTGGGAGTAAATCTGCGAAATGTACAACCAAAACAATGAGCTAGCCTAGAAGATGTTGAAATGCTCTGTAGTGCTTGAAGGGAACTGCAGAGTTTTCTGATAATTCTCGGTGGGTTTGTGATTATGACTGAATCCCATTGTTGATAATGAATATTGATTAATTATAGCAGCCTTAAAGTGCTGAAATGTGATTGCTTGATTAGTTTATGGACAGAAAATTAAGTCACTTATTGAGAAGAAATGGCAAACACTTGCTCACACTTGCTGCAAATTGTAAATTAAATATATCTTTGGGTCTTAGAGCTTTGGATGGACAAAACCGACAACTTAAAGACTTCTCCTTGGAAAATCGTGACCTTTTGGAACCCCTTAAGTAACTAAGCAATCATCAATTCATTACAAAGGTAATAGACAGATTAACCAATAATCAATTGTAACTAATTGTTTCTCACACAGACAGAGAGAATATACAAGCTGCACTTGAAAAGG
This sequence comes from Sciaenops ocellatus, assembly GCA_033000465.1. Lineage (NCBI taxonomy): Eukaryota > Metazoa > Chordata > Actinopteri > Sciaenidae > Sciaenops > Sciaenops ocellatus. The sequence continues at coordinate 28,486,602 of CP136888.1, read as the reverse complement.
CACAGACAGCTGAAGGGTTCAAACCCAGAGCCTCCTTCCTATGAGGCACCATCCATGTATCTACTCTACACTGTAGAGTTAATCTATTTGGCCATATCCTAGCTGCATAAACTGGCATATCAAAATTAGGTTTTAGATTTATTAACCAAGTGTATTGTATGAGCCCTGGGATTCCTTCTCCTGATTCATTTAGCTTCCCGGGCATGTGCGTCATTCACCTCCCCCTCATCACGTACCCCAATTGGAGCATGAGGTTCTGTCATGCAAACTACTTTTTGCCAAATCAAATTTGAATGGATTGGAGGGATGACAACCATTCCCAGTGAATGGATTTGCAAGGGACTTAGTTCCTTCTTGGCACACATCCCTGCTTCAAGAAGCACCCATAAGACAGAGTGCCTTTACAGCTGCCGCTGCACATCTCTGCTATCTCAGTTGAAATATTTTTGCACTCCTGCAGTGCATTTCATACATAACATGATTGGATACATCCAGTGGAGATCTGGCAGACTTGCATCTAATCTAGTTACTTCCACATCTGGATTAAATGAACTGCGTGCTGAGTAGATATAGGATGATGCATTGTTTTACACGTATTTCATTATCAAAGCAGAACCGTGTTTATCTGACATTTTCTGAGGAATGGAAGTTGTTTTATCTTGGGAAATGATTGGATGACTACATCATTATATTTGTCTTTACTTTGAACCTCGAAGGTAAAATGGTTTATCCTAGATGCAATCATAGAGCTGCAGTGGGAGTGATTTAACAACTCCTCATTTCAGTTTATAGTCAGTGGACTGTGATTGCTTCTGAAGTCAGAGCGTTTGAAACAGCCAGTATACTGTCCAGTTGTTCATGGCTGGTACTTCTAGGTTTGAGTGATCTGACAGCTTCACTGCTGCTCTGCAGCACGACATGACAGCAATATGTTAGCCCAGCTTAGCTGTCACATTTACATCCCATAAGCATGTGGCAGCCCAACAGCTTTTGCCTTTTTTCCTGGTTGTCCCCACTGCATCCTTTTGATTCTTGTTAAATGTAGCTGTTGGAGGCGGCTACAAATAGCTGGCTGAGAACATGATGATTTTTTGATGCCCTCTGCTGGTGCCTTGTTGGTGCTAATTGGTGCTTGTGGGGTACTATTAATAATGCTGTGATTTATTTTACCACTTAGTATTTAAACTCGGTTAAGTGATTAAAATGAATTTAGAAACCAATTTAGAACACAAGTGGAAGTCTTCGAATTGCAGATATCCTCATCTTTCAATCATAATGAATATATAACAGAATTAGAACTTAATTGCGAATAACAGGTCTAACACCAGAGCAATATATGAGAAAAAACATTTCTACACTGTTTGTTATGACAAAGGCATTTCAATCATGAGCAGCAGAGGAAAAAAGGTGTTCTGTTGTTGGCGTTTGAGTTGTAATTACATCTGTTCAGTTTATTGAGCACTCATAACTAACCTGAAATTGAACTCAACGGTGCAGTTGCCATAGAGCTGCTGCCTCAGCAGAGGCATGATGAGGCAAATTAGGCAGTCAAAACTGAGTCTTTCCTCTTTTTTAAAGGACCTTTGTGCAGGATTTAGTGGCAGTGCTGTAGTTGCTGATGGCCATCCCTTCAACATGGCGGACTCCGTATAAGAAGACGCTCATTTTGAGGTAAAAGACATTTTCAGGTGATCATAGACTCATTAAATGATTCATTATACACATTTTATATTTCATTTCTGCCATTTTCTGGAAATAGAGCCCCATAAATCTTACACACCAGCCCTTTAAAGGTATGTATTATTAAGCTTCACTGTTTACTGAGGATTGTTTTATACCTGATTTACATAAATTGTCAGACATAAAACTAGAGGAAAGTAGTTTCCACAGCCTGAACACACGTAAGAACAAAATCTAAATCAAACAAACTACCTCAAAAACATAGCCACATAAAAAGATAAGATAGACTTTATTGATTTTCACCGGGGAGATTCAGTTAGGAACACAATAGAGTCAGAAGTACATGAGTACATTAGTGTTATTACTACAGTTTGTTGAGGGCAGTAGTGATGGTAGAGGGCACAATGCTCTTACTGCTTGCTTTTTTTTTTTTACATAACAGAGATCTGTATCTGAGGCCGTACAGGGAGCAGAGCGAAGCACGAGTTCAGGAGGTGGCTGCATGGGGGTCGCGTGCTATGGTGAGTGCTTTGCATGTGATGGCAGTGTTAATGAGGGCTGGGAGGGTGGGAGCAGAGAAACCAGCGAGGATCATTTTGAAGAGTTTGTTACTGTTGGTGACAGAAAGCATGGTGAAGTAGAACGTGTAACAGGAGACGAGGAGGGTTCTGTGATACTCCTGTACAGGAGGAACACTGTGTATTTTGATCCATATTGAGGTTTAAGTATTTATCACCTGTTTGTTTTTTTATATATATTTGAACACAGCTGGTTCATTCTCGTTTCAGCCACAGCACCCTATCAGCTCTACATTTGTTTTTGCCAAAGGGATTAATCATACCGCTAAGTGGGGACTGGACCAGACATTACATCCCTGTTGTTTTGATGATGTTATGCATTCGCACAGAAACAGTACATAATGCAGCAAGCAATACATATATCATATCTCCATGGTGATGGATGTTTTCTGTTTACGGTGGCCAAGCACAGACAACCTTTTCATTTATACCTTCTCCCTTCATATGGAGCGGTGCCGAGAAGTCGATCAGTCAATTAGTCGACAGTTAATTAATTGATAACAAGTTTTCTCATCAGTGAATTGTTTAAAGCTGCAATAATGAACCCATGAGAATTATTACTTCGCTCTGCAGCTCCTCACAGCTCTACAGAGCCTCAGCTCATTTTTTTTTTGTTTGTTTTTTCAGGTTTCAAATTTGCTGTTTTGGTTCACGTTCATCACTTTCATTGACCCCATTTCCAAGCAGCAGGCAGCTGTTTTCAGTGAACAAGCTCCAATAAACCCACTGAGCTTCCTGCCCACGACCGAATGAATGGCAGTCAAAGGTAGCAGCTAGAAGGTGAACACCGTCAGTCATTTAGCTGCTAAATAGAGGGATATTTGTTGCTAATGTCAACTAGGCAACTGCTTGCAAACATTCACCAAAGTTAATGTGTGTCAATATTGTGTTTACAATTAATTTACAGTTAATTACTGCTGCTTTTAGTCATTTATAAACAAAACATGCTGGTTTCAGCTTCTCAAATGTGAGCATTTACAGTTTGTTTGTTTTTTGTATTATTGTGCATTGGACACATTTGGGCCGTTGGTTGGACAAAGCAAACAATTCAAAGATGTAACTTTTGGTGCAAGAAGATAATTTTCTGACATGCTATAGACATGGAAGCAGTCATTCATTGTGACCTCATTATGGATCTTCCCCAAGTGGGACTGTGAGTGTAACAGCAGTTTCTAATGAAGGGTTAAAATAGATGGACTGGTTTATGAAAAGGCCATTAAGTGCAGTTTTGTAACACCAGTCCCAGAGTTTAAATGATAAGAGGTGGAGGAGGATGCTCTCAAACCACAACAACAAGCAGATTTCAGTCGCAAATCATCCTGGACATAAACGAAGGGGTGTCCCTTTATTAATGAATAAAAAAAACAAATAATTGCACAAAAAAATGTTGCACAATGTGCTATGAGACAACAGAGACATTTCAGTGCTGCATCTTCATTAGCTTGTCTGGACCTCAGTGTGGGTAATTAATGAAAATACTGAAGTAACATTTTCACAATAGAGATGACTAAGACAGCCAGGCACAGAGACCCAGTACAAAGGAGTGTGGGGGTGAGGAACATCTCTGTATTACACCTTTGATAAAAAAGGAAGTAAAGGCTCTATTTCGTACACATTTGAGTTTTCATAGATTTATGCCAGATCTCGTACAAAATATTTCATTGTACAGACGGTGAACTATCACATCTCCATCTCGACATTATCGATGTGCACAATCAATAGATCATGGTTGATATTTGCAGTTTTGCAAATGTGTTATAAGATTGTTGATCATAGCTTGCAAAAGCACAAATGTGCCACGGCTCTGCAGGCGAGCTGCAACAACTCCGTGTTGCTATTTTCCTTTTCAAATACTGTATATGCAAATCTTGTAGCCACATTATATTTGTGTAATTTCTCAGAAGGAAATGTCCCCTTTGTTGTATTTTGGATTGCATTGTTTGCCCTACTTTCCTCCACACTAACTTGGCATGCTGAAGCACCCACTCAGCACTAGCCCACAGTGTCTGGCAGAGACGTGTCTAGTTCACATTTCTGTCAGCCTCCCTGCCAGTTATGCTTTCTAGGGCCACAGTCGAACACAGAGGGACGTGGCACTCGCTATCCAAGCTTACAGTAAAATCTGGAGTGTGATCTGCTCCGTGTCCACATGGAGCAGATCACACTCCATGCATGTTTTTTTAAACTCGAATTAATGAGTATCCAGCAGGATTCATCATTAAGGTTCATTTGAGTCAAGTATTTCATAATAGCAGCGACTGCCACAGACAAGCATGTCTAGGAACATGTAACACTCAAAGGAAACGTGTTTCATGTGTTAATTCTTGACATACCATGTCCATATTGCAACTTGTCACGTGATTGTTAAATCCGGAAACACACATGCGTAGGAATTTAAACCCACCGTGAAGTCAACCATCGGTTTGTGGACTGTCATTGCCTTGAGCCATCTTGTTTCTTTGGAAGCAGAAGTGTTGGAGCAGGGGAGGATACGCATTGATACACAATATGTCCTTATTGGATGTGACGGAGAATCTGAGGACAGACTGTGGTAGTGATTTGGTAGCCACGCCCTAAAGCATACCCTTCTTTATCGTCTATTTTACTCTAAATGGGATCATAATTTGCAAAAAATGAACATTGCGTGTGTGAAGAAAGACTTGAAGCCATAGACAGTATAAAACATGGTTGTAGTATCTGTGACATGCTGTGGCTGTCACCATTTTGGCAGTTCTTGGCCTCTGCCAGCTCCACACTAATCCAAAAAAATGGGCAAAGATGTATGGCATGGGTGGAGCTGAGGGAGGTCGAATGAAGCTCAAACAAAGTGACCACACTCTTAATTTATGCATAACTTTAAGCCTTAATATAAATTGAATATTAAGTTTTGTGCAAGGCTGTGAACATGTTTATTTCTGCTGTTATGTTGGACTCTTGGAGATTGAGTCTTTTTGTAGCCAGCTCCAAGTGGCCGTTTGAGGAACTGCAGTTTTTGGCACTTCCACATTGGCTTCTTGCTTTAAACCGGCGACTGAGACCATAAACTCATGTGGAAACTGTTTTCCCGTGTAAAAATTAGGGTAATTTTTATTACTAAAACTCAATACAATCTTTTTTAAGTGGAGTCGCCCCCTGCTGGCGATCAGAAAGAATGCCAGTTCAAACATCCACATTGGCTTTACTTTTAAGGCCCCTAAGCTCTATCCACCATATATTATACATTGTATGGAGCTTACATATTCTACAGCAGTCAGAGTGGGAATAAAAAATAGATGGTTTTCACATCTATGATCATTGCATCTCTCTGGTGAAAATAAAGCTGGTTATAGCATCTGGCTTCCTGATGGTGGGACTGACCAACTGTGCTTTGATGTCGGGTTTTGAATTAGCATCACTATTCGATATTGTACCTCAAGATGTATTTTCAAACGTGTCTCTATCATAGCAGACTCTAGAAACGAGCAGACACATGTTAATTCAAGCAGCACGAGGTACGGAGATGAGTATCTTATTGCCCCGCAGAAGGTGAATGATAAAAAACGAATTCATGAGCTCACAAAACCTAAAGGTCTGCAGCCTCGCTGGAATAACACAAGACCAGGGCTGAGTGCTACAAACGCCTGCAAAGCTGAGGTAATAATTTAGACATGCCGCCAGCAGACAGGTCTTACTGAGCTCTTAGGAAACCATGACGGCACCTCATCCGTCATCTGTCATCCTCCCTTCAGCCCATCTCCTGGGCCCGGCTGGAGAGCATCCTCCATCTCTCTTTGCCCACATAGACAGACACATACACCCTCAAATATGATGGATGAGGGGAACGAGCACACAAGCCTTACTCTTTCAACAGAGCATGACTCCATTTACACCTACAACATTACCAGTGAGCACTCTGGCTGGTGGACCGCAGTGTTGTCCTTATCCTGACCACTTTTAAGAACAAACGCAGACAGATGTAGGGCGCACTTGGCTCCATTTTCGCTCTTGTTCTGGGAGTCTAATCTCAAAGCTGGTGTTTAAGCGGAGACAGAGTCGGTGCTATAAGGAAGTAAAAAACATGTATTAGCATGTTAAAATGCTCCCTCCAGCATGAGAATAAGGAAGTTAAAAAATGAGTCAGTCACAGTAAGATCTGCATCCCAGTTATTTGACTGACTTAGTGCAACATTGTTCAATACAATTGAGTTCAGGACAATGACTGTCAAGAATATTTTGGATCTTTTTTCTTTGAATGAGAAAAGTGATAACAGCCTGTATTTTATTACTTTATAGTATTTAAAGCCTCTCTACTTGAATGTCTTCAGGACTGTCAAACTCAGACACTTTAATAAGAAAATATGTCATGAATCAATCCCTACTTTTTAACTAACCGTAATTATTTCTCGTGCAGTTCAGAGCTGTTGTATTTTATCTCTCTTAAGCCACGAGATACGTAGTGTTTTTCACTCTTCACAGTAAGTCACCTTGTTCGAATTTGGCTTTCGGGAAAATTGTGCAAGTTCCTTTACAGTTTCTGAGATGGCAAACCTGTCAAAGGCTGTTTCATATTTAATGTGTTTGCTTTACTCTTCATTTTTTTCTGAAACGAGCAGATTTCACGGGAACTGCAGTCACTATGACAGTAAGTGATAATATGAGTGCAAGAAACTCTAACAGGGGGTGTAAAGTAATGTTTAACTTACTCTGTATGCATATGGATGAATCATTTTTTGAGTTTACTGAACTAATTAATATGTATAAAATACAAATATATATATACTGTATCTACAAATATAGATACATTTGAGCCCTATGATGAACTGGAGACCTGTCCAGGATGTACCACACTTCGCATCCAATGTCAGCTGCAATCAGCTCATGGATGGATGGATGGTAGATGGATGGATGGATGGGTGGATGGAAACCAGGGAGGGGAGTCATAAGACTTCCCCCTTATACTGCATTGTACTTTGCATGATAAATCTCCAAACCAGGACCCTTAAGTGTAGGCCTACTGCACGTTTGTGCACATGTGTGCGCTTATGCACCACCACAGGCATTTTCATTATGATTGGGGGGGGCGGGGGGCAATTATTTCAGCGCTGAGTGCACCTTTCACCTTTATGGATGCCATGAAGGAATGCAGCGTTTTTGCTGCTAGTTAAGAGTAAACCTCCTGGAGCGCTTTAGAAAACCGGTCTTCTCTTCAGCATGACAGTTAACTGTTAGCATACTGACAGGTTCTGTCAGAAAGAGCTGCAAGCGTCACAACCCATGACACTTGCCTATGACTCATAGGCTAGCAGCACTTGACAATGACACATTGATTGATTGACTCACATGCAGACAAATCGGTGATGAATCCAGACGTGCGGCGTGCTGTTTTTTCATGGTAGGTTACGTAGTGATTAGTGGGAGAACATTGATGCAAGTGCTGAAAACAATTATAATATTATAATTATTTTAAAAACAGGCACATTTTAGTGTCAGGACTCAGCACTGTATGTTTGCACTACATGTGGTTTGAGGGATTAAACACCACTAAAAAAATAACACCCAGCTGAAAAGCTTCACTGCTCTCTCTGGTTGAAATCTTCAAATCTGTTTTACCTCCAGGCTCCGTCGTCAGAAGTGTGCACTGTGGCACCTAAAACCACACCCAGCAGTGATGTCACAGTGTACTCACACAACCTGGAGTACACTTCTACATCACCGCTAGGTGAGAATTAAAACCACTAGATGGGAAATAACATTTTCAGGGGGTGTATGTTCACACTTATAGGCTTATCCACTCTAAAATACATGAAGCACCTTTTCTAAATTCAAATGTCCAACCTAGTCCTCGTGTCTAAATTACAAAATAAGTCACTTGACAGCCTTCCAAAACAACTCATGTGACAGTGTTCTGTTTATTGAACGCTGTGGTTAAAGTGCGGTTAAATTTAGGCAGCAAAAATAATGAAAAGACATTCGTGTCCAGTTCAAAGAAACCAATGTTGACTGCTGGTATGAGACCTGAGACATTTTGTGACAATGCACACTACTTCCAGCCATGTTACTCAGAGAGTAGAACAGTCTCACAACTGTGAGAGAAAGCTTTCCAGTAAAGTGTAAAGGTCGGTAGCAGTTGGAACAAACAGCCAGTGTTGTCATTTTTTTCTGGTGTGGACAGTCTCTGAATAGCAGTGCATCTGCTGACCACAAGCCCAACTGTTTGCCCACATGGCTGGAATAATCGCTTCGTAATTATAAAAGGAAAACAAAATGGCAATGATCCACATTTTACATTAGAGGCATCTCATCACGTCCTGAGATGATGAAAATGCTGTCAAATCTGTGAGTTTACTCATCCACAAGGCTGTATTCTCTATTCTGACTTCAACAGCAGGCACCAGTGAGGAAAGAAAAACAGCACGAAGACAACAAAAGACACAAATCAAATAATCAAATCTTTGCACACGCCACATTGGTCTGTGTCCAAGTATCGACTAAGGCCACTGTATGTCAAGAGCAAGCGCGTCAATACAGGTTTTAACCGGTGCCACTTATATTTTAAATGACTGTATTCCAAACAAAGTAAAGTGTTTGAAAAACAGAATATGGAAGCCAAAGAGAGAGCCATTCTTTGCAGGTTGCAACTGGAATATATAAAGAATATAGTAATGTTGTGGGATTAGAATCTGTACGTATATGCAAATTATTGACATGCAGCCATGGCCAAGACTGAGCCGAAGCCCAGCTGGCTCACTTCCAAGACATCATTTGAATATTAGATTGAGATTCTGACTGAGAGACGACCTTCCACAAGTATTTATACAGATCTGTTTACTGGGGCATGTGAACGCCATGTGCTGTGACGTGAAGGAGGAATGTCAGGCGGTGCAGTTATGTAATGTTGACTCTTTAGGTATTTTAGCAAAGTGGGTTGTACAGTACGCATGCCTTTGCATAAAATGTGAAACATCTCAGTCACATAAGTGAGGCAGGAGAGGGTGCAATAACAGGAATTGAAATATAATGTTCTTTTAGATGTGCATATTTGCAGTAATATATAGTTTTATGTGCACAAAATATAGTGATAACGCAACTGCTTAGGACGTCAGAGCTAATGTGTGCGCATTAAACTTCCTGTGCTCTCTCTAAGATGATAATCCATCCCCTGCTTTCTAATAATCCATTGTGGGTATTTATATTACCTCACGAGCGAGTTAAGCTAATACTCCCACTTTCCCCTCATTACTGTGGAGCCAGAGGTTATTTAATCTGAAGATTTTGTGTCAGGAATGCACAGGACTAAAGAGAACCTCTTTGTCTTGCACAACACAGACTCCACGGGTTACATAAACAAAACAAACAAACAAACAAACACGAAAAAGCCAAATCAATCTTGCAGGGATTGGTTTAAATGAATCACATGATCACATTTCTCTCACAGCGATCCCGAAAGTTGATATTTTGTGATCCTCCTGCCGCAGATTTGATCAATGTTCCTTGTGCAATTTACTACTGCTTCCCTGTTTATTTAGATATTTATTTCTTTACCGTTTATTTTTATTTATTTATTTTTTTGCTGATCCTGCTCTTATCGATTGGCTGCACTCTGTTGCAGCTGAGAGGGATGGGTAGGTGGTGTGTGGGCGTTTTATGATCCGTCCTCATCCTCTTTCCATCCTGTAAAGTGCTTAACGACAATCAATCTTAACTCCCTCCTTAGGAGATAACGTCGACCATGAGGTTGGTATTGATTTGTGAAGAGGCCTCCAGGTGGTCTTTAGTCATTCCACAAACCTCACCTACTCGCAGAAAGAGAAAAATACTGATTTAGAAGGAATCGAGTAACCCAGGAGCCATAACCTCTATTAATCAAATTAGTTGCCTGGTGAATGGAGCAGTTAGATTAGTTGGTTACATAATGAATTGTGCTGCCTGTCTGATTGTCACACAGATTTATGCCCCAGTCACTATTTGTAGGTGAGTATATCCTTCTTCTGACATCTGTATTAGGCTTCTCTATGGCTGCTCGGCCTGGATTATGGCACAAAAGACTGTAACATCAGATCTTGTGTATCGATTAAAACAACCACCTGATCATATCTGTCGTCCATCAGCCATTTTATAGGATTGCAGAGGAGAGAAAACGGTCTTGTTAAGGTGACAATTTTATCGTCAAGACAACTGAAGAGCGTTTGCTCTTACCAGGTTTTTTTTCCTTCTCTCTCTCTCTCTCTCTCTCTAAACATCGATTTTTAATATGAATGCGTCTGGCATTCACAGAGGTTTTTGCTGTAAGATAAGATTCAAATTTCAGTGCATGAGTACTTAGAGATCAGTGTTGCAGAAGACTGGCTCAAGAGGCAATCCTACAAATGGAAGGTCAGTGCTTTGGTCCTTTATGACACCCGCTGTCCATTCTGATTAAGGAAGGCATTGAACTGCCACTGCAGGAGCAACACGAGGATCTCAACCTGCAGCTCCATCTTTACCCCGATAAATACACACGTTTATCTGCTTCTAATGAACATCGAAAGAGATCATTTCCTCCTTACACTTGGCCGATACGGGAATTTTCTAAACCCCGAATTGAAAGAAATCAGACCACATTAAAATCCTATATGCATATCTTCTCTCAGACGGGTATTAAATCATTCAATGCATCGCTCATCCTAATCATTTTAACCCTTGAAAGCATCCCTCATTGTAAAGTTGTTTTATGCATCAAGCTCATGATGACACCCGACAGATCAACTATGACAGCATGCAAGTAATGAGCTGGTTTTTTGTCATTTCTCACCGCCGTATGGGCCGAACACACAGGGAAGCGCCATAACTCACCGAGTTCCAGTTTGCTTTATCGCGACACGCTACAGCGTTTATGGCAAAATAACAGGACACACTAAATTTCCCTTAACTGCTGCCCCTGTGCACTCCTCGCTGCCTAAAGCATTTGCATTAATCACCATCCTCACACACTGAAGTCTATCTGAGCCGAGCTGCACGTTCATGTGACGAGGTAAAACTGTCGAGAAAAAGTTACCAGATAAAAAGATATAACACCCCAGCCCGTTTTAGAAACCTCTCTCTTGTCTTCATGTTTATGCTAATAAGGCTCATTATAATGCTTTATAGAAATCTGGGCCCGCACAGGAAGTCACATGATACTCTTTTGGAGGTCATTCAAATTCAATGGGGACCTGGTGTAATTAATCAAAATAATGTATTCTGGAGAAACAAGGCCTGTTGGACAGCAGTGTTCAACAACGACGGGAACATGGAGCGTATTTGACTACGTGCCAATGCATCCATATTGGCATGGAATAAGAAGCGGAAGCGGCTTTGAATAACACTTCATTGTTTGCTCTGCACCCATAATAATCTCGGCTAGAACCTACGAGAACAGCCACAACATTACTTTTTTTACTTGCCTGATGAGTCTTTTAAAGCACCCACCAGAAAGATTTGAAATACTGCCTCCACAGATATTGCCACATTTATTGCACAAATGAATGTCAATGGTGAAAAAATTGCCCCTGAATGACTCCTTACTGACCATATCATTAATTTAAAGTGCTAAGGTGCGATGAAAATAATTGACAAACAGACTAAAGATAAGATGGAACTTTATTTTATTCACTTTATTGTTGTGCAGCAGCTGCAATACAAAGTAGGAAGGGTGCAAATATAAAATAAAAAGCTCCTTTTTTAGTCTTGATATACAGATATTCAACTCTGGTTTCCACTTATCTTTGCTTGAGTTTAATTCACTGCATAATAGAAATCATCTGCAGTTTTTTCCTTGTCATATAAGCCACAAAGGCCTTTATGAAATGAGGCTTTCTTTTGTGGCCAAGCATATGAAGGTCAAAAAGTCAATATGGAAGTCATGTCCTACATAAAATGTGAATAGATGTTTCTCTTTGACCTACATGCAGATTATTTTGGAACCCTTATAAGCTATGAAAAATAGAAGACTTAGGGTACTGCAGTGGCATACTAAATACAGTTACCAGTCCACATAAACCACATTTTAATAGCAGCTAAACACAAATATATTCATATTTTCATAAAAGATTCTTTTGCTACAAATATTTTTAAACCTTTCTCAGGATGCTTTGGCTTTAAAGGGTTAGGCATGCGGTCTTCCTGCCCCCAGGAGCATCTTAAACTGGCACCTTTCTATTCACTACAGAGTGGAAACATTTAGTGCCTTAACAGCCATTTCGCCAGCTGAGTTATTTTTTCTTTAATCCACAAAGGGGCTTTAGTGTAACATGCATACACAGAAATGCCACTTCAATTATCTGGAACTGCTGTAATGAGAGGAAACACGGTCCATTAAGGTTCATCCTCCTACGCTGCTTACTGTGATCACTGAATACTAACAAAATAAAATGAGGGGTGGGGGTGGGGTGTAGTATACGCTTTCCCTCTCTCATGTAGTCTTAATATATAGACAGGCGAATAAGTAGAGAAGGGATAAAACATTCAAATGCTCCTGTACGGGGAATAAGAGGGCACTGAATGGCCCTCACAGTCAGCAGATTTCAACCTAGTTGAACACCGATGGGACATTTCGGAGTGACTTGTTAAGCTGAGCAGACTCTCTGCATTCTTATTTGTCTTGTTTGTCGTGTTAACTTACACCAAACATTCAAATCGGCCTTTTCAGCACAGCCAGAACATGCAACTTTTATGCACAAACGCTCCCACAATAAGGCGCTCGCACTGAATGCAAGCACCTCCGACGAGACGACATCCTTTACGATGTTGACAAAAGGAGATAAAGGCAGCATTACTTTGTGCGATTCCAGTGTCGAAGGAAAATATGAAGTCGCAGATGGCTGGAAAGATGCAGACAATATGGTGTCTGCTCTGCAGTGAAGTATGGTTTTATATTGCAGCAGTATCAGTCGAAACTACAGTTTTTACCACAACATGTAAAATGCCACTCCGGTAAGCAAGCTCTCTACAGTTAATAACAGATCTTTTGTGGGAAGTCAGACCACTGAACTGCTCAAACTGCAAGACATCTGACCAAAAAATATACATATACAGTATATGAACAGATCATCCTTGATCATAGTGCCCACCCCCCTCAGATTGCATGTCAAACGACAGCCTCAGTCCATACAGTGTCTGCCTGGTTTTATGCCAGGTTCAGACTACATGATATTTTTGCCTGTTTACGCAGAGTCATAAATTCTCGCTGTTACATGACGTGCTACACATTGGTCCCAAACCAATCATAGAAGGAGGTGCTGGAGAATGACCTCTGGAGACAAGAATATAAAGAAACAATGGCGTCCGAAGCACGCGTGACCTTTTCTCTGTTTCACAGTTCCACCTCGCAGCACCAACATCATTCCTTTTTTTTACTTCACCAATTTACTGCTGTGCGCTCGAGAGCGCTCTGTGCACCTCCGATTGGTCAAAACAAGTCTGGCATGATCGTCTTTCTGGCGGGACGTCGTGAGGTGACATAATCCTAGTAGTCGTACACTAGTGTCGTACACTACACAGGACAAAATGATCAGTTGTCACGTGTTTTGTTGGGTCAGGCTGTTACCAGGCTGGTATCATGTAGTGTGAACCCGACATTAGACAGCATTCTTCACCACCATCATCAAAACACCAAATGAGGGAATATCTCTCCAATGAATGCTTTTCATCACTCCACTTGGGCACTTGAAGATTGAGGTCCATTGCATTTGTGGTAGGTTCAAGGCCACTTCATTGGCAGGAGGAAACAGTGGTTGCTCATTTACCTGAGTACTGTACTTACAGTATGTACCATTTTAAAGTATTTTTACAATTTTAGCGTAATTCATACTTCTATTCCACTATAGAGGTAAACAGTACTTTTTATTTCTTTACATTTATGTAACAGATATAGTTACTTTGCATATTCAGGTTGTACATACAAAATATGATAGTTTTATATATTATGATGCACTAAGATACAGTACAGAGTAGGAAAGAGGGCAAATATAAACTATTAATAATATGGTAATTACTACAGAACAGTGAATAAAATATGGGAAATAATATATTAAAATACTGCTTACATAGTAATCCATCAGTAATAATAATCCAATCTTATAATAATATGACACTGAGAGGGTTTCTAGGCTGTATAGGCTGTAGGCATAATGAGCACTTTTGCATTTCATATTACTGCATTTGCTGTAAGATTTTGAATGCAGGACTTTTACTACAGTGTACTGATATATTGTTGTATGGCTACTTTTACTAAAATCAAAAGGTCTGAACACTTATTCCATCTCTGCCCTACCAATTAACCTTTAGCCACATAAAACTGCAGCCTGACTCTGATTCATTTTGTCTCATAAGTCCAATCAAAGAGTTTTATGACTGTAATCTAACCAAACAAGTTGCCTAAATCTAAATTTATTTAAGGCAGGTGACGTCTAATCCACGCTGCCTGTGAGGAGGATGATAATCTCTCATAATCTTTGTGTTCATGATCGTGGTGACCAGGCCGAGCCCCCTGAAGAAAGGATCAGGACTTCTGTCGCTCCTTTGCTGTACACTTCTTAGAGGAGTGGACATTTCCTGTCTGTCGGGATACAGGTAGCGAGCTCACTTGATGCTAATAAAGCAGTCCCTCAGCCTGTCTTTCATTGAATTTAGGCCAAACGTGACAGGAATACTTCCCTCTTCAAAGTCATGCAGTCAGATGCATACATAGTCTCCGCGTTCATCGACTGCTGTGGTGGGGATGAGACGAGTCAAGTACACTCAGCCTTTGCTCTCTGCGTGGGCTTCATCTTCTGGATATCTGTCTCTTTGGGGGCGGCCATTTTAATATTCAAACCAAGCAGAGAGAACAAGTGCAGAGGGACAGCGGCCATTTGAATAATTGAAGAGGTGCCGTAGTGCTAGAGGATCCTCTCTCTCCTCTCTCTCTCTGCCATATTTTCCCTTCTATCTTTTTTATTTTTTTCCCAGCCCGGCTTCTTGAAGTTTGTCCCAGAAAGCAGTCTGGGACATGTGCTACCACAGCAGCCAATCCAACAATCCCAATAGGCTGATGGAAAAAGATAGGAAAGAGAGAAGAAGGAAAAGAGATGTCTCACAGAGAGAAAGAAATCTAGAAGCCAAATCTATTTTGACAGAAAAGTGGCTACAGACCAAAATGAGGGATAAAAAGAATTAACTAAAGCCATCTCTACCCATAATTTGTTAAACACTTTTACATATCTTTTCCCATCTGTGTTCTTCAATTTGTTTGACAGACTTTAAAGCCGGGTGTTTAAATAAGTCAACGAGAAGAACCTTCTTCCCCCCTAAAGACTGAATGCAGCACAAAGTGGCTTTAAATTTTTAGCATTCTTTCTCATTTTTATCCCGTCTCAGGCAGTTATTTGAAGACAATTTGAAGTTCAGTGGTGATGATAAGCGACGCACATTGTGCTTTTTGTTAATCATGTAAGAGCCCTTTGTTGGGAAAGTTCAAATCCATGAGGCATTTAGAAGAGCAAAGTGAAGGAGGAGACACACCTTGACATATTCTTCATAATATTTTATATTAAGCTGTCCTGGGTTCACTCATCTGTCAGAATAAAGGTTGAAAGTGAGTGTCTGTCTATCTTGTGCCCAAAAACTGAAACTAATCTTGTTGAAAATGTTATTAATATGCATCAAGACTCAGGTAATCACACAACTTCTAAGCGAGCATAGTTAATGGAATCCTTTGGAAAAATTCATAGGAACAGACGTCTGGTCTAAACCTTTTCTAACTTTGCTATTTCCATAGAAAATAGAAGCTGTCAAGCTGTCAAATGTGCTTGATGTTTGGGTTGATTTACCGCCCAGAAGTCTTTTGTGGGCTGGAAATCTTTGGCACTGACTCTAAGTATTGCTGTTGTATGGATTCAAATGGGGCTAAATACGACACGGTATATTTATATTGTCCTTGTATGAAAAACATTGTAATGAGGGAGTACATTGTTGGAGCCGCATGTGGTTGACATTGATTTGATTGTGCAGATCTGCTGAGGCTTTCATTTAGAGCAACACAGGCTGTGCGCGTCTCTCCCCTTGTTCCGAGCGCTTTTATTTTTAATTTTCCTACACAGGAGATCTCGAGGAATTAAAATTCATATTTCATCAAAGCATGAATAAAACGCTGATAACAGAAAATATATATCAAATGCACATCCGGTGTTTATAAGGAAGGACCCTCACTGTTATGTAACTGTTACCCCATTAACATTAGTGCAACGTATGAGGAATTATATTGAAGTCCAATTATGCCTCAATATAGGGAATATTAAATCCACAAAGGTCCGGTTTTTGCACCTGGATCTGACTTCATCTGAGGCAATGAAAATTCTCTCAGAGGAGATTTCCACTGATTTAGCTTCTTAGACCAGGATTATATTTAATCTATGTGAAATTGGCTTGTGTTTTGACAAGCTACCCTTTTACTTATGCATGAGGAGGAAAGTTCAGACTTTCACAGTTGGAGAAAAAAAGCACTAAAATGCTTTATGAGGGTGTAGGAACTGTTTTCAGTCCAAGATAATAAAGTTGGGTGAATGATTAGTGAGTAAAAAGAAAACGGGGGACTTAAGGTCTTAATTTGATTGACAATACGAAATCTGACATTGGTTCATAAGTTCTTATGACTCATTTTGTTATGTCATGGCAAATCAGTTCAGGAGGAGTGTGTTTTTACTGTTTATTGATGTCTATTATGTTTAAAAAGGAGATTTAGTGCAGAGTTTTAACAATGTCAAATAGAAGCACAAGGACACATTTTCGAAGCCTTATTTCTTGTTATGATCCTCCCACATGCACCTCTCAGCTGTATATAAAACTCAAAGTTCTTCTTTATAAATACATTATAGTATTGCTCCTAGTTTTACAAAAAAGATGTATTCATACGATTAGATAGGTAGGTAGGTAGGTAGGTAGGTACTGCTGGCACCTACTGCTGTTCCCTATCCCCATTTGACATATGTGGTTTTGATTGAAATGTTGCAGCAACTCCAACAACAGTTGATCCATGCATTGCCATGAACTCTGAAGCACCCGTTTATGGTCCGTCTCAACTTGGTGTCCTGACCTCCATTTAGTACCGCCATCAAGTCAAAATGTGTCCTATATAAACAGTTCTGATTTTGCATATAACTGGTGAACAGAGCTTCTTTGAAGTGGAGCAGTAAGCGTCTTAAACCTGCAGTCTTCCTACTGGCCAGCAGGGGCAGCAACACTGGTTGAAAAAAGAAGTCTGATTATGAATGTTATGGGGAAATGACCCCATTCTCACTTGATTTATTACCTCAGTAAACAGTTTCTTAATGAGTTCATGGTCTTAATCATTAGTTTCAAGTCTTCTTCCAAAGAGCGCAAAGTTCATTTTGTTAATTATGTTCCCAAATCTACTAAAATAAAGACAATAAAGCACGGTAGGCTTTACCTTATGATTGACAACTCATTCTCAATGTGTCCATTCTGTGCAACACACTGGGCTCGTGAAATTCATATCAAACTGTGAAGTGCTGATCAAATATGAATCAAGATTCTGTTACCGCATTGCTGGTGGTGCTGGTACAGCAGGTTGGGCAGGACTGGACTGAGAGCACCAGTTCTGATCTGAATCCAATGCCTCTAACCAGTTTGACAGCTGGTGCGAGGGGGCAATTTGAAGAAGGCAGGAGGGTCCTACAGTGGCGAGGTAGTAGATAATAGACCAGAGTGAAGGGGTCTGAGACCAGGGGAACCTACTACAACAGTGCTGCTAAAACATTGTTGCATTTTGGACTTCTTTAAAATGGCATTTTGTTTAGTTAGCAGCTTGATTTGTCCTTTTAGTTCAATAAGGAGGTCTTGTAACAGGTTCATTCTCATACATTTGGAGCAGCTAAAAGCACCATTACTAAAATCTTCTTCAGGTACTGTGACAAACACGACACACAGATCACATTTGGTAAATTTTGGATTATGCCTCTCCAGACAAGCCAGAAATGTGCAGCATCATGGTTAAAATGATCAGATGTGTGTAAAGAGGTACTGTAGTTTTATGTGGTAATGGATTGAATAGCTAAAATGAAAGTGTGGTGCAGCTGACAGAGCCACACACGCCACCCCTGCTCACCTGGCTCGCCAGAGTGGCTAGCTCCCTCTGGTAATGCACAGCCAGCTGGCAAAAATCGCCTCACACGGCCGGCGCCCAGTTCTCCTTTTAGCCAAACTGCAACTGGTAATTTACAGTTGAGCTGGGTCGTAAAGGGAGGCAGCCAGAGGGGGCAACAGACGAGAAATGACCACACAGAGACACCGCAAACAGTTGTGCTCTCTGACTTCCAGCACTGTATCCCACTGAAGGATCACATGTGTACTGTTTAGCTGTATTACAATGTTACGAAGTTTACCACCAAGCAAGCCACCTTTGTGTGGGTAACATCACAATGGGTTTAGATTTTTTTTATGACAACCTTTGCAGCAGTCTTGTTTCAGGAGAAGTGCTTACAATTCACCAGTTTTCTTGTGAATATCTGCTGGTTTTCTAAATCCAGTTAAATATCTGTTTATATCTGCTGTCCAGACAAAAACAAAACAATTTTGAAGACATTAACTTGCAAAATTATGATATTTTTCTGTCATTCCTGGACAAAATGACGCGTTGAGAAAATAATGACAATAATAGTTGCAGCCACAATTCCTGGTGCCGAGAAGCACTGTCCTACTCATCACTCCAAGGTCTCCCGCAGGTGACCGACTGGGCTGAGATCTGGTTATAGCAAATGATTCAGATCATTTTCACACTCATCAAACCATTCAGTGGACCCCCTCCTGCCCATTATTGGAAGCATCTGCTCCTGTTTCTCCAATAATTTATTCAGGTTCAGATTAATTTTCCTTTCACACGTTGGTAGATGAACCGTAATCACTTACTTTAGGAACTCTCTGTGAAGAGAGCTCTCGCTCAGTTCTCATTTGATTATTCAGTGTGTGCGTGTGTGATCAAAACACGTAATACAATGCCATTACGATTGATTTATATTCATCTTTGTTCTCTCTCGATCTCATAAAGCCGAGTTGCCTCAGTGATCGGGAAAAACTCTGTCACGTAGCCGACTTTCCGGCGTGTCACCTAATGAGACACCCTGTTCATCTCAGATCACATGAATGAACTCTCACCTGTCTGTCTATCTATCTATCTGCAGGTCTCCCAGTCACCTGTGCCAACCTGTTTGATGAAGTTTTTCCCCTTTATATGAACATCTCCATTAAAGGCAATCAGGCAAGCCGGTTTCAGCCACACAGAGGTTGCCTAGGTTACTTTTGTCTGCTTCTGACAGCATCTGTTAAAAAGGGGAATAAACTGCTGGCACTAAACATGCTTACTGCAAACAGCAGGTGAGAGAATATTGTGAAAATCCAAGGCATTAGTCATTTCATTCATAGCTGTCTTTAACATGGTGGACACATGCACATATTGTATCCGTGCTTTTAATGTGGAGGAGTCCTGATAAGACATGTTGAATGTGTTGAATTTATTTGTGGATGCAGACTGTGGTCCGTTTTCTTTTTCTTTTTTTTTCTTTTTCGGATGACTGGATAGAGACTAACGCCTGTAGGTGGCAACCATACCTCATCAACAATTGAATCACACCCGCTCGCGCACATGCACGCACACACACACGCATAGAAGATCACATCAGATCTGGGTTTTTTATGCGTTGATGCTATTGATCCATAATAATTAACGACCGCTGGGTGATTTAAATGAGCAGATGGACGCGCAGGCAAAGTGGTCAAAGTTAAAGTGGTCCGAAGGGGGTTGGTGGGATGATGGTGGTGGGGGGGGGCATACGTCGGGATCACGCCTACAACACATGCGCGCACCTAACCACCTTTACACTTAACCACGGCGTGACTCGCATACACGCACGCACGCACGCGGCAGATCTGCGCCTGGAGAACCGTGATTTCAACGCGCTCGCTATTCAAGTCATGGACTGCAGAGAGCGGGGGAACCATTAGGAAGCCGGTGGCAAAAAAAAAAAAAAAGCAACGCTTTATTTGCAACACACGGATGATGCTGCCGCCGCTTCTGCTGCTGCCGCCACACCACCACCCGGATCGGACACACTCTCCCTGACAAGCGGAATTATTACTAATAGCCGCGCTTATCAATCAATAATAGCTTTGGGGGTGGAAGGGGGGGAAAAAAAGCATCCAGTGCATTCTTGCATCCTCTACTTGATAGAAAATACTGTATGCCATATGCTCTGTGCGATTTTTAGTGCAGCCTATGGCAAACCATTTGTCCTGATGCGACGCGTGTGATGGTTGCAGTGGGACGGATATCCTTAATTTTATCCAATAGGCGTTCTCAAGGATTTTTTTTTTACCTCTTTCTTTTTTTTTTTTTTTTTTGTAGGACGCTTCTTCTTCTTCTCCTGCACTCCTGTCTGCACTGACCTTATCAAGCATGCTTTATAAAAAATAAATAGGTAACTGTTAATTGTCCACTGCTGAGCTTGTTAATTTGTTTGGAGAAACAGTCTGACTGCTGATTCCACTCACTTTTATTTTGATTTTATTTTTCAGGCAGGTCGAATTTGATTTTAACAGGAAACCACCGGTGGGAGTCAATTTGGACTGTGACTGGCTTTCTTTTTTTTTGGTTGGGGGGGTTGAGAACGAAGGGCCTATATACTGACTTGATCCCCACCAACCAACCAGCCAACCACCAACACCACCACCACTAACCCCCCCTCATCAAAAACTCTGCAGGATTTCCTCCTCCTCAGTCCAGAGGAATATCTTCCAAGTCCAGTGGGTTACCGCTGTTCCTCTGAGGGGAGGCTTTTCTCTTTTTTTTCTCCTTCTTCTTCCATCGGCGCTCATTACATCCGAGGGAATGGTGGCCGCACCGCAGATCCACGCAACTCTTTTTGAATGTTTGGCATTTTTCGCAGGCGAGCATCTTGACTTGTGATCGAGAGAGAGAGAGGAAGAGAGAGAGAGAGGGAGAGAGAGAGACGGAGAGAGAGAGAGACGCGGACTGCAGCACCCTCCAATCCCTTTCACATGGAGATTTGTGCCTCGGTCGTACTGCAAATCTTGAAAACGGGGACCGGGGCCCTGCTGATTTTTCCT
Source organism: Sciaenops ocellatus (assembly GCA_033000465.1). Lineage (NCBI taxonomy): Eukaryota > Metazoa > Chordata > Actinopteri > Sciaenidae > Sciaenops > Sciaenops ocellatus. The sequence continues at coordinate 28,465,231 of CP136888.1, read as the reverse complement.
CCACTGCTCTCAACCCCGATTTCATTTATTCGAGAAAATGCGTGAGTATCTGATTGATTTCACTCCCAATTCTGCCCATTCGGCGTAATCTGCTGCTGTATATTACCCACGTAGACCGATTATTCATCGCCGTTTAACCCATGATTTGTGCTTGGCTCGCAGACTTCAATGTAAAGATACTTTTTTGTGTGTGTCCTTTTCCATCTCTATAGGTTAGGATGGCTGTCGCATCCTCTTTCGTGTGTGAGCGATTGTGTGTGCTCCTGAAAATGTGTGTGTGAGATATATCTAGAGAGAGATAAAGATAGATGGGAACAGAAAAGGGGGGTTGAGGAGGTGTGTGTGTGTGTATGTGGAGGTGGAGGAGGGGGGGATAGCTGGTGCAACAAATTGTGTGTTTGAGCGCTTGGTAGAGACTGTATGGTCTGTGGTAGTCCCTGTTGCCAGCAGGACATTACTGCTAGAAAAAGGCCTACGTCATATGGTAATTCAAATTCAGTTCAGGTATTCTCAGCATACACGTTTGCAGCAAAAAGAGCGCCGGATTGGCCAGGTGGGCAGGCTGGCCCACAGGAAGGGCGCTTTGAGTTGAGAATGTGGCAAAGCAAAGAAAGCCTCAGGTCAAGCTTTTTTTTTTTTTTTTAAGCATTTTGCTCATGCACACACCTTGTACACGTTTCCACTCTCTTTGAATGCTTTCAGCAAAGCCACCCGATGGGTGACACACAGAAATGAAGGTTTTCCCCTGACACGGGCCGAGCAGGTTAACCAGAAGTGCATTTTCAAGCAATTTTGACACACAGCAAGTGTCAAGTCCCAGAGTCCATTGAATAGGAGCTGTCCATCAGTGGGAGGTGCTGAAAATGCCCTGACGTTGAAAATACTTGTGTGTTGGGAGCTGCATTTGGAGCAGACACCACAAGCTGAAATAGCTGGTGCTGGTGCTGGTGCAGCCAAAAGCATTTCCACGTCCTCAAGTGTACAGGCTTTTCATATTCACATCTGGTGGTTTTACAACCTGCCTGTAAAATGAAGGACACGGTCCAAGTGTTTAAGAATGAGTCCATCTATCTATTCAGGGTTGGTTACCACAATATATGCATGCATATATATAGAGAGAGGTTAGTAGCCTCCTGCTTGCCTGGGTTGGGGATTTAATCACTAAATGGTGAATTGGATCTGTGAATTTGCAAAGACTGCATAGACTTTTCAGCAAAGGGTTGTGATAAAAGCAAGAAGGTCAGTGCCTGTTACACATCAGTTATTCTTTAGCATCAATGGGTTCTTTAAAATGTCAGAAAACTTATAGAAATATGGCAATTCGAGTGATAAAAACGTCTAAAATCAAGTTGTTATTTGTGTTCTCACTAACATGATACAGTTTGTAGTCTAATATTGCACCCTCTGTGCAAAAAGAACTTAACAGCTCATGTCCAGCTAGTTAGATTTACAATGAAATTTTAAATTCAGTTCCAGGTCTGGCTGCTAACTGCTAAAATTAAGGCCACACACCAATAAGTGTCTCAATAGGGCATTGGGTCACCATGGGCCACCTGAGCTGCCACACTAAGCTTTGAGATTCTTAAAAAACTTCAAGCTCAACTGGAGAAATGTGACTTTCTATCTTTTCCACTATTTTAACTTTAAAGTTGGCTAGAAGCATGGTCCTCTGCACGGTTGGGAACTGGTCACCATTACTGCCATATGATTACCATGCTCATCAAACAACAACAGAGACCCGTGTTATGCCCTGTGGAGTTGTCACCTTGTAATATTCCTCAATCATCAGGACAGAAACAGCAAAGCATGTGGTCACCCTGACAGCTGTTGTTGGTTTTGGCATTTACCTGCCTGCTAAGGGACTGAATGGATGTAAACCACGCCAGGACCACTCACCAGAAACAGCACTGACAGAAGCCTTCACTGTGGGAAATAAGCACTTGGGCGAATAGATTTCTTTTCATGCGTGATACACATGTAGTCAACCACTGGTTCAGAACAGGGTGAATGATGACTCATCTAACCATCCAGGTTTTTTCCTCCCCAGTAAACCGCTGCTTTTGTTCTTGCACAACCTGCTGCGTAAAAAGAGGTAATTTACCTTATAATAAAGGTCTTGCGATGCAATTCCACTGTAGTATTGCATCCTAAATTTCTTGTTACACCTTAGACAGAAATTTGTAGTAGAGTTTATTTACAGTGCCTTGTCTGTTTTTTTTTCCTTATATCTGGAAATAATGCACAAAAAAATCACAGTGGAGGACTATACGCACCCCCTCTTCCCAGGTGGTTATGTCGTTTCAACGTATTTTCATGCCATCATCACTGTTGCTGCATTTTCCTTTCATCAAACATCATTAAGTCAAACAATGTACATCACAGAAGCTCCAGCAGAAGAAAAAAAAAAACATACTTCCACAATCAGCCCTCTGTAAAAGTCACAGATTTCTACTTCGAGCCACAGGAGCCAAAATAATGAGCAACTGGGTCTGCCCAGGGTTTTTTACACACAACACTAAGCATGGTGGGATGTTAATCACTGAGTAATTTTAAGGACAAGTCACATGCATGTGCAGAATTAACCGCATGTCTTTTTTTTTCCCCCTTTTTCAGATGTCAAATGACCTTCTCAGTCAAACAGGGATTCATAATTAATTTCCAAAGCTCCTCGGGTTATGGGTCAGACACAAAAACACAGTTCAGTGGTGCAGCAGCCAAGTCTCTATCTGATTTCAGTGTGACACTTTCAAAATCTAGTCTACGTTCAGTGTCAAGGCTATTGTGGTGCTGAAAGACATGCAGGCTTCATTTGGTGCTGAAAAAAATGAGTCGATACGAGACAAAAAGAAAGTAAAATACCAAATATTATCTGGCTGCTACATCTCAGACGCAAGGATCAAAATATTTTGCTCAGTGGGTCTAGCTTCTCCCTTTTATTTGGTGAATGACTGAGTAACCTTCTGACAAGCCTAAACCCCTCTTTGTATAATTATGGTGTTTGTTTCACTACAACAGATCTTTTCTCTGCTGATATGATGTACTAGGGTAGATTAATGCCCGTTTTTGAGAGCCTGGGGTTTAACCTGTTATCAGCAAAAATGCTGATTCATTTTCAAATTACTATCTTCTCTATTGCACTTATGCTTTTGGCGATTGATGAGGGCAGTCAGTGTTTTTGAGGGATATGCGATACGGGGGCACTGTTTTGTCGTTTCATCAATTTATATTGTCGTCTTGGCCTTCTGCATACTTCTCCGTGTGATATGAGGATTGGTGTTGGGAGTGGTGATAAATTATGGCTGAGGTTCTGTCTGGATAAAGTGAAAAACAGCACAATCCCTCCAGGCCTGTGCTTTTTATCTTAACTTACACTGAAGGACTGTGTGGATTTCTGCATGTATATGTACAGTATGTGTCTGTGTGACATAAATAACCGAGTGGGATGCAGCTTGAGATTAGACTGACTTCCAGTCGGCTCCATTTTGATAGATAGCGCTCTGTATCTTTCCAGTAGTACCTCCACAAAACATGTGTTTGTGTCGAGTCAAGAGACGGGCCAATCTGAACGAGTTGAACTGCTCGGGTGTGAAAGAGTCCAATGCATGCCAGCCTGGAGAGACTTAGTATTCACTGTGGCAGCTTAAGTTATGCCTTTGTGCACCAGAAAGGGGATTATTCAGCGAATCCTGCTCTGTGTCATTCACAAGTCTCCGTTTCTAAATCAACAAATATTAATGTGGTGATGTATGAAGAGGCTGCATCGCTCTGTGTGTGTCTGTGTGTGCCTGTAGATCCACTACTGTTCATCACCACTGAGTGTGACTTTATATAAAGTGACTCGATGGATGGACGTCTGCAAAAAAATCACAACTTATGGCGCAAATGTCATTATGACACATTCACTGTTTTGACTGCAGCCGTTGGTGGCTTATTTCACCATCTGTGTTGTGTGCTACGTGTCTGTCGTGGCCTGCAGCCGGAACCAGCCATCAACTCCAGTGAGAGCCTCTGATAGACAGAGTATGTCCAGGGTCCGGGTGCCACGTTGTCTCTGCCTCTTCAGCAACCAGTCACTTTTCTGCAAATACCATAATGCCCTTTATAGATTTCTCTACAGATTCCCAACCACCTACAGATATACAGTTTAGCAATAATGCTCAAGTCGACATTATTTTCTGTGATTATAGGTGCGGTCAGTGGTGCTGTGATGTGAGGCACAGTTGAGTACCGCCCCCTACTCTGAGGAATGCATTATCACAGTAAACAGTGTCCTAAAGGCAATTATGGCTATTATACAACAGTTTCATTGCTTTCACGGTACCATTTCTAATGTTTTCTTTAGAGTGTAGCAACAAAACAAAGACATAGCACAACAGTTGATGCAGCTTACAGGGCTTGGGAATCATTCCTGGGAATGTGTAGGGTTGTGTTTTGATTTTCGTTTTGGACCTGATCCCAAGTTGATAAAGCACTCTTATTAGTTAAATTCAGAGCCAAACAAACCTCTTATTGATTATTTTTAACTCCCCTCTTTCTCTTTTGTAAGCAAAACCAGTGGCAACATTCAGGAAAGAGTGATCATCAATATTCCAATAAGCATGGTATTGATTTGCAGGTCTAAGAGTGTCTAGACGTCCAAGTTAAAGATCGGGTGAAGCTGGTCTTAACATACAACATAGTTGTTGTTTAATAGCATTTCATTGGCTAAATTTTAATGTAAAGCAGGTCGTATGCAGAAATTTAAATATAGTCGGTGGAAAGCTGTGGAAACGGTAAGCAACAAGTGCAACTCACCAAATCAACACTTAATAAGATGTGATCTACAGAATATGGGAACAGTTTTAGATGTTGGAATCAAGAACTGTAGTGTTTTGATCTTCAATTATTTCCTCTTTATGGTTTTATATTAAAATATTCTTGAAAGTTTTATATCATAAATGTCCATTACTTAAACTTGGTGACTGCTAAATCTAAAAAGAAGTTTAAACGGGAGGACTCAATTCAGATTCAGAAAAAAATGCTTTTAAACTCCCAACTGGAGGAATGTAAGCCTACAGTTAAAAGTCCATTGTTTAGAATTTAGTGGCATCCAGTGTTCTGGTGGCAGATTGCAACCCCTTTGTTTCACCCTCTCCTTCCAAGCAAGAAGGAGAGACTATTGTGATCGAAAAATACAAAAGGTCCTATCTAGAGTCAGTTTTTAGCTCGCCTGTTATAAATAGATGTAAAAGGCTCATTCTGAGAGAACGAAAAACATAGCAAATCTTATTTTCAGTTGATTATACTCTAATGAAAACATGGTTATAAATATTATATTCAATTTCTGCCATATTCTGTAAAAATTGGCCCATAAATCTCACACACTGGACCTTTAACTAAGCCTGATGCTGCCAATTCTATGACATACAACGGTCACAGAAAATGTTAATTAAGCTTGAATTAATTAATGGCTCTTCTGAGGCCAGTTACTAGCTAAGACAAACAAGAAACTGGGAGATAGAATAGAGTAAGAGTGAAAGGTTAATGACATGAGAGAGACATTGCGATATAAATGTGTTGGCACTAAGTGATCACATAGTGCTACTAAGTAATCTATAGCTTAAAGAAACTTCAACCTATGTTTTGTATATCAAACAGTCTGCCAGTGAAGGCGTGAAAGGTGGCTGTTCCTTCGTGGAGGACAGCAGCTTGGATTCACAGCTGTTACAACGAGTATGAAAAACTACAGTCAGAGGGGGAAAAGTATCAAAATGTCTGTATAACTTCTGCAGCACAATCCGTTTCTCCTCTGTCCATCTGTACGGTCAATATGTTCCAGACAGTCAAATCTTTGCCAAAAAACAAAGTTAGCCCAAAGTTTGGGACATACTGAGAATGTAGATGGACAGTGGTGGAAGCATGTTATGCTACAGGAGAGACTTTGAACGTTTCTGTGGACAATTTGGTTCAACTGGGCTGGCTGTCTGAATCTATGTCGCCACAAATCAAAGCTATTGTCGTCCACAAAGGAGTGAGATACAAACCTTAAAAAGGCCCGACAGGGAGTGAGTGTGTTGTAGTAAAAAAAATCGTATTTTTTGTGATCTTTTGTATTCCTTCACTTCTCCTTCTGGACTGTGTTCAGAAGAAAGAACAGAAATAGAAACTTAACACTATATATATATATATATATATATATATATATATATATATATATATATATATATTAATAAGTACACAGCTGTATCAACAAATTAACCAGCCTCTACAGATATGTTGTGATCCTTTTGTGTATTGGAACACTAACAGGACAGTGAGTCAAGGGCCATGCTAGCAGCTCCGTGAGGCCGTACTTATTACAGCTTAGCTTTGTGCTAAACGCTAAGGTCGGCTCACAGTGACAATGCACATATTGATGTCTAGCAGGTATGCTAAGATTTGTTAATTAGCAATAAACCCAAAGAAAAGCTGAGGGTGATCGTAAGATTTGGAGGTTTTTTGGTAATAATCCACATCCTGAACCTTTAACAAAGAAGCCAGCAGAGTTACTGCGATTTGTCATTATTAGATACTAATTTATACAACATTGAAGATAGGCTACCCATGAATCCTTGTGCAATCATGTGAGCCAACACTATACGATACCCTACAAGTTATTGTAGAGCCAGTTCAATATGCAACATTTCTATACCGTAGCAGTAGTAGATCTCTCTGATCTACAGTACTGAACAAACTTTGGCGCTATATTAAATATTAAAGAAGCTGTTATAATTCATCCTGAAGTGAACTTGGAGGTCTGTATTTCAGGGAAATTCATTCAATAACTGTCAACACATTTCACGCAAGACAACAAATGTGGCGGTGCGAGAGGAAAAAGTCAGACAACCAGCAAAAGTAATTCGTTATTCATCATGAATGTCTGTGCAAAATTTCATGCCAATCCATCTGCTAGATGTGGAAATATTTCACTGGCTAAGTGAAAAGTTAGCCTGCCAGTAGTGATTCTTTGACTGGGAATAGTGAGGGATTCACCAGTGTTAGGATGCACCATCGTGGCACAATGGATATCCAAATTTAACGTCAATGCAGTTATTGTCAAGACATTTTACTAAAATGTCAAAAGGTCAACCGCATGGTGGCACTAGAAGGAATAGTCACCAGAGTCAGTAGCATCCTTCCTCTGGAGACCATGGATGTCTGTACCACATTTCATGGCAATCCAACCAACAGACTGACAGACCAGCAGACACTGACATCCCTAGAGCCATGCCGCTAGCATTGGCTAGAAATTGTGCCATTTGCATTTCATTATTTTGCATCTTTCTCTGTGAAACAAAACTCTTCACTGCTCTGCTTGCACAGCCCAAAGCTTTACACCATAAGGAATTTCCTGGAGGATTTCCATTTGAGAAGTTACGCTTCTCCCTTCAACTTTTTTTTTTTTTTTTTTTGGGGGGGTGGTGTGACTCACAGTGCTAATTAGAGACTCACAGATGCCAAAGAAACGAGAATCAAAACTTTACCTTGCAAAAACCACAGGCAGCTTATATGTGGAACACATTTTATCTATATTGTAAGCCACCCACCAGGTTTGCACAGCACCTGCGTATATGTCACTTCACAACAGAATCCGGACTACAACAAAGAAAGTCATATTCAGCCATTTGATGCGCCAAGTTCAAACATAATGTAGGTGAAAGCAAGCCCTTGGAAGGGCTTTGCCTCAAAGCCCGGGCAAATCTCATTGTCTCCTTATCAGCCTCGAATTTACTCCGCCTTACTGAGATATTCCCTTAGAGAATTAGGGATAATAGCTGAAGTGATGACTGTCATGATGAGTCTCTATCTCTCTCATGTTCAATGCCCACCCCTCCTCTATCCATCTTCCTCTCTCTAACTTTCCCCTATTTATCTAATTCCCCACATATTAATATACATTTTATCTCCTGCCAGTTCATTTAGCTCTGATGTCTTTGATGAGAATATCTTAACGTTACTAAGAGCCATGCATGCATGGACCTTCATGTTGCAACTCAGCAGGAATAGGCAGTGATTCATTATACAATGAAGGGAGTTATGAAATCAGTGTAAGAGTGAAATTGATATCTAGTTCATTAATGCTTGGGCAAACAGTGCACATTCTAGTTGCTGGAAAACGCTATATTGGCTTAATTGGCAAAGATGAAACCCCAGTAACTGGCGCCAAGTCAAACACTGCTAAACCGAGAAGGGAATCTTGTAAGGCTGACAAAATTGTCTCTTTAGTGTGTGGCTCAGAGTCGCCTCTGCTACATTTTCCCCTTTTATGACAACACTTTTCTCCAACCACAGTGTTTTCTCAGCTTCAACACGCCTGTTAGAACATCTTGTTCTTTTGTTGCCATGCACATTATTGGTGAACGTCATTGTTTGCCACGAGAGCATTTTGTCCTTCAAATTCAAAGGAAAAGAAAGGGAAAAGCTCTTATGATGTCATTCTTTGTGTCTTGTATCCTCAATAATAACACAAAGTCCCTTTCATTTGTTGTGAAATGTATTAAGCTAAGTATCCAATGCAGCTGGGGTGCTTAAAGGTCTAGTGTGTAAGATTTGGCGGGCTCCATTTTCAGATGATAGAAATGGAGTATGATATTCATAGATGTGTTTTCATTAGTGTATAATAACCTTAAAATAAGAATTGTGGTGTTTTCGTTACCTTAGAATGAGGCTTTTATTTCCATGTTTTTTCCATGTTTCCATTTGTTTTTATTTTATTTTCCATTCCACTACCATGTTTCTACAGTAGCCTAGAACAGACAAACCAAACACTGGCTCAAGAGAATGCCTTTCACATTTTTCGCAGGTCTCTGTAGGTTCTCTTTTACACTTGGGGGTGAGGGATATTCAGTTAATTGATATCTGCAACTCACCACTTGATGCCACTAAATCCTACACACCGGACCTTTAAAGGATAGTTTCTATTCATTCATTCAGATCTTTCACCCATTTCCTGCAACCTGTAACTGTTTAAAAGTCCAGTGTGTAAGATTTAGGAGTATTTATGGGCAGACATGTAACGCAATATTTATTAGTATGGTTCTATTGGTCACCTGAATCCTGATCCACAGGATCGGAAAATACCTAAATGGACATAATGCTGTCATTCATTTACATTCAAATGTTTTAAAGAAATGCTGTCTCAATACTGACTATACCATCAGGGAAATTACAGGATGGAAATATGCCATAGATCTTTACAATTATGTAATAGCACAAAACTTTACAATATTAGTAGCAAGAAAAGAATATGATACACCTGCAGGTTCTTCGGACTAAGTGGAGAATTGTTTCTGGAAAGACTTGCTGCTATTTTTCAGTGTTTCAAAAACAACAACTGAAAAACCATTCATCTCTATTTTACCGGCTCGCGGCAAAAAACTGAGACACAAACATCTTCTGAACTCAGGACATACTGTACATCCAAAATATTGTGTGTTATGGCTCAACAACAGTTGGGCTGAGCCACAAAAATAGTGTTTTACATGAGTTGAGTGTTTAATTAATGATTAAATATGATTTTCGATGAACGTTTTAAGTCATTTTGGGTTGAAAAAGACAAAGTTGACTGCTTCTTGAAGTTGACTGCTTCGTGTTAGTCATTAACAAAACAATGAAATAATTGAAAACAATCAGCAGATTAATCAATAAATAAAATTAAATCATTAATAGTGACAAAAACTCATCACTTTGTCACGCTTTGTTAAGCTTGTACAGTAAGTGTGGTGTACTTCTTTGTATGTTGTCTTTCGGAATACACAGCTGAAGCTAAATTTTGCAGGCTCATCTAACTAGCACCTGCTGCTTGGACTTAATTATCCAGGCAGGGAATACGGACACAAACAGAGGGGGAGTCCTAGGTCTTTATCTCATTCACACCCTGGTAATGAAAATGACTAACAATAAGGGCCAGTTAATAATGTTAGAGACAGCACTGCTTGACTAACTTACCTACCACTTGTGGTGTCGTGATTTTAATTAGCGACATCACTTAGGAGCATCTCTGTCAAGGATACGGAAATGCATACATTGTTGTTGACTGTGTCCAGTCCGGCTACAGTGAGTTGTGTACTTGCTTTTTCTTTCCTCAACAACAGAGTATGAACAAGCCAGCAAGTCAGACCGTACAGTGTCATTACACCCGATACTAAGAATAAAATCTGACTGTGCTTTTTAGTGAACAAAATGTCAAAACAGTTCAGGCACCGAAAAGAAAACAGGCATTTTTTTTTTTATATTTTTTCTATTTTAGCTTGACCGCCTCATATTTAGTCATCACAGTGTGTTTGAAAATGCTCTGGAAAGGAAAAGAGTTCTTCAACAGTCCAAAACCCAAAGACATTCAGTTTATGAGACAAGGACACTGATCAAAAGTTATCGATCAGTATGCTGTCAATTGACTAATTGTTTCAGCTCTAATCAAGCCTTTCTTTCCTCGCTGAGTATGAACCAGAGTGACAGCAAGTACAATATCATTATACTCGATACTGAGAATAAAATCTGACTCTGCTTTTTAGTGGAAACAAAATGTCAACAGTTCAGCCACTGAGAAGAAAACAGTCTTGTTTTTAGCTTGACCGCCTCGTATTGTTGTGTCACCATAATGTGTTTTGAAAATGCTTTGGAGAGGAAAAGAGTTTATCTCAACCTAAAGAGGAAGTGTGCACCTTCGCAGAAATGACAAACATTTAAGTAGCGTGATGTTTTCATGATGCGTACTCAATGAATCACATCAAAACGACGGCAGCTAACAATTCATTTGATTATGACCTAATTATTAATGTTTGTTTTGTCAAACAGTCCAAAGATATTCAGGTGATCATATGAGACAAAGATGATTAACTGATCTGATCTGATTAACTGACTTCCCATCAATCGACTAATTGTTTCAGCTGTAATCAAAACACGACAAATCTCATTTCATTTTAAAACAAAGGATTAGTGCAAAAGTAATTATTTAATAATCAACAAGCAGCTAACTTTGATAGATAATTAAATATGTTTAGGCACATTTCAAGCAAAAAAACTGCCCAACAATCTCTGGTTTTATGCTTTTCTTTGTCATATCTGATCATAAATCAAATCTTTGGGTTTTAAAATGTTGCTCAGGTAAAATAATTTATTTAAAAATGATTACTCTGGGCTCTGGAAATTGTGATGGATGATGTTTCACAATTTTCTGCACAGTCAATAGACAACAGATCAACTGATGATGACAGTAACATAGAAAAAAGTTGCAGTTGTGTCTTATTTCACTGAAGCTGTGAGTTGAGCCACGAGCATCAATATCTTCATTCACTAGACCGTCTGCCAGTATCCACGAGTCGTGTTTTTTCTCATTCTTGGGTAGCGATGATATGTAGATTATGTATCATGAGTCATTTAATATAGCGTAGAAGCAGCTAGGCTAAGGGGCATATGGCCATGCTGGAGGAGAGCCATGGGGGCTTAAGGCGGGGTAAACGGATGGGCAGAGACTGTTGGTGCATTAGCTGCTCAGCTCTGCATCATGTTTCACTGTTGTCTCTGCAGTGAGCACACTGTTTATCCAACAGCAGTAAATAAAACAGTATGATCATATTTTTCTTTTTTTTTTTGCTCCATGTTAGAGAAAGTTGGTGTTCTGGGGAATTAGGGCTGTCACACTGTAAATACCGTTTGTCTGTGCATGAAGATGAGAGAGACAGAAGGAGAGGGAGTGCGCCTGTGATCCTACTAAAATATCCTTGGTGACGAAAGACGCCGCGTTCGCACATTATTCACGGACAGTTTGTACCAACACTAACATTCTGCTAAGGCTATGATCGGCTGTGATTGGTTAAATACACTAGAGGAAATGCTGCTGCAGAGCTAGAGAGCTGACGACGGACTGTGTGTGTTGACTGCTGATTATGGGGAGAGCCTGTGGTTCCATCTATTTCATATTCATGAGCCAAATGGTTCACGTTGTATTATTCATGAACAAATTAGACGTTCAAAACACCAGTGTGAGCGAGGCCGTATGCAGAATGCACAGGGACTCATAGACCTAACTTTCACTTGAAACTCTCCCACCTTTTTCCTGGTCCAATGCACAAATTTACATTTTGTTTCTTACCATCGCTGATTCTGATGCTGCGTGTGAAATACGCTGCTGAAGCTGAATATAGGCTATCCTGCAGATTTTTTTTTTTTTTTTTTTTTTTTGTGTATCATTCTGGGCTTCTGTCCTAACAGCAGTTTCCACCATCTACAAGCAAAGCAAAGGGAAAAAAAGAAATATTATCCTGTTTACTGTACGAGAGGTTGAGAGCCGACTGGCTTGTAAGAGACCGGCTTTGTTCTGCCTCTCTGATCAGCTGGCTTGCTAGCAGTCGGGACAGAGCAACAGAAGTGTGTCCAATCAAGCTGAGCCTTGTTTTAAAAGGCCCCGCAGTCCTTGGGCAGAGGCCGCGTTTATGACCCAAAATCGAGGCGATGAGCCTGGCCCTCTTCCAAGCCCTCAAGCTCATATATTCTGTTTGAGCATATCCAGAGGAAAGTGCAGCACTGTAAGGAGGCCCCACGAGACACCTGTACATGTGTAACTGACTGTGTGAGAATATATGCGTGTGTGTATGCGTGTGTGTGTGTGTGTGTGTAAACTCTGTAGGATGAAAGAAAACCTTGTTAACCTTCAAACCTGCTCTGATTTTCTTTAGTGTACACACGGTAATAAAAGTGAAATCACTGATAAAAGAAGTTGCTCAATGTCAATAGTCTCACGGCTCATTTCCGAACAAGAGACATTTAGTGAACTCAGAAAGAAAAAAAAACTTTATATCCCAAATAAATATACAATACCGTCACTCTCAGCCATATTAAATACAGTCTGCTCGGTGTTGCGTGGAATTACCTTTGACTTACCGGAGTTAACAATCAAATTAAAAAGCACCTCGTTTACATTAGCCAAATAGGAAGATACAGTAAAATAATATTTGTGATTACAATGGTTGGTCAATTACTGTAATGGTGTGGATTTTTGAGCATTAGGTGATCAGAGTGTTGATCCCTAAACTGAAGGTCACAATCACAATTCAATGACTTTGTGTTCCTGTAATCTCTTTGAACAGATCCTCCGACTGCAAATTAAATAGATTAGGTGAGGTGAGTGACCCAAATATGAAATTAACATATCTGTTTATGGCCTGCAGAAATGATGCTGTGAATGTAATTTCATACTTTAAGTAGTACATTTCACACCTTAAAGTGGCAATCGTGAAGATTTTCATTTAAATAAATGTCTGTTTAGTCACTCTCTATCGCCGGATGAGGTCACACAATGGTGACTGAGCACACACGGTATAAAATATGGATGTAGTACCCTTGTAGTTGTGAAGTTCAGAGTGTGGTGGCTCTGGCCGACGCCGCCTTGGCTTTTCTGCCTCTGCCGCCTCCCAGCTAATCGAAATATGAGCAAAGATGTGGGTTGTCATTGGACCTGAGGCGGGCTGAAGGACCACCGATTGCTCAAATAAGCCAACTGTAACAGCACCCACCTCTCAATCAAAGCAGCAACACTGTTAATTATGCAATTAAGCCTTAATATATAGTTTGAACAGGTGAGTTATATAAATAAAATCACCCACAGTACAGTTGTCATGAACGGGGAAATTAGCGAGACAAAAACTGATCTTCGTACCAGGCTGTAAACATGTTTATGGGCTTATGGAGACTGACTTATACTGTAGCCAGGCTCAAGTGGACGTTTGAGGAACTGCAGGTTCTCGCACTTCCACATTGGCTTCACTTCACAATCACAGAGGTTGCCGCTTGCTACTAAGCCCGTGGTCCACTCATGAAAGTATTGCAGTATTTATGCATTTGCAGTATTTGGAACTGTGGGTGTCTGAGGCAATATCCCTGGGGAAAAAAACACTGCATTAAGTTACTGCTAATGCAAACTGAAACCTACTGCTGCAGCTTCACTTTAAAAGCATGTTGACTTTCATTATAAAGCAGTCACGGGAAATGCGGCGTGTTTTGTCAGTGAGCTCGACGCTGACCGCTCATCAAAAATGCATCTTCAAAACAAGACAACAGTAATTTCCTGCATTTTTTTGACAGCGGATCAGTTTTAAATTCCAGGGAGTAATGAAACAAGGAGAAGCCTCAGTGAGCTGTATATATAATATAAAGAGCTGCAGGCAAAAAGGCACGCACATCTCCAACTTCTTAGCGAAGTAACCAGCTACTTTCACTCTGACACGCTGTTAGCAGACTTGCCGCGTGCAAGCATGAAATCAGATCACGTCTGCGCACAGAATGATGGAAAAAGCCAATTATCTCCTGATGTCTTTATTAAGATGAACATTTATTTTATTAATCCCGTGGGGAAATTCTGCTTTTTATATTTTTAAATGACAATAATTTGGTTTGCTGCCCCTGGAATCCTGTTCCTGGACCTGTAGTATTAAACCACATTTGCCGTTACCACCAGTAACTAGGTGTCGCTGAAATCTTAAGGATTGCCACTTTAAGTGCTAATTTTATCTTTGAAATTCTTTCACATGCAAAATGCATCATCCATCTTTTTACTACTTTCAGATTCTCATTTTCAAATGTGAAACAAGCTGCAGAGGAAGTCAACTCTGTCCCAGTGTCACAACGGGGATGTCGTTGCAACAGCTGGATGCAAAATTTGAGTCAGCCACCTCAACTGTTCTGTGCTGTTGTTGTATTGTTGTAATGGTTTGTTTTCCTCAGAGTGGATCCATGCCAGCATGCCCTGCAATTTTGCCTCGCTGGTGATCAATAGGCATTAGCTTGAGACAAGTGTTTTGTCGAGTAGGTTGTTCAGCGAATGATTGGCAGCTCTCTGCTTCACTCAGACATCATTGTGTACCCTTCCTACACCTGACTGAGTGAACACTTCTCAACCTGAATGAATGAACATGCCACTCGCTGGGCTGTCACTGCTCCGTGCTTATTATTCTCGCATTCAAAAAAACATTGCAGCCATTTCTGGAGCGCTGCAAATTATCCATCAAAATCTGTTTCTGGATCAGTCTATGGTGGAGAAAAAAAGGCCACACTGTCACTTCACTGCCACAAGGTTTTGGGATTGAACAGTAACCCTGCTCATTACTGTTTTTACTTTGCTTGTTGTCATTGTGTTCACGCAGGTTTCCTCCAAAACCAAAATGCATGTTACTAGTACTCCTTCCTTTGCCCTTAACCAAGGCAATAACCTCAGGCGCTGCTTCCTAACTGGCCACTGCTCTTACATAATTAAAAGAAGGAATTTGCCCTAGACCTACGGTAAAATAGTGGTTCACAAAGTTTAGCGTTTTCAAGAATATGGTCGGGGTTTGATCAATTTTATCGAATCACACACACAGAAGGTTTATTTCTCTCAATTTTGTCAAAATTTGTCAAAATCCATGTCAGTGAGCTCATCTTCTCCGCCAGGATTATCTATCCACTTGACAGGTGTGGCGTATCAAAATACCGATTAAACAGCATGACTGTTACGCTGATTTTCCGTTGAAGGCAACGGGTGCTAGCCAATCAGAGGTAGAGTGCCAGGGGAGGGTCATGACATGACATGACCTGGCTAAGTCACACCTGTATCACGCTGTTTAATCGGCATCATGATCCGCCACACCTGTCAGGTGGACGGATTATCTTGGCAAAGGCACTAACTTGGATTTGAATACATGTGTGGACATTTGAGAGACATACACATTTGGTGTTTTTGGTTGGGTTAAATTGGAGAGTCTCCAGGAATTGACATGACGTGAGCAACTTCTCTTTCTGAAACACATCGCAGCAGCAACAAGTTCACTGTTAATGTACTGTATGAACCTTTATTAGTTCCTGGTACAGCCTCAGGTACAGCAATCAACACCAACTCCAGGTGCAAAGCCTAACCCTACTTACAGTATACGTTTCCTATGATGCTCTTTATTAATAAAAAGGTGATTAATGGTTAAATAAAATAATCTAAGCTGAACAAATCCAGATATTTTGGATCCAAACTTCCCACTGGAATCCAATTTGGGAGGCTTCAAATCACTCCATTATGTAAACTCAGAATTTTGGTGATTGATCTAAACATTCAACGATAAATTCAATGACAAAAAAATAAACACCTAATCTAGAATGATTCATTTACTCATTGAAATTGTCTGTTAGCCTTTGTCTTGTGTCTGTTCAGGCTGAATTAGGTCTCAGTAGTTTCATTCTTAAACCTGCGACTGCATGATGTAATCTGGCTTTGAATAGCTAGATCCAAACACTCTCAGTAACAAGAGAGTATTTTTTTATTCCAATTTACCAAACCTATGTATGTTGCAAATACAACTGAAGCTGAATTGATTTTCTTTCACACATCTCCTGCAGTTAGTGCACTGTTCAGCCTGCAACAACAATAGCGCTGGAGAAAAACATTCGCTTTTGTTGTTTTTCGCCAGTAGGACTCAGCGGCGAAATTTACATGTCAATACAACAGCATCAAGGATAGACTTCCATGGTGGAGCCACAGGCTCAGACTATCAACTGCAACTGGTTATTTTCTGTGTGACTTTGGCCACAGTCAGCTTACTTTGCCACCTACTGGTGAGTGCAATAAATGTGTAACTGCAAAAAAGAACTATTTTTTAAAATATATAATAAATAAATTTTTGAAGTTTTGCACCTGATTTTACATGTCAAGTTACACAGATATATCATAATCTCATATCATATTTTATCATATCACAAAATGTAAATCGTCTGTGCAGTTGCCTTTATTGGATTACATAGTGGAGCAATGATAATGCCTCACTTAGCGTGTCAAATTCATTAAAGTCTAAAGTGGCTGCATATTCATGTGCAGCTCTGCGTACAGTAACAGTTTCCTGAATTGTGATGTAAGATTCGATGAATAGAAATTTGCACAACAAAGACATCTAAAGATCTATCGGGGGAGGCAGAGAATGTGTCAGCGGACTTTCGAGATGTGCAACAGGAAGGATAATTTAATTATTGAAAAATCTCGTGGACTCCTTTCTCTGCTTTTCCCCCGCGGCGTTCAAGGTTAATTGTCATAAGTTCAGGCCAATCTAAAAACCGAGGCACAGGGGAGGGGACGGGAGCAGAGACAGGACGCCAAAATCCAATTTTATTAAGATGATTGCGCATTCAAGCAATATTTTTCATTACATATTGATTCTTCGGTGGACAGTACCGTCAGGAAGCTTCAAAGAGTTGCTCCAATTTTCTACCTAAGTTACTGCTGGTCCCCTCCTCTTACTGACATCACAGAAAATAGAAAAGCCAATGTAACACATTTACTGAACTAAAGTAAAAGGTAATAAGAAATGTCCTCTGAACCATATCCTAAACTAAAGCTCTTGGCTGTGAGATTAACAAAGGTGTTTGGCATTGCAAAGGCACTGGAGATAGACGCGGGCCATTCCAGACACCAGCATGTTAGCGTGTCTCAGCCGTTTAGAGGATTGCTTGTGTAATGCCATCTGTATTCAGGGGATGAACACCCACTTTTACACCAGGGCAGAGAGAGAGGAGCGACAGTGACTTCAGCCAACATCTGTCGCTTTCCCTCTATCTTCCATTCACTCATCCGCCAGTCGCTTTCATCCACTTAAAATTGTGACACAAGACCGGATATGTTAATTGAAGACACAACTCACTCTTCAAAATGAATATGGAGGATAAAAGCGTTTGTGAACATGAAACATGAACAGCGACAAAACGGAACACTGACTGGCTGTTGATGCAAAACGCTCAGTAAATAATTTGCTCCCCTCCTTATTTATGCAGCGAGCCCTGCCGCATATGAGATATCCAGTCACAAAATCCACACATGCAACGTTCCAAAATAAAGGTTTAACTATTAAATCTAAAGCTGGGATTCTTCTGCTCAGGGATTAGAGTAGAAGGGGCAAACTAGAGCTGAGATGATTCATCAATCAACAGAAAAATGATCTACAACTACTGTGATACTCGTGATAGTAAACTGAACATCTTTAAGTTTCTTAGAGTTCCTTTAACAAAATAGGAACAACTATGACGGCCATTTTTACTATTTTCTGACATTTTATAGACCAAACAATCAGCAGATTAATTGAGAACTGAAATAATTGTTGGTTGCACTCCTTGCGTAGCCCCTTTGGTATTAATCGTGAAGTTTTGAACCTATATTTGGCTGAAAATGTAGCAGAGGGTTGTCTGCAGCGTAGTGTATCATTATTTTTAACTAGATAATATGCAGGTTTTATTCTCAGCAAAAGTATTGGAAGAAGAATAACAAGCACGGGGACAGAAGAAGAGCGATGAACAGTGACATTGTTGAGTTTTATTGGAAGTGCTGTATCATGTGACTAAAAGGTTTAGATCTGTAACAAGGCAGCAGCGACCCAACCTACTCTTGTTCAATTTTGTCTCGACCTTGGTTATTATCACGTCATCGGACACAAGATGAAGACGCTCTGTCTGACAGTCCGATCTTCGCTCCAGAACAATTTGTAAAGAAGAGAATTGCCCATTTTGGAAAAAGAGCACAGACACACACACACGCACATACCCAGACCTCCAGAACAAGCCAGTAAAACTCTGTTTTACCGCTGTTTTTCTGCTGCTCTTCAGGTCGAATAGTGGTGGCGGTGACATTAATAACAGGTAAAGGTTGGAAACTGTGCTCAAGTTGGGGGAAAGACGTGACACATGTCATGACTGTTATAGTAAACGGCCCATTTTGCAGATCTGCATGATGCTGCCGTGGACAAATTGCAGTTACTCGTTCCTATATAAGGGAACTGTTTGTACAGTACCAATGCGAAGGGGCAAAAGATTTAATGCTGTAAAATACAGCTTTCTGGTGACACAGCAGTCACTCACCGCTGTTTAGGGGACAAATGTGATGAGATTTTTTTTATTTTGGCAGCAGTTTTGGTGATAAATGATCGTTGCTTTGTCCAAAAAAATAAGGGACCGGTCTGTTTTGTACCTCATTGTCCCCCTTCATCCTTTAAGTGCTTTCCATCTTTGGATGGCGCCACCAATCTTCACTCCACTAGACAGTTGTTTATGCAATCCTTGTCATTACTTATGCATCCCTTTCCTTTACGTTTTGTGTCGGCGTATTCGTCTTTGCTCAGTCGTCGCTGTCGTGTTTGTTTTTGTCGCGTGGCTGTCGGCGCTCGCGCTAACTGCCCAGGTCTTCCTCTGTTTACTCCAAACAAGCTGCTGTTTGCCGCTCCAAGAAAAGCAGAAGCATCATTTTCTGTGCTGAATACGAGCTTTGGTTTCTACAAGACCTCCAAGGCACTGAGTGCTTAGGACAGCAAATGTAAAAGTTTTCATGACCTGGATATACGTTGGATCACGACTCTATGGAATAAAGTGTCAATAGAGCACGATGCATATTGCTAATTGCTACTTCAGCATTTAATGTGTTTGCAGTTGGTAATCAGAGGCTGTTATTGACTTTATTTTAGACAGGTTTTGTGTTAAAAGGCGATTAAGTTATAGATTAACATACATATGTGCAGGTGGTTCAAATGAGTGTATCTTAATGGGGTTTGCTGCACATCTGTATTCTGCTAAGATTCGGGATTGATCCTCACACTCGATCAGTGTTGTTTCATAAATGAGAAACCTGAACGATATCAGCCTCACACACACACACACACACACACACACACACACACAGAGGAAGATTTTTAACTGTGGTCAACAGATAATAATAATAATTAAAAAAAAGAAGCTCGAGGTTATTACCATTGATCTGAACCACCTGCCAGATAGACAATTAGACTATTAGTCTATTGGATGGAATAAACAGGCACATCTCACACACACACACACATACACACAAACACACACACACATATTGCAGGATTACTTTGACTCCAACCTTTACCACCGCTGTCACAACAAGGCCAAACAAGCTACTTTCTTGCTCAAATATAGCTCAAACAAGCACCTCTATTTTTTCCCCCCCTCATCTAGACTGAACAGAGGGGGTGATCAGCGCGCCCTATTTCGGTTACGTGACATTATTTTGTTCTTGTAACGCTTTCACAATCAAATAAACATGCCTGTGTTTGTTTTTAATGGGGCATAGCATATATAAAGTTCTCTATGCAACGCCACGCAAATCAAACGCCATGAAACAGTTCAAGTTACATGCGCTTTGATTGTCAAACGTACATCCCGACATTGACAATGCTGACTTTTGTTTTTAATTAGCGTTCCCTCTGAATAATAAATGGGGAATGGTTTGTTTGTTATTTATAGGTCATGTTGCGCATTTGCATGTTTCTATTTTGGATTCATTCTCGTGTCAGAAAGATCTCATCGCATGTACTTACAGCACTAGAAGAGTCCTGACAGCAAGTTGCACACTTTAAACAAGTAAACATGATTTATAAAAAAAAAAAACCCTGAAGCACGAGTACTGAAAAACAGCCCCTCTTAAATATTGTACACAGAAAACCAGTCTATCATAGCTCTTTCCATTTTGGAGCGGGCCCTGATTTTAATTACTATACATGGTGAATTAGCTAATGAATAATGAATGGATTCCTCACACTAAGTGCTCTGACTGCTAATGCACTTGCAGTTCGCTCACTCTAGAAGCCCCTCACACACACTGCCAATGTTGCTTTCTGATTCTGTCTTTTTTTAGACCCCCCTCTCCAAGTCTGATTCTCACACACACAATTTCTCCCCACCTCTGCCTTTCTCACTCTCACCGAGATTTGATTAGATTTTCCTCTGTAAGGAATTATTTAGTGACGAGAGTAGAGAATGAGACCGAGAGAGAGAGAGAGAGAGAGAGAGAAAGGCTCCGGGATAGAGGGAGACAGATAGTGGTGGTGGTTCTCGGGGGAGCGAGGGAGAAAGGTGCTTCGAGGAAAGAGGGTGAAAAAGCTGGAGGATTAAGGTGCAGTGGAGCTGCAGACATGCAGAGAGAGACAATGTATTCTATGTGCTCAGTGTGCAGAACTTGAAATTCCATGGAGTTCATGGAGTTAGGATTAAAAAATCTGCAACTATATATCTACAAATACAGAGAAATATATGGGGTTCTGAATTATACAAGCAGATGGTTGTGTGTTTTATCCCACTGGCCAGCTGGGGAGAACATGTAAACTCCAGACATACAGGCTCAGTGTGGATTTTTTACATTATTTATTGCCTGTATCTGCAGAAGTTTCTTTCATGTACTCCAGTTGCCTCCCACTGTCCAAACACATGCAGGTTAGGTGCAGTGGGGGCTCTAAAGTGCCCGTGGGTGTGAATGTGTGCGTCTGTCTGAAATGTGTGCTTTTCACCCAGTGCATGATGAGATAGTGAGATAGAAAATAGATGGATGGATGGATTTTCTGACAGTATCACTGTAATCGGTACATTTTGAAGTATGTTGAAATATTTTAAGCTGCTAAAAATTGATATTTTTATGTTTACAAACATGTTTACACTCGTCAAATGCGGCAGCTCGCTCAGACTATGACCTTGTACATACCCATTTCACATGGGAAACGAACAGTGGTCTCCTGGGGGGGGGGGGAAAAGCCCCGTGTTTGACCCTTCCAACCACGATGACCTTGTCCCTATGCAGGCTCGCCTCGGTCTTTAAACTCACCTGACTTCGACAGCACATCAAAACATTACGCAAGACAGGCACGTCGGAGAAATGACGCCAGCGTCATATTGCATATTTGAAGTGTAGAGCCGCTGAGCAAGCTGCCATATTTTTTAACATGTTAGGTTCCTCTCAGCTTCATGGAAAGTTTCAGCCCGTGTTTTGTTTTTTTTTTTCCGTTTTTTTCCAGCTTAGTTTTCAACCACCGCCAGCAGCTGTTATTCCATCCAAATAGCTCTCTGTACACTACCTGCCCGGTTCCAAACAGCAGACTTGCTGATGAACATGGTGGAGTATTTATCCTAAAAAAAAAACAGATAAGACCAAAAAAAAAATAGCTGAAGGGAGAGCATATTCATCAGGTGCCAAGAAACATGACTCCAAACGAATGCCCAGGTTGCTCCACATCTGCTGGATGTATAAATAAACAGCTGATTTCTACAAAATTTGCCACATCAGCATTAAAGGTGGTAATATGTCAGCACTGCTTTCATAGCTACTTTCATGCTGACCTCGAGTTATTGCATGTTTCAGGCATTTGCTCAACAGAAATCTAAATTTGGTGATTTTCAGATAAATGAAATGATTACAGGAGACTAATCTCCAACGTCTATAGAATCATTTAAAGACTGTTTATCTTGTACGTGTATCTCCTTCAGAGGAGCATGAAAAACATTGTCTATTTTAACCATGGAACAAGCTACCACGTTGGGAATAACTGCCTTCCTTTGCAATATGTTTAGCATTAAACATACAAGCACATGTCATGGTGTCAAGGACACTGCATGCTTGACTTGAAAAATCATACGTGAAGGAAGGAAGGAAGGAAGGAAAACAAGCTACCTCACATGAATAATAATCAGCACCACAGCGGCTGGACAGCTCCACCTCAGGCTAACCCGGACTAAATATGAACGGTGTCAAACGTGGGAGATAAATCCCGGGCTAATGTTAACTCAGGATTAAAGCCCGAGGTTAATAGGTTAAAAGACAAATGTACTGTAGCATGGTGCGTTCAACAACTGCGGTGCGATTTGCAAAGGTGATAAATGTCTAATGTGAAATTAATATTGTAATTTCATGTATGATGGAATTCACACATCACACATCATTATATTCATCACTAAGCTGTGGAGCGGGCCCAGAATTATGCAAGGTTCACTTTACAGTCTGATTATAGCAGAGCAAGTATTGCAAAGGCATGTACAGTTTTAAAAGTTGGCAAGGAAATCTCACAGTTGCATTTTTATGTCATTTATAATCAATAATCTTATCTTAACTTTAGAGACCGGAGGCTGCTGCAAGAGATTCCCCGATAAAATCAGTGTGTTGTGCAATTATTACATCAGAAATAAAATCATATTTATGGATTAAATTTTTAATGCAATCTTTTGAGAGGGTCAGTAATGTTTTTAAAACACGTGTTATCGTTGTTGGTATCGTTGGTATCAATGTTTTTAAAGAATGGAAGTGAGCCACTGCTGCCACGCTGTGTTCATACTTTGTCGCCAGAATACTGTCTTTTTGTCATTTATGATAATCTGCTCGTGAAATGTCAAAAAAAACAACAACACACAAGATAGAAATAACAAACACCAAGGACAAACAAGGACAAACCGACAGATTTTGGAGGGGGTGGCTTACAAATTTTGGCACAACACCAATTCTTAACAGCTTATTAGCATGCCAGCTGAGCCTTCTCACCATCAGCAAATAATGAAAGAAAAACAAGATGGACTACCTACTGTACGCTGTCAACACTGGCTACACACAATCAATCAGCCATCAGCAGTGAGAGACTTAATACAGTCCCTCACCTAGTGCAATCACAGCTAGTCAGTTCAGGAGCTCGCTCGGTGGATAATAAAGCGTAAAACACTTCCTCCGCCATTGTCAAAATAAGAGCCTAATGATTGTCATCGTACATGAACGATAAAAAAAAAAAAAAAAAAGTAGTGTTTGTGTTTGTGGTGCAACAGTACAACAAATCCCAGGCCTTCCAAATGACCTTGCACAAGCAGAGCAACAATAAGGCTCTTGGTGATGATTTGTGATCCTCTTGGTAGATCCGAGCCTTTATGAGAGGCCGTGTACATCCATCTTTTACAAAACTGTTGACTGCCACTTGAATAATTGCATTTCCCCATGCTTTGATTTCTGACTGACTTTTAAGGCGGTCTCCCACCGAGTGCCATGCATTCGCTGCTAAAGTATCAAAGCAGATTAACGGAGAGAGAAAAAGAGGAGGGAAAAGAGGCGAGAGAAGAAGAAGAAGAAGAGAAAAAAAATCACACCACTGAGAAAATGTCTGCTCTACAGCTTTCATTTAGTGAGTCCAAATATATTTGATGGTGGTTATTTTTAAACAGACCTTAATCCTCTGCTCACCCTTCATTGTGAGGTAGATAATTATAGTAATCTGGTCGAAGGGAATTTAATTTCCTAGCTGTGACTCGTTGCAGTGGGACAGACTAGTTGCTTTATGAAAGGAGTGCCCTACAATCCTGACAGTTAGATGACAACACATATGCAACATGGAACATTACTTAGGATTCGCTTGAGCATTTTGAGATACTAATTAGCTCTAGTGGCACCACAACATGACACACGGCAGGGATATAGTTTAAGAAGAATAGCTGAGAAGTACCCATTGTTCTTTTTGTTCTATATAGAGGACGAGGTGA
Source organism: Sciaenops ocellatus (assembly GCA_033000465.1). Classification (NCBI taxonomy): domain Eukaryota; kingdom Metazoa; phylum Chordata; class Actinopteri; family Sciaenidae; genus Sciaenops; species Sciaenops ocellatus. The sequence continues at coordinate 28,440,919 of CP136888.1, read as the reverse complement.
ATAGATTGCCTTCGAAGTAGGACAACCTAATGGCGCTCTCCTAATATTCACTTCAAATAAAAATCTACCCTCTACTTCTGGAAGCTTTGTGCCTTATGTTGGGAATTTCGTTTGAAGATATTCTAAGTAGGGGGAGATTTAAGATCCTCCCGTTTGTAGCCAGACAGGAAAGAGCTTGTAATGTACACGGCGTTCTTGTCCTGCCCTTGAGCTAAACGATTCCCCGCTGACTCTCTGCGCAGCTCCGGGGGCACACCATGCGAAGAAGACCCTGCACTCTGACCTCCCTGGAGGGAACAGGAGTGAAAAGAGTTGCACTGCGGGGATCAATAGAAGTACCACATCGTTATCGCTTTATTCAAGTCAGTTAAGCAATTTGGGAAAAAAAGGGAGTTTAGCTTGCATTTAATCCTTGACCAAGATATGCAGGCTTCTACTTTATGTGTCATTTGTACACTGTGTGTGTGTGTGTATAGCTCTTGCAGGATTAAATTTGATCCCCGGGTAAATGTCGCAGCAAAAGTTTGTAATTATTAGTTCCATCTTTTTCATAGTTGTGATCTCACAGTGCAGTAAAGAATAATATACAGTATATTTGTGTTTGTGGAGTTGCAGAATATTAAAGAAACTCCTTACGCTCTGTGGCAAAGCATAATGAAATATACATTTTTCTCAGTGCATCGCAGTTTTTGTTGACGCTTGCATAAAGGTAATTATGCGTAAACAGCCTACTCATAGTCTCACAGGTGGATACTGTATGCACTTTATGGAAGCATAACTAGATCATTGGATGCCGTGTGCTTTTTAGACTACATAGACCAATTCATATGTTGAAGCCCATTAACTAAACACAAGTTTCCTTTCAGCTTTCATCTTGGGTATTTTTTTTTTTTAAGACGCCATACATGATAATGAGCACTGGAGCCTGGCCTCAGAGTGAGATACACATCTGAATTCGTGTCTTAGCCCTTGAAATCCATCACTGTTGCATCAGAAGAGCAACACCCGCTTTTAAATTTTGGAAGAAGTTACATATTAATGCTTACAGTCAGGAGCGCTGTGTCGGAGGAGCGTCTCGCCTCTATATGTTTTCTATGTTTTTCTCTCCACCTTGTTCGGTCACGTCAAACCAACAGACAAGATAAAGCAACGATGCTTCCAAAAGATCAGTTTCGTGGCGAGCGCGGCTTAAAATTGGCATTTGTAGTTTTCTCAAAAAAACTTTTTGATTGGGAGAAAAGTAGTTTGCATTGTTGGCCTAATGTTCAGAGGCTTCAGCCTACACATTTTCAATCGTGCTATAACTGTTGGATGTATGTATTGATTTGATATGTTTGTGGGTGTGTAAGTGTATACTTATGTTTTTATTATTAATGTTTTATTCTATCGACCTTAAAGATCAAGTCAAAAGACAAAATCTTTACAGCGTCGTAACGCTGCACCAAGCCAAGTTTCTTTTGCTTTTTTTCTTTGGACTATTGCTTAACTTTTTGCAAGACTAGCACTCAGTCTTCACTATAATTATATTGTGATATTACTGTAATAAATGTAACCTTAATATGATTTAGGCTCACACATGTAGTCTGTGTAAAATTTGGTGTCAACACCAATCAACATTCCAACTATGTGTCAGCATATTGATATGCGACCACACATATTCTCAGCATTGTACTTATTAGACACGTGTTAATGACTTCTCACATGCTGATAGATAGGCCAGCAGAATCCAGAGAAAGGATTTACAATGAGAGACAGTGGCACACTGGCGGGCAGCAATCTTAAACAAAAGAACAAAAGACTGCGCCACGTATGGTGCCATCTGTTGTCAGTATCCTGTCACCCCGATGTGCACACAAAAGCTCCAGAGAGAACTGCCTCCAACTTCTTCTATTCAGTCAATTTGCAAACTAGAATGGCCGGAATTCATTGGCAAATAGCTGTGACTGAACAGGGAACACTCCAGTGAACTAATCCCTTCGAGCACTCTGCATTTTGCAGGGAGCGGCAACCTGCCAAAGACCGGCCATTGAAGCTACGTTGCTATTGTGTCATTTTTAATGCAACACTGTTGTCTTTCTCAATACGAACAATGAACGACGGTATTTTGTCCTTTTTGGAAGCATTACCAATACACCAGTGATAGGCCACGGGAAGGCAGAAATCTAAATGGCCCCTACAAATTGCAAACTAAAATAGTTTTTATCCTAAGCTGTGAAAATTTGAAATTTATGTGTTATATCATTAAAACCTAACTGCTGGCCCACTTTCTACTGCTTCTGAACCTGAAAGGAACCACATTGAATATGTTATTAACACATTTGGAAAAAGCCAAGCTCCTGTGATGAAGCATACAATGTAACAAGGGCATCACTGTGATGTGGAACCTTTTTAATTAAATATTTAATAAATCATCTTTCAAATAAAATGAGTGTCAAGAGTTCGTTCAGAATTCTTTTTTTTTTTTTTTTGCTGGCAGTCCGGCGTTGTTCCACAGCTGCATGTTCACCTACTTCACCCACCTCCCCAAATCCTCGGCTAAAGCAGTGATCTGTTTAACTACTGTAAGAAGGCAGCTTATGGGGTCTGTGCAGCTCATTATTCTGCCACTGCTGCTGTCTGTGTGTACTCACCTACCTAAACTCAAGCTGCCACCTGCCTTTTTCGTTTTTTTTGCACTGCGTGTGGAGGTAATGTGTCTCCACAGTTTTCTGAACACCAAAACAAAAATGTTTTGCAGTGGGAGTGTTAGTCCATATCTGTAACCAATTACCAAGTTTCCCCCTCACTGACTGAGTCATGCTAACATACTTCACTGTGCTATGTTTTCATTTAGTCCAGTCAGCCTCGACTCCACCGCGACGCCCTTCAACCTGCAATTGGCCGATCCTGCGGATCTCTTTTTAGGAATGCAGTCGTGGGAGCAGATTGGTGGGCTAGACAAGTGACACGAATACTAACAGCACCCTCGCATTCAGTCAGTCTGCCACCCAGGGCATCCTGTCTTAATCCCTTTGCAGAGACCAGACAGAGCCTTGGCAGAGTGCATTTGAACATGGAGGTCCCTGCAGATTATTTAGCCCATGCAATTATCATAATGGAGGCAGCATAAGGTAATACGTGAATAGGAATTGAATTATCACTTGAAAGGTGTCTCTTTATAACCTCTCACTCTACCTCTTTTTAGTATTGGCACACGATAGCAACCTTCCGGCTTCCTGGCGCACGTAATAACATACGGGAACTCGACATTGTATAACGCGATGCTGTTCAGCGCCGTAGCATGACTTAAATTCCCCTCAACCACTCTCCAGTCAGACCAAGAGTCACTGCAATTTCAAAGCCGCTTAATAAACACAAGCAAACAAAACAGGGCTGTCAGAATTCAATAGCCAAGACTGCACTCATCAGTCCACGAGGCAAAGTGGTTGGATGGCTGATAATGATATTACATTTCTCATCAGAAACAAGAGATTGATTAAAAATAATGTCTTTTGTACTGTTCTCAGACATAATACCATAGCATATTGCCTGACAGCAAATTAAAATGTGTCTAAAAGGTTTTTGTCCTCACAGTGATTGTCTGTCTGACCATAATTCCAGATGGCAGTTTGATTGCTCTCATTTTTTTGCCGCTCTTTTAATTTAATCTCATTCCACCACAGACTGGAGAAAATGAGCCTGGTCATCTAAAAATGTGATGATTTTCAATAATACGATCGTGCCATCCGGGAGCGCTGCTGCCCTGAGGGGATGGTGGAGGTTAAGCTCAGGTCAGAGGGTCAAACTGCACCACCACTTTTCCTCATACTTCATCATGAAGAGACCTAGATTACTGTCGGTGTTCTTCTGTTGGTCAGAGAAACAGAGCGTGTTTGACGAGTTATAGGCTATTTTTTTTAGCTCACATTCAGCAGAACAATGGCAATAATTGTGGTCATAAATAAAAATGAAAACTTTCAGTATATAGTGAGCTGTATAGACGCTAGCCTCGCCCCTACATGGGTGTGGGAACGAAATGGATGAATGGGTTTTCTGTTCTGATCCATATACCTTTAATGGGCTTTTTCAGAATGCCAACCAAAAGCTTGATCAATATTTTTTCACACTGAATCAAATACCCCGTGTAGGCATGAGAGGAGTTTGCTCATAGCACCAAAATCACTGGTGTCGGCCAACTCTGCAGTTCCATAAGCTTTGTAGCCTCTTGTAGCTCATTGTTCAGGATTTTATGACCTGCATACAGTATTTGGTGTATTGTTGAGTCAATATATCAGTCAGCTTGTTTTCATGTTTTTGTGGCCCCTAGTGTCCAAAAATCGATTAATACAGCTTTAAAATTAAAGGAACCAATGGAGCTTTTATGTGGAAGCATTCAGAAAATCCAATTACATTGTTCTATTACAATGCTCTATTGAACTGTCCAAAATAACTAGGTAGTGTATGGAATTGAAGCACACTCTCTTGGCTCTCGTGTTCAAATTTAGGCAGCCGAGTAAACACTTCTTGGTTAGCTTTATTAAGTCCCTGCAGCTTTCATAGCTTAGTGGACACTATAGCTGAGATCCATTCTACCTTTTCACTAGAGCCCTTGGCAGCCGTCCCTACGTGAGGCACTTTATCTCCACACTGATGAGAGAAAACACTTCAGCATAACCCACAAGTATGACCTTGCTTATGTATGTTTTGTTTTTTTCCATTCAGTTTTCCATCTGAAGCCGTATTTCAACAAGACATTATAGAAGGGTTCATGGATAGTATATCCCATGCAATCAGGATGATGTTACCTTGAAACCACTGAAAATTAAATACTTTGGCTGCTGTACAGCAATTTTGCCAGACTGCAAACTTTCATTAGCTTGAAAATGAAATATCGGTGCTGCTGTCCATTCCCTCCAAATAATCAGATTGAAGACACAGAAATTATTTGGTCTCATTCAGAGCTGAAATAATGATTTCTCATTCATCTCCGGGCATCCCACTGAGTGATGTGATATTCGACACAGGGCGTAGCTAAAAGAAATAAATATTTGAGACCTAAACCACAGTGCACTGCAGCAGTGTCCTGGAATTCTTCTCACAGAGGAGACCGGAGAAAAGAGAGACTGCACTGCCAACACACCTTGTTTTTAAGTCTTTTGTTTCAAAGCATCACTCCTACTCCTCCATCAGCTGGCCCAAACAACTCAAATGATAAAGACTATGAAAGCTAGAGGAAATAACAAATGTGATTATACCATAACCACGGTTAACATGACAATACACAGGCATTATGATGCATATGTAATCTGCAGTGAGGCCTGAAGTCTAAAAATTCTGAACTTACCCTAGTTACAGGCATAGACAGTTTTAAATTGGCTGCAGCAAGCAAGCCGGTGACAATACTAAAAAAATATTTGTTGGATAACACCATCCCACGAGGATGAACAATGTTCAAGAAAATACAGTTTATTTTTTTGCTGTTTGGAGACTCGTCCAGTCAACGAAAGGGCCATCATTTCTATTCCCGTTAAAAGAATAGACTTTGGCTGATAAGTCAGCAGCGCCCTACAGCCTCCAAGATTTATTTCCCTAACACCAGCACTCACTGTGTACCGGGGCCAGGAAGGGGGAGGGGAATTGCTTTTTTTTTCAGGTGGAGCAGAGGTGGAGACTGAAGCACTCTCAGTCTGCATGACAGGATGAGACAGCAGCATTGGTTCCCTCTAGGTATCATGGCCCCAGTGCGAGATTTTTAAACCGCCTCCCCCCTCCGAGACATGCAAACAAGCATGAAACATGCACATGCTTTCAACAAAGAGCTTTATTTTTCCTCAAAGTGGTGGATTTAAAAGTCTGGTCTTCACTTTAACAACATGAAGCAAAGCAGACAGATGGTCACAGTCATGAAATCGAATTACCCACTTAACAAATCAAGTAATTATTGTTCAGATGTTTACATACATGTAGGCTACTAATGCGCTAATGATTGGGCAGCACAGCAACACTTCAGACATAAAGCTACGCATAGGATTTGGAACCTCAGCATACATTTTATTTTAAGCTTATAGCAACGCTGCTACTGTGTTTTATTGACCTGACTGAACTGAAAAAATATATAAATCTGTCTATTTTCTAAATGTAGACAGTTGTTTGCACAGTTTACTTGTTTTATGGCTATTGTTAACGTATCTTCATATTCCATAACCAAATGATCTGCCAATTGTTTTCTAAATAAATCAGTGAATCACTTTGTTTATAACTTGTTATTTAAAATGCTCATTAGAGAACCCAGGGTGATGTATTCAAATTGGGTCTTTTATTTGACAAATAGTCCATAACTAAATATATTGACTGATAGATGTTCTGTGAAATAGGTGCTGATTCACTTTTTGTTGACTAATTGCTTAAGCTCTACTTTGATTTCCCCCCATTTAAATAGATACTGCTGGTACTATTCTGTATTCTCTCTGTGTGTTTTTGGTCAACAAATTGCCTGAAAAGGCCAAACAAACGAATTGATCCTTCTAACGAGTATTTTCTGTGTATCCAAAGCACGCTGCATAAGTACGAGCTTACTCCTTCTGTGCTATACATCTCCACTATTAATGAGCCACGCTGGGTGACATGTCCCTCCATTACAATGAACATGTGTAGTTACATGGGTAGAACATGGGAATCAATTCTAAGAACATGGAAGTCAATCTGAGGAACATTTCTAAGGAGGAGTTGCCCACAGATGCACTATTTACTCCCATTTGAGTTAACTACATTTCCCAGCTGTTGGAGGATAGTATTGAGTTTTGTATGTGTCTTTTCCTGGATTTGCTCACAATAATAAAATGCAGAATATCACCAGCTTTATCATTTAACATACTGTGTTGTTAGGTAGCATATGTTCTTACTTATCGTGTAACCTGTACGTGTAGTATATTCTAATATATTCCTGAGAACTGAAGGTTTGTATCATCATTTCAAACACTGATACAGCATACTTGTTATCCATCTGTATCTCCGAGGCACAGTGTCTGTACACAGGTCTTGCGAGACCCAGATGGCCTGTGAGGTTTTAAAATCAGCGCAAACGAGGTTAAAAACAAGACAGACAACAAACGTATGCAAATGTTATTAATCAGTAATGTGTTGAATGAATTAGCGAGATGACACTCAGTTCATCAGACAGCCCTCTTAGTGGCCACGGGCTTCTTTCTCCACTATGATGAGAGATTTCATATCACTTCATATTTCATCCGCTCTGTCATTTTCACACTAACTGGAAACAACTGCAAAGGGCTGCGATCAGTAATTGTCCAATAAACTTGTGACTTTTGTTTTGATGCTTTTTCTCCCACCAAATATCACAGTAAATTATGAGATGAATATTTTTTGGCAGTTTAATTTTAGTCATTATAATACATGAAAAGCTCCTGCTGACGGGGCATATTAAGAACTTATTTGTAATACCTGATATCAGGTGTTAGTTGCAATAATTCAGTATTCGAATCTCGTGTCACACATATGATTAGCGTACATTTTTTGTCTTGTGGTAGAAGTGCAAATTTATTTCTGTTGTGACTTGGGTGGAATGATACTATTGCACCTACTGTAATCCATCTAAATTCCCCCATAGTGCTCTAAGGGGAAATGCTAAATATGCAAACAAGGGAAGAACAAAAAAATCAAAATGTGACTGCGAAGCAAGTTGTTCAATAATGCAACATTTCCTGTTACATTTCTCACTGGTGTGCTATCTTCCTCAATTTGACTCGTGTGAAGCAGTGTTTATCCTCATATTCATACCACGAGACTATGAAACAGAGAATCTTTTCTTGGAAGTGTTACTTAATTACTTCAACTGGTAGACATCCAGTTATTTAGGTCTTTTGCGTCTTAGACTGCCAAGCTTGCTTCCCTGTTGTGTGTGAATGTCCAAGCTAACACATTTCGCTAGGCGAAGTAGAATGCCGCTGCTCGCCGTGCACAACGCTGACAAGACTCTAATCATCTGACATTGTAATTTAAGTGCTCCAAAATACTCTGCTTTGTATTACAGACTCCTTGCTATGCGCAGTCTGATTGAGACATATGTTACCTTAGCACTTTTCCAACAAACTCATTATAACAAATGAATTTGGCAAATCACAGTGGTGTCAAACATAATGCCAGTGGCTGCTGGTGCAGAAGCAGAAAAGTAAGGGTGGGTGTGTTTTTATGTTGCTGGCAGGATTTTAGATGTAAGCAGCTAGTGCTTTCAGTAACTCTGAATACACGTTGAGCTTGCCTAGATGGAATTAATCCACAGTGTTGCATAGATGTTTGAAGCAAATGTTAAAATATGTGTCATCCCTTTATGTAATGAAGCATTCTGTGCTGTTAAAATGTATTTGGATAAAAATGTTTCACGAAGAGTCGATGTGGCCAGAGCTATAAGCGGTACATCGACATGCTCATTGCTGAATTCTTCACTTCTCATTAAGCATTCCAGTGGAAATGCAAACGGAGATGTTTTATTGACAGCCGATAAGCTCTATCAGTCAGTTTGTCATGTCTGGCATTTTCTTCTCTTAGGTGGCAGCACAGGGTTGTTGTAATTCCAGCCAGACAAAATGAGCTCCTGCCAGTGGGATGCCTCATTCGATCTGATTCCCCACCAGACGCAGCCTCTCTCCACCACGGCTGGCGTGGCAGCCCGGCTGGTGCAAAACTAAGCCACATGTAGACTCATTTCTACTGATTAAGTCAGCCACTCATCCTCACTGGAGAATATTTCCACCTCAGTTAACAATTTTTACAGTTTAGAAAACACCTGTCATAATATACTCATTTATTCCTGCTCTTGGGTTGATGGAAAGGGACGATTAACGGCTAACTTGAATTGGGAGACGAGGAGAATGCTTAAATCTAAGCAGCCAGCAGACGAGGCTAATGCTTTTTTTGCACTAGGCAAGAGTGCTTTGCTCTTGGCAAAGGCATTAATTTGCACTGAAGAATGGTGTCTGCATCACTTAATAGCTAAAGCCTGACACAGAGCTGTCACACTGTATAATTTCACAGCATATACGATATGTTTGCTGTACAATATGTATTGATTTATTTGTAGGTCACCATCTTACTGGGCAGAAGATAATAGGGGGTGATAGGAACACATCAACACTGCTGTGCGGAGGTGGGAGGTACAGCCTGTACTGTATGTGTATGAATGTCTTAGTCTATTTTTATCTTGAGCACACTCAATATTCCTAGACAGCTTGGTTGAATATGATAATCCAATCTAATTTAATCTAATCTAAGATGAGAGTAATGAGTTTCTTGATAGTCACCTGATTTGGGAGATGATAAATTCTGCCGTAGTTATGCAAAGACAATACCAGACCTCTTCACATTCATAAATCTTGTTATTTGTTATATTTTCGTGTGACAATAAACAATAATGAAAAGTAAATAGCACTGGAATATTGCTTTGAGTAGGCACTAATAATGAATCAATAAAATAATGCCATTTTGAAACTGCAGGAAATAAATTACAAATCAAATATTTCAAAGTCAGTAAACTAGAATATCTTAGTATAAATTTGAGATAGTGAAAAAATAACCATTAATAGGAAACATTTATCACTTATTTGTTGATATATTGTTGTGATTTTTTTCAGGCAAGAATAGATTTGCCTCTGCCAGTGTTTGCATTTCAAAGGTTGTACTTGGTTTTGTATTGTTTTTTTCAACATATTTCAGATCTTCTATACAAATGTCTCATTGGCACGCAGACGTTATTTGTTTGTAACATTGCAGAACCACTTTTCACTTTCAGAAATGGGTCCTATTGAAACCAATAGATTGCGCCATTTCTTTTAAGACTTTCACAACCAAGTTTTTGTGTATTAAATAATTCAAAGCTTAGGATTCCATTGAGTAAGGGGTCTTACAAGAAATTCACAGGTCCTGCTCGAATGGCCCTGCTCATTTTTCATTTTCAGTCTCCAGTGTAGATGCATCAGCTCCTGTGAAGAAATCTGGGACAATCCAGGGTTAGGGAGCTAACAAAAAGCTTAATATATTCCACAGATGGGCAGTATTGTCAATTAATTGAAGCTGTTAATTCATCTTGCTCTTTCCATCATTGTAAGCACATCAGGCTGCAAGTAATGATTATTTTCATTATCATTTAATCTGGTGATCATTTTTTGATGAATCATTCGGATTATAATATGTTAATAAATGGTGAAAAATGGTCAGTATATTTTCCCAGAGCTCCACGTTACATCTTTGTTTCATTGTTTCTTTTATCAGACCAACAATCCAATCGCAAAAATATTTACAATCATATAATAGATACAAAAGCTGCACTTGTTTATATTTGAGAAGCTGAAACAATCGAACATTTTGTCAGTTCATTTTCTGTTGAATGTTGAAAAAGATCTTGTATTGAGCCATTGAAACTTATGACTCACTAAAACTACATAAACAATGTAATTCTCACTACTTTATGTGGTTACTAAATATTGTTCTTTCTTTTTCTTCTTGTTGCAGAGAACACAAACAGCAGATGAACTATGAATGCTGAACACAATGATCTCCTCCCTCCAGCGCCAGACAATGAGAGGTCGTAGGCTGAAGGGGGCGCTGTCCAACCCCCTCTTTGTGCTGCTTTTGGCCCTTCAGATCCTGGTGGTGGCTGGGCTTGTTCGCGCTCAGACCTGTCCTTCTGTCTGCTCATGCAGTAACCAATTCAGCAAAGTAATATGCACCCGGCGCAGTCTACGGGACGTCCCAGATGGCATTTCCACCAACACTCGCTACCTGAACCTCCAGGACAACCTCATCCAGGTGATAAAGGTGGACAGTTTCAAACATCTGCGCCATCTGGAGATCCTGCAGCTGAGCAAGAACCACATCCGCAGCATTGAAATTGGCGCCTTCAATGGGTTGGCCAGTCTAAACACCTTGGAGCTCTTTGATAATCGGCTCACGACAATCCCCAATGGAGCATTTGAGTACTTGTCCAAGCTGAAGGAATTGTGGCTACGGAACAACCCCATCGAAAGTATACCATCTTATGCCTTCAACCGGGTCCCCTCGCTACGAAGGCTGGATCTTGGTGAGCTCAAACGGCTCTCCTACATTTCTGATGGAGCCTTCAAGGACTTGAGCAACCTGCGCTACCTGAACCTGGGAATGTGCAATCTCAAGGAGATCCCCAACATATTACCTTTGGTCAGGCTTGAAGAGCTAGAAATGTCAGGAAACCAGATCTCTGTTATCAAGCCCAGCTCCTTTACAGGATTAGTGAACCTCCAGAAGCTGTGGATGATGCATGCCCAGATCCAAACAATTGAGAGGAATTCCTTTGATGACCTTCAGTCACTGGTAGAGCTCAACCTGGCTCATAACAACCTTACCTTTCTACCACATGACCTGTTCACACCGTTGCATCGTCTGGAGCGGGTCCACCTTCATCACAACCCTTGGAACTGCAACTGTGATATCTTGTGGCTCAGCTGGTGGCTGAAGGAGGCAGTACCTGCCAATACCAGCTGCTGCGCCCGTTGCCATACTCCTACGGTCTTTAAAGGTCGTTACATCGGAGAATTGGACCACAGCTACTTCCAGTGTGATGTTCCTGTCATTGTGGAGCCACCCAGTGACTTAAATGTGACAGAAGGCATGGGTGCAGAGCTTAAATGTCGTACAAGCTCGTTGACATCCATCAGTTGGCTTACACCAAATGGCTCGTTGGTGACCCATGGAGCTTATAAGGTGCGTTTGTCTGTACTCAATGATGGGACACTGAACTTTACTAGTGTCACAATGCAGGACACTGGGACTTACACCTGCATGGTTAGCAACACAGCAGGCAACATTTCTGCCTCTGCTGTGCTTAATGTCACTTCGGTGGAAAACAGCGGGGTCACCTATTTTACCACAGTCACCGTGGAGACCATTGAGACTCCGGGGGAAGATAGCCAAACACCACTTCCACCATTTGGCTGGGTGTCATCCTCAACAACAAAAGGTACTCCTGTTTCAACCAGGACAACAGAGCGGACTTACACCATTCCAGTTCTTGATGTGGATGGTGAGGGAACCCTCAATGGCCTGGATGAGGTGATGAAAACCACCAAGATTATCATTGGCTGCTTCGTGGCCATCACGCTTATGGCTGCTGTTCTGCTGGTTATTTTCTACAAGATGAGGAAGCAGCATAACCAGCAGGATCCTGATGGCCCTGCTTCCTCCATGGAGGTCATTACCGTTGAGGAAGAGCTTGCGGGTGTCGCTGCCATGGAGAGACACCTATCGCTGCCCCCTCTGGAGCACTACAACCACTACAACACCTACAAGAGCACTTACCACCACCCTCCTATGCTCAGTACCATACACAGCTCAGCCACACAGGAACCTTTACTGATTCAAGCCTGCTCAAAAGACAATGTACAAGAGACCCAAATCTGATCTTGAATTTGACTTATCCAGTATCAGCAGTTTCATACTTGGAGTACAATGGACCAAAACATGAAGAGAAAAGATATCAAAATGACATTGACTTGAAAGAGTTGATGTCGATAATGGCGATAAATCAGCATTCGGTAAAGGGACGACATATGATACTTTAACAAGTGTCTTTACAAAAACAAAGATTATTTATTAAAAGTATGTCTAGTGGCTAAATGAAGAAAAACAATTTGTGATAGCTTTTTAGCTCATTTTATTTCTCTCTCTCTCTCTCTCTCTCTCTCTGTGTAATACTGCACAAGGGAAAGAATGGTTTACTAAAAAGCGAATATATGTATCAAATGCAGCTCATTAGAATTGACTTTATACTAAAATTAATGCAATGCCATTATTTTAATCATTTGATTTTACCTGATAATAACATCTCCTGTTGAATGGCCCTGCATTTCTAAGCATTTATTTGCTCGTTGTTCAGCATACCATGTCCAATTTGGCGGAGGTTTATAAGAGACAAAACATAAAATGGGTTTATTTTCATTGCCATCATATTTTAGCTGTCACTCAATGCAAAATGAGATCTTTTAATGACACAGCTCTGGATGATATCACAGTGAAGCCAGCATGCCTAAGGAGCAAAGCAGCCAAATGAGTAAATGTGCATTTCCCCCGTGGCTCCTAAACAACAGCCATACATCCTTCACTTTAATTAAGTTCATGCTCCCACCCCTCCTCCAACCTTTTCTTATGACTTTTTTTCCTTCTACCTTTTTCTGCCCTTATTCTACCCTCTCCTCTCTCTCTGAATTCTCCATCATCCCTCTCTTTGCTTCTCCCCGCTCTCCTCTCCTCTCCTCCGTGTCCTCTCGCTACTTTGATTGTCTCTCTGTCACTTAGCTGAGGCACGTTCCTCACCCCTCGCCATGTCTCATTTGTCTCGCTTTATCCGCCGGCATGTGCCACATGACAGCGGAATATTGCATGGGAAAATGAAGGGGAGCATAAGGCTACGGTGTGTAGCCTCCCTGTTAACCCAGTAATGATGTACGTCCACTCAGTGTCGCGTTACCTTGCCATCACCCCAGGGTCACACGAGCTTGGGTGCTGATAGTCCATCTGTTATACAGATAAAGAGGCAAATGAGGCTGCTTTGTAATGTAGTGTGACCCTGTCAGACAAACACAGACGGGGCGAACATAGTCAGTGAGGCAGCTAGGAACCTGCAACAAAATAAGGGGAGATGGGTTATAGCTCATTAATCTGTATCAGTAGTTCATTTGCAGACTAACAGAGGAAAGCTGATAACAAAACAGCATGAGACTTTTTCACTCTCCATGTGCCCAACATCTAACCGGGGATAGAGGCCTTTGATATTGAAGCGACCCCTGCTCAGTCTCATTTTTGTCAGAGGAAAAAGACACACACACACACACTTTGATGTTGCATCATTTATAGACCATCAGAACATTGTCTATCCTGTAGTCTGTTTACGCTTTGCTTTTTCATTTAGTCTTTCAAAGGGGAAGGCTTAAGGAAGGGGGAGGCAGGGATGAAAAGTGAAGTGAACGGTGGGTGGGAGAGAGGGGGAGGCGGAGGCATGGGGGGGGGGGGGGGGGGGGCACGGCGGTCATGAGGGGTCTTCAAACAGAGATATTGCAGATATGAAGGGAGGGGAGTGAAAAAAAAAAGATAAGGCATAAGGAGGCAAAACTAGCCATCAGACTGTCGCCATGGAAACAGTGACCTTGTGCAGAAAGTAAGAAGAGGTAGATATGCCTTTCGCTTTGGTCTCTGTGCAACAAGCATATTTTAAGTTCCCACTGGCCATTTCATAAATGCAAATGATTATAAACAAAACTGGCATAATGGAATGTATATTTCTTTTAATGGCTTTGATGGCGTTTCACCGAGTGTTATAAACGAGCGTTGGTAGCGTTAATGAGTGAACCATTCTTTCCCTTTTCCACTGTTTTCTTTTACAATGCTCAATTCCTTTTCAATGCTTTTGGTGGCTTAATGATTCAATGTTGATGCTGGCTACAGTGAAAAAAAAAAAAAAAGGTCGAGATTTTTTATATATATTTGGAGATGAGGATTGTGAGTTATTCCGAATGAATGAAATATCTCTGTGTTGGTATTTACATGAGCAGGATGGCTTTATGTGGAGAGAGATATCTGAATGCCAGAATGAAATTAAGACTGAGCTGCAGAATGTTGGACTTGAAATACCAGCAGAGTGAGCTTGATTTTTGTGCAAAAACCTAAGCCAAGGTGATCAAATTCTTGTGTGTTATTCTGCCAACTGTCTATGTATGGGGAGGGTTACTGTATGTGGGAATATTCTCTCTCATTTTTGGAGAGAATAGTCATCAAATGGTTAAATTTCTACAAAAAAAAATATTTTCAAAAACATAATGCAAAAAAAAAAATATTCAGATCATAATTTTACATGTGCTTCAATTGTTAAAAAAAAGACGAAAAAGCAAAACAAAAACAAGAAAAAAAAGAAGAAAAAAAACAAGAGACTGTGCTTGTCAGGAGTCCAACTAATTTCTCTGAGGATGATGTTCAATTATTGATACCTGAGATTGTAGTTCATACTGTACATGAATACAAATAAAAATTGCAATTCTTTTTTTTCCATTAGATTTCACAGAATGCATTATTCACGGGGACGTTGTCACCATTTTGCTGTCTTTGTTCCGTTCGCACATGAACACTTGTATAGAAATATTCAAACAAAAAGGATTACTAAGCAGCTCCCAGAATGCTGAACCGAGAAGAAACGCTGTAAAGAAAATGCACTCTCGCTTATTTTATGGAGGTCAGAGGAGGGAAGTGGATCTCTCTGAGAGGAAAGGGAAGTGATCTTTCTGTATTATACATGGGAAGTTGGACTCTTTTATCCAGTTTGAATCACTCCATCTGTCTGACAGAATCATTTGATTCATGCTGGCAAATCTGAGATTTTCATAACCGAGAGCACAATAGGCTATTCCTGCTCTCTCCACTGACTCAATACGATGAACAAAGAACCTCGCAGAACCTTGGAGAACATTGTCAAAGTAAGAAAAATACAAGTCTAACAGTCTTGTATTTAATACTCAATCAATTAAACTGAATTCCCGCTGGAAACAATGAATATTCGTGCACAAAATTACAATTCAGTGAGGAGACTGCTTTTTTATTGGAACATCCTAACTACCCAAATACCCACAAAATGGCTCATAATCATAGTTGCCTTTGGGATTGCTCCTATTTCATTTACAAAGTGCTTGATGTGAGGCAATTGGTGCAGGCTTCATTCAATCATGGATGGTCAGTCTCAATTGTTAGGATGTTTATTCCAACAAAGGGGCCGTTAATTCATTTGCTAACTGATCAGTTTATTCAGCAGGTAACACTCAATGAAATGATGCTGAAACCCATTCAGAAACTTGACAGTAACTTGCAGGCAGTATACATGATGTACGTGGGAAGTATTTCTTTACAAGCAGTGAATCAGATGAACATTTACACAAGGCGTAGGTTTAGAACTGTATGTGGACATTTTTCTACATTCCTGCATTCTTCTTAGTACACTCGCGTCAGTGATAGTACGTCATCCGATCCAGCTCTGTATCCAGAGAATGCAAGTCCCAGTAATTGTGAGCATAATCTGACAAGGAGGGCAGGAAGCAAAAAATAAACCCAGGCTGCTCCCTCTGTGGCTGTGAGGCTGTGTGTTGCGCGTTAATGTGCCGGTGTGACGAACTGGTCATCTGAAAACTCAAGAATCAGCTGCAGAACTGCAACCGCAATCATTAAAAACTGATGTTCATCAGTTGATGTTGGAAGTTTTTGTGGTACGTAAATGCACACAACAAGTGTCAGCAACATAGAGTTTGCAGTGGACCAGATAAAAGGAAAGCACGGGCCTTCAGACAAAGAACAGCATATGCGGCAAAACAACACAGGAGGCTGCGTTAGTGCGACCGCGTTGCTATGGAGGACAAATAAAACTACAAGATCTGAAATATGAGGATATGCTCAAGCCCGCCCAAGGCTCATTAAACACCAAGATACTACATGGTGGTTTATATAAGCGTGTCATCACACCCGAACTAGACACTTTCCACACATTTTCACAAGAATACTACATAAAATGTCTCTTAGGTCGACACAATGGCAATACCGGACTAGGAAAAAGCAACAGATTTTCATTTTTATTTTTAAATCTTGCTGTAACAGCCCCGGACTATGTGTGCATTAAAAATGATCAAACTAAATCTAAACTTCCTAATCAATTGTTCTGGAGGTGTTTTCTTGGAAAGTGCTTGGAAGGTGCTTTTTCACTCCCAAAAAGCAACCCCTTGTGACCAGCAACTAAAATAAAAATGATGTTAGGAAAAACTTGCGCTGCACCAATTTTTTTAAAAATCTCAGTGGATTTGTGCTCAGCTCATCTGGTACTTCCACCCACGCACAGCACATCCACAGGACATAATTGTTAAATCTGTCTTCCTGAAAAAGTGAAGCGTGTTCCAGGAGTTTAGTACCTATATTCTAATGTATGTATAATATATTATTTTTAGCTGTAATCTCCGCTGCCCAAAAAGAAAAAAAGCATCCTAACAGACTGGTTGCACAGCAGACATTTTGACATGCCATAGCAGAAAATTCATGGCTGTATTAATGATGGCTGCATTCCACTTAAGGGAGGTCCAGCTATTGTGAGAGCTGGTTCACTGTCACTGTTACTGGGACACTCGTTACTGGTGTTAAGTCCGCTGGTGTTTGTCAAGTCAAAATGTCTGCTGTGCAGCCAGTCTGTCGAGCTGAACTGAGCTGGGCTTGTGGCAAAAAGTAAAAAAACAGAGACACTGGCTTAAAAACAAATGAGACAAATGGAATATACCATGTGATACAAGACTTGTAGGTATTTGCATTATTGCAACACAACATCAACGTGATTTTGAAAGAGATTGAATGAGAAGACATACAATCTTATTGCAGATGAATTATTAACAACTGCTGCGGTATTGTGGGCAGATTGCAACATACGTCAGGTAAAGAATATTAAATATAAAAATCCAGTTTGAAGGCTTATCGAATTTTAAAATATCGCCCAGCATCTTATGCTCCTTCAGGGCAGAATTGATCTTTTAAAACGTAAATCACAGCAAGGTATTCTATCTGGTACTCCGCATTTGTCTGCACATATGGTACGCACGTCAGTGTTAAAGCCCTTTAAAGCAGCAAAAAATCTGTTTCCAAGGTTCCATGCAGAAGAAAGGGAGAATTCATGAATCTGGAGCCGAGGGTGGGCTACACCAGCCAAAATATGTATAAATATCATATTTGCTGCTGCTCTTAAGTTAAAATGTATTGTCATAACGCGACCCATGGGCCATGACAAAAATAGGGCATGCAAATGCGACCATTTTTTTTATTATTTTAGTACAGAAAATAAAGTGTGTTAGTCGGTGACACAGGTAGTGTAAATGCGGATGTGTGTGTGTGTAGTCTAGTGTGATGTGTTGAGAGGTAAAAAAAAAATGAAACAAAGAGCTGAGGAAAGCAAAAAATATAAAAGATTGCAGGTAGTGCCAGGGGAAAGAAAGAGAGCTGTGCTGGGAGGAGGTAGGACTTTTATATCCTATAGAGCACTGGGCCAAGGTGCTCCAGATCTAGCTGGACACCGCAGTCAGGTTCCTCTGGCACCTTCAAGACAACACAGGTAAAAATGGATGCCGCATACACACACACACACTGGCAAACTAGCAAGGGGCTGTCACAGTATTCTGCTGTGTTTAAAACAGACATGATACCTGTTGGAGTGGACAATTCTATTCATCAACGGTCAGGTCAGTCAGTCAGTGGAGAGAATGTGCACAGGAGTCCAAGATGTCTTATGCTGAAAGGTTTATTGAAGCTCGGCCAAGGAGAATGGAGGATTTATCAATATGCTTGTCATGGCATGATGCTGCCTCAATTCTGAAGACGCTGTCCTCTCTGGCTCGTCTATATGCCCTCAGGACAGTGACACCCCTACCTTAAATGGTCTAATTCTGCATCTACATTATAAGATATTTGCGAACTGCATCTACGAACAAGGAAATATGTTTACCCTTAGCGGTCTGACATTGTTATCTGACTCTGCAGAGGCTTCTACGTTAAGTACCTATCTGTTGTGTCGAGGAAAGTGAGCCAGCCCTATCCTCTGACCTCGGTTACCATAGCAATGATCCAAATGGTGCCTGCTTTCCTAAACTAAACCATACAGCAGCTCCGTCTCTCAAACAGAGAAGTCAGTATCCACATAACAATCTAAGATTTAACACCATCTCTACAGTGACCTCCAGACATATGCTCGACCTCGTGTAACCCCAATATGTGGCTTGCTAGAATAGAAAAATCCCTCACAATACCCAAACCAGATGCTCTCATTTTCAGGCGCATTAGGTTACAAGTATGTCCCCTTTAAGAAAAAGCTCTGTTCAGGGAGTCTGGTTCTAAGACAGCCAGGTTAAACGGACCACCAGCAAGCTGTGAAACAGATGGTATCCCTCTTGACTGCTGTTGTCTATAATAAAGCATCTAATAACACCTTTTGCACATACGAAAGGTGGACAGAGAGAGAGGGAGAAGGCGGGTTTGCCAACCAGTAGCATCCACAGATGGGAAGGTTTGAGGTAGATAGAACCACTAAAAGGGTAAGTTCTGGACTGCGCTGGTGGGTTCAGTCATTTAAGGCACAAGCAGCGTAACTGGATCATCTTGGTTGTAAATCAGACTCAGAGGCTTAGTTGCTTGCAGCATCACTTCTTACTTTTAAAGTAGAAATGTTCGAGAAATAATGTTTGAAAGAAAAATCAGGGGGCAGGAGGCCCGCCCAGTAATCTTTTAAGTAAGTAAGTATGCTTTAAAGTCTTTTATTTGACCATGGCATGTGCATTCCATTTCATGTTAGAAAATACAATATACTGACCTTTCACTGGGATTAATATATAATCCAATAAAAAAAAATGATATAAAAGAAAATGTAATAAGAAGTTGAACAACTTGGCTGCAGCCAAAGTGGAATCTTTGTTTAGTGAAATTAGAAAAAAAAAAAAAAAAAAAAAAAGAGAGAGAGAAATACTGTGTGTTTTAATAAGATAAGGACCAACTTAATTTGCATGGGTTTCTCTGGATATTACTGGATTATTGACGAAACATCAAGTTTTATATTCAGTAACTGAAGTTTCCACCGTTCTATCAGTAAGAGTCAATGTGAAGCAGATGTAGGCCAAGACCTAAAATTGTGTTTTCAGGCGTTGATATCTGCCTCTCAGTATAGTTTGGCATCTCTCATAGTTTTGGCAGCTTTCATGCCCAAAGTAGCTACAGACATTTGTCTGCACAGACTGGATAAGAGAGGCAGCCAAGTGTCTTCTGATTTTATGAAGAAGTGGAAAACATTCATGGTGGCCTCAATGCTCACTCTGTACGTGTGTGTGTCTGTGTAGTTTGTGTGTATTTGTGTGTGTGCAAGGTACCAGATGCTTTTTATTTGGTTTGATTAATATGCTAGTTAATGGATAATTTATTACAGAAGCAAACAGATGAAAAACTATGCAAGCAAAAAACATTAAAGGGTAACAGCCTTCCAACTTTAAAGGCTTATGTTAGAGCACAGACTTTGGGTTGTACCGTTTTTATGCTACATTTATTTGCTTTGTTCAGTCACAGCTGAATGGCGGCTAGAGTTTGTTCTGTAATCACAGATACAGCTGAGTGATGGGCCTAAAAACAAGTTAAAGACCTCTATAATGAAACATCCCGTATGTCGTCTCTAATGGCAGATAAACAGCGGTGTGACAATCGCCACTATGGAACTGCAATTACCGTATGAGCCAAAAGAAACTGCTATATGTTGCCTTGACAGCGCCAATCTTAGTTCCACCTACTGCAAGACAACTGGTGCTCCAACGAATGATCCAAAAGTAGATTTTTTTGAGCAAACTGGCAGAAGCAGCAGCAGAGGCATGTGGTTTCTGCCTGAAAGTGATACACGCTCAACATGCCTGTTAGACTCACGTGGGCTGGAAATCTAAAATATGCGTTGCAGCTCCAGAAACGAGCTCTCCTTGAGAAAGAGAAAGAGAGAGAGAGAGAGAGAGAGAGAGAGAGAGGGAGAGAGAGAGAGAGAGAGAGCTTAAAGGAGACATGCTGATGTCAGCCAATGTTGCCCTTTGGGTGGAAGAAGACATCTGCTTTACTTAATCTGTAGTAGTCTGTGTGGTTGTGACTACAAAAACTACTAGCAGGCAAAAAAATCTGAGAAGCTGAGTATCATCTGATAAAAAAAACAATAATACATTTGTTTATTTGAGAATTTTCAAGTGATAAAGCACACAAAGGAAGAGTGGGAAAGATTACACAACATTTCATAGGAGAAATTTTGTGCTATTGCTTTCTTTTATTTGTTTTTTGTTCCCAATATTATATTTTAGTTTATTCTACATATAACTTTAAAGATTTGACACTGAGCTATTCCTCTGCTAGTCGGCTTTATATGCATACCAAAGAAACAAACAATGCATAATGTAAAATGACCTACAGAGCACACTGTGGCAATTATTTTCCAGGCTTGCATCAAATTCAGAATTGCTTTATTTTCACAGAGTGCAAGGGAGCAGAAGGAATGTGACCTGGCTGATTGGTGCTGACAAATTGGAAGTGACTTGCACAAGACAAGACTGACACGAACTCTAACAGGACCTCGTGCATGTGGCACAGACAAATCAGACCGCAGAGTAGCAGATTAAACATAAACACATCGAGCAGCCTATACGTTTAAAGACAGAAGTGAGTCTTGTTGCTCCGGTGTTGCAGCTCTGGCACGGTTTCAAGCAGCGCTGGCAAAGTCATACGAGTGCACCGTGCATCTAGGTTGGCATATGGGAAAGGCTGCAGAGGAAGTGAGCAGTATGAGCAGATATAACAGTTGTGTATGTAGGAGTAGTGCAGATTAACTGTTATTCCATAAACCACAAAAAAAGTGTTAAAATATCATCTGGTTCCACCTTCTTAAATGTGAATTTTCTCTGTTTTATAATCAGTGTAAACTTGATATTTTGTTGTTTTTGGTTGGACAAAATAAGTAATTAGAGGCCATCAGTTTGGGCCCTGATGAATTCTGATGAGTATTTATTACCATGCCTTGGACATTTTATTAGCTAAAGGATTAATCGATTAAACGACAGACTAATCAGTGCTAAACATAATTGTTATTTGCAGCCTCAGGTGTGTATTTGTGAAAACACATGGGACCGTATGGTTGTGGTTTTACATAGTCGGTAAAAGAGACGGCTGCCGCAGAAACGGCTGCTGAGAGCTCCGATGCAACACCAGTGCCTTATGCTAAACATGTGGTTACCTGCGTCTACAGAGATGGCAGTGGCAGCAATATTC
The DNA here is from genome assembly GCA_033000465.1 of Sciaenops ocellatus. Classification (NCBI taxonomy): domain Eukaryota; kingdom Metazoa; phylum Chordata; class Actinopteri; family Sciaenidae; genus Sciaenops; species Sciaenops ocellatus. The sequence continues at coordinate 28,419,058 of CP136888.1, read as the reverse complement.
TCTGCCCTTTTCCACGCTTTGATGAGCTCGCAGCCGACTGCCCGACTGTTCAGCTGTTCAAATAACAGGCTGCTGCTTTGCTCTGGCACCTCTAATGCAGGAGCGTTAATCTAGCAGCAATGACTTACCAGATCGTCTCGATTGTTTATGTCGTTATGATGGCAAAGCCAAAATGAATTATCGATTAGCACTCCTGCTCTTACATACTTGATAAATGCCAGACTATTGGTTCAGTAAACTGTATACCAATAGGTCATATGCAGGGTTAGCAACAGAATGATAGAAACACTGGCTTACAGTCCACATTGACCACAGAGGAGGTCTGCAGGAGCTTCAGTGTTTAAAGTAGGAGTTCACATGCTGAAGCTACTATTTATTATTAATATTCTTAATATTATTCATACTAAGTATCACCCAAATATTAAGTCACAGATGGAATTAGAAAGATTCACAGAAAATTGCACAGACCCGTAGCCTGGAAACCAGACAAACGTGCCGAACGCATGTTTCCATTGTTCTGGCAGACAAGATCTGATCTGATTGACGATTTTGTACATAGACGGACGTCTTTTCTGTGACGTCGCGTATAGGTTTCTGAAGAGCAGTTGTGAAGCTCTTTGCTTCCACCGCCTTCCAGGCAATCCAAAAAAGGGTAAAGAAGTGGATTGTGGGTGTAACTGAGGTGGGCCAAATGAAGCAGGGGTGATCAAACAAGTCCTCCATGATGGTACCCGCCTCTCAATCAAAGTATAACTCTGATTATGCATAACAAAAGCTGAACCCTGCTGTGAAGTTAGACATTTTAACATGGGGGTTATGGAGACTGACTCATTCTGGAGCCAGCCACAAGTGGCCGTTGATGAACTGCAGTTTTGGCACTTCCACAACGACTTCATTTCACAGCCACAGAGGCTGCAGTTTGGTTTTTATATGGTGATTGACAGAGGAGCACCACTGGCCCAGATGAGAAGTCGCACATTGCATGTTTTGCTATTCTGATTGCCCTGTTGTCTCCAGTCTGCAGGTTTGTGCAACACAATGCACCAGGTCCATGAAACTCAGATGAAACTGTCAAACTAGGCTGTTACTGCATTGCCTATTTATCACCAAAACCAAGGTTTTGTGACTGACCAACATTTATTTTCCTACTTGAAAATGAAAAACACCAAGCACCGCTCCAACTCACATCTTCCCAAAGACGGTTAATAAAAGAGACGTCTTACTGAGTCATTTCCTGTATCGGTGCCATGTGGGTTTAGCCACTACAATGACTCTTATGGGAGAATTGAATGTGAGAACAGATTTTGAGCGACTCCCGGACTCATTTTTCACAAGCTACATATTTTCTGAACGTTCTGACACTAAAATTATGTCTTCCGAACAAATCAGGAGAAAATTAACTTTGTTCAACCTGTCTGAGTCTCACACACTCTTGGGAGGTCTTGCAGCACAAATATCTCTCTGTCGCTGCTGAATCATAGTCTGATTTCACCAAAGATGATCTAAAACAAGTTTACTGAAACATGAACTTTCTGAATGTCTCTAACACAACACAATCTGTTGATCCACAACTATTCGAAACGAGGTTTGGAGATCGGAGGCGAGGAGACCAAGGCCACTTAGGAGACAGGAAGTGTGTACCATTTCATATCATTGACGGAGATTGTTATAGAGTATCTTTGCTGTCAGTGTTATGTCACACATTTCATTGCTCTTACTGGTTCAAGGCCTATCCAGTTGCATGCCCCTTGAAACTCAAAAATGAAATGAGATTCCGGATTAATTTGCATTTGTGAATTAGTCTGCCGTTGCCTGGCTAACAAAATGGTTTATGACAAACCAAATTCTCATCTAAAAAGTAATAAGAATAAAATTAAAAATGCAGAATAGCTACATCTTACAAAGACAAAAAGGAAATTAAAAGGATTAAAATGAATTTTCTAAAGCATATCTGTGAAGGCTGAATCTGAAGATCTTTTTCCAGCTCCTCTGGCAGGACACTCCACTCGAGTCATTTGGCCTTGATGGCTAAAGCCCAATCACCTATACTGTATATGGACTCGTGCCAGGAATTTGAAATGTCCAGAAGGGCCCTGACGGAGAATCTCACAACACAGTCTGTCGTTTAAAGGAATTAAAACATTTGAGAAATGGCTCAGCCTTGTCGAGTCTTAAAAGGAATCAGTAAAATCCCAGAAATCAATTCAAAACCTGACAGGCAGCGAGTGTACAGACGTACGATGGTGGTAATATGGTGCCGTGACGTGCATGCTGCACAATCTACAGCTCTGCCGCAGCAGGTGGGATGGAGAACAGAGGATTACAGAAGTAAAGACAAGATGATATACACGTAAGCCACATTGGATGTCAAACGTATAAAAATGATCTTTGTAGTGTTTCTGGGTTGTTAAAGTCAAAGTTGTCAATCTGGCTTACATATTAACATAGCTCTAAGTAAACAGCAAATAAACCGCTGAATTTGTGTATAAACATGTTTGGGGATTAACTACATCTGACCACATTTTACTTTATTTTTGTTTTTATTATTTTCAGAAGAAAAATTGTGATTAGGGGCATTCTCACCTCTTTAACAGTGTGTATTATTACCATATTCAAGACAGCTGAATGTGAAAACACATGAAAAACACATTACTAATGAATATGTAATTGCAATTTCCTGGTAAAAGCAGTGTGACAGAGCTGGTGGAAATGTCCTTGCCTGCACTACACATTAAAATTCAACTGAATTACTCCAACTTATATCTAATAGCCTATTCACTGACTATTGAATATTGTTTTTATGTAAATATTAATATTCTAATTCAGCCATGAGCTGTTGCCTAGCAACAGCAGCTGCTGTAAGTAGAGGAGGACAGACAAGCGGTGGGAGGACAGACGTTGGACAGAATTTTTAAAAAGTTACGGAGGAACACATGGAATATCAAATAAAGTGTACAGTTTATTATCAAGAATATTCTGAAAAGGAAGCCCCACCGGGGATGAAAACCCGAAGATAATATTAGGGCGGACTCTGAACAGATCCTTATTGTTTGCCAAAGCACTTTAAAATGAACTAAACTGACATTTTTAACAGCTACTGACACTAAAACATAACATGGGTAATTACATGTGCCATTTTGACATTCTGTCATCAAATCCTACAACACTGGAACATCGGAAAGGCCACTATGGACTTTGAGGAACACATAGAACATGCATGAATACCATACAATGTTTTTCTTCATTATATGTTGATAGAAAAAACATACATGGTTAATCTCACCCACCATCATGCAGTCTAGGATTAATGAAGAAAAACAGAGTATTATTTCTGTGTACTTTCTTATTCAAACTCAACTATTTTTAATGAACTTTTACTCTAAGTGGGGTTTTCTAATTAGTAAAATAATTTGATTATAATTTAGCTTAATTAATTAAGTTTTCATACAAAAATACCACACATGCCGCATACCAGTGATACTCAACTTAGAGCCCGAGGGCCAAATGTGGCCCGCGATAGAGAGACAGGTGGCCCTTCGGTCATTTCTAATTAACAATTAACCCTCTAGACCCCAGTAGATTTATAGCATTCATTCAAATCACTCAATCAGTCACTCAAATGAGCATTTTTTTTCCTCACTTAATCAGCAACGACCATCCAGAAAGAAATCACAAGTTCATATTAAGATAACACAACTTCCTCTTTAATTTGATACCAAATATGTGGCACTTGCAGCTTTTTAAACTTAGTTTGATTCAAGACTTTAAAGAAATAATATATAAAGAAAAAGCAAACAGCAGTACAGCTACATGAGAATAAAATGGCCAATTTATTTGTGTAAAAATCAGTGACCCGGTCAGTCCTCCCTGTCGACTCTTCCCTTGGAAACAGCCTCTGACTTGGCAGTTAACGCCGGTTAAGTCCCGCTTTTTATATGCGGTGATTAGCTGATTAGATTTTGAGCAACCAACATGGTTACATCAAACATCGGTGACGTGGTATAGTAGGTACATCCTGTCTCAGACAGAGGGTATGTTCTGCTGTTTACTGACGGTGATTATGTGATGTGAACAAAACACTTTAACTAACAAAGTCTTTGATTTCCACTATGCATGGTGGGTCAGGATCACCCTCACAACACAATCATACAGCTAACATACGACTGTACTGTGGGACACTTTGTTGGTTGAGCTATTTTTAGATTTGCAGTGAAAACCTGGTGGAAACCCATGAAAAAAAAATCATGGATATCAACTTAATGATGCATTTTTCTGGTTCTTGTTATTGAAGACTACTTAACCCTTCTACTATACAAAGTTTAGGACTTTATTTTATGTGTTTTGATACACTGGGAATGATTTAAAAAATTACGGGTGCGTATAGGCACTCCAGTGAAATATGAAACAGGCGCTCTGGTGTCTAGAGGGTTAAAATAAATTGATTCACATGGAGGCTTTTTATTGGTTTGTTTATACCAGTTAGTAAATACATTTCAATAATGTCTTTTAGCAGTTACTTGGGAAGTAGTGCATCAGCCTAACAGTCATCTGTGCAGTGCACATAAGTGGTGAGACTTGATTTCTGTGAAAATTTCAGCTAAACCTGACCTGTGCAGGGCTGCTCTAACCGGATCTGCCTCTTGGAAAATGTGAGTGAGGACAGCAGAGATGAATAAAAACAGACAATAATTAAATTTAAAAAAATGGGCAGATGGATTTGCCTTTAATTTGGCTACCTCATACCAATCCTAATGCACTTTTTTCATTTTCCATTTGCTGTATGCAAGGTTGCTAATATCAGCTGCCAAGTCAAGACATGCAGCATTCCCGCCTGGTAGCACCACAAGAAAAGAGAAGATTACAACTTTGAAGTTGTTTTATTCCACCACATCAGCGCTCCCAATGTTCATTCGTTTTATCTGATAAATATTAATATATATTTCTATAATACTGGCACTTTGGCCTCTTGAAAGTTTGCAACAGCGGGCCCCCGGGCAAAGCAAGTTGAGTATCCCTGCTGTACACTGTATAACACTGTAAACAAACACCGTCTCAGGTGACATTGCAAACACTAAGCTAGTATTTAACGGAGGAATTTTAAAATGTTTTGACACTGTCTATGTGAATGATGTGGCTCGTATTAAGGAGCAAATGCATCACTGGGGATATGGGTTGAGGATTTGTAGTGATATATATAAATATATGTATTTTTTTTTTTTTACATACACTATCCCTGTCCCTATACATCCTTGAAAAACATGCTTTAAAAGTACTGGCATTAAATAAAATGGAACATGCCACTCAGGATATACTGTACGTGGTGTACAGTATATCCTGAGTGGCATGTTCCATGTTCCTGTAAATCCATACCGATACCAAAATAATCCCTTCACAGAGAGAGAGAGAGGGAGAGAGAGAGAGGAGAGGGGTGCACAGGAGAGTGAGAGAAGTGGAAAGTGAGACCAGAACTCACCTCCAGAAGTTGAAGTAAGCACTTTTCTTGTGTTAAAGTCTGGAGTCGTGCCAAGCTCTAACCAAAGACCTCATCACCTCTTGAAAGGATTACATGCCTTGACATTTTGACATTTGTATACATACAAATTACATCTACCTTTTCTTTCTTAGTGCTTCTCTTTCTTGCCAAGTTCTCATGCAGAGCTGGGCTTCATTATGATCACCTTGAGAAAAACTACCGTGGTGCACTCGTGGCCCTCTTCATATATTTTGGATGAGTCTGGAAACGAAATATCGTCCGTACATTCCTCTTAAGGGTCCACGCCAGTTTTTAGTTGGTGTGTGGAAGGAACAGATAACAAGTTTGGTGTGCTTCTTTCAGTCATTAGTCATAGTCATTAATGAATCCAATGAATAAATCCATTTCCTGAACTAACAAAAAAACATTGTCGTGATGCAAGACGAGTCTGTAAAAGTCTCATTTTGTACATTTTCAAAACAACTTTTCTCAATTCCTGGATGCAAATTTGACACACAGAAAGTCACTAATTTGTTTTCTCGATTATTTTGGGGTTAGACCGATTTTTGTAAATTGTGTCGTTGCAACAAATATAGGTGAATCCAATCCAAGACAATTAGTAAAGCTATTTTAATATTGCATTCTAACAAACCTCCACCTCTTCAGGCAGAAGAACATGAAATAACTTGATGCATTGTGTGCCTCACTCATCCCCACACACACACACACACACACACACACACACACACACACACACACAGGCAGCAACTAATTTCTACAATAATCCATGTGAGTCACGCAGTTGGCAGCCACATCAAATTTACACACGTGTCATGAACCGGGTAGACATAGGGATCGACACATGATCATGACGCAGCATTGAGGGAAAGTATCCAGGTGAGCGGCCCACAGAGATGATCCTTCTGAGTGAGAGAAAAAATAACTCGCAGTCTGTCAGTTCATTTTTGGCACTTCTTGCTGAGTCATGAGAAATATGTGTGTCTGTGTGGGCTGCAGGAGAAAGAGGAGGACGTATAATTGAAAGGCGTGCCGTGTTCATCAGCAAACGCACACGAGCATTGTAATTTATAGGACCTGTGCTCTGTGTGTGTTCATGTGTGCACGTGTGTGTGTGTGTGTGCTTCTTGTTACCTTTTTGATGGATGGCTGGTAGTGCATCAGTTAATTATTTTGGGACACTGTTAAGCCATTAAACAAAGCTGAGACTTAGTCCATGTTGCTGTGATTGCAGATGGGATCACGGGCAGCAGGTCAGTATTTTAGGATGAGTTCATTTCAGATTATTAGGATTCAGTGCTGGCATGTTATTAAGTACTGCACTTTGACATACTTTGACTATTCATTGTACTACTACATTTCAGAGACCAGTATTCTACTTTTTACCAGTTATTTTGCACATTAAGGTTAATAATCAATAGAATTTTTCCACAGCAGCCATTTTGACATGACTAGTAGGGTCAACAAAGGTGTTTCCAATAATACTAATGAAGGTTCCTCCGCAGCACTCTGACTCCTTTTGACCTGAATAGAACACAGCCTTAATTAGTATCGCTGGTAACACCTGCGCTGACCTTCCTATTTCATGTCAAGATGGCTGCTGTGAAAAAGACCTGTTGTGATAGATTGTTATAAATTAAGCTGCACAGCAGCATATAAAGTGATGTGCATCACTAATTTTAATCCAGTAATTTAATATAGATTATTCCGAAATGAGACATTCTGCTTAAAGAGTACTTTTACTTTTTAGTAAATATTGATTCAGATACTCTTTATTTGTACAGTAGATTTGCTACTTTTACTTAAGTAAAAGATCTGAGTACTTCTTCAAACATGAACATTTGAAATGATGCTATTATTGGTATTGCAACTGGAGGAGCATACAGTACAGGCGCCCTGTTAATGAAGCAATTGTACAGTATATATCACATTCAGATTCAGGTAGATAAGATACTGAACCCCAAATTGCTCCCCTCGCCATCGGTGTGTGAATGCGTATGAATGGTTAGCTCCTAAAACTGATGAGCGGTTGACACCTTGAATGGCAGCCGATGCCATCAGTGTATTTGTGTGTGAATGAGATATGTAGTGTAAAAGTGCTTTGAGTGGCTCTAAGGCCAGGAAGGGACTATATAAGTACACTCCATTTACTATTTACTGTCTGTATATAAAACACGGTAGATAATCTTACAGTAGTGCTGTTGTACTCGAGTCCAGTCTTGGACTCAAGACATTTTTTTCCAGTCTCAGACTTGTCTTGGACTAGTTGGTATTTGGACTCAGACTTGTCTCTAGTTGGTCTTGGCCAAGTCCAGCAATATAATATAAGTTGTTTTTTTTCTTCCTTCCTCCTTCAAAACAGTGACATCTGTGTTGCTTAGCAGATGCCCGTTATTTTTTTACATTATTATTATTATTTGTGTCCGTTGGCAGTCCAGGAGAAGCAAGCAACCATCATGTATTTTTATTTCAGCTGTTCACAGTAGACGGTCTGTAAGTTTAAAATAGCTTGGTAAATAAGTCCGTGTGATGAATGCAAATGCACACAAAGGTACACTTAGTTTGTAAATGTTACTTTTTTTCTTGTTATTTACCTGAATACAGAATGTCATTGTTACACCATAATACAATCTACAATGTTGAGTCAATGAAAAAGTGGAATTGCACGCTCTGTGAAAAGACTATACTTAAAGTAAACAGTATTACACTGCATTGCATCATATAGTAATGGTCATCTTGGATTAAAAGGTATACTGTGGTAAGTGGTCTTGAAAAGGATTCTTTTTGTTCTGTCTCAGTCTTGACTCTCTTTCTCATTCTCTTGTCTTGACTTGAATTTGGACTTGGTCTTGACTAGTCCTGGTCTTGGACTCGACAAAGGTTCTCTTGAAGTACAGTGCTGCTCAACAGACAAGCAGAATGAAGCAAATATTCCTCTGGCATGTAATGCAGCATAAAAATTGGGTAAAAATTGCTCAATCACCTTCTGGGACCACTAGTATGATTACTGAGTTCTCCCCAACTGCTACTGATCTTTGTGAAAAAACAATTTTCATCATCAGCGGGACGCTCACAGGGGAAAGATTTGGCCTGTAAGACTGTAGTTTGGGTAACGTACAGGTTTCTGCAGGCACACAGGTAAGAATTGACTATAAATATAAATATATAATCCCTCAATGGTTGGAAAGGTTGCTTGTTGCTGTTCCTGACAGAGCTTTCATCCATATCAGCGCAGAGACAAAGCAGACAGTCTGGTTATCTCCTGGGGCTCACTGAACCTTTTCCTGAAGTGCTTTGTGTATTTTCCTCATTTTCCTAAATCGTGGGGTTTATCTCATTGTTGGTGAGATAATTATCTTTCACCAGTTGTTGACTGTCATAGCATGGTGTACACATCAGGGGGCACACCGTTAGTGTAACTAAAACAACATGACATGCTGCTTTTATTGCTAATGTGCTAAGCAATGAGATGATAAGCTGTAGACAATAATTATTATGTTTTTTCATTTTACATTTCCAATTGCTGGGAGCGAGACTGGTTAAGTGATTGGTAATCATGCATTCCTTTCATATTTTATGCAGTTTGTTTAGTGCTGAACATAAAGTAATTATATTTCCAGTCGTAAGAATCCATACCGTCTACTTTAACAGCATGTGACCAGCAGTCGGTGTTTTCAAACGTAACTGAGCTTTCTCTTTTTCTCTCATGAGTATGAAATCTACAGGCTTGAAGTGCAGGATACGAAAGATCTCTCCACAGGATTAATTAAACGTCATGTTGCAGCTTTCCAAAGAGCTCATATGCAAATATTGCAGCCAGTATGAACCAGTTAACAAGCACTTCACTCGCTGCTGAATATGCAGCCTGCTCTGTGACAGGTGCAACATCTGTGACATCGCCACGAGTGGCCACGAAGGTCTTCATCATTCTTCACCACCTCCAGTCTCTCAGGCTAAAAAGTCCCTTTATTTTCACCTGGAAGTACGGCAACCAACAATGTAGCCCATGCCTGAAGTGAGAGAACATAAAGCAATTAACACCTGAAGAGGGGTTCAACAATGATCAACATAGCTTGGATGATAAAAATGTAAAAAATGCAGAAAGCATGCAAACTTTGACAAAAGTAATTAAATGAATTACACAAAAAGGTTGCTGGCGTTGTACAGTATGGGCACTTTTATGAGAGGCTAAACTTCTCAAGTGGCAACACCAGCATGAGACTAACAAGTATGCTTAAAACAGCTTGAGCTGATCATTAGTATTCTATCATGCAGACTTTTAAGAGGTAAAAAAAATAACAAAAGATAAAAGCTTCCCCAATGAAGAGCTTCAGAACAAAGAGGCAATACTTGCTGTGGAATATTACAGTTAATAGTGCAGCCTTGAATTTCAGAAAGGTTGAATGTGATTATGATTGTTTCAATCTCCTTTTATATGACATCAATAGCCATTTCCCCTACACTGTATAATATAGAAAAGCTGCGAGGGCCTGTCTACCTACTACACCATATCTCTCTCTTGGTGCAGTGAGGTAATGTCAAAGCTGAAAGTCATGAGTCTTTGAGTTTCAGCTGCCATGATACTGGTCTCCTCACAGAATTACGTCGGAACAGTGGATAGCTGCTTTTGGCTACGCTGCGCAGACAAATCTACGTTAATATTAATCACTTTAAAAAGGACCAGTGTGGGGGATTTAGTGGCATCTAGCAGTGTAGTTACTGAAACACCCTCACATCACCTTCTCTTCTAGAGCCAGTGTTTAGTTTGTTCATGGCAGACTCCATGGAAGAGGACCTGTAGCTATAAAAGGCTCATTCTAAGCTAACAAAAACACATCACGTTGTTACACGCTTATAAAAACACTAATGAATATTATATTCCATTTTGCCGTAGTCGATTTAGATAAATCTGAGACAGTGGGCCTTTAAAATCAAAAATACAAACATATGTTTGGAGTCATCCTTGTAGCCTTGAGACATGTCATGTAGCATCAGTTTGATTTCAGCCTGGGACCTTTGCAGCATGTCGTTCCCCTCCATCTGTTATTATTGTGTTTGTGTATTTCAATGTCCACGAATTGATGTCCAAAAATAATTTTTAAAAAACATGTTTGTCATTGCTTTTTTATGCTTTAGTCTCTTTTTAAGTCAGGTCCCTCATATCCTCTGCAGCTGGACTTCTAGTCGTCCCTACAGGATTTCAACAAACATACACTAGGAGCATTCCTTTAGCCTTTGTGGTTCTAGTCTTACCCCTAAATTCCACCGGTCAGAGGCATCCCAGAGGATGCTCGGCTGCTATAATCCTCCACTCGGATCCTCTTCAGCTACCAGTACACCGTCCATACTTTGGTCCATACTGGACTTGAACCAGCCACCCTCCAGATCCTAAGCCAGATCCCTACAGATTGAGCTACTGCCACTACAGACAAAAGGGAAACACGTAGCTACGTAGCATATTAACATATTTAGAAGCATATTTAGAAGCACATAGACCAAGGAAAATAACCAAATCTGAGCAGGTTAATAAAGTCTAGCAGGCAAAACCCTCCGCTTCTGAAACGCTCCCTGCGGGGTTTGGAGTCATGTGGAGAACGTGTGGAGTTTTGGTGTTAGGAACACTGTGCCTGTGGATCTGAGGGACTCCACCACTGTTAATATCTTTAAAAGAAACCTTAAAAGGTCCAGTGTGTAAGATTTAGAGGCTCTATTTATTTCTTTATTTTAGAATATGGCAGAAACGGAATATGATATGCATGACTACGTTTTTATTCACGTATAATCACCTGATTCGTCATGTTTGTTTGTTACCTACATGTTGCACCGGCCTTTTCTGCACATTTCCCAGCCACCGTAGTATTTCCATCACACTTGAAACAGGAGGGCGAGTGGAGGGGGTTGCAATCAGGTAGATGCCACTAAATCCTACACACTGGACCTTTAAGACATGACTTTTTATCCTGGCTTTTGTTCAAAGTGCCTTCTCATTTATTGCCCTGCAGTTTTTAAGCCTTGCTCATTTGATCCCTCGTGTTTATTCATTTATTGGACTTTTTTAAAATCATTTTATTGTTTTTATTTATTTTATATTTTATTTATTTTGTATCATCTTGCCAAATTGGTCATTTGTTTTCATGTATTGCTTTTTATACTTTTTTATGTCTTGTTTGTTTTTGTTTTATTGCCTTTTATTTATTTTAATATTTTATCCTTTTATTGCTGACTTTTAAGTCAAAGTGCAAAAATTTTATTTCTGTTTTTTACTTTCCCGTTTTAATCTTGCTCTGTGAAGCATGTTTGTTTGTTTGCTATATAAATAAAGTTGAGTTGAATCGAGGCTTTGCCATCTTATTTTTTTTCTTGACTTCTTTCATGTTCTCATGTGAAACATTTTCTGTGTGTTTGAGTGTGCTATACAAATAAAGTTGCCTTGTGTCACAGTACTACACTGGTTGCACTGTAGGCGATATGATGCAGTAAAGGTCATTAAAGGAAACATGAGAGACTTCAGTTAATAGATGCCTTGCTGAATATGTGACCTGCTGACCTGTTTGGTAATTGTAGTTGTTACTTTTCTATATAAAAAGGAGATTCAAACTCAACTCAACTAACTCCTAGACCTCTGCAATGCCCTTCATTTCTTCCTCCCTGAGTTCAACCATCACATCCATAAGCAGGGAGATCCTGCAGTGAATATACTCTGCATTCCTCCTACAGAAGCTGAGGTCTGCCCTCTTCAGGGATATTATAGTGCTGTAATTCCACACAGCCAATATAATAAAATCAATCACCACCTCCTTCATAACTGCCTGGTTCCCTTCTGCCAAAACTGAGAGCAAACTGCAGTGCATCATAATGTGAATGACTAAAAATATACAATACTTCAGAGCATGCGGGGGAGATCTTTACTGATCAACTTGTCCTGCAAACTTCTAAGAACATAAAGTAAGAATGAATATCTCTGTTATCAAAGCTGTATTATATTATAATTAGCGTAAATAATGTTTTACAGCCTGTACATCAATACCAAAAAAATCAAGAACGTTTTTATAGCTTTGCACTTTTGCTCTGTTCCTGAGCAGAAATGCAGGCTGTGTATGTTGACATTTATGTAGGAGGACGGGAACATTGAGTGTGGATGAGAAAAGTTTGTTGGAATGATTAACAAGCTGTTTGCTTGGAAAAAACAGACCATGTTTGCACAGAGATAAGTTCAAAAAAAAAAAAAATGGGAGGAATTTTTAAGCAGATTGTTCATTAAAGATGCAAAAGTGAGCAGCGCGTTGACTGTATGTTTAATGGGCACCTTGAGGAGAGGATGAAAAATAATAGATTGGCAATTGGAGGTGAAAAGAGTCCTCCAGAGCGGCTGGCCTCAGACTGAAGGTGAAAACTAAATTGAGGGTTTTTCTGTGAGCAGAACTGCACTCATGTTACTTTTAACTGAAACTCCCTGTAATGTTCAGATCTTCAAGGTAAAACCTGGAGAGGAGTTATCTTTATGAAAGATAGAACTAGAGTATCTGCAATGATTTTTTTTTTCTGCGATTCAACACCGCAGAAGAAACGATTTTAAAGCAGGGTGGGCAGATGACCGGCCACTGAAGAGGGTGACCTCTGGCCTTTGAAGGAGTCTCAAAAGGGTTTTGAAGATTTTTTTGTCCTGTATTTTTTAAAACTCTGCTTTCATGTGGCCCACAAGGTTGCGCAAACTCAACTGAGACTAGAGAACTGAAAACTGAGAACTGAGACTATATAATATTTTGGGATATGCAGTTCTGTACAGGTGGAACGATCCAAACTTTGAAATATCTTCAGAACATAACCTGATCTGAGTATCAAAGTAGCATGAAGTGGCATCATACTGAAATATTTTGATTCGAGTGTTGTAATAAAGAAGCTTGAGGAGAAGATAACCAACGTGAAGTTGCTCATCACATCTGTGCTCGACCATGGAGTAATCCAGTACTTCATACACTTCATAGTTTACCAATGTGCAGACTGGAGACACTAGTCCTAGCAAGCAACAAAACAGGAACTACAAACTGTAATTTTATGTATTAAAGTCTCTTAGTGAAGAGGCCAAGTTGTACTATGTCTCTTATTACATTTTAAAAGATTAAGGCTGAGAATATTTGATGGTTTTATATTGTTAACAACAGAACTAAAAACACTAAAACCAGCTATGTGTTATTTCCTCTCTCAATACTTTGTGTGGAGCGCAGACTGAAGCCCGTACTTTCAGTACAGTTGGGCACAGTAGCTTTTAGCAAATGCATGAGAGCAGACACGCGTCATTTTCCTGTCTGCAAGAGGAACACGCTCACTTTTGGGCAAAAACAAGCACATCAAACTATATAAAAAAAAAATAAATAAAAAAAACAGTTTACGACTGTCTACTTCCCCCAAGAACAAAAGACAATAAAATAAAAGAGATCTGTGGCATCGGGCCATCTGCAGAGAGGATGAAAATGGTAAATAGTGGGACCTGGCCAGGTCAATATATGTGTATCTGTAGCAAACGCTTCATCACAGGTGAGTTAACGAAGTTACTGAGTGCATGACGTGTGCCGAATGTGCTTGAAGATCAAACAAACATGCATAAAACAACACAAAACACGCTTTAAAATAGAGTTTAGTTTGCCTGTCTCTCTACTGGAAGCAGAGGGTATTTTAATCTTAATAATTCACATAAACAGCACAAAATAAATGGTTTCTTTGGCTGTCATGTAATTAATGTTAACTACCAAAAGGAAAATGTGTCTTAACGACAGAAAAAGTGACAGTTGTTATGAATATCTTCAAATATATTAAATAAAAGAGTTGTATATGTCATATTCATCCACTCTGATGGATGCAGACTTTAGTTTTCCCCATGTAATGATGCAGATTGTTAATATTCAACGACTTCATTAATTGTTTGCCTTGACTAGCCACAGGACTTTGGCTTTCTACGTTAAAAAAGCAAAACACTATTCTTACTTTATGCTTTTAAATTGGCAAAGACCTTTGCAATTTGCATTTACCGGCAGTCAAATTAGAAAGCCCTGCTTTCACTCAAAAGGGGACGGGGGCCTGATGCCAGGGCAGAGTACCTGTACGGGCTGCTTTCATCTCATAAAAGCAGTACTCGTATAGGAGTGAAAAGTGCTTTTGTTGAGGTCTATTTTTAGCCTCGGATTAACAGACATTTGGTGCACTACTTAGTATTTAGAGCAACAGGATGGTACATGCAGCATTGATTCAGTGCCCGCGTTCATGTGTGACTATGTTCGTATGATTTCTCTCGGCACTGGTGTCCTCTAGCATACTCATTTGCAAGAGAGACCTTGATCTCAATGAGATTACATGATTAAATTAAGATTATATATAATTAGAACTCAACTGCGGAAACAACCATCTGTTCTTTAATGAATCCTGTGTGTGGTTAAGTAAAAAAAAACAACATTTCTGTGGGGTTAACTGCTCTAAATGCCCCACAAATAGATGTTTCTTAACACTTTCCACGGTGCCGCTGAGACGCAGCAGCTATGTGATGTAAGACACATTTACAGGGAGGCAGAGGGGACAGCTGCGGTTTGAAGAGGCAGACATACCTGCTGTGCCGCTGCCGACTAATTACAGTAATGCTGGCATTACTGCCGTCTGACTCTCTACAGTGCAAACACTGTAATTTCTGTGCCAATTTCTGTATTCCTTTATTAATGCTTCGCCATTAAAAAAACCTCCAGAGGTCATCTGACAAAAACATCTGTTTACAATGGATTTACAGCACAATTATCCCCTTTACAAAACTTAATATTTAAATGTTTTTCAATATTCTCAGCTAGTTTTAGGGCTTTGAAATCTTTAAGCTGTGCGTACTTGCTCATTCTGTATACAAATAGCACAATAAGGTTCAGTTAGCTCAATCTATGACTTCTGCACTCCATACGTTACTCTGTGATTCGCTAGGGGGAATGCAAAAATTGTATTTTTTCTATCAATCTGTAGGTTGCGTCTTCAAGGGTACAATTATTTTAATATTTGGAATGACAACACAGAGAAGCTTCCATTTGACATTCCTTCAGGGATAAAACAAAAGCTGCAGCCGTTTGCTTTGCTCTATCAAAGCAAAACAATTATAGCATTGTCATTTCTAAATGATAGAAAGGCTGAAACTTGACTGCGTTGAGACTCTCTCCTCATATTTTGTCAGTCAAATTCAGTATTTTTGTGCCTTTCATGTTCAACAGAGACAAGTACTGACACCGTATTAGAACAGTTTATTACTGAGAGCCGAGGGAACAAAGGGCTAAAGAGACACGAGCCCCAAATTGGGGGCAAAAAAAAAAAAAAAAGTATTCTTTATAACATTGCAAAATAAAATAAAAAGAGATAAAATAAACTTTTAGGAGTGAGAAGATGTTCTAGCTCAGTAAGGAGTTTACATCTGACTGCTGATGTCTCCATGGCCTAAAACATCCAGTCTGAGCTCTTCCTGGTGGGCTCCACTAACTAAGATAAGGATATAATGTTGAAAATGGCTGACTTCCAAGAGATGAGTGGAGTAAGCTCCAAGCCAGAAGATGTGATTTAACGGGTAAGTGTGAAACTTGGGGAGTCACTCACTCACAAGGCTGCCTCTTACTGTTGCGCTCAGAGGACAGCAAAGGGAAGCAGGAAATAATGCTTTTTGTCATGCGATGGGGTGCAGACACACATTTTGACAATTTGCATGGCATTAAAAATTCTTGGGGGGAAAAAACAGATTTGATTTTGGCAAAGCAGATGAGGTGTTGTGGTACAAAACTGGTTATGTATCCTGTTCCATTTCATCTCTTTTTACTGAGAATCTTTGGGCATTTTCATTATTAGATATTTACCCGTGAGCAGCATTTCTCCGTCGGGAGCAAAAGGCACATTGCAGGAAGATTAAAAGGGACTTTGGAGACACAGAGATGGAACATTTTTTCTCTACGCTTGTAGGCCCATGGCTCCAAACACACAGTAAATCAGCCCAACCTGGGCAATCATCATATTGTCATGTAATGGCTGTCGGTTAACCTCTTCAACCTCTGATGAAAAACTAGTTTTGCTGGATGCGTTAAGACAAAGTCAGTAACAAATGAAATGCATCATTAAAAAGACATTTTTCATGTCAACTGTGAATAATTAGAGGCATTTATGTGAATTTCACACTTCAGGAGCGTGAGGCGTAAAAATAGACGGCGGAGCGGGGAAAAAAGTCGGGGTCACACTTGACTCACGCTCTTGATGGACACAAAACGCACACACAACGGCTAGAATGACACCGAATTGCCTCCAGCGGTTTAAAACAGAGCTTGAACATGGTGCATCCGGATGCTATGAGCATCGGTGCACAGACATAAGGCTTTGGTGAGCGTTCTGTCACACTGAACAGCACACTTGTCAGGATTGGCAGATGGAAAAGGGATCGCAAATGGGTTGCAGATCACTTGAGCTGATTAACAGCGATCATTATCACCACCACCACGCGCAGACATGCCACTCCATCAGTAACACCTCCGGTAAATGCACAGCAGGGAGCAGATTTTATTTTCTACAACAATTCAGTCCCTGGATATGGTGAAAGAAAGATCAGACGTTGCTTTACTCGTCAATAGTCAATCTTATCGCTAATCGCCAAGCTTAGTCTGTACCATGACTGTCATCTGCACTGTAAAAAATGAGCCTAACATTGCTTTTTAAATTGAACCTTGAAAAAGTGGCTGCATCGTGGCTACAGGGTTGTTTTTTTTTTAAATGTCGTTCTCTCCCTCCCGTGAATCAGATTTCTATTATCTACAAATTAAAACGGCTGTTTATTTCATGCTTCATGTTTGCTTTGTTTTGCGGCGAGTGCCTCAGTTTTCCAGCCCAGCGCTCACCGAGGAATGAAGGTCTTATCCATCAGGGTTCACAACATATCTGCTGCACTTGATCACAGCATGAAAGAACCGAAGGCTCTCCAGACTCGAGTGAGGTAGAGGAACTTGTGTGAGGGGGAGAACCTTGTCTTGTCAGCATCAGTAAAAGTCTGCAGCTTTCTAAGAGTGCGGTGTCAATCATTGTGAGGCACAGCTGACAGGGTCAACTGATCTGTTATGCAGTATGTGCACTTTTCAGGCAGACCCACGGGATGTGCCAATGGTATAGCTTAAGAACAGCCCCACTGTTCTCAGGACTACCAATGACCTCCAAATCTCATTTGGTGTTCCTATAGGACCCAATATAAGCTCTAAATACACACAGCTAGGTGGGTGTAATTTTTACCTGAAGCAAGCGAAAAACAAGAGAGGTGTTTTTTTTTTTGGATGAATAACAATAATACTGCAGTCTTTAATCAAGGTGCAGATTACTGACGGGGAAATTTCCAGGCCAATACTTACCACCAACTTAATACTTGACACTTGATCTTTTCTTTATTATTTAACTCCAGTCATTTGGAATTCATGAAATTGACCTTGGTGGAAATTCAGCCTTCAGAGTGCATCGAAAATGTATCTCATTACTGAATCATGTGTGGTCAACCTGCTTGGGCTTATGCAGCTGAAACCCCATGCACCAATTAAAACAAGCATGTTTACTGACAGAAGATTCATTCGACGTTTTTTTTTTTTTCTCCCCCCCTCTCTTCTACTGTACAACCCAGTTTGTGGGTTTACAGTTACATTTAAGTGGGTCAACAACAAAAAAAAAAAAAATAAAAAATGAAAAGTTTGAGAACTCAAGTTACCAAAGGCTTAAAGCGACACACAAGCAGAGGAGGAAGGCAAACAGCTTACTCTCCTATCTTTCTCCACTCTCTCCCACACTGGATTAAAGAAAGATAGGGAAGTTGGGCATGGGAATGGAATGATT
Organism: Sciaenops ocellatus; assembly: GCA_033000465.1. NCBI lineage: Eukaryota > Metazoa > Chordata > Actinopteri > Sciaenidae > Sciaenops > Sciaenops ocellatus. The sequence goes on along the minus strand of CP136888.1, from coordinate 28,400,703 downwards.
TATTTAAGACAGGTCGCTCCTCCGGGAGCAAGCACTGTCCCTGGGGATACCCTATTTTCTGTACACTGTTCTCTCTCTCTTACTCATTGTACATTCTCCCTTACTCATTGCACATGCACACACCTTTTACATATGCATTTCAACAGCAAAGAAGTAATAAAGATGCAATCGCGTACGATGTGACGTGCCGTGATGAATGTGTCTGCAGCGTTGTTAGTCATCTCGGTCTGACTTATTTGCTGTCATCATAATTCATTTTCATGCAGTCATGCAGTGTTCAGGTTTCATCTCTTTGAGCCCGTGAAGCCTAATGTGCTCCTCGTTGAAATGAAGCCTATATGCATATATAGTGACTCATAATTTAGCCAGATGATTAGATGGTATTCTGCGCAGTCTCTAGGTGTGGCATCATGGAGCCACAGAGAAGCTTTTTTTATTTATTATTATTATTTTTTTTTTTTTTCCATAAACGCAGATGTCTCTTCTGGAACAGGAAGGGTCACACGCCTAGCAACCAGTTATGCAAAGTGTACACTGTGTGTTAATTGACTCAAACTGGCACTGGCATCATTTGCATACACACATTCAGCAAATGGCAATATGACATTTCGGTCTCTGTTTTACTGGGTGTGCAGCAGTTAACCAAGTTTCAGGCTTGGACTTTTGGGGGACAACAGTTATTTCAGTGTCAGACACATGCTATTGTCGCATAATACAATGAGTGACTTTCATAAAAGTGACATTATCAAAAGTTTCCAGCAGAGCTGCCATTTCAAAGGAGAGAACAACTTTAAAAAACAGCTGCTGTGTTTCTGAACAGAGCAGCGAATTTATGAATTTGAAGTCTCTTCTGAAGCAGGACGAAAAACTACCATGACAACTACTACATAAATGCTCAGATTACAACAAGATGTGATGAAAGTATCAATGTCAGTCTCATTCAGTGCCAGGTACTAGTCCTTGATCACAACTTAGAAACTTTAATATTCAACTTGACTTGCCTCACAGCTCCTAACTCTTATGAATACTGTATTTCTACACACTCCCGAGAATTAATTTTTCATTTTTATTTAGTCAGAAATGACCTTTCAGCAGAGGATTGCGGTGAATATGTGCTACAGTCCCACCAGAAGTGCTGCCTTTGGCATTGTTATCACTGAGTCTTAATTGTATTAGCGATTTTGTAGGAATTGCAGACACAGCTGTTAATTGGTTTATGTTTCATATCTCAGAGATTTCCTCAGTCATTCTATAACCTCCTCAGGACTGTTTAATGGTATGTGCAAGAGGTCTCATCCTCACTTCTCTGAATACTCACTCTATACAGATTATACATTATTCTGTCTTTGTGCAAAACCTGGAAGTCAAGCAGCTTTATCTTATTTGAAATTGACTTTTTGAACCAGTATGAATCATCTCTTTTGGCATTAATCTGATCATTGCCATGGCAGCTATATATTTGTCTAAAAATGCACGATTGCAAAGGGAAGTTATTCCTTTCCAAACCTGCATTAACAATTGATTTTTTTTTTTTTGGCAACTTGAGGGCAGCAAAAAACTACAGCTCCAAAAGCGACACTGACGTATTATCCATCACTTCATAACGCTGATATGGTGAACTTGATAGCAAAAAGGGGGATTTATATACACATCCAGCAGATACAAAGCAATATTAGCATTCATTCAGAGTCATGTTTCTGGCCAGTGGATGAATTTGAGTCCAACATTCTGTCTCTCTCTCTCTCTTTCTCTCTTCTTTTTAGCTCTGTTTTTCTCTCCACCATGTCCTGAGGGAAATGTACGGCTCTTCAGCAGCTGCCAAATACTCACCAGCTAGTAGCTTGCTTTGTTCATCTGCTGTTTGGTGCCAGGCCGGTACAGTACAGCGGGTTTGTCAGAGATTTTTTTTTTTTTTTTAACCCATGAAAAAAAATAGCTGCCTGCTGCTGGAAAAGACGCCGATGAGAGCAGTGAGAGAGTGAACTGAGGCAGTAAAGTTGAGGGCTGTAAAACTAAAACAATGAGTTGAAGATGCGTCAAACGCCATAGAGTTGAGGGAAACTGCAGAGTCTGAGGATAATTATCTTTGGGTTACATATTAATTTGATATCATTTGAATATGCACTTGCAGAAATAAATTTAAAATAAAATGTTGGGGAAACAATCAATTATATAAACATGTTTTATGTATTAGAAATAATACCAATATAGGGAAAATACATACACCATGCTGCACATTTTGGATTCTAGGTGTAGTGCATTGCAGAGGATGTCTGTGGCCACAGTAGCGTAATACTTTAAAGATAAAAAAGATCACTATTATCATACTGTTGAGTGACAGGCGAGGATTTTCTAGAAATTGGAGGCAGAAATTACTCAACGGTTACAGGCTGCAACCACTGGAGCTGCCAAACCGCAAGACTTAACACAGTAGGGTTTAACTACTGGCAACCTCAGCTCTCTCCCGTGGACAACATTTCCCTGGTTGTAACGTTAAACCCAAAGCTTTGCAATGAGCAATTACCAAGGCACAACAAGCATGCAGGCTGCTGGTAGGGTTTTACATGTAGATAATGTCCTATGAAAGGTGTCAAGGACAGAAAAAAAACCAACAGACTGACAAATAAATTGACTGTATAAACAACTGATATTTTACTGAATAAAAAGACATGCAGAAATGAGGAAAAACTTGTTATTGTGTTGTCAAAATGCTGCCTTAAAACTTTAAAATCAATGCGTGTATGCAAACGCTAAAGTGATGGCCACCCACTGAAGCTGCCATCAAAAGAGCCTGAAAGGTCAGCTTTAATCACGAATTCAACACTTGAACATTTTCACAAAGGAGTAAACAGGAAGTTATCAATACCAACGGGTCTCATGCTTGAAACACCTCTAAGAGATTCAGGAATCTTTCGACAGATTTCTTCATTAAAAAAATCTCGCTGTTTCTCTGGACTGAATGCATAATCACCATATGCAGGGACACTTTATTTGAAGCATTTAATATGTAAGGAAGACTTGTTCGCCCAGTAGCTTCCCAGCACAGTCACACAGTCTTTTCCTCTGAGCCAGTGAGCTGCTTTAGTGTAAAAGTTGTGCTCCAAGCCTTATTTTTTTATTGATTCACTTTTCCAAGATTTTTCAGCTTTTTCTACTTCACAAGCCTGTTTTTTACCCTTACAGAGCATTTGATTCTCACCCTGATTGCAGCTAGACCTGACCTTGCAGGTTCATACCAGGTCAGCCTGTCTGACTTCTCTCAAGAGCACATTTTATATTGACTGTGCTCTGTGCTTTTTTTTTTCTCTCTCACTCCTGAAACAATGTGATGCGCACATCTGTCCCCTACCTCCAGCTCTGCCAACACATTTGGTGGCATTTAGGTGCTTTTTCAGCTGCTGGGTTATAAACACTGCAAAACAGACACAGACAAAGCAAAGATGAGATTAGCACAGACTTTGTCCTCACAGACAGGAAGATTGGAGGTATGACAGACCTTTAACATTATTATCAGCAGTGACAAGATATCCATTGCTACATTGTTATTGCTGAGGTATGACAGTAAAATGTGTGAAGACTCTACATCATGATCTGACTCACATATACGCAGGTAAAAGAAAAAATTCAGTTTCAACCAAATCAAATGGCAAATTGGCTCGAGCTCGAGTCGGGTTTAAACAGAATCCACAACATTTCATGCTGGTGATTTTTTGTAACCAATCAAAACTCTAACCATCTATGTCCAATTACACTCCCCCAAAAAAAGTATGAGTCAGCTAGCAGTGCCCAACACACAGCTGCTCTCCTAAATCTGCATTAAGAGCAGTAGCAAACCACATCACTATACGACTGCCTAGCGGCCCGTTTGAGCCTGCTGACTCATAACTGCAGAGCCAGTAGAGCTACAGCAATGAGGAGGACAAACTGTATGACAATGCCAGCTTGTACTTGACAGATGACAGTTAATATCATAATGAGCAGGGCTGGCTATCATTTGAAATGTTTTGACGATACTATTGCCAGAGTGACATTTGAGTTTCAATACCTATACCATTCTTTTTTTTCCACAAAACTTCTTTTTCAAAAGTGTCAAATGTGACAAATCAGCCACATTCCAAGTTCGAATTTTTTTTTTGTTTGTTTGGTTTTTTTTTTTGACAAATTTGTAAAATTATGATTTAATTCTGGAACTATCTGATCAAAGCATAAGTAGTAGAAATCTGACCACACATTCAATGCCAGCTTTAAATACTCAACTACTGTCAGTACCCGATAAGTGTTGAGGGTCATTACTGTGCACTTATTATGCAAGGAAAAAGCAGAATTTAATTATTTATATGTTATATAATCTACAGGCAAGCTTATACAACATATAGCGATATTAAAGTTTCCCATAATACATTTTTGATTAATAGAGCAAGACCAGTATATCGGCCAGGTTTGTATCCATAATATCCCACGAGAGGTGGGGTACATCCTGGACAAGTCGCCAGCTCATCACAGGGCACATAGAGACAAACAACCACTCACACTCACATACAAACCTATGGGCATTTTAGAGTGAGGAAGCTGGAGTACCTGGAGAGAACCCAGGTCAATATATTTGATATTAAGATATACAATATCTTACTGCATGTGTCAATATTCGTATATGTCTGGCAATAAGTGTTAAAACTTTACATATATAGTCGATGTATTGTATCAGTTCATTTAAATGTAAAAAATATCATTGGGTCTGTATCATTGGTAGCAAATTAGAATTTCCAGGAAACATGGTAGGAATTTATGGACCCATAAAAATATAGCATTACAAAAAACTGACAATATTTTGGTGAACACTGGCCATAAGTGAAACCTGCAACTGGGGAGAGCGAGAGACAATATGAGTAACATTTTATCTAGAGTATTTGTAACAGCACCTTGAGATTCAACAATTCAACATCACGAATAAAATTGTTTTCTGACATTACGCCGCTGTGGTTAATGTTTTGTTTAGGGACCAGAAAGGATCTTGGGTCTGTTCATGAATTGGCATACACTCTATGGATAATTTGTGACGGTGGTGCAGTGGGTAGCACTGTCGCCTCACAGCATGAAAAGTCCTAGTTTGTTCCTTTCGGTGTGTGTAAATTCTGCATTGGTTCGCAGTAGGTACTCCGGCTTCCTCCCACAGTCCAAAAGTTAATTGGTGACTAGGTATGAATGGTTGTTGGCGACTTGTCCACGGTGTACCCTGCCTCTCCAGAGAATGGATATGGATAATTTGTGAAACAACAATAGACAAAAGGAAACAGCTGAAATGTTACAAATACTCTTGCCTGCCTCCAGCACTGTGAAACGGTGCTGCTCATTTCTCAAAATGTTTTTAAAGTGCAGAGTGAGATGAATTGGATCTCACACAAAGCACTTAGAAAACTTCATCAATCAGTCAAATAATCCATAAATTAAGTAGTAGCACTATTCTATCGTCCTGCTGTGACTGCACATCATCTTGAAGTGTCCAGGTAATACACAAAGAAAAGTGGCTAATTTATTGTGTTTTCTATTGGTTATTATTCATTGCGGTCTCTTTGACCTTAGCTCTAAAGTGTGGGAGAGATGTAATTATAAGGAAATTACATATGTGACCCCTGACATCTGAATCTAGCAACCCTGCGAGCTATCCTCCTACACTGCCAATGTAATGGAAAAAAAGAACGGAACAAAGTAATGAGTGATGATGAGTTGAGGTTCATCTCACACATCGTGGCAGACAAGTTTCTATAAGTCACACTGTGAGTTTTCTTGTAAACAAACAGAAGTCATGTTTCATGTTGTCAGTTTTCACCGAAACAAACATGTCAAATGATTTTTTTTCCCCTCATGAAACATTTGCAGAGCAAATAATTTGAGTATTTTATAACCAGCATTTTTTGTCTACCTCTTCCCTGCCTGTGTTAGAGCATTGCTGCATATCTTGGTGTGTCACTGCCACCTGTAGATTAGTGGAATAGTGTGAAACTACTGGCAGGGAGTGCGTAGGAGCTTCATAGCACTACTGGAAGCGAAAAACTCCACAGGGAACCTTTAATTAGCCGACGAGACTACGGCAAAAAAAACATCATCCTGTTGCAGACACCATGAAGAGACAAAGACACCAGCCAAACACGTTTGTCAGCATAGCAGCAGTAAGGATCAGTGATGATCCACACCATCTTGTGTGCAACAGACCTTAATTGACTCTGTTTAATTATGATATCAACTCACGCAGCCCACATTTCCTGACTCGTTGCACAACACCCAAACAGTGCCCGACGGTGTTTCTTAAGAAATACCTTGGAGTTATAAAAGTCGTAATTTCTAATAACTTAAGCCAAACCAATGGTCCCTTTTTCTGTAGTTTCCTCAGCCCAGAATCCCATAAAACTCTGTTAATATTGGATGATTCCACGGTGCATGATGTCCATCCAGTGCCAACATTCTCTTCCACTCATTGTTCACTCTGACTGCTCTCATAACGGATATCTCATGTTGTTTCTGGCTGCAACTGGAAGCTGTTTTCAGCTGAAAAAAGCTCTAAAAACACACTGCACGCACCTCTTCAGCACCAAATAGCACACAGACTGAGTTAGCATATAGCTGGTGACTACAGTGGAGCATTTAGCAAGCTGAAGAGCCGCATATTTCCCTCAGGGGTTCGTAGAGACTTACATGGACTTACATTCGCCAGGTGGTAGGATGCAGGACTCCAAATGAATGACAATGAATTATGAACTGTTGGGTGTGTGAATAAACACCTGTTAGGGATAGGTTGAGTTTTTTTGTAGCGAGGTTATGCACAGTCAGACAGCAGTCAGCAGAATAATGTGTTTTAGGCACACTAAAAAGATTATTCTCACCACGTTACCTTGCCTCCGATCTGTGCTACTATATGCTGTGTACAGCACAGTCGGGTTTAGGTGCAGAAATACATAAGTTCTACGGTCGAGACAATGTAACATCGAGAGAAAGGCCTGTCTGACGGCAAGAATACACTCTCTATACACATGTACACTTAAATGGATATTGATTTTTTTCATATGGCTCAAACACATTTTTAAGCTGACCTTGTCCACAGCAGAGCTTTGCTCTGCGTCAGAGCCGGGAATTGTCTGCCTCCCCAAATTGGAGGGGCACCGAGCGACGTGTACTGTAGATAAAACGCTGTCTATGTGTACCCGACTTCAAAAAACCCCAAACTATACCTATAACTTTACCCAGAACTATTTAACAAGGTGTCAGTGTTGTGTTTAAAGTTTATTTCTGCTGCCCTTCAGTGGCCCCAAAAAAGTCTCTTATTGCATATTTAACCAAATTCTTCAGTCGCCTTACCTTGACCATGAATTATTTGCCATGACCGCAATCTTTTGCTGACCTTCCCTCTTTATGCAGTTGCTTCCACATGTCCAGAATCATGAAAAGTTTCTTGGAAAACATTGTGTGTCGTGTAACTGACAGTCCAAGCAGTCACCATAAATATTATATGGCAGCCAGATTGAGAATAGTTTATTTTCTGGTGAGTGTTCAACAACAGGATATCAGTTCACTTCACCAATATCTCCCTTCATTCGCATTTGCATGAAGTAATGAATGTGTAGGCTGCTTGAAGAACAGGAAACTAAAGTACAGGCTACAATTGAAACCAGGTATCCAGGTTTCTTCAGTTACACACAAACACACTCTCAAAAATAAACACTCTGAGTAAATACTATGATGTAGGAACCATCTGCCCTAAAATAAAATCTAATTTGATGCAATCTCTCGAGTGCCAATCAGTCTTAACACCAAAGTACTTGTACAGTGCAGCCCGAGTTTTCTGCTAACATCAAACATCTCCTCATTCTATAACCACGAGTTTCCTACCACTTGCTGAGTTTCCAATCTTTGCACTCTACCGCTACACTAAGTGAGTGCTCCCTCGCCAGGAAAAGAAGCCTGTAGGGTGTCTGTGTGTGTGTGTGTGCGTGCATGTGTGTGTGCATTGAGGGTGCATTTGTTTGTGTTGCGCATGAGGGAGCATGCTTGCTTTCTAAAAAGACCTCACAGTTTAATGGAATTGTGTGCGGTGAATGTGAGACAAGACCAAGAAATGAGCCATAAGCAACCCCACGGGTATCACTTTTCTTTTCACTGAGCTGTGTGTGCAGAGGAGACAAAATATGAACACCAAATACTGCTTTTGTGAAATGCCAGTGAAGCAGGAGCCTGCTTATTTGCTCTATCAAAGGAAGGGAGAAAAAAATCTATAGCATATGTGAGCAGTGAATAGGGATGTGATTATTACGATGCTCAAAGACTACATAAAAGTGTCAGGTACAATGCTGAACCTCATGTGAAGATAGTACCGTAAGCACTTTTCACATAATGGTTAGGGTCATAATGTACAGGCAGTGGAAAAAACCATCCTAAAGGACTTTTATGCGGTAAAAATAACTATATTATATTTCTTTCAGCTTGATCCTGATAGGCAACCATATGATGAAGTCACAGAAAAATATAATACAAAAAACTAAGATATGTCTCTATAAACTGGTCACCAGTAAAACCATTTTTCTTATGGTATGGTGTGGCTGGCGTGCACTCCTCTCTTCTGTCATGTTTTTCCTTGTTTATAGACGTACATAAAAGTTAGAATATTCTCAACTTTGCAGCGCAGACCTGCACCCTGCAAATCAAGCAAGATTTGCTTGGGTTCATCACTTTACCACTTTACGTCCTGTTTTGATGTGATAGGAATGGTGGGACAATGGCAAATGTAGACGAAAGGTGACACAACACACGGACGAGACGGTTCTATTCACCATACAGTTTCATTTTTTCAGCATGTCGTGAAGCCAAAACCTCTACTTTCTATGGGCTTTTTTTCCCCCTCCTTCCTCAGCAACAGCTAATCTTAACTGTTCGGCCGGTTGCACACGTAGCTCCACTTCACAGGCGCACCAGCTGTTTTGCCTGACACGCTTTGCCAAGGCGTTTTTGAAGCAGCTGCGCCTGTAGCGTCTCTGTCTGATTAGCCCCTGAAGCCTTCTTTGTACAGCCGCCATTTTGCGCCAACACTCAAACTACAAGGAGGAAATCCGAGAGTGGAAGAGGCTGAGAGACCAATTTCTTCACTGACAGTAACTTCAATAGACCATAATGCTACGCAGCCACTAGACATTTTCAGTAAGGGCCCCGAGCGTAATCACAGGCCTGCCCCGGTGTTCAAGAACTCATTGGTGAGACATTTATATTCCTATACGCCCACCTTTGAATCAAAGTAATAAGTTCATGCCCTCCTCTCTCCAGGTTGTTCAGTAATTTTGGATGACAAAGGAAATCACAAACTGAAGCAGAAGTATATCTGCCAGGTCAAGAGTAAGTGGGTGTATCGCAAAATTAAATTACAAATTTAAATCAAACAATTCATCATAAAATAACTCCTGAGATACGGCAAATATCTCAAAGCGATGATATCTGTCAGAGACTACGAGGGCTGATTTCTCCTTTTACAGGCAAATAACTGCAGGGACAATAGTAATTGCAGCTTTGCTAATGGATTGATCAACACCCCTTTTGGGAGGCATTATTGTGAGAGAAGTGATGACAGTCTTGTGAAATAACAGAGTCAACAATAGATTTCATCTACAAGACCCTGGGAATGTTAGAAGCCACATTATTATTTAAAATAAGAAAAAAAAAAACACGCTTTTTAGATGATGAAGGTGTTTGGAGCAACATATATAAACTAGACTACGACTAAGATTGCTACTACACTCTCTGCACGTGTGTATTTAACACAAAGGGGGACATGCAATGACAGACGACAACATTCTCAGTATGTAACTAGACACTGTAATTCTGTGGACCAATTAAACAAAAGCATCTCCGTTTGGTAAAAGATACATATAGAAGAAAAAAGGAGAAACCACGCCAACTGTTCACAACAGGCCCATCCAGCAAAAGATAAATGCATTATAAACAGTGACATGTAAGACTACTGTTAGCTCACCCAAAAATGAGCCAGTATTTGCACATTGTCATTTAATTTCTGCTGGTTAACCAGTCAGGATCATTATCGAGTCAACAATAGCACCAGAGGAGGTGCAAATTTTGACCCAAACCGACCCACAGACAGGTAAAATCATAAATTTTGAGTGAAGTATTCTTTATTCTTTACTCCATCCACTCATGAAAATTGGACAACTATGTCATGCCTTCACCATCCTAAGAAAAAGAAATTAATCTCACAGGACACTACTGAATGATGCGCGTCAGAAGGGATTTATTCGCCGACTGACAAATGAGTAGGTTTGCTCCGTGTACCTACATATCCTGCACTACGACGCTGATTGTTAGAGACAAGAATGAGTCCCAGAGTGAATCCATGAAAGTCTGAAAAAAAGCGGAAACTGAAAAGAGCACAGATAGCGCACAATCTTCTACACAATCTTTTACATGGCTTAAAAATGAGCCGTGAACTATTTAAATAAACAACAGGTTAAGGTTTTACGGTGGCCCTCACTGTCCAAAAAACAGAATTTAATCAAAAATCTGTCAAACGTGCAGAGAGTGAAACAACCTAATGTTCTGCAAGGTGAAGTGTGGAGAGAGGGAAAAAGGAAAAATCAGTAAAAATACTTTTTGCTGGCCCCAAGAAACATTTTGTGATGTCTGCCAAAGAAGAATGTAACTCCGTAATGCTGGCGATTATTTAGATTTAGTATTTAGTTTGTTATTTTTCCAATTTGGCAAATTAAGTAAATTGGAATTAAATGAGCATTTGCAAAAAAAGAAAAAAGAATACCATACATTTAATTTTCTTTACAATTAGTCCAAGGGTGGTTTATCCAAACCAGTGCATGCTTAATAGACCATACTCTTTCAAATCTTTGTTTTAAGAAATGATTTTATTTTCCTTGTGTTGACTTTTAAATCATCCTTTTAAAAACTGAAGTGATAAGCCTCCAGAAACTCCACACTCCATATTCAATCCACTCCTTATTACCATGGAAAGTCACATTTATTCATAGCTCCTTGTCTAATAAACATTCTTGCAAAACCTGGATGACCATGCATGAATAACAAAGAGCAGTGTAGCAGCTTGCACGAAGATTTCTGTGGTGGATATGGTTAAATTGATGTGCACACTTTGAATCGGCACTCCTTGGGCTTATGAAACATCCCTCCTCACTAAAGGATGTTGCTTTGTTACACAGGCTTCTATTATGAATTTAATCATCTGTTGTATTAGAATGTTTGTGCACTAATGTCTACAAACACAATGCAATCCTGTTCTTGTGGGTACAGAACTCCTGATGCGGTTTGCTCTTGCTTCAACAGAGGAAATTAAAGTATACAATCTAATACAGACTCTACTCAAATGAAGAGAGTTTGCCACCCAGTGCATCTATCTCATTCCACCACTGTGCTGTCTAGTAAAGACGAGGAGCACTGGCTTGGGAGAACAATTAATTACAGCATGATATTTTTCCAGAGGGAAAAGCTGAAAATAAAGTTTGCTGTGTGAATGACAGCATTTCTAATTTGTTATGACCTATAGGCACAGACCATTTGGAAGTTTAGACTTCATGGCCACTGAACATTATTATGAATCAATTTTACTGATCTATTAGACTCTTGATGGCTTTATATAATTTTACCTTTTATTATTCATGAGACACATTTATAACTGTGTAATGAGGATGAGCATAATGACGGTGTTTGAAGCAGCATCTGACATTTCTCTCACATGCACTGAGCATTTTCTACTTAATTAATTAGCAATGTATCAAAAATGGTCCCTGTGTACTTTAGCGGTGCGTTCAAGACACCTTGTAACTGGTCAATGTCTGGCCATAAAAAAGCAAATATTTACAGTATGAACCAGCAGACTGTTTAGAGCAGCAAAAACGGGAAGTTTTAGTGGCGTTTTACCAAATAAGCTGTCAAATCTGAATTGCGATGCCGAAAATCTTTCCAATTCAAGTCCAGTTCCATCTTTCTGGGTTTGCTTGCGCATTGCGGACTGGAACACAATTCAAAAACATCCTTGAGAGCTTCATGGGGGCAAGATCACCTCCCCATGAGGACCCCTGTGACTAGGAATTCCCCAGTGAATCGGCCAATATTCTTTAAAAATATGCCATTTAGAGATTGGATTGATGCTTTCGAGTTACCTATCGTTAAAATGAATCTATAACACACATTTGTTAACTAGCAGATCTTGACCTCTCTAATATGTCAAACACTTAGACGGACAGCGGCGACATACAGCTGGCTCTCTTCTGGTCAAAATGGCAGACAGTCTGTTGTAAACCTTGTAGTAAGCCTTGTTTTTAACAGCCTAACAATTGTTGATCGCTTGTGGTCCCTACTGGCTAGTTAGGAGGACTAAGGAGTCAGCAGTCAGTATAAAACTGAGCAGTCAAAAGCCAATTGCTGTAAAGATTTCCGGCTATGCTGAATTAAATTTACACTTCCCTGGGATATTTCGTTTTCAGTAATGGGATCATCAAAGTGAGGAAGAAAGGAAAGGAACAGCTGTTGACAGAGACAGAGAGGGGAGACTTTTTTTTTTTTTTTTTTTAAGAAAAACGGAGCAATTTCTGTTTCTGAACAATTATTTATGATGACTTCATAAACAAAACGGTCAAAATATAAGATGTGGTGTGGTCCATTTGTATTTCAAGGTATCCCAGTACTACATTTTTGAACAGATGATCTGCAATCTGAATCGCCAAAAAAACATCACTTGTGACCCAGACCGCCTACCAGTGGATGGATGGTCTTCCTTGGCAATAGAGATTTATTTATTTTTTAAAATTTTATATTAATTGATCAATTGCTTTGCATGTAAAATGTCAGAAAAGTTCAAAACCCAGAGATAATCGTCATAAAAATGACTTGTTTACCGGTGAATCCTCAATAAATCCAGACAGTTGCAAATTCATTTTCTGGCAACTGACTAAAAAGTAATGGACAAATACCTGCAGCTCTGAATAACGTGAGAAAACATTTTATTCCATTTGAACACAGTGGGCTCCTGAACAAATACACCAAAGAAAAGGGAGCCGTGGTGGCAAATACATGTAAGACTAACATCCCTGGATGCTTTGTTACATGAATTGCTACTCTATTTCTGCTGTTTTCCTCACGATTGTCATGAAAGATAAAACTGTTGCAGCGGTGATAACATTGCCACGGCTGTAAAATCCTGTCTCAGAGTATTAAAAATCTGTGTTTGGCTTTCCGATAAGCCTTTTTGGCTCATATGTCACGTCGCCTCAGTACCTGTAGCAACAAACCCTCACCGACAGCCCTGCACTGTTTTGTTTCTTACGAATTCAACTTTTTATTTGGAAGAGAAAATTTGTGTTATATCCATAGTTACAGTCTTTCCTTGACATGCATTAAAAGTTAATGTCCATTAAAAGACACAATCAAACTGAGCCGTCTGTTCTCATCTGATAAATGTGATTAATACTATAAAGATGTTTCCCACCACAGTTAGAATGCTATTTAAATAAAAGGCACTGTTAATTAGGTAGTTAATGAAACTACTGCATGCATTAATTAGCTAATAGTTCTATGTCAACACAGAAATATGCTGTAAAAAACATTTTAATTGGATTTTATGTGAATATCATGATAAATAAATGATACCAAAACATGCCACTTTAGCTGACTGTGGCACCTGACACCAGACATGTGTACAGAACATTTTTTAAATGTTACAGCATTAGACCATTATTAGAAAACAGTTTTATTGTGTCTATTTGACCTGCACATTCATCTAAGCAAACTATCTGTTGCTGAAAACAGTGATACTGACCTAAATCCTGTATAATCAATCTCAGAAACACTTTAATCGTTTGTCTTTGCCTTCGTTTTTTTTTTTTTTTTCTCACTTGCAGTGTGTGGTGTGTGAAGCACTTGGTAACATTAAGAGCCAAGTGTTTGTGAATGTCATTATTATAAAATAAGCAATAGTCATGTCACTGGCATTGAGCCAGATCTGCAGCAATATGTCATGATTTAAATCCTGAAATAACAAGATAATCACTTGTACCACAGTAATCCATCACTCTAGTACATTGCTTGATATGCCAGCTGTTTCATGGAACCGCTAAGGACACATGTTTTGTTGATATTTACCAATTCAAGTTGCCAGTACAGATATAATTCTAACATGAAAACATCAGCTAATGGTAGTTATCAGTCGATATTAGGTTATTGTGAGGGATTTTTTTCTATTCAGGCATGCCACATATGAGATTACACAGGGTCAAGCATATGTCTCGAGGTCACTGATACAGAGAAGTTTTATGTTTGTGTTCAGGAAAGCGGGCGCCATTCTATCATTATATGGTAACTGAGATCAGGTACATAACATAGACACCTCTACAGAGTTAGATAACAATGTCAGAGCACTAGGGGAAAACATATTTCCTTGTTTGTAGACTACTAATCATTTAGAGACATAGTGTAGTAGTGGCATTTTTCTGGCGGTATATAGACGAGCCAGAGAGGACTCAGAATCCTCCGTTTTCCTAGGCCAAGCTTCAATAAACCTTTCAGCATAAGACATCTTTCTCTCCACTGACTGAACTGACCAAAAATGTAGAAGATAAACAAAGATTAATAAAGATTTTTTAGATATGCACTCAATGGAAAAAGTTGGACAGCAAACTTTAAAATGTGTCCTTTGAAAAGACAAATAATATATTAGCAACAGCAACACTGTTCTTAATCACCTCAAATGTTTCTATTCATTGATATTCAGCCAACATATTTTAAAAGCTTTGATGAGTTCTGCCCGGCTGTAATTCTTTGAGAGCCAAATATATATTTTTTAGCACAAACAGCCACCTGAGATGTACTTACTGCCAGTGAGGAAGGTCAAGAGGCCTTCAACGTCTTGAAGTGAGGCGAAAATTGTTAGTTGTTAATGAATCACAGCCACAGCAAATTAATGGCCTGTAAGTGGCATGGTATTCTCCTTTAAAATGGTTAATGGTCGGTTAATTTCACACATTCGGAATATTTTTGTATAATTTCAGTACTTTTAGACTTAAGTATAAACGCCTTTGAAATACACCGAAGGCCATCAGAGAAATACCCAATACCAGTGGAGAGGTGAAATGACTATTCATGCCATGATGTTCTAGCATTATCAAGTCGTTGGCAAGACAATTTCCATGAGCCTGAAAAAAAAGAAGAATATTCAGAATCATCAGAGTTAGTCCTATAAAGAAATTTGGGGCCACGGCTGCATGAGGAAATTGTTTTGCTGTTTTTAAATTATACTACTAATTTATGAACAGCACATTGGCATTACAGATGATATAATTACCAACATAATTTTCCCACTTGGACCAATAACTAGAAAATGGTACTTTGTGTGTTTGGGTCTGTGTGTGTGAGAAAGACACTGTGCCAGTGTTTGCTGCATCAAGTGAAGTTAAAGTAAAAAAAAAAAAATGAGAATATAGGGCAAAAAAAAAGATAAAAAATTCTACTCACTCAATCATTGCTTGCATTGGTGCTGTTTATCGTGGATTCAACTTTAAACCCAGGCGATTATATTTCAGATTACGATGCAATTCATCCTAACAAGAACATTTAAGCCAAGGTACAGCCACTGCTTCTTGGCAAGACCCACCAGGGCGAACATCAATAATAAGTTATGCGTTGATTTAAAAAAGGTAATAATAATTTTCTTTTACTCTTTTAGATTTGCCAGCTACTGCTGTCCACAAGCATATTGGAGACAGATTGAACCTGCAACAAGGAGAACTGTGCGCGTTGGTTCACGGTCATCCACTTTCCAGCCAGCCAGTGGGCACAGTTCACACTACATCATTTTGTTTTTAAAAGCACCTTGCTGATAAATCAGTAACCAAGAGAGCACTACCGTCTAATTAAAAACAAATACATACATTTGATGAAAGGCGATGATTATTATTGTTACCACTAAGAATTGTCCACCCCGCCTCCTCACCAGAGCCGATGATTGATGAACAGTTCCTGTTCTTTATGTACAGGTCATTGAGTCTGAAGGAGACCAATCTGATCGCTTCGACATTCATCAGTCAATCTTAATCAGGATAATCAAAGTTTGGTTACATTTATTGGCACCATCGGGATGTGAATGTGTCCTGAGACCTTTAGAGCCACAATGCCGATTGTGCTCAGCAAGTTGTCATGACACCAAAGTCCTTAATGGCTGTGCAGAGATAAAATGTTCGATGCCTTCATCTTTATTCTTACAGAGTGAGATGTTTTCTCAGTATAAATACCAGACTACCCTGGAAAGAATGATAGATGTGTCACCGCATGGTGCTGTTACTTTTGCTTCCCCATCGTGTTCTGGCTATGTCAGTGACAAAGAGCTGTTCAGGCAATCTGTCCCTCTTTTAGATAAAGATATGGCTGTAACGGTGGACAAGGGATTCACAATCGATGACCTAGTATCCTGCAAAGTAAAAACTCACAGCTGTCTCGTGACAGCGCTGGTCACTCAGGACATTTCACGGTTAAGGGTACACGTCAGGAGGACAATTAGGGGGCATCAAAGAGGACAAGCTGTTATTCCTCTGACCATTTTCGTCTTAGTCTGCCTCCTAATAAACCAAAAAAAGCCACTGGTCAAGGCTTGAACCAAAGAACTGACTGTGTTAACCTTACTGAGCCAGTCTCTCTGGACGTGCTGAACGGCCTGTCAATATGCTTGTCTCAGATCTGCTCACCAAACTGATAATGGGCCTCCCTCTGTTCTGTTTCGTTTGTCTCCCTTTGTGAAAAACAGCAGACAACAATTTCAACAAGAAGTGGATTTTCTGCTGTTGCAGATTTGATACATATTCTATGATACAGTTGTATGAAATACATGATTTTGAGTGGTTTAATTTGTCAAACCGCCTACTCTCTGTCTTGTTTATCTAGTAAAATGTATGAAATCCAATGGTGCATACAGTAAATTACATCAGAAAACATATTTTATACACCATAACCCTGAATGGTACATGATTTTTTTTGTCATTGACAAATGTTTGTGTGAGTCTCATGAGACACAGTATCTATTTATGACAATTACTGTGTAGCCTTTGGATGAACATATTCCTCTTCAATCTAAATTACAAGAGAAAATCCTTCTAACAGTGATGCAGGAAACATTAAAAAAAATGGCTATATAAGCTCTCATAAAAGGCTATAGTCTCATTTCTAGAGCATAAAATGTGAATGATACAAATGTGAACAGTGCCTAATGTTACCATGCTTGAAGAAATGCATTTTTGTTGCCACTTTGTCTCGTCATATAACATCATAGAAAGCCCCTCCACTCAAATTATCCTGCATCAATCAATAAAATCTTTTGTAGACAGGTGTTTCTATATGTACACTGAGGCAAAACTAGCCCATCATCTCTCTGATGACTGCTATTATCTTCGGGTCAACATAGATCAAATCACACCACTGCAGGCCAGAGACCATCAATAATTAACCCTGCACCTACATCTACCTACACTTTGACTGAGAGCCAAAGTACCATACTGTATTCGAAGGTATTTACAGTCCACAGAGTTCTCCATATTAGGGTACTTTATCTCAACCAGTTCAAATGTTGGCTGTGCGAATTGAACGAAAATCAAGCCATCTGGTGAGGCACCAAGCCAAAGGGCATCAGGGTGGATTACGAGGCCACAGGGCATGTAGCTGACATTTTTCATCCTGCGGTACTCCACTGCTGCTTCAAACTCCATCTCTGCAACTCTTCTCATTTTCTGCCTTGCCTCAGTCTTATACAGTAGACCATGTCCAGTGTGACCACCAAGTTTTACTACTCCTCACTGCACACATCCATACTCTGTTGTGCCAAGCCTGTAGATAAGGTGGACGATGTTGGTGCATTTCGACTGCCTCTGTGAGTAATATGGGCTGTTGGTACAAGCACACATTCCTGTTTTGTGACAGGTCAAAACTCATCTTGACATGGGTCTTTTCATCTGATGCCTACAGCAGCTGTTAGAGTTTTCTGTAATGTCTTTGTGCTTGTCTCCAATCTGTAGCAAGGGCATGTCGAGTGGGTCCACAACCAAGCCCCTGTAGAGTGTACTTCTCTGAAAGACAGCTATTGTTAGGCAGTAAATATGTAGAAAAAAACTGCACTTACTGCTGCATTCAGTGGCATTGTTACCTACCCACTGTACAGTGAAAATGTATAGAATATTTTCTGGATGGTGAAATCTGTCAAAAGTCTGGTAGCAACCAATCTCACCAGTGATGAGACCACCATCGCCTCTATGGGAGGAATGGGCTCAGGATGTGGCTCAAGAGGTAGAGCGGGTCGTCCACTAATCAGATGATCGGTGGTTCGATCCCCAGCTCCTCCAGTCTGCATGTCGAAGTGTCCTTGGGCAAGATACTGAACCCCAAATTGCTCCCTGTAAGTCGCTTTGGATAAAAGCGTCAGCTAAATGGCTAAAATGTAAATGAATGCAGGATGAATACAGAATGTCAACTAAACATCCTGTCTGCAGTTTCATCATCCACTCTGGTGCACATTGGCTTGGTGCCTCACTATATGACTTGATTTTTGTTGTTACTTTTGAAATACCTCCACAAGTAAAACGGCACTTTGGCTTTCCATCAGCAGCTCATCACTGCCTGCAGGGTTGCAACTTTGTTGTGATACATGCACAAGCAGCTTATTCAACAATACCACCAAGTACAGTGTGTGCTATAGTAATGACATTTTTCATACTGCCCGTGACCCTGTAGGTTATATAAGCGTGTATGATGCAGTAATTACAATAATAGCAGCTCACGACCTCATCTGATTTCTCCTTCCGTGAGCCGGTTGAGTCATGGTCCGGCAAAACAAAATTGCATTCAGTAACACATTGCTTTCCTTCGAAGATTACTGACCCTTTACAAGTTGGACTCTGGCATTGACAGATCATTCTTAAAATACACTTTGTCCTGTGGTTTATACTTAAAGATCACCAATACCAAGAATATGAGGCCTATGAATTGTGTCTCAACACTTTCTCCTGTTCTGGACTTGTGCCATTACTGCTCACTTTTCCACATAGACCTGTGACAGGCTGCCCTGATGCTGACAGAACCCGTCAGCCTGTCTTTGTTTGATAGTCAAAAATAGGTGACACCATGATTATGTAGGTCTATAGCTAGCAATCACAAGTCTGAAATCTGCAGTGAGTGACTAAGATTAGTTTGTGTCAGCTTGCCGGTACCAGGCAGGCAGCCGGTACCAACCCATCTCTGAGCTGGCGCTCCTTGTGAAAGCAGATGCACAGTTCTCCAGTTGTTGTGCGAGCGGTTCAGTCACATTTCCATCGAAAATTAACTAAATCTGCTGTTTTTTTGTGCTGGTCCATGCAGCTGGTCAGTGCAGCTAACAGCAGAGCAGTTCCCGTGCTTAGCTCTTAGCTTCAACATAACACTACTGTGAGGTCAGGGCAGGCAAGGGAAAAATGGCAAGCTTTGCAAAATTAGTTCTCAAGCTGTGAGTTGTGGACAAACTCAGATGGGGGTTAGTGGTACAATTCTCACGAGCCAACTCCTTTCATCGGAAGTGGAGTGAAGTGTAATCTTACAAGAATATTGTCAGTTTCTGGGATGGAAGTAACTCCAGATATCCAAATGTAAGTGCACAAACACAGAGAATAAAAAGATGTCTGAATTTGACTGAAAGGGAATGTTATTGGTACTTTATTTTATCCTTAGAAAGATGTACTGGTGAACATACACTGGAGAGCATGTATATGCTTTTCTTTATAAGAAGTACTGTATTACTTATTTAGTTTACTCTTCAAGTGTGTGTCAATTTACAAACTTTTGATTAAAGTGCATTCCCATTTCTCACCCCCAAATCACAGCTCTAAATTACAACTCTCTTTCTTAGAGAAAGTCTTAGACCACAGTGATTTCTTTGAAACTGTTTTTATCAGAGTAAATCTATTTCTGTTGGTGAATGTTCTGACCTTAAGGTGCTCATGCGTAAAATTATCACTGCTGAACTTGCTCTTTATGGTTATCTTCCAACTCACCCAAATTCCCTCAGATATTATTCACACTCAATTCCTCAGAGAGGTTACAAGGGCCTGTGCTCTCTATTGTGAATGTCCTCCTCTATACTGATGCCATTCCTGATTATTTAATGAAGGCAAGTGTTCAGCCTTTCCTGTAAAAAAAAAAAAAAAGCCACTCTTGATCTATGACTTACTGATAACTATACACATTTTTCAAAGCTACATGTTTTATCTTAAAAGCTTTGGATAATCTATTACAAAGCTATGTCAGGGGGTGATGGAATGAAGTAACAATTGAAGAGCAACTGTTCCACTGGTTTTCCTTTTCCCTGTCAAGAAGATGAAACACCCCAGTCTGCATTGTGAAATCATTTTTTTTTTCTTTTCTATTTCTGTTGGTGTGCTGCTTCCAAGAAACAGCTGAACATTTTCTTTTCAAAGTGCACGTCACCTTTTCACCACGGCGTTCAACAGTAGCGTCTTGCTTCTATCCGGCTAAATTTAAACCAATGACATGATAGTTACTAGCCTTAAACACAACAAATGCAACTTCTCCTTCCAACACTCTGGCTCAACACTTGAAACCAAGGAGGGCAGAAAAAAAAGAAGTTACTCCTGATAGATGTTTCAACCAGCAGATAAATCTTAGTCAAAATATTCCATTTCACAATAGCAATTCTCCCTGAAAAGGTTCCAACCAGTCATTTCTGCATTTCTGTACTCTGAATTTGCATACACACTATGTACTCTGCTAATAAGTATGAACCAACTCAATCCTATAGAGTTTGTCCCTATAAAAGGACAGCAACAATATTCCCCATCGACTTTTCTATAGCAAAGCACAATGATTTCATAGTCAAGAATGACTGTAGAAACTCACTCACCAAGTTCTGCCCAACCTTTGCTGGGATGATTGGATCCTACTGTGCTTTATGTGGGTCAGCACTGAGCACCAACATGTTATTAAGCTTCAAAAGGCTCCATATTCATATTCAGTATTGATGTGGGTCTCCTCACGCAAAGTCTAGTATCTTCATGCCTTGAAAAGTAAGGTGAGGAAAATGCTGCCTTACATGACTCCGTTAAGCCCCCCACCACCACCACCACACACAAGTTGAACTGCAGCATGAGTCAGCTGCCCTGCGAATCCTCATGCCTCACAGGGCCCGCTTTCCTCAACGTAAGCCTCACCGAGACCCGTGTCCTTCTCACCATGACGTCTTCTCAAAGACACCCCTCCAGCATTTCACAGCTCCAGGTCAGAGCCCCCCAGGCTTCAGAGGCAGCTGAGACGCCATCTGACAGTGGGATGAGATGCTAGTACACCACACACACAAACACACACACACCACTGTCCCCACTCAAAAGTTATTCTCCACTGTTTGTCATCGTGCCTTTTTGCCACTCGTCTACGCGAGCGCCACGGCATCGAACATAATGAGCCTCCGTGTGGAGCCAGAACATGTTCACCCACGTGTCTTTTACTATAGGTTTTTTTGTAGGCACAGGATGTATTGGAAATGTATCACAAGTTGCTGCTAGATTTACTGCAGGATCTTCCACCATTACAAAAATCAAGCTTCCACCATCAGAAGGGAAATCATGTGCATCTGCAGAACAGCCAACAGGAACGCCCTCTCTTTGAAATGACCTGCAATTGGCCAAAGTCTCCTGTCACAGGCTAGATTTTCTAAAGCAGAGCCAAGAGGACGTGCTAGTTCTCTCTGACCACTTGAATTACAATGTGCTGAGAGATTTATAAAGAATTTTTGCCCAGCGATGCCTAAAAGATACCCCAGCTTTAATGTACAGCACCCCTTCAATGCTCAGCTCCTCAGAGAAATCTCCTGCTGAGATATCATTTAAACTTTTAAACTCGTGTTCAATTAAATATAAGGACTGAGGCTGCTCTTTTTTGAATACCAAGTGGCTGTAGAGTTACATAATTAATTACATTAGCCTTACCGGTCAGTTTACGGTTGCCCTCTCTGCACTCAGGAATTTATATTGTTCTTACAAATGCACTAATGAGATGAAACAACAAAAGCCTCTGGCTCTCTTAGTGATGGAGGAATTAGAAATCGCCCTCATACTGAACTGTAGAATTTCAATGTGATTCCAGGAATGCTTTTACTGTGGTGAAGAAGCGACGTGTTTCAGCCTATGGTCTTCAACAGGGTTACTAAACAATGCTTACATGTTAGAGCTGAATCAATGAACCAGTGGGCTGGTATTTGCTCATTACAATTATGAATGTATTGCATGTCTCAAAAAGCACTGACAAGAAGTCAGAGTTCTTTAAAAACCACAAGATCTTTTTTTTTGGGGGGGGGGGGGGTTGTCTTTATTAACAGGAACAGCTGTAGAGTGACAGGAAAGGGGATAGAAAAGGATGATGCTACTCCTCAGTTTAGTCATGGTACTAGCACTTTGCTGTAGGAACAAGCACCCAGCTGCCACGTCTGAGGATGGGTCTGTGACGACGCGCCGCCGTCACTAGCTCACCCGACGAGTTATTGGTATGGGTGGCTTAAAGACTCTTGAATAGTGGACATATTTGAAGGTTGCACAGACGGAACACACACGGGTATGGGTGCAAAGGTATTTATTGACGGTACATTACAGTCCGGAAAGAAACATATCACGGGGAGGGACACGGGGCTGACGCACCTCGTGGTTCACCTGTGAAAGAGACGTTGGATTGATGAATCGATAGTGGCGGAAGGAAATGATAAAGGACTAACGCAATGCGTGTGAATTGTAGATTGAGTGTATTAGCATAAACTTACCTCTGCTTGTCGTCCGGTCTCCCGAGGTGTTCGGGCAAAAGAATTCCCCGGGGGCACGAGCACCTTAATAGTTCCGGGAGGGAGTAGGACAAGTGGGGGAATAGGTAAAGGGGGGTTCGTGGTGTGTAAATATGTATTTAACTGGTGTAAAATAGGTATGTGTGGTTATTAGGTTTACTGTGGGTATGGTGATGGTTGTTAAGATTATATATATATTTTCTGGTGATGAGTTGTGTAAATATTGCTGTAGATATGGGTATGTGTGTGTCTCTGATTTTACCTGGGTTAAATGGTATAGTCCGGCTCATTATCCGGGCCATTAGGTATATAAGTGGTCAGTCTGAATATGTCTGTGTTGATGTAGGTGTTGGTGTATGTAAATTGATAAAAGAAAATAAATGTGTCTAGCTCCACGTTCTTGCATTTCTCCTTACTGCCTCCATGGCCGCTCGGGCATTCTAACAGGGTCGCAGCCAAAGATCACATCACTGCCAGCCAGGGAGACTGTGATGCGCGCAGGTACAACATGCTGCCAATCAGTGTGGTAAGATAGAGGGCGAGAGACTCAAAGAGTCGAAACGTTAGTTCAGTGCGTCGTGCAGAGTACTTTCGACCAGCGAGAGCTACTGTGACTCACTTAAGCACGTTCGAAAACACTTAGAGGAGAGGATGAATAAAGCCACCTATCCAGGACAGACAAGATAGCTCTATCCTGGACAGCAACAGCAAACGAAACAACAATGTGTCACTTTGTCACTGCTCACCGGGAGATAGATAGTTCTGCGTAAATGTCACACAACACTCTCCATCGGTAGGTAACTGTGGCACTATCAGTCCAGTCCAGAGTCTCTCCATCCTGGCCAGCACACGTCAAGACAACCTCGCCAAGAAGCTGACTAGTGCAGTGGAGACATCCAGGCTCAGTGGCACCTCTTGTATTTCACGTCATTTTGCATTTTTTTCTTCTTAGAAATTTAATTTGGTTAATTTTGCACTTAATATACAAGTCAGTCTATCAAATGCAAAATAAATATATGGTTATTGGATTTTTAAAACCCTTAAATATCAGGACTGATTAAGTCCCAAGCTGATCCTAAGGATCAAAAATGATTTGGTTGTACGAGTGATTGGCTGTTGCCGAACTGAACAAATCTGTTCTCTCTTATTATCAAAAAAAAACAGATTACAACACATTCAGCTTTCCGCTTCCCATTTTTAGCCGGCACTGACCGCTGCTTAAAATTACTTTGCTGGCAACAACTCTGCTGTCGTTAATTAATGTTAATTCCATGAGTAACTTGATGGGAGGCCAAAAACAAACTTGTTGCTGTAGTGGGTTTGTATCTTCTCTGCAAGCAGCCAACTATAGACTGCCAAAGTTTATGAGGTAAAAAGAAGCACTCTGTACAACCTCGAGTGGATTGTGTTTTTGTTTTTTTGTCCCAGCAGTTACAGAGCAACATTATCATTCATTTGGAGTTGTATTTCTGGCCTCCTAGAGAGACTTTAAGACCAGTGTTTTTTATTAAGCTCTGGTTCAGGTCTTTACCAACTCCAGAGGGAAATAGCTGGCTTTTTAGCTGTTAAATTCTCCACTATGTTCAACAGCAAGTAGCGACTGTCTGCCATTTGGTGCTAAGTAGGTAGTGTACAGTGGGATTTTAGGATTTTTCTCCTGAAAACAGCTGCTTCCTGCTGCCAAAAAGCAGTGATAGTGAACCTTAAGCAGTGAGCTGCTCCGTAAAGCTGAAGGGAGCAGCAGATTTGATTAATAATTTACATCGTCACATTGGTATTATAATAAAAATATTGATTATTGACACTTTAAATGAAAAGTAAGAACAAAACCAACAAGTCACATATATCACTACCTCTACTATTTTGGCTTTCATGTAACTTTTGTCTTGTGTTTATCAATGTGTTATCATGGTCTTGTAAAATGCCCTCATATTCTCTGCATTATACACTCATAGAGAAAGAAATAATGACTCAAGCCAGATGATTGCCCATATAAAAACTATTACATAATCCAACAGCTTGTTTAATAGCTGGCAAGAGACACCAAGGACGAAATGCATTCTTTGGCTTTCTCCCACTGTAAACTCTTAGATGCCTCGCATGGCACAAAAAAGAAAACGGTGATGCAGATAAATGTAGTGATTCTCATACTGTTTATAGACATCTTGAATACTTTTTCAAACTACATTTTGCTCCTGTTCAAATATTACAAATTATTATAAATTTAGAACATTTTTCATATTTTAAGTACTACAAAAACGTTTAAGGAACGTATGCAGCAAAGTCATTCAAGATTAAAAAAAAAACACTTACTACTAATACTACTTACTTATATATCAGATCTAATTCTAGTACCATAAGCAGGTTTGGTTGACCACGTTGTTAGACAGATATTAAGATCTTGTTTACACATATACGGATATTTTTGAAAACACGGAATAACACAAAATAAAACCACAAATAAATTATTACGATATGAAACAATACACCTAAACTGTGTAAAAGAATGACAACAGAATTCAGCACATGTAAGTGGTATGTAAGAGAGTTTAAATAGATTTGGGAAGCTCTGATGCAGAAAATGAAATCATAGGGTATGTGGTTCTGAGTGTGTGTTTGTGAGTATGGGTGGTTGAGTGTGTTTATTATGATTGAATCTATCAAATTCATTTGCATCTTGTGTTTATCTTGAAGTCTTTCATTTGTTTCTACATGCTATGCTTTTTTTTAAAGCCCTTTAGGATTTCACATATGCTCAGTGGTAACCCAGCCACCACAGAAAAACTTCTGCTGTACTCGCATGAATGTGACCACATAAACGGGGGAATTAAACAGCAACAGATGAGTGCAAATGGGCTTTAAAAGAGACATTATAATGATCATGTGCATCAGGAGGACGGCTATGACAAACACCAAGACGCTGGAGCTGTTTTGTTTTTGAAGGCGGCAGTCTCAAAGGCGTTCAATCACACGACGAGAACAAAACAAGACATCTCGTTAAACCATTTGCTTTGTGGGAGGTGGTCCTTGGTATATCACAGGCTGGTGGGAAGACCCGCGACTCTGTATTCCTTCAGATCAATGCTCGAAATACTGCAGCCTCGACCAGTGAGTAGAAAGAAATCACTAGAAATGAATAAGGCAGCTATTTTTAAGTGGCAATTCATCAAAGCAGGAAGATGAACCCTGATAGGCTATTTGTGTTTTTTTTTTTTCTTTGCATATTTCACAAAATACTACAGAGCAAATGACCCATATTAGTCACGGCTCATGAGAAATTTCATTTTCTGAATTATTCTTTTTGCACAGTGGCTTTCAAATTTCTCTTGGTCAAGTAGACTCAACATCCTAATTTTGCTCAGCTTTTCAAATTATTATGTGAGTAACCTTTAAAACAAAAAAGGTTTTAAATTTATTCGTTTATTATAGCTGGCTGGTTTTTGCTTCAACCCCGGAAGTAAAAATGTCAGTGATGAATGTTGGAGTAATATTTTTAGTAATAATCTGTTATGGGGGGATGATTACTGTCAAAAGTGATGCCATCCACAACGTTTGGTTGATGCACTCTCTTCTCAACCACCAAACGTCTTTTGGTTCAACTATTTTTCAATAGTTTAAGGTTTTCAGTTGTGTATGTGAGCATATCATTTTTCACTTGTTTGTGTGAGAGTGTTTCAGTTGTGTTTTGTGTATTGTATAAACTGTGTGTGGTTTCACATGTGTATGTGAGAAGAAAAGTACATGAAGAGTATATGCATGGTAATTCTGAATAATGCCCCTCGTACATTGGAATTTCTCAGAGCTCAAGATGATGGAATCGAGCAAAGATATTGACCGTAATTTACAACAAAGAAAGGCAGCCAATCATCACATTTGAGGAGCTGGTAAGTGTAGAAGTAACTAAGTAACTCAAACTCAAAATATTCAATCCTAAATTATTTCCTGTTACTCAGCTGCAAAGTCTCCACACATCCACATTCCTTATCAACATTTAACATGTGTACATGAGAGACTAGAGTTCCACAACACCAGTACCATCTTCAATCTAGCTGGCTAAGAAAACAGAACTTGTAAGTAAGACAACTTCGGAGTCAAAGGACTAGAGGCAAAGGACTCCTTTTAAACATGTCCACAACTGATCTGTTCACTACACACAGACAGAATCCTCCTATACCCAATTAGACAGTCACAATGATTATATATATTCAGCTTAAATATGTAAAATACATTAATCATCTAAAAGATTAACACCATGGGGAAAATTTCATTTCAATAATTACAGAAGGCCTCCTCTGTGTGTGGTCCGTCCTCTTTTCAGGTCGTCTTGGTGGATCATACCTATTTAGAGACACCTGAACTACAATTTCCAGACTCCAATGGGAGAGGATATCTTTCCTCTGTTGCTCTTCCTGATGGTTTTTTTTCTGTTTAAGGGTTTTTCTTTACCCAAATACAGAGTCTAAGGACAAAGGGTGTCGTGTTCTGTACAGATTGTAAAGCCCCTTGAGGCAAACTGTGATATTAGACTATATTAATGAAACTGACTTTACTTGACTTCTGCAGGGGGAAGGAGAGACCGACCTGATGATGGATTTGCCTGCAAGAAGCCAAGGTAAATAACAACTAGTTTTTGTACACAACAGCCTCTGGTCATCAAAAAAAAGATGCTATCTATCTATCTATCTATGGATGACACAGAAAGGGTGTATGGGCTTGCAAGGGTGCAAGGGGCTTTCTTATTTTTGTGTTATATTTTTACATATTGATGTACAAAAAACAAAATATTACTTAATAATTGTAACCAATACATAGTTTTATCTCAAATTAACTTTTTAGTGCTTATACTCCAGTAGATATAATATAATCCCTTGAAGAAGCGGCTGAATACCATCAAGTTAACTGAGGAGGCAATACTGTACCCATTGCACCCTCTGTCATAATCTCTCCCCCATATGTTAGAGTGGATTTAAACTCAAATAACATTCACTGCCATTCTCTCCATCCCTGGTCTGTGCATCACCATTAGGGTAATGGTGTTCAGCTCATATCCACACTAAAAAATGGATTTAGGATCCATTAGCTTATTAGGCGCAAAATGACATTATCTCCCCTCAATGTGAACTCCGTAGCACCCATTTGGAGATAAATTATGCCGTAGCAACACCCCCTGATCTGTCAATCAATCCTCTTATCAGTTTGTCTCTCCCAGGGATCGCAATCACCCATTCAGTGCATGCTTTAAATGAATGCAACTGCACTGGGTGATCCATGCAGTGTGTTTATAGACAGATTCATCTAAATGAGAGAGACATTCTGAAGTATTGGAAACGACTGAATAGAGATGAAAGGTGCATGGACTGTAGACTATATTTTTGTCAAGTGCTTATAGAGTTCGGTCTAACCTTGCAATCACCAGATACTGAAGTCTGAAATTATAAAGAATGTCATCAATCTCGAAAGCAAAATTATTTTCATGATGAGTAATTTATTAATTTAATGAGTTAATCTAAGCCCACGGGCAGTGTCTATACTGCTTGACAGCAGTCCAAAACTTACTTAATCTACAATGATATAAAACCGAGCAGTGTTCATCTTCTAAGCATTTTGAGGTCACAGCTGTCGTCACGCCTGTTGTTTAAAGTTGTTTACAGGTTTCGTTCTCATCCGTACTGAAGGTTATAGGAAAAGTTGACTTCACACACAATGTGAATGTCACTCTGCAACACAACAGACAGACTGACTCTTCTCAGTAAATCCATTAGAGGAGAGTCTGGCTGTCTGTCAGCTCTTTTTGGTGCCACTTCATTCCTAACTCTCAGAGGATTGTAGATGAATTTAGTCCATAAATCTGTTTCTTCCAAGATCTAGTTATGTCAGATAATATTACTGACGGAGACAGAACATTATTGAATGCAAAATGCTTCTTGTTAACAGGTGAAGTGGTTAAATCAATTTCAGAACAGGAGATATTTTGGGCGGGATACCGTCTTAGGTCTCATGATTGATGGGACTTTGCAAATGCAGGCAGGACGTTTAATTAAAACAGTTATTTGTAGTAACAGTAATTAAGTGTCATTGTTCGCAATCGTTTTAGTTAAGCTCATGATATTAAAAAAATTAAGAAATTATATTTTGAAACATCAAATCTTGACACTGAGAAGCTGGATTCAGTGAAGCTGTCCTTGATTAAATTTCTGTTGATTGACTGACCTAGTGCGTCCAGAAATTTGGCCCCTATTTAATACAAATTATTTCATTGTCCCCTTGAGGAAATTCATTTTTTAAAATTCCATTTCATTTTCATGCGTGTGGAGAGATGTCAGAGCAATGGGTCTCCATTGCACAGTACCCAGAGCTGTTAGGGGTTAGGTGCCAATTGTTCAGGGACCCCAGGGGTTTCCTCTCCCCCTCCGGCTACCAGTCCACTCCTGTATGGACTGGTCCAAGCTGGAATTGAAAAGGCCAAACTCCAGTCCCCAAGCCAAGCTCCCCATGGACTGAGTTACCGCTGCCCCTCCTTAATGACTTTTATAAATATGGTCTTTTATGGCTGCAGACTTACTATTTAAATCTTTACGCTGTGAAGATGGTGAAACTGAAACTTCCAGTGTGGCCTTGGGAGGATGAATTAGGAATGAAATAGTGTGTCTCTGAAGGGTTAGCTGTACTCCCAATTAGATTCTGTCTTCTCCTTGCTTCATTATCACAACTTTCTCTTTGTGTCTGCTTGGAGGCTAATTAAGGGGGGTGGGGGTGGGAAGAGGGGTTGTGTAGAGAGAGAGTGAGAGAACAAGACCCCACTGATGGAAATCAAATGAGAAGGACAGGAATGAGAGAATAGAGGAATAATCGGTCTTCTGATGAACACTGACCATGCCCTTGATGAATAGCGCCAATGCCTTCCGAAAATGGATGAGAGGCGAGCGAGACAAGTGCCAGGGACAAACTAGACTTTGTTCCTGTAAAAAAAAAAAAGAGGAGTAAGCCGGGTGTAGGAAGAACCAAGAGTAAGTAGAATCAGCTTAATTTACTGGCTTGAGCATGTCCCCCTGCCCCCACAGAGACAGATCACGTTGGACAAATTGTCTTGCCAGAATTCATTCGTTCTCCTTTCTTTCAATTCACACCGCTACAGTAGGAAGGCCGACGCCGCTGCTCTTTTCCAAGCAATTTACTTTAACTCAGCCATGCCCAAACTATTCCATAAAGGGCCGTGTGGCTTTAGTTTTTTTGTTCCAACCAATTCCAACCAGGGTGCACCCCTGATTCAACTAACTGAAGACGGAGATCAGTTGATTAAGTGAGTCGAGCCTGGTTTGACTGGGCTGGAATGATGGAAGGACCTGAAATGGTTCATATTAGAGCTGCAACTAACAATAATTTTCATGACTGATTAATCTTCTGATTATTTTCTTGATTAATCAATGACTAGTCCTAATCTATGAAAAAAGAAATCAGAAAAGTATTGCTTTCTCCAACTAACAGACAAAAACTAAAAGATATCTTATGAACAATGATTCAAACGGAAAAGAATAACAACATCTTACATTTGAGAAGCTGAAATTAAGCATTTTTGATTAATCAATTTTCTATTAATCAACTATTTATTCAACTAAAATCAAAAGGGAAAGGAACAAATTATTGTGTGCAAACCTGAAAGGAGCAGATGAATAACATTTCTTCTTGATAAATGGCCTAAATCATGACAAGAATACAAAGAACGAATAATATTTTATCAATTAATCTATTTTCTGGAAAATAGGAAAATCTAAGTCAAGGCGGTCAAAGGTTGTGAAAAAATAGTAATACAATTTTATACTGAGACTACAACTAGATACAGTTTTGCATTACTGATGGGAGAATTACTTAAATTAGTAATCAACAAAGTAGTTCACTTTCTTTCACTTGACAAATATCTAATCACGGATGAACTAATCATTTCAGTTCTGTGTGGTTTGACAGTCACTTTAACAGCAGAGAGCAATGTTTGCCTCTCTTCCCGCTCTCCCTACTCTAGGAGGTCAGTCAATCACTTTGAGTTTTCCTTTAAATCTCTTATGACAAGTGACCTTGCAAAATGGCTTTTGTCAACATCTCATGCATTGTAATTCATGCTAAACGACACAGCTATGACTATGCCAGTGCGGCATCATTCAAATTGGTCATTTAATCTAATACAAGTCCACTTTATTAAATAAACCATGTCTCAAGCTGTGTCTGAAGGGAATAAATTCTCTGAAGCAAAAAAGAAAGTCAGATCATAAGTAAGGGGAGCCTTTTTTGTTTGAGGACAGTGATTTGAGAGCGTAGGTTTACAGTCTCCAGTCAGGTCTGCGGGGTGAGGCTACTGAGCCTTTACCTTCCCCTTGAAGGCTGTAAATTGCAGAGCATGCTGCCTTTTGATTAACATGTAGATGAATGTGCCTGTTGTCTCCACCCTTCTAAGCATTCCCAGACATTATAAAAACTCAATCATACCAAAAGCCCAGGAAGTCCATTTCAAATCTCAATTCACTCCGCCGTCGGTTTGACAATTAAGGAGAAGCATGGAGGCAAAAGGATGTCTATACACATTCGGGCTCCATGTGACACAAAGACTGTGTACTGTGTTGATTTGATGGAGGGGGGAGTGTAAATGGTCACATTTACATTTCCTAGTTGAAATGTGGAAGGTAGAAAGGGTTATTTGTCACCAAGGCGGAGAGAGGAAGAGAGAGGGGAAAAAAAAGAAAAACAAAGCAGTGGCTTTTGTCCATCATCACAAATGTTCCCTCTTCAGAGACAGACCAACCCGGGCAACCCGGGGAAAGTGCTCTTTGAATGGCATTACAGTTTGTTTACATCACTTATACAATCACACTATCGATAGATGTTCTTTGTAGGTGTTATTCTAATCTCCTCAAAGCCAAATTCGACACAAACACGCAATCTCTGATGAATAGACCGCTGTCACGCCGCTACAAAAGAGCTGTTACACTGTGTAGGGTGAAAAGTGACAATTCACACTGTCACATTATGTATAAACTGCCACGATGACTGACAGGAAAATGTGTAAGATTACGCTTAAAGCACACACACATACACACACTATTTAAAATGGTTATGTAATGATGCAGCTAATAAATATAGCAGCTCAGGTTTGGGATCACTCTTTATAGACATGTTTCAAACAAAAGTATTTGGGATCAACGGAAGATGTAGTCCAGCTTAAAATAGATGTGTAATTGCCCCACAAGGGATGTGGAAAAAAAAACAAAACAAAACAAAAAAAAACAGGATGACAAGACAGAAAACAACAACACACAATGGTATTTTCAAAGTCTTGAGAGATTACTCTAAGCTTAAATGTGAGCAGCACCTGTACTGCCCAAGAAACTACTTATCTGGCTGACACCATTTATTTGCTTTTCCAACAGAGATACGTTCACATTGTGCAATTTATCTTTGTTACCAAACAGGAATAAGAAAAGAAAAAAGGCTGCCATGCCTAGTTTATTGATAACTGTTGAGGTTGGGCATGTTGTGTGAGCAGTTTGGTAGGTGGAAAACCGCCCGGGGGGTTGTAAATATGTATATGTGACTGCATCATGATGCACATCAACGCTTTTTTCTCTCCCTTATATAGAAGCCTCTTAAAAAGAGACCGTCCTCTCAAGAAAAACAACAGCATTTGTTGTTTGTTCCAGGGCCTCAAACAACCTCTTTACCTGACAAGACACCTTATGACTCTGTACAATATCACAACATCATTATCGGTTACCGCTATTTTGGTAGGAACATTCACACAGTATGTTTCCGTCCAGATATCGACAGAATCACAAGTAATGTTGTCAATCTCTAAGCCCCTATATTCAAATGCTCAACTTCACACGGCAGCCAGAGCCACTGAGCTTCCCAACAGCTCTTAATAAACCCATGGGTGACATCAAGGAGACTACGTCTATGTTCGATACAGTCTATGCTTCCATTCAACATTAATCCAACATTGTATGAAGTTGTGCACACTGCTTTTAGGGCTGTTAGATGATTGTTCCCTTTTTACCATGGCAGCAATCTTCCCCAAGCTTTTCCATAATTCATACTTTAATCAAAACCACAATCATTTCCAAAGCGTACTACAGTCTGCCGAAGTCTAATCGAATCTTAACCATAGCTTTGGCAGATCACAAAAGGTTCATATGAATCATTTTGCTTGTTGGTATTTGTAATGGTTTTGGAAGGCACTGAAAAATACTGAAGTTCTGCTGATAGAGGCATCAGATCAGAAAATGCTCATCTGGGTTGTTTTTCGAGGCAATGACAAACCATCTATTTTCTCATTTTGTGTGCAGGTCAAATAGACCAGAGCCCGAGTGTCCCAATTCCAAATGTTTAAAACTAATCAAAGGGCACTTTGTGAATTATCATTTGTCCAGCCAACGACCTGAGACCACTTTGCCTTGGGTGGCCCAATCAAGGTGCTTGTGTTTACAACAACAATCCTTTTTAGAGTCACTGAGGCACACAAACACCCCCAAACAGAATGAGATTGCAATTTGTTGCAGCGCCATTTGAATTTGAACAAATAGCTACTTTGAGGAACACTTAGAATGGGAGCATCCAAAGTCATGTAATAGCATAACTAGGGAGGTCTTTAAACATTACATTAAATATCACCCAAAAAAAGTCAGACAACTGAAATGGACGCAGATGCAGGGATCCAAAAGAAAAATAAAGGCTGAATTGAAACTGCAAAATTGTTATAAGGAACATTTTTACTATTGCATATATATATATATATATATATATATATATATATATATATATATATATATATATATATATATATATATATATATATATATATATATATATATATATGTAGTTATCTACATGCAGTACTTATCTCTGAGGGGGGCCGAGGTTGTTAAAGTTGCAAAACTAGCATGAATTAGCGTGAATGAGGAAATAGAGTCTGGGAGCCATTAGTGGGATGTAAAACAATAGAGTATAACGAGGTTAATAAATGCCACAATTTCAACATGTTAAGAAGATTAAAATCGGAAAACAGTCATGAACATGTTAACAGGAACCCTCAAGACGAACACAAAAACAAATCAATCCAAGGACACCGACAATAATAAAACAGTTTGGGCACACAAGGATTACTAGAGGTGAACTGCAGATAGTGTGAATGCATAAATAAATAGTCTTATCACTGCACTGTCATTAAGGCGCAGTGGGTGAACTTTTTATTGATACAGCACTGTGTCATCACTTTTAAGCTGTAAAGATTTTCTATTTACAAAGTTGGCTCGGAGTTAAGGCGATGGGAGTGCTTGCAATCTACTGCTTCAATTTCTCTCGGGGATCCATTGAACGGGTCTGAGCACGCTCAATACGCACCAGTCACTTCCATTCATTATCGGTAACTATAGGAAACTAATGCAAGTTACCTGTTATTACCTTAAAATCTTCTTCTGTGGCCAAGATGTGAAGAACCACTATACGGTTTTATTGTCTCCTATCTCTCTGATGTAAGAAATATATAATTATAGAATGCAAAGACTCTTCTGCTCTCTAAACACTGCTGCACTTCTACTAATTTTCTGTAAATCCAACAGTGGCCAGCTGTGCAGTTTTTATACCACTTGTCTGAGTCGTTTGAAGAAAATGTTTCAAGACTGAGAGGCTAGGTCAATAAAGATAATCTTCTTGGAGTGGTGACAGCGTTTATGGTGTCGACACAGGCTTTTTAGATTGTTTCAATCTAGCCTCGAGCTGGTTAAAAGCATCATAATGATGAAATGTTCTTGCTCACACTCATTTTCTTGCTGTCATTATCTGGGGCTATCAATCATCATCAGTCATCATCTATCCAATAGCACAGCGACACACCTATGCAATGTTAGCCTATATAATCTCGCTGCTGTCTTTTTAAATATGATTCTCTCTGTCTCTCTGCCTTAATGCTGCCATTATGCACGCCCCTCCACCTCCCCATCTCCGCCCAGTCTTTGCAGATTCATCAGCTTCATCAGTGCATCCGCCGTCAGCCTGAGCAAGGGTCACCACCACCACCACCAGCGTCTGAGACTCCATGGGGGGATTTATCTTGCTGCCGCTCAAGGCCGATGCCTCTCTCCCTGTAGAGTCTAAGCACCAAAGACTTTTATCAAGACTTAATCATCACATATCATCTGTTCTAATACACAGTCATTTTCATTCACATGTCTCTCCTGATGGAAATATTGTTGGCATGGCTCAAAGGGGGCACAAAGAGAATACAAACAGAGTCAACAGAAGACTACTGGACATTGAGCATGGTGAGCAGAGTGCTGCAGAGAAAGGAGAAAGAAGAATTGTGCCTGGAATACAAGGAAGTAACTGCATTATACTTTCATCGCCCTCAAGCTAGTGTACATTTTCAATTATCTTTTACTCTAATAATTGAAATGGTTGTCCCCTTGGTTAAATAAATGCATGTTGTCAGCAGTATCTCCTTGTATCTTTTATTTATTCACTGATTAAAGTTGAGTACTGGAACTTATTTTTTCTCCACTTCAAGCACTGGATATAGTTACAGTTCGCGTCATGCAAACATCTGGAGATTGGTGTGTTTTGAATCGCAGCTTTCACTAAGTTAATCTCCATAACATTAACTCATGGATGCACACAACACAGAGCAACTGCTGTTCAATATAATCTTAAAGCTATAGATGTAGCTGTAGCCTAGAAGTGCCGTCTGGTCCATGACAGATCCATCACAGGCCCTTGCTTATCTGGATGGATATATCCGGCTGGCAGCTGGCTGTGGGCGGCATTTCTGAGTGGCTGGTACTGTAGCTTCAACTCAATGCAGACTGTCTTATCAAACTAACTTTAGCCTGGTGTCTGATCAGCAGTACAGCGCTGGCTTTTTCCTTTCACATCTCTGCCAGACTGCGACTCAATAAGCCTTTTGACTGCTTTCTCCACTCGTTCAAACTCTGAAGCTTTTCTTTTTTTAATTTCTTTTCAGTCAATGGAACCTGTTGAGCAGACGGCTCTTGACACATCTCTTCTCGTGATCAATTTAGTCACTAGATGATTGGCCTAAACTGCCCATTCAGTCCTTAAATACACAGCCTTTGTTGAGGGAACTAGCAGCCCTGCTTGTTTCCTCTAAAGCTAAATCATTAAATTTCATGAATTCCTCAGGAGCAGTGGAGAATCTATACTATAACATGCTGCAGAAAACATTGTTTTTAAAATGGAGACATACTGTATGTGTTCAGTGAGACAGACATCAGTCAAAACCAGTGTGGATTACTCTTTTAAAGCTGAATTAAATTAATAATCTGCTCTGTGCTCATTTTAAACATCCAATAATAAATGTTATGGATAACATGGATACCACAAATTATACTTGTGTTTCTGAAAACACAGGTGTTGTTTGTTATGCTTTGCTATTTGCTATTATATTTTATTTTCCAGGAGGCCATGACTCCATTTTGCATAGCTGACACTTGACAAAACATCATTATTGGAAAAAAATATAAAACATTTAATGGGACAGAAAATAAGATAGCATTAACTAGTAATATCTGACTTCAAAGCAATTATTTTAGAGTCTGAAACATTGTCAAAAGATAAAACCTTTGTTCCTTTCAAATAAATTCCTTCCCCGTTTTTGTTTCACTTACAAGCCTTCTAGGCTAGTCCTATTAGATTGCTCGCCTCTCTCGTCTCATCCAACAAAAAAAGAATGGCTGATTGCTTTGGGACAAACAAAGTCCCACAGAGTAGCTCAATTATTGACTTTGCTAAGTCAACCTTTAACGTACAAATCCTGCTCAGACTCTTGTCCTCGCAGTGGCCGAGGGCCTGCTGAAGGCACGCATTCAGCTCACAGTCCAGCAGACATTAATTCCTCTCAATCTTCACACTCAATTTAGTCTTGAATGTTCCTGCCAATATGGCTGAGCCTTGGAATTAGAAGTGGTAAATTATACAAATAACCCCTTAATAGCATGCCGAGCCTGAAAGAAGTGAACCCGCCAACGTGGCAGCGATTTGCAGCGTGGCAAGCGAAATGGAAGGGCAAGTCCAATCATGTACGTACATGTGCTCAGTGAGCAGACTATGGTGGGATAATGAGGATTGGTGCTCATAACGCCCAAGTATCCACACCGTCTATTTGTCATTATTTCAGCCTCTTCATCCTCACAAAGCAACACCAAATGTGCCTGTGGTGACGAGAATCAATTCAGCAATTCTGTTTTGACCCCATGACTGTGCCGAGACACAAGTGATGGTAGAAATATTATAGAGTGAGAAAACAGATTTTGTGGGTCAGGGTTATACCATAAGTTGCTGTAAACACATAAGAGCATTTCAACACGGGTCAGGATATCATCAAAGTAACCTGCATTAATCAGAATTTTTAGCAGTTGTTGCTTCAGTCATCCCGATTGTCCTTCAAATTTGCTGAAGAGGTATGAAAAGGTCATATTTATTCATTTTTATGGATAACTTTTCTTTAGGCAGCCAGCTCTCGTAGAAGGGATTTATTGCATGAATAAAGAATATGT
The DNA here is from genome assembly GCA_033000465.1 of Sciaenops ocellatus. Classification (NCBI taxonomy): domain Eukaryota; kingdom Metazoa; phylum Chordata; class Actinopteri; family Sciaenidae; genus Sciaenops; species Sciaenops ocellatus. Next base: position 28,363,290 of record CP136888.1, on the reverse strand, counting down.
TAACTTCAGAGCTGATATTTGGTGTCATATTCTGAGCTTGTCATTCCTCGCAAAAGCAAGACACGAACCTCGGCACAGCAACAACTGGGGAGCGACGATAATAAACTCCCCCGAGGGGGGACTTCGACTCGGAGCCTACAGGTGAATGCTGGGGTGAAGGTGGGGTTTGTGAAAAGCTACAAAAGAGCAGCAGCAAGGTTGCTGCAGAAACTTAATGCTGCAGTGTTTTTTCGGGGGTTTTGCTTCCTGAAATTTAAATACAGGAGCAAAGTTGACTTCTGCTTGAATAGGCATAATAAATAGCAAGTATTTTCAAGGAACACTAATGCATATATAATACATAACGAGATGAAACAAAATTTGTTCAGCAAAATGTCCTTCCAAAAGTCCAAGAGCTGTGTCTCACTGAAACAGATTAGTGAGTTAATTCGATTTTAAAGGGCAATCCACACTGGAAGCATTTTTGGAAATATTTTTTGATGTATGTCACATGTCTGTCTCACTGAACAGATATGCTTCCATTAAAAAAATAATAATAAAAAAAAAGATTTCCTGCAGCTGCATTTCTCCAAAAATAAAGAGCACTACTAAAGTCAGAAAAAATATATCTTTAGGAAATATATTTAGCTTCAGGGAAAAGATGCTCAGAGATGTCAGAAATGTTAGTTCACACAGCAAACGCCAAGCACTGAATGGACTTTTAAGACCATCATCTAGTAAGTAAACTGATAATGAGACAAGATGCATCCCCTGCTGGGCATCCACATCCACAAGGAAAATATACTTTTTAGTGAACCGAGATGGATAAATCTAAACCCAGCAATCCACCAGCAGGCTTACACATCAGCTATTCGGTAGATAATTATGATCTTATACATATTAAAATGACAAGACCTCAGGCTTGGAGCAGACAATCGCTTCTTCACTTATTACAGCGATAAGGAGCAGATGACCATCAGTACATGCATATAAGGTTAACAATGAGTGTAACTGAATGAAGCAGCAGTGTATAATATAGAACAGCTGCTCAGCGGTTTAGATGTAATTATGATATGATGAATAGTACCAGCAATTGTCACATTTTATTGAGTTTAAATAATATATATATAATAATAAATAATAAGTGTGTGTATAAATTATTAATGGGACTACCTAACTTGTGTGTGTGTTTGGGACAAAAGCACATTCAGTTTCCAATGAAACAAATATTAATTATGATAATGGTTTGTAGCCAAGACATTTATAGTTTATACATCCCCTAAAACCAATGTACAATATATCTTTATGTGCAGGATCACAGAAGTTTGCAGCAAGAAAACCATTTTAAACAACAGCAGCAGCCAGTTTATGGGGAAATATGCAAACTATCACTTATAGGCCATGACATAATTATTCATATTTGATATAAATCAACAGTATGGGAGCACTGTAATGAATGCAGCACATGGGAAACAACAACCAAATGGAATAAAAGCTCAAAACCAAAGAGCAGCCAGAAGATGAACTGTAGGGGAGCCTCTAACTAATTAACTAATTAACTAACTAATTTTATCTTACATTGAGTACATAAACAAAAGGGCATTCAACATTAGTAGTAAAAGAAAATCCTACCTTGGTGGTGTGAAGAGCTGAAGAGTTGCTGTTGCACATCAGGAGGACAAACAAACGGCTGATATCTTCATTATAATCCATAGTATGACGGACACAGAGTTAGTGAATGTTGGCAACAGCAGGAGCATAAATAACGACTATTGCTGCTCCGGTAAGCCCTGAAGCAACATCACCACACAGTCAGCAAGTTAACTTGTTCATAAAAAATGCTGTAAGTAAGCAGCGTCGTGATAGTTTAAAATAACCGCCATATTGCAAAGGGTGCGTTTGATATGCGACCACCAGGGTACGCCATCATGTGCTAGTGATGGGAAGTTCGGTTCTTTTTAGGGAGTCAGATCATTTGACTCAGCTCACCAAGAAGAGCCGGTGGCTCTTTCTGCTCCCCCAACGGCTCTTCATTTTACCACTTATACCTTTAATAATTCAGCCAAATTTAGCGCTGTTGACTTATGATTTGTATGTGTACACATGTATCATGTATGTATTCAATACATCCTTTGTACTGAAGCATTCAAAAATAAAAATTACATTTTCTAATATCAATAAATTGCTGTAGCCAATTGTTTTCATTGCGTTTACAGACCTTTGAAACTCTCTCAAACCGCCCAGTGAATGCACTAATGTGCTTGTAGAACCACTCTGCTACACAAAGCAGATAGAAACACCTATAAAAACTATAAAAAGCATAGATTTTTTTTTTTTAAAAAAAAAGGACAGCTATTGACTGTTGGATGCACAGTTCTCATGTGTCTGTGAAGGTTGTTTGTGGACCCTGCTCGATATGACAGTTTAGCTTTGCAAAATTCTGCATTCTGTCTTTGTGTTTTCAAATTTTTTAAAATGGGTCCAAATGCTGCTTCTTTTGTTACTGTCACTCAACGGCTCACGTACCGGAGCCAGCTCTCATCGTTTACTTAAAAGAGCCGGCTCTTTGAACCGTCTCGTTCACGATCGACACATCACTAGCTGCTGCTAGTTCATATTGATGTCAATATACCTAAAAACAGACAGTTATGTTTCTATTACAGGCCCTTTTCACAGCAGCCACTTTGACAAAAATAGGGTAAACACAGGTGATGCTAATTAAGGTTCAGTTCCATTCAGGTCAAACAGAGTCAGGGTGCTTCTGCTGCTGCTGTGCATGTTGGCTCACTGCACTGGAAAGGCTCTGCTGCTCTAAATGGAACACAACCTTAATTAGTATCATTGGAAACAACTGAGTTGACCCTATGTCAAAATGGCTACTGTGAAACAGCTTTCAGCCAAACCTCACTGTCTTATTCGGCAAACCTTTCACTCACTTTTCCTTAGGCTGGACCGGAAGATTGATTGATTCATTTTGTCACATGTTGTTCAGTGTTTTATGAAATATGGTATAGGCTGCTAAGCACGCTGACACTATAATAATGGCTTTATATAGGTCTATTGTATAAAAAGAGTCAAAAGAAATGCAAATCTCAGGTGCCACATACTGTGACTGTTTCTAAAGAAAAGAAAAATATAGTTAAACATGATTGACACATACACCTACAATATAAAAACTTGAAATATATGAATAAAATTTAATTAAATCAAAATATTTTTCACCACATACCACCTCAGAAAACATCAGGCTCTCCAGGTATCACCATCTAGACATTAAGATACAGATTATTTATTGTTGGCTGTTGCCAGACAATTTTGTCATCATGTTTTCACTCAGACAGAGTCCAGACCAGTGGTCTGAATAACTGCCTCATCTTCTAACAAATAAGCTAACAAAACAGCCATTTTCACTAATCGCATCTAATCACCAGTATAAAACAAATACATTTCATTTTCTTTCTTTTTTTAGCTCACATCACCTATGGGCAACCTTATTTACAAGTTAATTAAACCATTAAATGTGTGACTAGTTTCTGCACAAATTGCTATAACGCAGAGGCAAAGGTCACAAATACAGTAGTACTTTAGTTTTGTTGAGCTTTCTTAATGACAAATTATTCCGGAAAATATAGAATAACTTTAGTATGCTTTATATATATATATATATATATATATATATATATATATATATATATATATATATATATATATGTGTGTGTGTGTGTGTGTGTGTGTGTGTGTGTGCAGAATGAGCTATTTGGAGCAGCACAGTCATCTTACAGAGCCTCACGTTAAGAGGAGGGATATCCTTAATCAAAAAAGAGGTTTTAGCAGTTTTCTTACAGCACCTTAATCTAGGACAAAGAGTTCAAGAAACCCTTCAGCATGCAGTGTGCTGTAGGTCAGTGTGTTTTCAGCTGCTGTGTGTGTGTGTGTGTGTGTGTGTGCTTCTAGTTTTACAAGTGGAGATTTTGGGCAGCAGGACATCTCAGCACCCTGAACAAAAACGCTTAACTAAAATCAATATTAGTTTTGTCACTTCCCAACAAGAATGTCCTGAATTTAAAAGCAACTGCCTCTCTGTACAGAGTTTGTATGTTCTTGCTGCATTTGCGTAGGTTTCCTTCTCCCACAGGCCAAACACATATAGGTCAGCAACTCTAAATTGCCCATAAATGTCAGTGTAAGTTTGGTTGTCTGTCTGTGTTAACCCTATAACCTACTGGTGACCTGTCTTGGAATAGACTCCAGTAACACTGTGTTCCTGAACAGAAATATGTGAGTCAAGAGATGGACGTTTAGAGTTGGTGAAAAATACCATACGTTTTATTTAAAACCAGACGCAGTGACACCGTGACAATCAGAGGGTTACTTGAGGAGACTTTATATAACAACTTTTTATTTGTGCACCAGTGCTCAACACCTAGAGGCAATAATGGTAGTGGAAGAATCCAGGCTTCAAGTTTCAGTAAATATTAACCAAAACTCTACTAATTAGCTTTAAAAAACATTATGTAATCTTGTTGAGAAAATATGATTTTCTTTAGAAAAAGTAAGTTTAGTCATTTATCACATTTTAATTAGGTATTCATAAATGATTAAACAAATAGTGGACGCAAGCCTGTTGGACCACACAAAGCTTTGGCAGGAGAAAAACAACCTCTGGGTGCAGAGCATAGAAGTGAAAGAGTTGTTCCTTTTGCACAGTTTATATATATTAAAAAAAAAAAAAAAAGGCTCCCTCACAGAGATGCAGATATTTACATAACAACCAGAAATTACACAGTCTGCAGCTGGCACACACTATCTGTAATTGAACTCATTTGATGGAGAAGACATCTGCAGAGCGTATTTTTTCGAAAATATTTTTTGCTATTTTCCTGAAAATCATCGTGAAATTGAGAAACTGCAATGCAATATATCCATGAATCGAAAGACTGCTCATTTATCCTCTAATAGCTGCTTGATAATTGTTTGGTTTTGCCTTTGAAACTGAAAAATATCACATTCTTGAGTGTGCAAAGACGACGCAGGGCACAGAGCTTAATTGTGCAAAAGCTGCCTCAGTGATAGCAAACATGTCGGTAAAATGAATTGATCACAGGAGAGCTGATTTAGGAAATAGGAGGCAGAAAAAGAATCCAGGTAATGTGTGAAATTTAGTTTTTATTGCAAAGCCCAAGGAGGGCACTGCATGATAGCTGGAGGGTGGGGGGGGGGGGGGGATTAATGTGTTTTAGTCGTGTGGTCTGGCCTCATGGTGCATTCTGTCTTGTTTGTTTCTCTGAAATGAAACAATCAAAGGTAAAATAAATTCATGGTTCATTTATATCAGAAGTATCCGGGGTAATTTACAAATCGCAGCTTGTTAATATGCAGCTTGGCTTGGGTTGAGAGGAGGGATTGTTTGTGTGGTACAGTATAGTTTGTGCTATTTAGCTCAAAAAAGTGTATCAATAGTGCCACCACATGGAAAGGCCTGAAAGATTTTAATGGCTTTCTGTAAGTCAACAGTTCCCCCTTAAAAACACAGCTTTCTTGTGTTAGATGAAGAGGAAGCTTGATGTATGAAGAGTGTGAACATTAAACAGATTTTTTACCTTTTAAAATAGAGAAGACACAACACCAAATAAATGTTAGAACGTCAGCTTTATATATTAAATCCAAAGTCTAAGTAGGCAAAGACAGAGCATTCATGTAAATAATATAATGCCACAAAACAACGAAACTTATTTACTTAAAATGTAGATACAATATGAAAACATGGTTTATTGCCAGCCCTTTCTAACTCGCTCTTGGAAGTGCTTTATCCCAGTTCTTCAGTGTCCTGACTCCATTTCCATATATGGCGTCCACCAATGGTAACAGCTTTACCAAAAAAATCACCGCCGACAGGTTTGAAGTCAGCACAGTCTGCATCCATGACATCTGTTGATGTCCAGACGCGTCGCAGAGAAGCCAAATAGGTCAAACACAGTCACAGTCATGCTAGAATTTCCTCTAGAGGAGCTCATCTGGTGCTCCTCCTCAGGCTCTCCACAGTCTGCAGGAAGGACCGCTGGGCTTGGTCCTCCTCCAGGGTGGAGCAGTCTTCCTCCTCCTCCTCGATGATGCCACACTGTACGCAGCGGAGGCGGGGCTCGCGTTGTCCGGCCCTGCAGACACAAGCTGTGGCCAGAGACTGGGGGAACTCCTCCATCACCAAAGGCAGCAGATGGGCAGGGAGAGTGTCCATGCTGGTCGCCATGGTGAATTGTGGCCCAAATGTGAGGACGACGAACTGTAGAGAGTGAAGCTCTAGAGTAGGATGTAGCGTTTTTAAAGCCTTCTGTTGAAACGCCTGGTGTATCTGATCAGATGTCTCCAGAAGTTTTGGTACAGAAAAAAATATGAAATACAATACTCAATCAGTGAGAGCTGTTTAATATTCAGTCCTGAGGGTTCTGCTTGATGAGAGATGATTTAAGAGATCTTCTTTTGCTCTTCGCTCTGAAACTCTGCTGTTAAAAACCACAGAGTGTGCTGTGTGTGTGTGTGTGTGTGTGAGTCTGAGCGAGCCATGGACTCCGAACACCAGCGAGCTCCTCTTTATATACATCTATGCAACCCACTCGTTTCTTCCTTTGGGCATCCCTCCACACACACAGCTCCTCTCCCCTCCTACATTCTCAGTGATGACACATTTCCGCAGCTTCCATACCAGTGCACCGGAAAAAATCTCCCAGAAACTGTTGGCATGGGAACCGGACGGCGATGTTTGGGAGGGAAGAGGCAGAACATTGAAAAAGCAACACATTTACACGGACTGTGAAAATGATGAATAATGGTAACGTAACTCCAGGAAGTTATGTGAACTGATTGATTGGATATAAAAGTGTATATATAACAAAATATGGCTATGAGGCATTTTCATTACACAGAAGACTTTGTGGACTTTTTACAGGGGGTGTTTGGGTGTGATGGCATCTAATGCAACTTGGCACTGACATACATACATTTTTGACTCCAAGCTCATATATTTCATCCAATTACAACTCCCCATAAGAGATATAAAGCAGAACTTTTCTCTTATCTTCTTTTTCCATGAATTTAGTATAAAACAGTCTAAAATGTGTCTGCTGTATGCTTTAAATCTTACAAGTGACAAGAAAAGTGAAACTGAGCATAAGTCAGAAAGAGACGGATGACTGGATGAGGTTATTTGAAATGATATTTATTGATGGCTTAAAGGACAAACGCGGTACAGTTTTCTCTAGTCAGTACATTCTAATGGAATCCAGGTGTTCTGGTTGCGCTCCACTTTCTGTCTAAACAGGAAACCCATCAATGCAGTCACCCTTGAGAAAAGCCTTGGAACAGAAGTTTGGTCCTCACCTGATGCACTTAAGCAGCACGACTGAAACCAGGTAAATGAATACAGTATTTCAAACTGAAGCCAGTGCAGGTGAATTAAGAGACGGCTACGGACACACTCTACGAACACATGAACACAACAGCCTTGAAAAGAAAACATTAAGGAACGTATATCGAGAGATTTTACGCTCTGTCATTGGTTTGTTTCGTCTGTACATTTGGTTTGGTTTCATATTTTAGTAAATCCAACAACAGCAAGTAAAAACATGAAGATTAATGTCGATGTAACACACTGTTGCACAAACACACCAGATAGTTTTAAACTTTGGGGAATTTTAAGAATTATGGAAAAAAGACCAGTTGTAAGAATGAATTTGAAAATCGGTTTAGTGTGTGCACAAAACACACATTCTAATAATCTACCACAACTTTTCTCTCTACTGACTTTTCATCTACAGAACTTCCTGTTATTATTTTCTTTCAAATGTAGTTTGGTTGAAGGAAAAAAAAGATTTAGAGTTTGTGCTCAAGATGAAATGTGTGAATCCAAGTGCTTTGATATGATTTTTTCTTTTATAAATACAGAATAATGATGAATTTAAGGAACATTTCAGCCATTTAAATCTTCATAAACATAGTTTGAGTGCTCTAGAAAGTGTTAGGAGTAAGTAAGTAGCAGATCCAGTGCTCTACTAAAGAGCTTTATGCCGGCAGGCTGACATACTTACAGGAGGCTCAAACATACAAACGCCTCCACCTTCATACACACCCAAATTATTTATATCCTTCCTTTACCATGAAAGCTTAATTTTCAGTCATGCTTTGCGGACGGGTGAATAGTTTTGGGATTTGTTTTTTTAGTTTCCTTGTTAGCGTTCTGTTTGTTAAAGCTGATCACTCTGACCGCTTTTGTTCAGTATTTTCTCGCACAACTGTTTGGATTGAATACATGTAACGACAACTGTGGCCAAACACTGTCTCACATCATCTATGACTGGGAGCATCAGAGGGAGAGAGAAAACGAAGATGTTGCCCAGAAACTGTCACGTTTTCTCGTCTTGGTCCGTGATGACGGTTGTTAACACAGCTGGTCCCCTCTGTTTGTTGCCGCCGCTCCCAGAAGCTGCCGATCCATCTATCCCTGCTTCTGCTTCTTGAGGTAACGAGCGCGCTGGGACAAACCCATCCCCATCGAGACGCTGTTGACGATCTTGGCAGGGAGCAGAGCTGTAGTCACCCAGCCCTACAGAGGGAAATTACATGGTCAGCTGGTGGCATTTACAAATAACAGATTAGCATTCATTATTAATTTCCCAACCCACAGGAGCAAGAAACGTGGCAAAGCAAGTTTGTGCAAAGGAAAATTCAGACAATTGTGCTCTTTCATGCCTCTGCTCTTCTCAAATAATGCCTAACTTGCAGCCAAGTCTCAAAAGTGGCTGTACATTTTGCATATAGATTAAAATGTCCATGTCCTGATGTTATTAAAAAGCTACAAAGACAGTACCTTTATTCTAACGACTTAGTTGTAAAATACAGTGAACTTATCTTGCTGGACATATTCACCAAAATTGCATCTAATTTTTATATATTATGCATTAGTAGGCAGTTTAAGTTACAGCAATAAAGCTTTTCCTGCTTTACCCATAATGTCAGTAACTCAGTTGACAGTTCAAAGATTTGAAACCCTCCCACTGGTTTTAATCCTTCTTTAAGTTTTATGAAGCATCATAAATGGTTCTTTCATTTACTTACCATTTCACCATATTCATTTAATTACCTATAGATTTCCTCTTAACTGTATTGTCAGTAATTGCATTTTTAGGGTTTTTTATTAGATAGTGACAGCTTCAGAGAGTCAGAAAAGGGGATATACGGAGAGAGGCGGGGCTCAAATCGAGCTCAGATATTGCGGTAAGGACTCATGGGGCACTCGCTCTACCAGGTGAGCTACTAGGGTGCCCTATTTTGTCATTTTTCTAAACTAATTCATCATTAATTCCAAGGTGGATATAATAATAGATCACATGTATGAACTATGGACTTGGTCTGAGTGTGGGCAACAGTTAAAAAGGGCAAATGTACTGTGGTTAGAGACACAAACTGTTACAAACAAACTCTCCTATCGATCGAGGACTGTTGGGTCAAACCGAGTGGTGGCTGTAAAAAAAAAATTGCACTTCCTCGAACAGCCACTTGAGGCTGGCTACAGAATGTGTGAACCTCCATAAGCTTCTACGTTAAAATGTCCAAGTTCACAGCAGAAATAAACGTTTACAGCCTGGTACAAAAAACAGTGTTGGTGTGTTTTTATAATTTATAATTCACCCATTCAAATTAGATTACAGCTTAAAATTATGCATAATTAACAACGTTGCTGCTTTGATTGACAGGTGGGACAGGTCCACATCTTTGCCCTTTTTTAGATTAGCTAGGGAGATGGTAGCAGTCAGAGCCACCGCACTCTGAGCTTCAGTGCGGCTCTACAGAAACCTACTGGTGACGTCACGGATACGACATCCATGTTTTATACTGTCTATGGGTCACACCTGTCCAGTTGAAAATGATGACCAAGTTGTTTAAACTTCATCACCTCATATAATGTTTATGATAACCGGTTGGTCAACAATATTTTCATAGCGGACCAACAACAGGCGTGAATTTTCAAGCAGGTTCAAGCTGAATTTGAGCTGAAATTCCAAACTGATTTAAGTCTATTACTAGGGCATCATAATCATGCAACCAAATAAATATGGAAACAAATGAACTCCAGCAAAGATGACAGAATGTCTACATGTAGAAGCTTGCAGCCGTCTGGATTTGGTACTGGAAAATTGTGGATTATTACTGGGAGACGGGCAGAACTGTGCCGCACAATTGAAGGGAGAGGGATTATCAGATAATCAGCACACACGCTACTTGTCTCCAGTTTGTGGTTTGGTGAAACAGAGGAGCTGATAACAGGAGAGAGAGCCGTGCTGCATTTACGTTATCGGCACCAAAAAAAAAACAAAAAAAAACTCGTCTACGCTAAAAATGATTTATCGAACACCTGCATGCTGTAATGGATGGTGTTGTTATTTATATGTACATCAATAAACATAGTCATTGATATTCAGGTCACATAGTTCAACACAATATGGAGGAACCTGAAGGAGAAAATGACTCTTGCTCTCTGTAACCTCCGCTATAAATGATCCGACGGCTGAAATATCTAAACTAAATTTGTGCGTTTCCGTTTCATTTCTGATGCTCGTGTCTCCGCAGAGTAATTACAGTGTTAGGATATAGACAATGCAGGAAGGTAGTAGAGCGTCCCACTCCATTATTTCAGAGGATGTTTACCTTTTGACAGCTGCTTCGGCAACTGTTGACACAATTTTAATTTAGTGAATGGAAATGAGCAGGTAGGAAGCTCTTTTGTATAAAGTCAAATTGCAACCCGATGAGGTTTTCTGTCCAGTTGCACCGAGAGACCTTGACTACCTGTGACACAACTCTCTGTGTTCCTAATAACCAGATTTATTACTCCTCCGGAGAAACCAGTTATGTTACAGAGGGGTAGTACTTTTATGTGCTCCAGCTGTGTCCCCCTATCTGCCAAATACCCGAGGTACATTTCAGTTGCTCGGGCTGATCGTATATAAACGACCGACAATATGTGGAGGAAAGATTTGGCCTGCGGTGTGATTTTAAGCTCCAGCTGGCTGAGGCACTTTGAGCAGATCTTGAGTCATTCTGAGTGGTCAGTTAAGTGTGCACACAGATGACAAAACAGTGAAGGTCCTCAGTTTAGTGTCCAATGATGATCTCCATAACACGCAAACATTGTTAGTTACCACCAGGAATAAAGAGACATAATGGCACATTGTACTGGATGAAAGGAACTGTACTTGTTTTTTCAAGACATAATTACATAAACGTCGGCTCCTTAACAACCTTTAATGTGTTTCACAGTCTACAGAGAGGCTGTTTGACAGCTGATGTAGAAAATAGATTGTGGTTGCTTTTAGATTAATTTGTTTGGGTGATGGGTGAACGTTTGGCAAACACTTCAGACAGCTAATTTCATATATTCAGAGAATTCAGCAAAATAAAATGAAGCTTAAATGAGTTAAGATTTGAAAAAAACATTAGACTCTTTCTTCTTTGCTACCAGCATTAAATACCCACACTTACCAAAATGGCATGGGGCAGGTAGCCATTGGTCTGGGTCTGCAGACCCACAGTGTTGAGCTCGGCCGACACGTAGCGGTCTGGGTTGGGCTTGTCCAGCGTAGCCCGTCGGATTTTACTCAGCTTGCTTACGACATAGAACGGCAGAACGCTCTGGAAAAGGGAACAGAACAATGTGTGTAGTGTGTGTAGTGTGTAGTGTAGTTGTAGCTCTGTAAAGTACGGACAGTTCACTTTATTAATCCTAAAAAGGATTTTCAACTTGCATTTTTATCTATAGTAATACACTTTATCATAACCATGTGGGCTTGCAGCAGAAAAACTACGTTTGGATCATGACTCACCTGGACGATGATGCCTTTGTTCTTGTATTCGGCTTGCAGTCCCCGCGAGAAGAAATCCACAAACGCCTATACAAGATAAAATGCAGGTTATTAAGACTACAACCTCAGTTAGATAAAAAGGACACCAAACATAAAACACTAAAAAGCCATGGGATTACAATTCTCAAAAGACTTTGCACATGCTGCGCAAAAAAACCCCCAGCAAGGACGAAATATGTCCACAGAGTTCATGCACGGTGTTCTTTCACAATGTTAATGGGATTCTAGATTTAGCACTTTTAAACATTAAACTGCAGAAACCGGGATTTAGTAGATAAACATGACCCAGTATTAAGACACCAGCAAATTAATCAGCTGAAACTGTGAACAGCAGGCAGTTTTTTAGCTAACAAACACACATGAGACGGTTATAAAACATTACGACGCCACATGCTCCTATAAACATTTTTAATTGGTGCGCTACCTCGGGACCTGAGTTAGTCAGCGACTTATTTATATTCAACAATTAAAGCAGCAAATATGAAAAAAGATGATCCCTACCTTCATCCCTACATCCAAATAAATGTTGAACTAACATCTATCGCCATCAGCGGCTACGTTTCGCCTTGGTAGATTAGACGGAATAATTCATAACATGAGAACAAAGATGGATTTGTCCTCGTGGCCTACAGTATATGGTGAGATGTAAACCGTTTATGATGCTGGGATGCATTTATAGATAACACTTCAGTTAACAACTGAAGAAAAGGTCATAAAGCGTGTACTGCGATTACCTTGGAGGCAGAGTAGATGGTAAGGAGTGGAACGGGGTACATCCCGCTGGCAGATGAGATGTTGAGGATGGCACCCTTCTTCCTGGGAACACAAGAATAAAAACAAATGCTATTTTACAGTGAAAGGAAGCAGAAAGAGGAAGGGGGCAACAGCAGCAAACATTTCAGACATCAATCCCAGAATGATGAGAGAACATGGTACTATGCCTGCCTGCGAGCTGAACCAAAAATGCGCTTGTTGTAACATCAAAGAAGAGCTGGTAGATCTCGATAAGATCAAAGATACAGCGCCATCGACGCCTAAATATTTACAATCGGAGGATATTTTTGCTGCACCATGTGCTGCTCTCACACAATATTCTATCTAATCCAGATGTGGATGATATTTTGTATTAAGTAATTTAAATTTTATACACAACCATTCAAAAGTTTGGGATTTCCTGGCGTCAAGGCTCGATATTTTTTAATTTAGGTTGCAAAAAAATGTTATTTTGTATGAAGGGTTTGCAAAAATAGTAATGTTTCGGACGTGTAGAACAAAACTGTGCAATGGTTTAACCACAGTGACTACTTACAGAGCAGAAAGACACACGAGATCCCCCTGAGCAACAGTAATATGAGTTATAAGAATGAGTAAAGGTTCCTGTTTCAGTGTCAAGTGCAGAATAATATATACTATAGACTATAACAAGCTGGAAATAACAGGTATGTTGCTTTAGCACAGCTTTTCTTATAACTTTGAAATAGAACACTGGTCTGGGGTTAGCACTACTGGAATATCAGCTGATCACAGCTTAGACCTGTTCAATCTAACTATTGCGGACACTGCAGAGGGCGCAAAGAAAAACAGGTTCCCAAAAAATCCCAACTTCAAACAAGTGAGATCGAGGGTCACTTATGCTTTATTGGACTGGAAAATAAATTCAAAATCGATCAGTATTTGGAAGAAAATGCTGACAACTATTCTCCGCTGTCATGCAACACTGGTCTAAGACTAAAAGTTTTAATCATTCAATTATCCTCTGTGATTAAAATTCAACTTGAGTGCATAGAAGTTTCATTTTTCAACTGATACTTTGTGCTGCTATGACTGAATAAATGCTTTGAATCTATGCCATTTCCTCTCAAAAACAGTTTATAAAAAAATATGGTGAATGATAAAAATGACAATAAAAGATTCAATTGAGTGGAACAGTTTCAACATTTTGGAAAATACACTTCATTGCTTCTTTGGCACAGAAAAAAAAAACCCCAATTGAAACCACAACGTGTTATCACAGTTCTGTTTTTGTGCAAGATGACGACAAATGAGCTCTAATGTAAATGAGCGTCAGACGTGTTGGTATGCAGATTTATTTTTAACTTTGGACAGAGCCAGTCTAGCTGTTTCCACGTTTCTAGTCTTTGTGCTAAGCTAAGTGTCTCTTGGATCCAGCGTCAACAGACTCTACTCGTCCAACTCTCAGCAAGAAAACGAATAAGCATATCAACCAAAATGTCAATTCCTTTAACTATTTACAACTGTTCTGCATTGCATTATATTAAGAGATATTAATTAACTATTAATGTGCTGCTTAACCGCTGGTGTTAACTGCTAAATATTCACAGACATCAGTAATGTATAAACACTTGTAGCTAAAGTTGGACAAACTTACCTCTCCACCATTCGAGGTAAAACAAGACGCGTCATCTGCAAAAAAACAATGCAGAAGGGAAAGAGAGAGAGAGAGCGAGAGAGAGAGAGAGAGTGAGAGAGAGAGAGAGAGAGAGAGAGAGAGAGAGAGCGAGAGAGAGAGAGAGAGAGAGAGAGAGAAGTGTGAGAAACCGAGTAAAGAGACAGACAGAAAAGTCTATTAACGTGTGTGGGTGGCAGACAAGTGTGTGCGGAGGTGTGCATCCACATTTGTAAACGTGTGTGTGTGTGTGTGTGTGTGTGCGTGTGTGGGTCCAGTGTGGAGAGGTGATCGGGGAGGGAAGACAAAGAGAGAAAAGGAAATGATAATGATAGCAGAGGGAGCCATTTAAAGAAATATTGAATGACATAAATTAAGTGCTAAGAGCGTGGGTGGACTTTAGCTGTTGCTCTGGGAACTGCTGAACATGGTGAAGAGCGACGGAAGTCACTTACTATACTGTGTGTGTGTGTGTGTGTGTGTGTGTGTGTGTGTGTGTGTGTGTGTGTGTGTGTGTGTGTGTGTGTGTCTTTTGCTCTGTGGGACTACCTGACAGTGGATCTCAAACTATTTGAGCCACATGAATCTACTCGGACAAACTTAATAACTCAAAGGAAAGGCAGACATCACAGTGAGACGTGCGACCAACATTTACAAGTCCATGTCTACAGAGATGTTGTGCACACTGAGACTGAACCGCTTTTAAGATTATCTCCGCTGGATGTCTCCCAATCGACTGTATAAGTGTATTTGGGAACATTCTTTTGTACTTGAGCAGTTTTTCAAAGACAAACTCGAAAAAGTTTCACTACCTACAAGTACAAACTGGATCTGTCTGTCTGTTCACATAGACACAAGGCTGTAATCACTGTAGGGCTCTAATCTAAGGGTGTACGGCCGTTGATCAAAGACAATAAAAAACAAAATTTTGGGATGGGTAAAGAACAGAAGACAGACCCAGGCTAAAAACACTGCTGTCTCTCTCACTCTCACACACACACACAGTGAGAAGATGAACTGCGACAGTGACATCTGAAAGCAGTGTACTTGTCGTGTTCTGGTGGGATTTTGCACTTTCTGGTGTCACCGAGGGCAACTCCAGCAAAAAGTACCACGGAAGAGGCCGTGGTTAAGACTGTTTTTTTTTGGAGAGAGGGATGACGGAAGTGTGGATATATTTCAGGTGACATGAGCTCCTTAATATGGAGCACACCAGGCTGGTGGCACGTGATCATAATATAATTTTCATGGTATTTTAGATTTACTTCGGGACAGTTTGGGACGGTGCCCTGCACTACCAAAGGTGCATCTATTCAATATCAACCTGAAGAGGAAATACTTATGCAGTTATTACGTAATAATTGCAAGATTTTTTTCTTGGTATTAAAAAGAAAACATTTTTTGGAGTCACAAAACAAACTTATATTACATCAATGTTTTCAAACACTCACGTGGCACACGGACGTTATGTTGATGTTGACCATGGTGTCGATGAACTGAAACAAGAAGAACAGGAGCATTACCGCACATCGCCCTGTGCATTTCCTTGCATCCTTGTGAGTATCAGCTGCAGGCATTAAAGATATTATCTTGCGATTTGTCATGATACGAGATATTTGCTGAAATGCCAAAGGCTGTTTACTATGCAGCTTCAGGAAGAGGAAACACACACCTCACATACACTCTTTTACAAATAAAAGGTTTAACTCTTAAGGAATAAGAGTTAGCTTAAATAGCTCAGTTCACTTTTACTGATACGACCTTACTTGGTCTGGTACGGTGGCTCATGTTAGCAAGCTTTGGCAGATAATACTGTGTAACGGGCATTTCCTGAGTCAGTTTATGACACTTCTCCACTTATGCCTCTGTTACACTTGGCTTTTGCCACTTGTGGCCCCCTTCCAGCATATAAATTAGATAAGCGTGCTTTAGGTAAACATGATAGTTATCAATTCTATCAATTATGTTCCAGTTTAAACAAAAAAAAAAAAAAAGTAGCATATTTGGGATAAGTTCCAACTGGAAAAGATCCATTTTGTAGTGGAGCTATAAAAGATGTAATAACAAACTATATGCTATTAATACCAGTTATATTCCTACATTTTATCACTCACATGCCTGTTTGACATAATCATTTATACACTTGTGGCGATCAGAATAATCAACCTTTGACTCACCGTGTCCAGATTGGGGACGTTGAGGAAGAATTCAGGGTACGAATAGGAAACTCCGACATTGTTCACTGTTGATGAGAGAAATAAAAGCACTGTGACATTCAAAACGCTGCATAATGTTGACAAACTGATGGATGGAAAGATGATTACATTTTTATAATGCGTGTTATTCCTCTTTGCATCTTAGGAGGGCAGCAAAGGGCTGAAGAAGCCTGGATAAATTAACCTTTATGACTGTATGAAACACTTATCATAGTGGGTTATATCCTGATGTCTGTAGGCCAAGATTGAGATTTCATTTGCCATCTAATCTGATCAATTAATTAAATATGATTAAAAAAAGTGAGGTGGCCTAAGCACCTAAGCATCTTACCCAAAACTCCAATCTCCAGTCCTGCGAGTCCTTCTTCAATCTTGGAGTAGATATCTACAGAACTGAAGTCTACTGCGATCGTTTTGGTCTCCACGCCGCATTTGCTCGCTGAAGGCACAGAAATGAATAAGCATTTTAATTTTGCAATGAAACATAACTGAACCGCTCGTGTGAAGCATTTATGAATGGTCACACACTACAAGTCACCTCTTAGAACGCAAAGCGAAGGGAAGAGCAGAGCGGAGGAGAAAAAAAAAATAATTAAACCCTGAAATAATCCTTCATCATCAATGAGGATATCCCTCCCTTAAGAGAAAGCTTTCATTTAATTGGACAGATTCACGTTCAGCTCCTGCAGGAGGCTTTACTGCCTCGTAACCCTGAAAGCATAAGAGTCCTGCTGAATCTCCACTCAATTTAGGATCGCTTGTGAAAAACACGCAATTCAGTGCAATACTATTTAGTCGTTAGTCATTCGGCCCTGTTGGACTATCGCGCAGTGCAATATGGATGCAACATTTCAGGTTCCGGATAAATGAGGCCGTATAGCTGCATGGATCATTAAGACTGAACTCCGGTCTAGCAGCTGTCATACTTAATACTATATTAGTCTTGTGCCCTTGGACCGCGGGTACTGTTGATTTCCCTCGACTCTAAAAATGTGGGATTAGTACGAGTGATGGATTAAATACAGTATATTGTATTTCAAAATGACGAAAACTGAAACATGAAACGTGAATACAGAAATCTTTACTTTCCATTAACTGTCCATGTCTGGCAACGTTTAAAAAAATAAAATAAACATGCATAGGACTCACAGATCTCCTTGGAGACGTCATCCAGCTTCTCCTGAGTGCGGCTGATCAGCACGATGGCAAAGCCTCTGCGAGCGAGCTGCAAACACAAAACAACATGTCGATAAAGGGCGACACGTGTGCGCTTCGGCACAGATTGCGTACAGGCAGCGCAGCAGTGCAATTCATTACTTCGGCCTAGTGTGATGACCGACCTGCGATTGGTCTAAAACCTTCTTGAAAGACGTTTATATTCAGACAGTCAAATAAGTGTACTTTTAGTACAGATAACAGAAAGTGTGTTTATAGAGTTTTGTACCTGTAATTTTTGTAAGCTTGAACATTAAGTAGGTATCTATGATTTCAAAGGTTGTGTGTTTCTGTCACTGTAATCCTAGTTCTGTTAAATCTAACAATTGATTGTGCCTGGAATTTCAGGTCATTGCTTGCAGGTGTATTCTTCCAGCCTGAGGATTTAGGCTTCTGCCTGTAAACTTTGCTTCACATGTTGCATTCAGTTCCCTCAAGCCTAACTTTACGAGTTGGAGGTGAAAAAAAAAAAACATGTACAAGCGTCCGTCTACGCGAGCACACACATTTGACAGGTTTACGGCGTGGTAATAGGCTTGTTGGAGATGAACTGTGCTTGGAAACTTAGTACGAGATCAGACAGCCGGATCAGGAAATTAGCCTGCAAGCTAGTATTAAAGAGTACAAATGCACAGAAATGTCGGGTTTTCTACAGCATGTGGTGTTTGTAGACAAATCTATGAGCCAATCAGCTCTTTGATCAGATAACAGCAAGGCATTTCCTGTCACGCCCTGCGTCTGCAGCACCTGGCTCTAAAGACTGAGGCCGCCTCGATCTTGTGAGTTCACTTCAGAGCAAGTCAACATCAAGCATGCGTTGCGAGTCGATTGCTGGTGATCAATTTTCCAAAGACTCGGCTCGACTCAAACAAACCTAATGTCCTGTACACGATGTGTCACAAAAGGAGGTAACTGGAAAGGAAGGGATGGAGGGATTTTCAACTTCTGACCAGTGAGTGTCTTTGAAATGGCAAGACAACTCTGTCAATCACCTTCAGGTCAGTTCAGGCTCAGGAAGCAGGACAGCTTTGAGTTTTCAGACAAATGGAATAATTTGATGGATTCTTCCAGGCCTCTGTAACCTTTGCTAAATCATCAATATACATAAACTGGATCATGCTTCTGCCTGGTGTTAACATTTTTAGAAAATAACCATTTAGAAAAAATTTTGGATGTCAGCCTATCCCAGTTGTTGACCTTTGGTACAAATGTACCGTACAGAACAAAGATTACAGTCACAAAACTGTATTTCAACACACCCACTCGAAGTGGAAATACAAACCTAAACGTCTGAGCTAACAAAACCAGTATTACAGGTACAAAACTCACAAGTACGCCTTTAGAAATGATTTAATTTCACATGTGTTTGACAGACACAGACAGAAACTCGTTCAGGTTCAGGTTAGGTTAGTCCAGAGTCCAAGAAATCTTACCTCCTCCGCGTAAGCTTTCCCAATCCCATCTGTGGCTCCTGTCACGACTGAAAGAGGGAAAAGATCAGATAGAGACTGAGTTAGATGGACGAAGTATATACTGTTCTAAATGATGAAAACACTGGATTTAAGAAGGAAAGATATGCTTCTCCATATTCACCATCGACTACCATGGTTTCTTTACATGAACATAGCACTTGTTCTCAACTGGCTGGTTCATTAAAACTGAGAAAACAGTAAGCTGTTCTTTTATATTTTCCTTTATTTCCATTCCAACACCATATTCAGCATATTTTCACTATGCTATATAGGAGTGGCTCCATTGTATATTTGCTATTAGCCATTTGTGGCCTTGTGCACAGTTTAAACTGACTTTTGTGACTCATTATCTCAGTGTCAGACCACACCTTTACAACGAGCTCACTGCAGTCTGAAATGTGCTCTGTCAGCTTGAGCTGCTAGAAGAAATATTTCCACAGAAGGAAATATTTAAAAATGTGATGTTTTGCTCTGTTTTCATGAGCTTTTTTGTGTCAAATCAAGATACAGACAGAAGACCAAGAGAAGCCATGCAGGTCTAGCCACCATAGATGAACAACAGACAAAGAGCGCCACCTCCAGGAATTTTATCACCACAGAAATCCGATGATAAAGATGTCAGTTATGGACTGTTTGACTGACAAGTGATCCCTGGAAAGTGCAGAGCAAAAAAAAAACAAAAAAAAAAACCACAGGTGTTAGCTGAGCACACAAAAAGCTTTAGAAAAATAAAATAAATTGACTTTCAAGGGTAAAAGGGCTGAATGTCAGTGTAGACAGAATGTACTGCAGAATGGGGTACATGGAGAGCAGCCGAGGTGAATAAGGAGGACAAAGAGAGAGAGAGAGAGAGAGAGAGGGCGAAAGTTAGGTCCTCTCTGTCATCAGTGGCAGTCGAGCGAACGGATGCCCTGGAACTGCCTGGCACAAACAGCAGCAGCAGCAGGGGCCTATTTTTAGCAATTCCCATCTTTCAGAAGGAACTATTCATCACACCTCTGGCTAAATATAACAAAAAAGTGGATGGGGAGTGCGATAGAGAGTCAGGGCGTTACATTATGTCCCCGTGTAACCTGAAAAGCTTGGCTTAAAGAGCGGCATTCATCTTATCCCCGTGTAAACTCGTGTTCTTCGTCTTCTGTTTTTAGCCGTCGATTGTGCGTAATTATTACCCCGTCCTTATTTCAGGTTGTTTTGTTCTTCGGTTGCATTGTGGTTTGGACCTACTTGTGAGAGCGAGGTGCACTTAAGAAGAGGGTAATATTGGTGGGTTGTTTTAGGTCAAACCAGATCAGTCTGGTTGGGTGCACTGAGCAGCACAGCCTCTGTGGTCCACTGGCCGGGCTTTTAGACTTTTAGGCTCATTAAATACTGTGAGCAGGTGGACCGACATAAGTGCAGTCTCTATTCTCTATTCAAAATAAACTTTATTACCTGAGGCTAGTTTTAAACTTAAACCTCACTCAACTTTTGTAACATCTGTCGCAGGATGACCAGTCACCTAAAAAAGCCTTCGTGGATCATGTCATCAAGCGTTTTTTTTGCAGGAGCCCTCTGCGTTGGCACTATTGTTTCTATCCACTACCGTTATGCAAATATGAGGAGTTGGTTCGTGAGATAAGCAGTAGGCTCTGACAATTCTCCAGTGGAAAAACCAGAAGAAGAGAGAGCAACAAGAGGACGTAATCCAAAGAGCGCCAGTCGAACCTCAACCATTTAAAAAACATGATGAAAATATGATATTTCTGTTTGTTTCATGTATTTTTGTGAGGAAGGTTGCACCATATCTGTGTGGAGAAATCATGGATGTATTATAGAGAGATGGGAACAATTTCAGAATGGAAACAGCTGACGTGAATTTCCATCTCCCTTTAAACATTAACTCTTTTTTGGAAAAGGCAAAAGCCACCTCGAGCAACCTATAACCTATTTATTTTGCAGTTTCCTTCTTTTCTTTTCTATTGTGGTAATTTAAAATGTGTATCATATCAAATAAATAAGGGGGACTACATTTTTGTTTTCTTTTTTTTTCACGCCTAGTGCTAGAAACTGCAGTTCTTGGTTAATTGAGGCTGGCTCCAAAATGATCTCCATAAACCGCACTGTTAAAATATCCAACTTCACAGCAGAAATAAACATGTTTACAGCCTGGTACAAAAAACAGTTTTGGTCTCTGTAGCTAATTTCCCTGTTCATGACAACTGTACTGAGTCAGAATTGCTATATAACTCACCCGTTCAAATTATTTTAAGACTTAAAATTGTGCACATTTAAGAGCGTGGCCACTTCGATTGACAGGTGGCTGATTTGAGCAACCAGGCTTCATTCAGCCCGCCTGAGCTCCACACATGCTCCACGTCTTTGCTCATTTTTGGATTCGTCTATAGTCGGCTTCAGTGGTGTGCTTCAGAACGGCTCTACAGAAGCCTGTGGGTGACGTCACGGAGACCTCCTCCACTTTCATTCATACAGTTTGTTATTTTCACGCAGCTGTCATGATGGTGTAAATGTGGCGTTTTGATATTACCTGGCATCCTTAGCCTTACTTTTACTATTATTTAAAGCTTCAAACTTTTTCATTTTCATCACCTCCAACACCAGCCCTCTCATCTTTAGGAGCTGTATACGTCACTGCATGCTTGGATTGTTTTATGTGAGGTTATATGAGGCCAGGACTTGCTGTGGCACTAAAAACTGAATTGGGTCTGTTGTGACAGATTTAATAAGGTCAGTATCATCGTTGATACCGATCTAGCATATCAGCTTAGCGCATCCTTAATCAAAGTGTTTTGATTACATGATGTTTTTTATTTGATTTAAGTATTTAATAGACATATTATACATAATGCTGTTAATATATGGGACTTATTTATCATACTAGTAAAAGATACAGCTCAGCTATATTGCTGAGCACTACAACACCTGATCGCTGCTGTTTTCATGAAACGTTTGTGCTGCTGCCTCAACGTCTAATACAAATATCCCCGCAGAGACGCGCAAAGTTTATTTTAAGCAAATACTTTGTTATTTTGACATTGTTCTTTCTCTTTTCTTACTCATCTCTCTATCTGCCCTTTGCTGTACCCATTTCCCCTTTGTGTGATCTTCCTGAGTACAGATGATGCCTAGGTGCCAAGCATCCTCTAGGGCTGCAGCAGAGCCAAACAGAAGGGAGTGGGGGAGGAAAGAGGAGAGAAAATGACAAACACGAACATGGGGGATCCTGGGGGCAACTAAAAATAGCACAGAGAGAAGAGGAGGGGAGAGTGATGGAGAGTCTGCAGGCACAATGATGAGGGAAACATAGACTGGGTTATTTTTAGTTGTTTTAAGAATGAAATGTTTTGCAGTCGGAATAGAAAAAAAAGAAGCTTTCACAGCTGAGTGCATGTTCCCTTCAGTCAAATAAAACAAGGGCTATTTTAGGAACTGCTGTCTTCTACAAAAGTAGGTTAGGCCGGCTAGGTGTTCTGATGATAGTGCTACTATGTGTTCCCATTTGGATGTTGGGTTTGATAGCCAACATTTTATCGCTAAACAAAAATGAATGTGCACTTAAAAAGACGACATAATGAGGGTTTGGCTAACGCATCCCATTTCCCAATATTTGTGACAAGCCAAAGTCCTGCCCTACTTCCAGACTGCCCCTTTCTTTCCACCAGTAAACAGTGCATGCATTTGTAACAAATCATTTCATGCAGAAATAACTGCCGGGAATTCATTCTATCAATAATTAATAAACAACCAATACATTTATAGACTGTACTGGCAAGATTAGCACATATTTTTTAGCCTGTATTTGGTATTTTTTAGTTTTTAAGGGAGTGATCTGAAGCAGAGTTGCAGCCATAACAGCGACTGATCAAGCAAGTATGATGTAGAGATGAGACCTTTGGTCAATTAATTGACTAATCAATTTTTAATGATTAATTTTGATGCCAAAAAATCGCTGGTACCAATTTTATGAATGTGAAATGTTGCTGCTTCTCTCTGAAGCCGAATGTCTTTGGATGGTTTTGGACTATTTGTTCACACAAAACATTTGAAGATGTCACTTTGAGATCTGGGGAATTGTACTGGGCATGTTTCACTATTTTCTGTCATTTTATACGACGAAACAATTAACCACAGATTAACAGATTATGTGACGTAACATTGCACAAAGCACTACTACAACACAGATTCCAAAAAAGTCGGGGCGCTGTGTGAAACATAAATGAAAACAGAATGCAATGATTCACAATTTCTTTAACCTATATTCAACTGATAAACAAAATATTTAATGTTTAAAATGATAAACTTTGCTGTTGTTTGTTTGCATTCTGTTTTTATTCATATTTCAGAAAATATCCCAACTTTTTTGGAATCTGGGTTGGACAACAATCAAAATAATTAAATCATGTACTACCATATCTGAAACGTGTTATTGCAACAAATGAACCCATTGCGATGTGAATATATTTTGGAAATGCAACAACAAGCCCTGATGAGATAGATAGATACGACCAACATGCTTGTATCCTAGCAACAAAACATCTGCATGGGTGCAACTTATATTTGTAAAGTGTAGCTATATTTGAACATCATAACTGAAGAAATCAGATCTACATTTTGTGCATATTTGCACTGCATACATGAATGTACCTTTTATTTGGCTCTAGCTTTCTTTTCAGATACATATTAATGTCTTATGAACTTCATTTATAGACCAGCTGCCTTTTTATTACATATAACAAGGCAGTTATATTATTTAGAATTGGAGCTTTGTCTCAGATAGCAGGATACCACTACAATGGTTCTCTGTAATACTGCCACAGACTGGCAGAAAGTGTCATGTGGGTACCAGTGAACCAGAATCCCGAGGATCATGCGTCTCATTTATGAATGGCTCGAGTCCTCTCTTACATAATCAGGCCATCCTCACAATCAAGTCCACTTCACTGAGACAAAGTTTGTGAATGAGAGCAGCAGCCGAGGCTAACGTGCTCCTCTTGCCTCATTGGATATCCTGAATCATTTTGCATGTGTAATCCAAAAATAAAAAACACCTGCCTGATGTGTTTCCATTTTTAGACGCGCATGAAACGATCAAAAGGCAACTTCGGCTCGTATCCTCAAAAAACATTTGGGTTTCTCGAGCAGACTGATGTGACTCTGACTGCGCGGGTTGGAAAAGGTTAAAAACTACAGAGCAGCCAAGTAAATAAAGATAAATACGTCAAATAATTTAGAATTGAGAATCTGAAAATGCATGAAAAATGTTATTTTGATTGATCATGTAGGATGCAATGTAATATAACATCTAGAAATATCAGCTGATATTGGCCCACAGATACATTTGTATTGTGGTATATGTTGTCCAATATGCACCAATATCAAGACTTTTTGTTCTTTTAAGACATAATGCAGAAAAAGTTGCATGAGATAATTCAGATCTATTAATTATGTTTTATTTGTGCTTTTTTTGTAGAATTATTAATCTTCAACTAATATTTTTATTAAAACTTTAAATTAAGTTTACTGATGTCATTTTAAACAATGTAGTTTAACAGTAAACTGTACAATATCCTGTCTCCATTACATATCTTTGTCACAAGTGTTTAATAAACCACATCTGAGGGATTATTGGTAAAAAAAAAATTGTTTATCTATAAAGAATATCAGCTGATAAATCATTATTGGAATTTTTTACTCCCTAATGTCAGTATCAGCCCCAAAAAGTCAGTATCAGTTGGGCTTTCCTTAAAATACTTCCTAGTCATTCCTTCCTTCCTTCCTTCCTTCCTTCCTTCCTTCCAAATGTTTATATTAATCATTATTCAGAAAACTTGTAATACCTGGCATCTGGCAGCTTTTTGTATTAGAATATGAACCTTGAACAACAGACTGATGTTGGCGAACGTTAAAGCAATCCCAGCAGTCCGTTCAAAGGTTCAACGCTCAGACAGTGAGCAGGTTGGACAGATGGACGGCATTCATTGTGGTTTGATAATCCCCTCAAGCCGTAATCCAGTAACAACATTTACTACAATTTACACCCAGTGACAAAATGCTGATCATTCCCTGCCCGGTCCTTATTTCATATGAAAAGACAAACATTGTAGTCTGCTGTGTCTGCTGGGACAGAGAAGCCATAATATCTAACAAGTATGTCATATCAGTCATATTATATAAGCCATATCAGGAGACTTAAGCAATCACCAGTGAACCATGCAGGACTGCTAAGATGGCAGCAGTCAGAGCCTCCACACACTGAGCTTCACAACAACTCTTCAGAAACCCGTGGGTGACGTCATGGAGACTACGTCCATGTTTTATACAGTCTGTGTGCCCAACCTGGAGGTCCCGTCATGTTTTACAGTAGGCCTATATGTCAACAAAAATCATTTTTAAATTGTGGCTGCTGCAATTTGCCACATTATTCGGCACACGTGTGGAATCAAGTGGAATCCAACACAACAGCGCTGCCATGAATTCAACCTTTACCTGGTCTCTAATGTTCAGCTTTTGTTGAGATTATTGGAAATGTCTAAATTCAGCCATGTTGGATGTGGTCAAAGATTTATTGGTCTATGAATTTAAGCCAGAAGACACAAAATGTTTCAGGTAAGGTACACTATGAGCGACATCAAAAGGTGTCAGACGTGATTAAAAAAGTAAAAATAATAATAGCATTATAGTAAAAGTAATGAAGTTCCTTTGGACATTAAATATACCCAATAAAATGTGTTTTTAGATGAAATAATGAACATTATAATGTCTATTATGTTATTTCTTTTACATTTTGGCTGTTTGGATTCATGTCTAGAGAAAGTGACAACCACAAAGCAGAGACGTCTTAGTTTAACAAGTTCTATGGAGACAAATACTACAGTTGAGTTTCAAGTTGAAATATAAACAGTGACAAATTGACATAATTAAGAAGGTAAATATCAAAGTAAATATGGCCTCCTCTTTGCAAATGATGCTTGTTTAGTTAAAATAGTAAAGAAATTTCTGAATGAACTGTTTACACCTAAGACTGGAATGTTAATGTCCCTCATACAGTTTCTCACCTACATAATGAAGTTCAGCACATTAAATGATCAATAAATCATGCTTTGAGTGTTTATCTAGTTTATTCTAGTGTGAAGAGGGTTAAGTAAGTAAGTAAAACTAAAGGAAGTTAATAGTAAAACAGATTTCTAGATACACATATTGTAGCAGGAAGTGTTCCTCATTGCTCAATAGCCTGTCATCTATATCTGATCATCTGAGACCTGTTGGTAACTCTCAGACCAGAAAAGAATTTGATGAATGAACTGAAATGTTTACTACGAAGAAGCTGTTTTCTGCTGCTAAAAATAATCACACATTAAATCATAATAATAAATAAATAAATAAAGTTTCAGCCAGAAGAGATCAGTGCTATGAGTGACATAAGATAAGTGATAAAAAGTAAATAAAATGATAATATTGTAGTAATAGTAATTAGTTAGTTCCTGAGAAGCTCCTTAGGATGTTGAATATACTCAGTAAAACATGTTTGTGTGTTTGTTTGTATTTCGGCAGTTCAGATGTGTTGTTTAGAGAGAGTACCAACCATAAATTTAGATAGTTAAGAAGGTGAATATGAATGTAAATAAGGCTCCTCTTTCTTAGCTTGTCTAGTTAAAATAACAAACACAAATCTGAATAACATCAACCGTCTTCATCTAAATCAACCAAAGAGCTCAGAGAACAACAGCACACTGAATCTGTCAAACAAGAAGCCTGTAAGTATGAATGAATACTAACATAAAGAAAACACATAACACAGACAGAGAAGTGTGTAAAGAGTTACTAAAAACTCATCTCTGATGTAATATTCACATGAAACAGGCTCAAAATTGACTTTGCTGCAGTTATTGTGTTCACTGTTTGGGTTAATTGAGCAGTTTAATATGAAATACACACAACATGTGTCACTTTGTCAGGAGTCATGGGTGTCATAAAACATACATGTTTTGTAGTAGTTACACAGTTAAATAGTAAATGACATAAACCTTTATCTGACACAGTAACCTCATTGTCCTTCATACAGTGTCTCACCTGCCCATTTCCCCAGTTTGGCGGGTGACACGAGCCGTCCGTTGCCCAGCACCCACACCCTGATCCCGGACAGCAGCCGGCACACGGAGCACACCGACAGCCAGGCCGCGGTCAGAGCACCGAGCCAGAACAGAGGCGCCTCCACGGCCCGTAACACGGCTTCTCCTCCGCTGGACATACCTGCTGCTCCACACACACGCACACACACACGCACACCTGTGTCTGCAGTACCTGTCGGCAGTAACGTCTGGACTTCTGACGGTGTGTGAACGTGATGCTCACGGCTCAAAGTGCAAATGCTACTTCCCTGTTGGACACTTCCGATCTTTCCTGGCTGTGATTGGCTTATTTTCTTCTTCTTTTCCCGCCTTTTGATGGCAAATTGGATCAAATAAGAGCTTCAGCACCACCTACTGTTGTAGCAGAGTCCTCACATATATAGAAAATATGAAAAAATTGTATCTAACACGGCGTTTACAGAGCTGTAATGTTGTTTTTATAATTTATACTTTTATTATCTCTTCAAGCTCAAGTTATCTCTTCAAATTTTGTTTTACTTCTGATAAAAACAAACAATAACATAACATTTCACAGTCGTCAGGTTTCACACTGCAATGCTTTACACTGAGGTTTAAAGATACTACTACTAATAATAATAATAATAATAATAATAATAATAATAATAATAATAATAATAATAATAACTTTATTTATATAGCACCTTTTAAAAACAGTGTTTACAAAGTGCTTTGACATACAGGCACGAACAAGATACTCAGGCAAAATAGCAGCAGAAGAACCAACAACATTTAAAAGACAATATAAAACAATTCAAAAAGTTAAATAATGCATAAAAAACATAATGATTAATTACATAAAACAACAATAAAATATAGAAAGATGAAGAACAAAAAATAAAAATAAAATAAATTAATTAAAATAAAAAAGTTAAAAAGATGTATTTGTATTTTTGAATATCCAGTATAATCTTACAAATCAGACAAAATTGTGTCCTCCTTCTACATACACCTACAACTACATTTTAATCTTATATATTTGACTATATTCCACTACCTCCCTCCAGTTTTATTAATCCTTAAATATAGCTCTCATTTGCTATCTTTCTGCTTTGCTTTTAATAGTTATAATATCTGGAATATGTATGTACTTCTCTCATCTTATCTTCTTTATTTTTGTAATAGTCACACACACCTTTGCAGCAATTGTCCAGCAATTACACTTTGATTTTAAATTATTCTTTAACCTAGTCATCATAGCTGTTAATATGTTCAATGAATTTCTGTAATGGGTGTTTCTTTTATAGTTATTTCAGTATAATTCAGTCTAATTATTCTTGACAGGCTCCACCATGAACTGTATCACTACTACCAGCTACCTGTCTTACAGCAGGTGTGTGTTGCTGTACACACGTCATGATTTGTTTATGTCAAGTCAGCTTAAACTTACAGCCTGTGTTCTTACAGCTTCTGCTTGACTTCTTGCATTACAGCATATACAATGTTAATGTTTTACATCAGGGTTATCATTTTGCAGCTGAAGACTAAATGCACAATCTAGCCTATATACATTGCATGTTGCAGCTGTGCAAAATAATGTTTTCCAAATATTGTTGGTGTATGGATATTGATCACAATGATCTGAGCAGTTTTCAGTGGTCATGAGATTAAAAAAAAAAACACATAAAAAAACTTCGAGAGGTTTTTTGTTTTGTTTTTTGAGTAGGTTGAAATAAATGTTTTGAAAATGCAACAAAAAAAGTCCAATATGAAATTCCTGCTGTTCATGATTGCACATATTATATTATCAGATTCTGTGTGCAAAATGTCTACAACTAAAAGTCGGTGCCTCGTCTGTTTTTACACTCCTAGTGTGTTTTAGTGGATTATGTATTTGTTCTAATGAAAACTGGCAGAATAAACTGCAACATTAAAAAATGTTTTATAGGTTTTGTGGAAATACTGTATAAACACTTGACAACCATTTCCAACCCTTTTATACAGTGTATAGTACACATATACTTATTTTGAATTCTATTTTATTAGTTTTGATTTGTATCACTCCAGTTTTTACTTACATTTTATTGTATTGTATTTTATTTCCTTAGCTAGTTTTTTATCTTCTGTGTCTTGTACTGTTACCTGTTTTTTTCTTGTCCAACACATTTCATTGTACTGTTGACTCTCTGTTAGTCTACATATGACAAATAAAACTGAAAACTGAACTGGAGATAAGGATAAATTTCAGCAGCGTGAGAAATCCATCAGACCAAACCACCTACAGAACAGCCTCACACAGGATGTAAATATTTTGTGTTTGTTGTAAAATGTTGGTTTATACTTCTTTTTCCAACTACATGTGTGATAGATATTTAGCCTTAATTTCAAATTTCTTTTTATTTTATAAAAGTTACAGGACTTAATTGAATCTAACTTAATACACAGACACACACACGTACACAGGGAGTACGCAATTCAGCCAAGTGGAGCAGACAGCAGTGGTCCATAATGTGAGAGTGAGCGTTACATAAGAGCATTGCATCTAAAAATAGAAATGCAGCAATGGTAAACAGGAGTCTAAAGTGTTGGCTCTAAGCTCTCAAAGGAACCTGAATGAAATTTAGATTAAAGGGACATCTCGGACATAAATGGACCAGCTGCTGATCATGACCAGGAGAGCCTGTAGGCAAGTACAGTCGGCCAGATGTCCACGTGTGAGGGTGTGTGAATGAAGAGTGCGAGTTAAATCTGTTGCATGGAAAAAAATCAAGGAGGAAGTAACTTGTGACTTAGAGAAAAAACAAGATAAAGTAATATTTATAATATATGATATACATATATATGTGTGTGTATGATATAAGTGTATTTTAATCACACAGCATAGTGCATTACAGCCTGTAATTCAGCACCATATGTTGATGGACAGCTCCTTATCATGATGTCATCGTTTTTGTTTATTTTTCCGACCTCGTTGATAAAAAGTTGGAGATTTATGACTGTGTGCAGTGAGAACAATCTGTCTGTTATGGGAAAATACACACAGAACAACACATTATATAGAAATAATTAGCTTATGGGACACTTTATTCTGTCTTTTTCACATCTGTCAGATTAAATTCACACACCGACACAAAGAAAACACTGGACATCATCTTCACATGCTTTTATTAAAGTTTATCTCCATGTGTTATTTTACAAAACATCACAAATGTACACAATGATTACAAATTTCTTATAACATGGCACTCCAAATGTTGTGGTGTTAGAAGATTTCATTACTTTTATTATTAAGCTCCTGTATAAAAGGTAAAAGCAACATCGAACCACGGTACCTCCTGAAGCAAAACACTGAGTTAACGGCGTACAGTTAAATTGGAAATAACATTCATAGAAAGGAAGAAATCATCATTAAAACATTCAATGAATCTTGGGAGATTTTTCATTCAGTCCATCATCATTGTGGCACGTTAGGACAAAAAATAAAAGTAAAAAGACATGACAAATAAGACAGAATGAGATTAAACTAATTTTAACAAATAGGGGGAGAAGAAAGCACAAGACTGGAAATATAAGTGTAAAGTAAAAGGTAACACACACACAGACACACACACACTCATACATCAGAAAACACTAACAAAGACGCACATTGACTGCATGCACACAACTTGCTCTCTGTGGCTTGTCTCTCTTTTTGTCATCTGCTGTTAAATTGAGAGAAAAAAAAAGAGCACAAATCAATTACTCACGGGCAAACGAGGAGTTGTGCTCGATGGTGTACTCAAAGAAGTTCCACATTTTGAATACATTTGCTTTTGGAGTTTTCAAAGTTGATGCTTATCAGATTTCTTTTAAGTTCAAGATAGTTGAACATTTTCTTGACCTATGCAGCGTGTGTTACAGATTTATAATTAATCAGTGTTAAGTGTCTGGCTGCTCAGCGTACATCCGAAAACTGAAAAATCAACTGGTTTTATTGAAAACATTTCTGCTGGATACAAATGCAGAACATGTGAATGTAGTTTAAAGGTGTTTGGTGATATTTGCACGTCAGTGTCTCTGTAAGATTTCAACAAATGAATCATAAAGATTAAACATAGAACAGCTACGTTTAGTGTCGGCTGCTGTAAATGTTCTAAGTTTGTACGTGGATGACACACACACACACGCATGCACATG
This sequence comes from Sciaenops ocellatus, assembly GCA_033000465.1. NCBI lineage: Eukaryota > Metazoa > Chordata > Actinopteri > Sciaenidae > Sciaenops > Sciaenops ocellatus. Next base: position 28,331,826 of record CP136888.1, on the reverse strand, counting down.
TTATTTAATTTCAGGCTGTTACTTATAAATAATTGTAAAGAACACACACACACACACAAAACCATCTGAAAAACATAAAATGGACGCAAATGATACACAGCTTGCTCTCTATGACTTAAAATTAAGATTTCAATACTTCACACAAGAGAAAATAAATAACCTAAAGGACGAAGTCAAAGAAAAACTAGAATGTGGCATATCCTAATATATATAGAAACATTACTTCAGAGTGCTGTGTCTTTGTTGAATTTCATGTAAAGTGTGTGTCCAGTTACAAACACATACAGTACATCACAAACTGTATGAACATGAAATAAAAATGCACTCATTTAAAACCCCAAATCACCTTCTGATTTACAGTGCAGCACAGTGCAAATATGTCGACAATATGATCACGTAACAAATAAAAGACACACCAGCATCTTAACTCCTTGGATCAAAACTCTGTACATTAAAATATTTAGTATTCTTTTGATTTCTCCTCTTAAGACTTTTTTAATCTGGTTGTCCGTCACTGTAGACATCACTTCATCTTTTTACTATTTCTGTCTTTTTGCCATGTTATCGTCACTGTCCTCACACCTCATAAAAACAGAGAACTAAACTGTCTTCTGACCGGTGTGTGTGTGTGTGTGTGTGTGTGTGTTATTCTGACTTTAGTGTAATTGCTATCACGTCTCCTTTAAGCAGGTGAGCCGATTAAAAAAAAAAGTGGCCTGGAGGAGAAATTTCAGGGAGGAGGAGACTTAAACACATTCTTAATCACCCAAACCAGGAGCTACTATGTGAGCTGCTCCACTGGAGCTGAGGAGGAGTTCACTGCACGCTCACAGGCATGGTGTGAGACCCCAGGACCCAGAATGCTTTGGGGCCCCTGAAGTGACTCTCATTAAATATATTTCACAGTGCCGATTTAAAGGGGTCAGTGATTCATGTCACTTCAGGAAAAACAGGAAAAGCTTCACTTTGGAGATGTTACAAGTGAAAATAAGTATCATTTATCAAGTCTGGTTTTCTGAAAGATGTTCAGGTCTTTTCATCTATATTAACAATAAAAATGCTAGTACTAATAATAAAAATAATGAAATAATCTGAAGACTTTACAACTGTGTGGAGATTTTGACGCAAAAAATGATCTTCACATGGCAATATGGCCAAGATTCCAGCGTTTGATAGCCAACACAACACCGTATTGTGACGCGTTCTCGTCGTTTTAGTGCTAAGCCTGAATAAAAACATGTGAAATCCCTCATGTGGCTGGTAACTCTTGTGATTTGGGCTCATTCTTAGCTTAATAAGTGCACCCTCTATTTTTAAAAATGCAGATAATACAGCTAAGTAAGTGTAATCACTTTTAAAAGAAGAAAAGGTTGTGTGGCCAAAAAGTGATTCCAAAAAGAAGAAGAAGAAGAAGAAGAAGAAGAAGAAGAAATCTTTAGACACAACATAATCTTAGGGTTAAGCACAAGACGTAAAATAAAGGCAGTGTTACATCCATGCAGCCTGAGCATGAATGTGATGACGAACCACTGTTTACTTCTCTCTTACAGTTTTTCCCCCACTCACTCTGTGGATTCCACCTGCTGACCTCGCTGTGGTTTGGTCACTGCTGCTGCTGTGTCCCAGCGTAGCTCATGTGACGTAGAGAACCTGTGAGTTCAAAAGCCATAAAGAAAATAAAGTCAAAAGAACGTGAGAGAGCAGAAGTGAACACATTATCATAGCACAGAGAAGGAGTTTTTGTTTAATGGTGTAAATGTAGCAAACACAAATGATAGGAAATGCAGCAGAAAACATTAAAAACATCCACACATGCTGTGAAAATAACCTATAGAAAAGGAGTTCTTGCGATTTCCAACATGCATTTTGAAAAGAAATAAAGTGTGTGTTTGAAAAAGAATTCAAATTGCAAGAAAATTCAAAAATGACGTAACAACGCTTCAGGTTTCTCCAGTGATTCAAAGATCTGCACAAGACTCCAACTCCCAGAATTCTGATTTAAATTAGTAGATTTAGGTAACTTAAACATTATTGAATCCGTCACATTGTTGCTTTGAACAAATGCCTTAATAACTATTCCTATAAACATTACTAAATCCACACAGCTGACTCATCTTCTTCTCCCTGACAGCCGCCTGTCCAACGTTCAGTCTACGTCCCAGATGTTTAGTCAGCAGAAATATAAGAATCAAAACAAGGCGTTGCTAAAAATAAAAAGCTCCTACTAAAGAAGATGTCAACATTTTCATCTGCTCGCCTAAACAAGAAAACTGCTGCATTTTGAAGATCCTTTATATATATATATATATATATATATATATATATATATATATATATATATATATATATATATATATATTTGAAAAAACAGATATGAAGGCAAAAGAAGAAATTGTGCTATTCTGATGCAGACTTCTGATCCAGTAAAAACTATTTTTGTTGATGATGTTTTTAAATATGTTTATTTATGTCACAATACAAACAAAGACTGTGCATCATTCTGCACATCACAACTGCTGAATGAGTGCACACTCTTCCTGGCGTGTCACAGCTGGAGAGGCAAGTGATTTCAATGTGTAATCACGCTATTACAACAACTGAGCATGGGTCACACTTTGTGCACTTTGTGAGTCCAGACCTCGGTGTTACAACACACACACACACACACACACACACACCACTGAGCCTTGTCTTTGACAGCAGCAGTAGCAGTAGCAGTAGCTGTGACTTCCTCAATCCACAACAACGTGAACGACGTTCATATCCTCCACAAATGCTTTTTGGGGTAAGGGCTTCCCAGATTCATGTATGCACAGCAAGCCCAGACCGCAAAAAGATTCGTGACGGACAACTGCTCCAAGAAAATCCACGTCCAACCACTCCAGTCCACGACTCCTCTGGGTTTCCATCCTCAGAGTGTATTCAGATATAAATATATATTAAGAAAAAAAATCAGCTTGTGCATGAGGGTGTTTGTGCTCAAACGATTATTTGGTGTATCATCCGAAGATGTAGCGTGTAAAAGAAGAAAGAAGAAGAAAAAACTGGATTGGCATTGCTTTGCAGCAACACGCAGCCTTGTTATTAAAAAGAGCGGCGATGAGGAGAGGCGGCATCTCATTGCCGTTATAGACTTTAACACGCAGCAGAGGGACGGCGGCGATCTGATTGGATGGGACGAGTCGTCATCTACCAATGGCGATGCAAAGGAAAAGAGCACCTAAGCAGGAGGCCAAAGCACCTGACAGTTTCATTACTCCCCCCCTCCACCACCACCACCACCCATTTCTCTCTCGCCCCTCCAACATCCACTATGAGCACCGGTGCGACATTAAAACCGAACAAAATGCAACAACAGATGAATATCATCGTGATCTGATGTGTGCTTTCATATCCGCGGAGCCTCCACTTTCATTAATAGTAAAGTTTCCTTTATTTGCAAAGGGTTAATTTGGCTCCAAAAGCCTTCCAGCTGCCGAAGCAGGGGCCCCACCCCTCGCTCCGTTTTCATTGGGCCATCCATGCCTTTCATTCGTGGACGCGTCTTCCCAGCCGGTCACGATTCCCCCCATCTGTCTCGAGCGCACCGGAGCCAGACGCCACTGACGCAGCACGCGCCTTACTCACTTTTAGCAGTCACGACTCGAGTCTCATCGCGCACAAAAGGGGGGGAGAGAGAGAGAGAGAAAGAGAGAGAGAGAGAGAGAGAGAGAGAGAGAGAGTGTTGCAAACAAGGGTCAGATTGTAAAATGTAGAGCTGTATGTGTGGAGCTGCGTGAAAAATGAGCCAAATATGACCAGATTAAAATGAAAGAGGCGATTTTGGGTGAAATCTGGTGCGTGAAACTTATCAGAAATGCCCACAGTGGCATTGTGAGGACGCTCCATGGAAAAAAAGAGCAAAGGCAGTCTTGAAAGACTTCAGCACCACAGGCAGAGGACAGCTCCCAGCTCCCAGCAAAAAGAAAAAAAAGCACCTTCAAAAAGATCCACAAATCTGAAGCCAAAGTCCAACCATCAGCTACCAGACAATGTCACAATGAAGACATCAGCACCAGCAAACCGACACAAGACACCCTATCCACCCTATTTTTTTCTGAATAAGAACCGAGGGTGATTCCCGTGGAAGCTGCGAACACAAACCCTCCAAGCATGCTGCAGAAATCCACACAAAAACACTGACATGACATCGCGTTTATTTCCGCACATATCCAACCTCAACAAATCTACATTTGCTCCTAAAAAAAAAAAAAAAAAAAAAAAAAGACACACATATGAAGCAAAAGAAAAGATGCAGCCTTTTTTCTTTTTCACACAACTCACCGTTGTAGCAGCGACAGTCTCCTTTTTTCAAAAGTGCCACAAAAATATGGATAAAAAAAATAAAAGAACAAAAAGAAAAAAAAACACAGAGAGGTTGTTTCTCCATTAAAAAATATGCTCTGGCTTTTCGCTTCTTCAAACTGTGCACACACTGTACTCTTGAATGGTGTGCCTTTTATAGGAGTGATGTCCCCTATCTATTTCTGGATCACGATCCAACCCCGTTTCTATTTTTAGCTCGCGCGTGATGAAAAAAGAAAAGCTCGCAGAGGTTCCTTGGAGGAATTTCGAGCGTGCAGCGTTTGAGAACTGGCGCGAGCCCCCCCCCCCACCTCCCCCCCACCTCTCTCTCTCTCTCTCTCTCTCACTCTCTCTCAGCCCCCCCCCCCCCGTCCATGCGTGATACGATGCGTGTGCACGGCAGCATCTCTCCCTAATAATGATGCTGTGGAAGAAGAAGGAAAAATAAATAAACTGCACGCCCGGATTTAAAACCGGAATCATGGAAGTGTGCAGAATCTGGCTTTTATTAATTCATGATTTGCTGCTGAGAGCACCGTGGCTACACCACCATTGGCGCGCGCGCACGTGCACGCGCACACAGACACCAAACATTACCATAATACCATAAATCTGAACCACAAATGGCACATTATTTGATTTTTACGCGCACTATTTTGTGTTTAAACACCCCCCTCAAAAAAAAAAAAAAAAAAAAAAAAAAGAAATGGAAGAATAAAATAGTTCCTTCTCCTGGGGGCTGCGTCAGTCACTATTGACGTCAGGTGGAGAATCTCCCACTTTGAAGGTGGATGCTTGGAGCCTCCGTTGCCTAAGAAGCAGCGAAACATCCAGCAGAGGATATAGGCTAAAGAAGGCGCAGCCACCTCCTCATCCAAACTGGAAAGGCCATTATTTTTTCCTGGCTTTGGTCAAACTGTTGTTTGATGTCACTGGGAGCAAAGGAGGAGCCTACCACACACAAATCAAGAGTAACTGTCAAGTCCATTGGTCATGAGGAGAGAAACCAACACCAAACGTTCGTTTATTTGACGCTTTTACGCATAATCAGGCCTGTAAAGGTGTCTGAAATGACTCCAGGTTGGGTTTACCCTCCAGCAGACCCTCAAAGTGGCCCTCAGTGTGATGATGCAGAGCTCCACAGAAAGCCTCCGTCCTGCAGACTCCCCCCTGCACAGGGCAGAATGCTGAAACGCGTAGTAACGGAGCGGCGCTTGGCCGACCGATGATGCTATTTTTAACTCCCATACTCAACATGCCTGGCGCTGCGGGTTTCTCTGCTCAGGGTAGCCTACTATACTGTACGAGAGGCAAAACATAAACACAGGACGGCTTTCAGGGCGGAAAGAAAGGCTGGATCTGGTTTCTGAGAACACAAATATAACCACAGAGAGACATAATCCTCGTCAGATTATGAATCTTTTTTTTTTTTTTTTTTTTTGTGTCTCTTTAAGAATGAGACACTGTCTCATTCTTTAAAGCTGCAACCTGTAGGATTTTCATGGCATTACATTTACAGGAGATTCAACTTTTGCATCATTTGTGTATTTTATTTTGATATTTTAGGATGCAGGATGGAATGAATTATGATATATATTTTTTTGCATTTTATGAATATTTGTCTTTAACATAATATAATCAGTCTAACAGACACACCATGCACACCTGTGTGATCCTTGGTGTGCTGTCTAATATAAAATATTTCATATTTCCTGGCATTAAATGGTCACAGTTGACAGACTCATTCATCCTGTCCTGCTTTTCCTCTCTGGATTCATGCAAGTCATTCATGGAAGGCAGTGGACTGTGATTAAAGATACGTACCAGGCTGTTCTTACTCCATTCGACTACAACGTTCAGTTGATAGCAGGCAAGTTGTCCACAAAATGTTGCGAGGGAATTAACCTTTCACCTGTCCAAGGGCCGATTGTCAGTGATGCAGCTCACATTGCAGAAAGGTTTTGAGTGTTTATCCACCCACAGCTTTTGTTTAGTTTGATGTAGAGTTCACCTGGAGTCGTTACAGGATTATGGCACCAAATAAGGGGCAACAAATAGGTCCTGCTGTGCTGTAGGACTGAATGATTTGCTCATACAGATAAATTATAATAAAGAGATGATCTGTGATCATAAATGGGTGATACCACACACTCAGTGGTCTTACAAACAGGTACCTGAAGTTATTGGTGTAGGTTTCCTTGCAGCTCTCGCATGTGACTGATAATGGATGGTTTATAGACAAGTTTAATTCAGTGAATATGTGTGCAAAGGGAGACTCTATACTTTCAAAGTCTAAAACAGTCTTGAAATCAGCTCTGAGTCTCTTGAGGGAGACCCAACAAAACATAAGACTTTAAACAACAAATTTCAATTTGCTCCTTTAGACTCGAGCCTTTTGAAATAAAAAGGCTTAATGCTCTCCACAACCAATGGCAGGTCTATCCATACATTCAGTTTTTGTGCATTTTCAGTGTTCAGGGTTGGAGCAAGATGTAAGATGTGCTGTGTTAATAGATTAAAAAGAGGAAAACTGATGGTCTATTCCTCAATGACAATGCTTCTGTCCACTGAAAGTTACTGAGTATGAAAATCATGTGAATCATAAGCTGCAGCTTGGCCTTTCAGTCACCACACCTGAACTCAACTGTACATCTTTTTTACACCACCATCATTAGAACACTAAATGAGGGAATATCTGTTGGAAACTTCAGTAGCAGTCCAGAGATGTCACTGTGCATTTAAAGGTCCAGACACACAAACACAAAACATAAGAAAGATTAAAATTAAAAAACACGGTTTAAACACATCTAAAAGTCAGTCAATAAAATTGAGTCTTAGGGCCCTGGTTTCTGAAAACGCTGGGGTCTGATGGTCCTGGTGGTTTCTTGGACCTTGTTACTAACTGGGCTGCAGCGCTCTGAATTAGTTTTAAACAGGAAATGGTAACCTGAGAGATGCCTAGGTAGAGTGAGTTACAGTAGTCCAGGCTGGATGATATTAGTGCACAAATGACTCTTTCTACACCAAATGTAGCCCAAAACGTACAAATCAAACACTGGATTTAAATAGGGCCTTTTGTATTTTCTGTGACCACCACAGTTTCTCCTTCATGTTTGGAAAAGGAGTGTGCGTGGAAGGGTTTGCAATCCACAACTACTCAGCTAGATGCTACAAAATCTAGACCTTTAAGATATCCTGGAAGAATGTGGTCACTGAACACCTTTCCAAGACATTTTATGTTGTTTCTGTCTTTGGTCATTCATCTGTGTAAACAGGGCTGAACAGGTCTCGGCAGCCTGATGAGGACAGAGTGTGATGGCATTACACTGGAGCTGTCCATGGTACCACAGCAACAGAGAAGCACAGCCACGAGTAAATTCAGATTAGATGGAGACAAGACTACAGAAAATTTCTGTAATGCATTAACTACCTTAAGTAAAACACAGAGTAATATACAGTAATCAACTAGAACTATTCAGGCTGCGGGAAAAGTAAGAGTAAAGAGGATGAGGACACGAGAAGAAGGGACTTTGGTGTTAATGGAAGTGAAATCTATTGTCCCCACGGGGCCAATGCATTTTTATTACACTGAACTAGAAAGAAATGGCCAGAAAATCCCTTGTGGATACAGCCTAGCAAAACAAAATGCATGCTCTATGAATGTCTAGTGAACTAGTAACCTATCCAAAACATGAAGGGTAAATGGTGGAGAAAATAGAGTTTTGCTGCCACACTAGGACTGAAGTTCATGATATGGAGAAACACAAAATCCCAGATCAGAACTGAGTATGTGTATGTAATGAACTATGTTTACATCGAAAATAAGAACTTCAAAATACATGTATGGCCTGCTTAACATGTTGCTAAAGGTGCACCTGCGTGGATTGCTTTGAGGGTTTTCAGTCAGGATTTAGAGCACTAGTGAGTTACAAATGTCTTCCTAATTCCATCAGACAAAGGACTCGTCTATGTACTTGTCTTGCTTGATCTTAGTGCTGAATTCGACACCACTGACCATCATGTCCTATTACAGAGACTCGGACATCTAACTAGCATTAAGACAACCACACTAAGCTAGTTTAAGTCGTATATAAATCTCAGTTTGCACGTGTTAACATCAAATCTTCCATGCACATCAAAGTTAGTCACGGAGTTCCACAAGGTTCTGTGCTCGGACCAGTTCTATTCACCTTATATGCTTCCTTTAAGCAACATTATTAGGAATCGCACCATTAACTTTCCATGTTAGCCAAACTTCAAGCATGCTTTGACAACACAGAAATGTGGATGACATGCAATTTTCTGATGTTAAACTCAGACACTTGTCCCTGAAGACCCCTGAAATACATTATCTTAAGATATAGTTACTCCTGATGGGATCACCCAGGCTTTTATCACCTTAGTAAGGTATCTCTTTGTTATTTTTTATCAGGATATGTCCTTTAAATCTGACATAAAACAAACTTCAAGGACTGCCTATTTCCACCTTCTCCTTATCTGCAAAACCCTTCATGATCAGTTATCGTTATAGCTTAAATAGCTCATAGTAACCTAGTACCCCACTAGAAAGCTGAGCTCTCAGAATGCAGGGTTCCTTGTGATTCCTATAGTCTCCAAAAGCAGAATGGGAGCCAGAGCTTTCAGCTATCAAGCTCCTCTCCTGTGGAACCAGCTCCCAGTTTGGGTTCGGGAGGCAGACACCCTCTCCACATTTAAGAACAGGTTTAAGACGTCCCTTTTAGTTAGAGTTTATAGTTAAGTTTGGCTCAGGTGAGTCCTGAACCATTACTTAGTTATGCTGCTATACATTTAGACTGCTGGGGAACTTTCCACGATGCACTGAGCGACACAACCGCTCACAGCAGATGGCCACCCACAACGATTCAGGTTCTGCTTGAGGTTTCTGCCTCTTAAAACAAAGTTTTTTCTTGCCATTGTCGCCAGGTGCTTGCTCCTGGTGGGAACTGTTGGGTCTCTGTAAATAATGATAAAAAGAGTACGGTCTAGACCAGCTTTATATAAAAAAGTGTCATGAGATGGCTTCTGTTATGATATGACACTATATAAATAATGTTTAATTGAATGTGTTATTACTGTATATTATGATATCATATGTTTGCTGAAACAAATTAACTCATCTTCACTGCATCTTATATATCCTTTCTCAAATCAGGACCAGAATTATTCTGCTGCAGCAAGTCACAGTCTGATATGATGAAAACACAATACATGGAAAATGTTTCTCAGTCTACACCATAAATGGGAGACAGCCTCATTCAAGTAAACATTCTTTCGCTCGTGTGTTGAAATCTCGATCCACTCTTAGTCTCTGTGTCTTTAAAATTGTCATCTCCTTTCATGTCCATGTAGGAAATTCACTATTATTATGTAATATCTTGCAGCAACATCCATTCAGCGTTACTATATTCAGCAGTGGTGAGCCAAATATATCCACACACAGCGAGGTGCAATAACAAACTCCAGCGTGGAAATGGGCAACAAAAGTTTAGCATCATGACAGATCAGAACCTCAAAATCTCAGAGAAACATCAAATATTCCTCGACTCAAAATGCATTTTGCAGCATCTATTTAGCAGCAGGTTTGAGTCGCACATAAATATTTGCAAGAAGACAACATTATTGATCTTACTGGTCTGGAGTGTTGCAGAAAAATAGATTTAATTATTAAAAAACATGCAACTGCTCTTTGCATGACTGCCAGATTAGTACCACACACCACAGCTATATGTTAATATCAATGTTTTCTGTATTTTCTGTACTACAACAGTGCAATACATGGATATAGTTCAAATGAATGTAGAAATGTTTATCTAATTAATATTGAACGTGAGCATACTCTAGATAATAAAACATCTGCATTAAAAAAAGTGCATTCTTTAAATGTATAAATGCTGTACGCTCATGTTTAATGCAATAATAAAATTAGCTGCCTCAGCTGCAGCAGACTTAACAAAGGACTCTCAGTGAGTATACTATCACTCTGAAAACACTCAATGGGTACAGAGCGTCACACACACACACACACACACACACACACACACACACACACACACACACACACACATTCAATGCAGTGTCTCTGTGGTGTGCCAACTCACATGCCTATTACATAACAGGACTCCTACTCCCAGGCCTAACGCCCCTGACAAATCCATGCACGCTTTGCTGCACATGAGCTATTTATATACTGCACCCAAGACAGGGCTGGTCAAAAATACCACTCCAGTCAATTATTCATTGAGAAACATTCCAAAACAGAGAAAGGGGAGTGGGTTCAGCAGCACAGGAATAGACCATGGTGGGGGCTAACAATAAATAATGTCCATTAGCAACGCAGCAGCCCGTTTGTCCTGAGCGGCACCGAATCTGGAAGGAGAAGGGTGGGAAAATGTGTAGCTGCAAATGTGCCCTCTCATGTGTTGTGCTTGTATTTATAGGAGTCTGTGCATACACTTCAGCTCCTCTGCAGCCATCTTGTTCCTTTACAGGACTCTAAAAATAGCAAGCTGCTCTGTGCTTGTGCCATTTTTAGTTCTTGCAATTTAAAGGGGAAAAAAAGGCAGCAGGAATGAAAAAAAAAAAAAAAAAAAAAAAGTGCTGCTTCGTAAGGACACTATGTAGATGCAGGGTTTTTTTTGTGTGTGTGTGTGAATGGACAAACTGTTCCATCTTTGTTCTGAGACAGACGCTCCACGCTGCATCGGCAGCATCATATTATCATAAATAGCTTGGGTTTGAATTTAAGCGTCCCATATTTAAGGTGATAGAACGACTTGAAAATGATCTCTTTTTTTTGCAAAGTTAATGTTGCCAAACTACAAAGCTTGTTTATGCACAGTTAACTGTTAATGGTTCATTAAAACTGGAGGTTGAAGGGAGCAGGTATGAACGAATTGTTGAGTTTTATAAAGATAAAAATGAAACATTGAAAACATGACTTTATGATTATATTGCTACCATTTTAAAACTGGAGCGACTTTATTCAACATATTTTTCTCCCCAACTGTTTGGCCTATATTCAACCACAATTATTCTGATAACATATATTATGAGCCTGTAAACTGTACACTCTATAGATTTCCCAAATATATTATGGATATAGTATAGAACTAGAGACCATGGAGTTGGTCTTCATTTAAAACTTTAAATCAAAGCTTTAAATGTTCCTTTTGTCTTATTTTTAGTGAACCTCTCATCACAATTGTCGGGTGTTAGTAATGTAGACTCATTGTCTGCAGCCTCCACCTCAGTCATAACCAGTGCAGCCAAGGTTTTAGTATCTGTTCTTTTTACTTTACCATATTGTTGTTGTCCATCAATTCAGTATGCATCACTTCCTGTTTAGTGTAGGAGCCAGTGTTTTTTTATGAACTGTCTGAAGGTTGAGTCATTACTACGCTGTATAGTAGTTGTTGAATGGTTCAATAGTGACAATAAATGTGAATTATTTTGAATTCTGTATCTTAAACAGTATCAGTAAGGCTGAGAGCAAACATTGCTGGATGCTCATCAATGTTTGGATTGATCCATAAAGACCAGAGCTGTGTGAAACTGGAAGAGCATAAATGTAAAGTGCTATACGGTGATAATTAATAAATAATTAGCGATAATTGAGATTTCAAAGCATAAATCTGATCAGTTAAATTCAACATAAATTGAATTTTAATTCTCAACCCTGAAACACAGAACGTGACTGTTACTGCACTTAACATGAGTGTGTGGTATATGTGAATCATTAACAGTGTGATTAAACCAGAAATATAGGTGGTAAAATAAAGTCCTCATTGAATGTTCGACATGTTCTGATGTCATTAAATATGAAGATCAAATATTAACATAGAATGTTGCAATTACTAATAATAATAATAATAGGCATTGTTGTTGCGACGCTACAATTATAGAGTCCTGTAATTAACTTTCCATGTCACATATATGATGAAGGTATGTCCACAGGTTTTTAATATGATCTGATTTGTGGATGTAAAATAATTATACCTTTGTTATAATAAAAGATTATATCTGATAAAAAGGAGCGTGCCTCAAAAGGTCAGACAGTGCCACCATGAGGCGGCCACGTTTATGACAGCAGTTTTTAAATCAAGGATTCATGTAGTGTGACTGTAAAGTGTTGATTGTGAAAGAACTGACGCAGAGAAATGAACTGATGAAATCCACACACTGCCTTTAATACTGTACATTTAATACAGATTCCACTTTCAGAGTTTTATTTATTTATTTTTTTATAGATGGTCAATGGCAAATCCTTTTTCTGCCTTATGAATTCCATAAGTTAAGAAGCGAATGTAAATAGCATAGTTCAGTTCCTCTCTTTTTGTATTTAAATTATCTCGGAGCAAAAATCAAACAGTTCGTAGGTCCCATATAAATAGGAATGATATAGAAAAAGTGCAAAAACTGAGAATTCTCATCCATTTTATGAAGCAGAAAAAGTGAGGGCATATATTGTTGAATTCAAACTTCTTTAACCTCTGAGTTGAGAGGCGTATTTCCTACCATCTCAGCAATAAACTTAAACAAATACTGTAAAACATTCCTTTTCACTTGAAATTTCCAATTAAGTTACATTAAAACATAGCGCCATCTCCAGGCTGTAGTATGTTATTATCCTTCAGAACTTCTTAAATGCCTCCTCCGCTCCTCATACCAAAACGCTAAAATGTCTTGAAGAATGACAAAGTGAGCTGTTCTTCCAGTTAGCACGGAAGAATTAAGTGGAACTTCAGAGCCTTATTCTATTTTGTCCCCTTTCCGTTTTTTGCGAGTCAAGCAAATCTAGAAAAAAAAAAAAGTAGAGTTTCATAACTTCTTGATTGTTAGATAACAAGAGGTCCTGCGTTTGACAGTTAAGATGTGGGGTAAAATTATCTACAGTTGTACTCTGTGTCGTTTCAAACCTAATTCTTTGGGGAGTTCAATCCCAAACAGAAAAAAACAGAACCCAGACTCGGCTGGATGTCAATTTTGATACCTCATCTTTTAACCACATTCATCTTCAGATGAGTGCTGCATGTGTCTGTCTGAGTATTCTTTATCTGGTGTGTGCATGATTGCAGAGTACTCCTGGGATCTGACTGGTTTCAGTGGTTTCAGGGCTGACGGCGGTCCCTCTTGGTGAGCAGGTAACATTGAATGGTTCTTAGTCGATCTTTGGCGGGGGCGAACTCTGGCTGCAGCTTCAAAGTAGACTCGTACCAGCGCATAGCTTTCTCAAACTCCTCCTGCGGTCGAGAAACAAAGACACATGGCGTCAACTTTCTCACTGGTTTACCTAGAGGAGCAGTGGGTTATGTCATGAAAAACAGAAGATTGTACCATCGTTATGTAGACGTTGGCAAGGGTAAAGTGGTTCACGACAAAGTGCGGGGCAATTTCTACTGCCATGCGGGCGACTGTGAGAGCGTCCTCCCACAGCCGAGCATTCTGGAAGATGTTGGCCAGGCTGATCAGGGGCACATCCTGGGTCAAAACACAGGAGGAAAAATAAAGAATATATATATATATATTTTAATATCTACAACAATCATTTATTCAACAGAAGTACCGGGTGGGTCAACAGTTGATGTCTAGCTTGCCTTCATGTGATGGGGGGCGTAGTTGAGGGCCTGTCGCAGGCAGTCGATGGCTCTCTTGCCTTGACCCTTCACCCTCCAGTAAAGTGCAGCCATGCTGGATAGTACCCATGATGTCTGATTCTGCAGCGTCGGGGAATAAATGCATAATTAACATCTAATTAGTTAAGCGTTATAGTGAGGTGTTACAATAGGTGCTAATAAATTATGCACAGCAATAGCACTTTTAATTGCTATTTTTTTCCTGCACACCTGCAACGAGCTAAGGTGCTCAAATAACACGATAGATACGTCTTTATATTTCAGAAAACTCACAGCAAACACTCAAGTTTGACGACAAACTCTGAGTAAAAACTGAGCAGATTTCTGTGCACCTCGCTGCCGAAGAGACATTTAAAAGTTTGAATGTTTGACTCGCGCCTTTACTTCTTGGCTTATTGCTGGTTTGGGAAACAACCCTGGCTTTATAATGGCTGTGACTGTTCTACTTTCTGAAATACCCATTTTCAGAAACTCTGAAGAGTTAAGACAAATTGAGCCAACAATATACAAGTTTCAGCACAAAGAGTTTTGGAGGTAAGCACTGATGGTAGTGTAAATAGTTGTGACAGCAGAGATTTAAAGAGGCAGTGAGTGTTTCTGTAACTGAATGCGTCTGAAAGAATGAAAAACAAATCAGATCTCAACTCGATTTGAATACAAAAATGCCCCTTTGTCTGGGAGTATGTGAGGATGTGTGCCCGTACCTTCTCCAGGACTTTGGCGATGCGCGTGCCGACCTGCTCGAAGGACTGAGGAGAGAACTTATCTTTGCCGAGGTTCTGCAGCACCTGGTGGTTCGAACAAGCAGAGACACACGTGAGACGATTAGCTGAGAAGTGGCACTGTGCTGATTATTTAAATAATAATAATAATTTTCCACTTGAGAGTTTCAATACATACTGTAGCATGATTATCTACACTTGTTGCATGTTCTTTAAAAAGGTGCCATATGTAGAATTTTAATCAGTATTTATTGGTGACGGGTGAACAGGTTGTAACTTAAAAAAGAGTTCTACCTTCTCTTCACTTCAGTCTAACATTAGCTTAGAACAGAGGTTTTCTAAAAGTTACATAGAGAACCTTTAAATCAACCTATGATTGTCTTGGCTGTTAAATCATTTTAGGTCTCAGGTTCAGACTTTAACTGCTGTACACCCCTTTGTTAACCAGCACAAGTTATTATGAAATGTGATACATGCTTTATAGAAGTCCACCTATGGAACTGAACCTCAATATTTCCACATTAGTTTTGATCAATGGTCAGCTCGTCTTTGATTCTGTTGGTTGATCTTGTTTATGTTCCTATTGTTTAGGAATATAAAAGAAAAGTATGAATGTAAAGTCTTGTAATCAATGACGTCTGCCTCAGCCTACCTCGCGCAGTTGACTCTCTCCGGTGTAGTGGATGGCGGCACGGTTGGCCACTCCTCCCAGGTGGTCGAGGGTGTGCATACTGGCAGCTAGGTTAGCGTTGCATAAAGGTTCAGCAGCTGGCTCCTGGAGTGGAGTGGCGAAGTCTATGTGCTCTGTGATACTGAAGAGACAGTGAAGGAAAAATGTCAAGATCAAACATCAAAAGACATTTTATTTATCGTACATGATCAATGTAAGATGAAAGATGTGTCCATGATCAGGACAGTGAGAGTCTTACTCAATGTTCTTAGCAGAAACAGCCAACCAGGTGCTCGCTACAGTGGTGAGGTCTACCCTTCGTGTCCGCTGGCACTCCTCTGGCCCTGGCCAGCCAAGACTTGTGTAGTCCTTCCAGCGACCTGTCCAAAAACAGACAAAACAACAAGACGTCTCTCTCAGTTGGGTGAAGTCCTCCTGTAAGTAAGTAGAATGCTGGTATATGTGTTACCTGAAGGGCCAGGCGATGGGATAGTTGGCCCACTTATCTCCAAGACAGAGTGTCCTCCAGGAAGCGAGTCCCCGTTCTGGCTGTCATCAGAGATGGCAACACCGTCTGTCCCGTCCACCTTAGCTTTCCTGACCCGTTTTACCTGGAAGGTGATCTAATGAACAACGAAAGGCACTTACACATACAGTACAGCTATACATACATCAGTCCCATCCAGATCTCTGATAGGTTCGGTGATTATAACTCAAAAAGGACAGGCGGGTACACTTACCCACTCAGCTCCGTCGTCATCCTCACAGTTTCCGAAGCAGGGCCCGCCACCGGCACGAGCACCCATGACCCGGTCGTTCTTCAGCACCCGGATACCTCGCAGGTCCCCCCGTTTGCCACCGACATCCAGCGCTCCTTCGAAGGCTCCCATCAGGTCCTCCTTCAGCTGCCACTCCTCCTCCCCATCCCCTCCTCCTCCTCCGCCTCCACCTCCACCTCCAAACGGGGTGGCCATATTAGCCGTTCCTGAGACAGAGGGAGAAGCCCGCTGCTGCCCGGCTGCCTCGCCTGACCCGTTACTGTCCAGGATAACCTCTGAAGGGTGACAAGTATGAACACAGGAGAAGTAAATTAGCGTGGTGATGAGCTACAGGAGCACTTAGCAGACTGATCAGGTTAGAAAGACATGTCACAAGACTTATAAAACTGCACTGAATGTAGTGATTTCCTTTAACCAAACACTCTTCCTGACACTATACTGGAAAGATTATCGACTGTTTCAGGTGTCACAAAATCACATTCTTACTCTCAAAGAGCAAAGAGTCTTCAATGGCAGAAATGGCGGGCACATCCTGCTTCTCTTCGCTGCCCTCCCACTCCTCCAGCTGTATACCAAGGTCGTCCTCAGCCATGCAGGCGGCGCCCTCTGGATCAACACAAGTTAAGTTTAGATACACTTATTATACAAAACGTTACCATGATAGTAGACCCGCAGCAGAAACACATTAGCTGGCGCTCAAACAAATGTAAACAGAATCAAAAACACAAATGTTAAATGCAGTCTTAAACACAGTTTCTGTATATTCATAGATATTTTAATAATGCACAGTTTGTGCATCAGTAACAATAATCCAAGCCCTTATGTGGGGAAATATGTATAATGTTTGTACTGCCAAGTTATTAAGGCAGTTAAAGAGGCAGGTTATTTACTTTGCATCTGCATATTGCATAATACTGCTCCTATTACTGACGAATATAGTTGATTCAAACCAAAGCTTCTGCACGAGCTCTTCCCTGGGAACGATTATTTTCTCCCGGACAGAAAGCGAGGCATTTTATATTTCAAGACACAGCAACTCTGTTTGTTTTATTGGAACAAACAAATCAGTCTTTCAGCTTCTTTCTCTCTCTACACTCTGCTGACTCCATTCACTGTCTCAATTTACTCTGGCAAACCTCTTGATTCTTCAACTTGGAAAGTCCCATTATTGCTGGGGGAGACATTAGATCTGTGCCCTACAATCTTGTAGGAGCCATGAGACACCCTGTGAAAACAGCTGAGGTGGAAGGGACACAAAGGATGGCAAGTTTGCAACAGCAAAGTTTTTTTTTTTTTTTTCTTACGTTGCATGGCTGGACATATTTGCAATAAGCAAATGTTGACTCACCAAGATAATGAGTAGCTGAGGCCGTGAAGATAGTAATGTTGAGAATATACACTACTGTAGATCATACCTACTAACACAGCAGTATTGCAAGAATGCTGTTATTGTTGCAGCCCTGTATGGCTCTGGTTTTCTGTTGTTTGTTAGCTTGATTTCATATCATCATGTTGGTTTGTGGAACTCTTTCTCGAGTGCAGTTTTAGCTTCTAACCAAGATTGTGATTCTATGTATGATGTGTTTTTTTTTTTGTTTTTTTTTACACAACCTTTAAAAAATAAACAGAGCCCAAATTATTACCATTTGTTTGACTGCTGCAAAACTCCTAACGGGATCAAACGTGGGAGGAACCGCAGCCAGCGCAAAATTTAACATGAGAAAAGTTGTGTATTTTTCTCTGTATACTTCAACCTTTTTGACCTAACTAAAGGTGGGTGTGTGTGTTTTTTTGTTTTTTTTATTAAGTGCTTCTGTGACCTCATGTACTTGGTGTGCTTTATGGGAGCAATATTTAGCGTTGGAGAGTAAAATATAGACAGTTCTAAATTTGGCATCAGCTATTTTCTGCCGCATAAATTATTGAGTGGCAAAATTTCTCCACTTCAAAGCACTTTTCTCTTCACTCCCACTGATACAAATAAAGAAGAAGGCGCAGCCGCTGTTCAGCATCAGAGGCACAACATACTATTTGTTTCTCACAGCTACTCTCGCAGCTTTAAAAAAAAAAAAAAAAAAAGGACGACATGCGAGGGTTTCTGAGTTTAAGATAAAAAATAATAGAAAGTGCAAAACCTGTCTGGGACCACAGCGCACATGGAGGCTCAACACAACCAGCTGGTAGAGCTCAACAATATAGATTAAAATATTAGATATTTCTAAGCTTTAATGAAATGTTTTACAAAAGATTTACGCTCATCAGATTTACAAATGGGCGTACAAACATGATTAATAATTTTTAGTAACGAAACTAAAGTACAGATTTAGAGATAAAATGATATGTTGGCAGAACAGAAGTGGCCATAACCCATAAAACTATCTACACTATGACTACAGTTCGCAACATATGAATCTGTTGCTCTCCATTCTCTGATTAAGGAGAGGATTTCTGCTGCTATCGTCTTTGCATGTTTGTTGAATATGACAAAGCGTTCTTTAACAACCACGAACAATCTTTAAAAGTTACACTTCATCATGCTATAGCTCCCTGACAGTGTCTCCAGATCCCTAAGCTGTATCACAGTTCACATTTTAGTATATCAGGAAGTGTAGTATTACAGTAATACATTATACTTAAGAGAGAGACTTACGTGGGCAGGGCTGTCGCTGGGAAAGATTGTAAAGGAAAGGGTAGAACTGCAGACAGCGCAGCAGAGGTAGGCTGGTGCGACACTGTTCGCAGCCAGCGAGGGATGAGAAGGAAGAAGAAGAGGAGGGGGAGGAGGAGGAGGAGAGGGCCGTCACCAGGATGTGGCGGAACAAGGCCAGAGCACCTGTCACATTGCCCTGGGCCAGCTGCACGCTCACCAGGCTGAACAGGGTGTGGGGCTGAGGGAGGGAGACAAAATAAAACAGGGGCACGTTAACTGATGGGTAACATACGTGAAAATTGACTCTCAGCTTTAACAGATATGATACAAACTATGTATAATTTCTTCCTGACTGCCTGTAATGTTTTACTATGACTATTCTGTTGCATGTCTGGCATCACTCCTCTGCTGCTTTTCAAAACGGGAGTTTTTCTTATTTGAATTGAGGGTTTGAGGAAAGAAGGTGTTGTGTGTTGTACAGATTGTCCTTGTGGCAAATGATCATAATGGGCTGCATAAATAAAACTGATCTGATATGTGTACAGTCTTCAAAAATACAGGGACAAACAAGTTACGTGCGATCTCTACTACACTTTCCAACTGAAGTTCTTACACATATTCTACCTGTGGTTTCTGGATCGGTATATCATCAACATGCATTTTATATATATATATATATATATATATATATATATATATATATATATATATATATATATATATATATATATATATATATATATAGATAGATAGATAGACAGATAGATATAGATATAGACACACACACACACACACACACACACACACACACACACAGTTAATGTCATTTTATTGGGTACACTCAAGGTCTAAGGTCTGATTTAACAAGATGTTGGAAATGCTCTCCATCGATTTCCGTCCACACGCTTGTGCTTTAAATCTTCCCAAGGTCCTCTTTTATACCTTGGGAAGTCATATCCATGTTCCTGGAACCACCTTGAGATGATGAGTGCTTTGTGACGTGGCACAATACACTGCTGGAAGCCTCCAGCTGACAAAGGGTACAGTGAGTGGCCATTAAAAGATGCACTTAGTCAGCAATGTTTGGGGTATGACATGGCATTCAAATGTTACTCAACTGGTATTAAGGGCAGGGTATAATTCTGTGCCAACTGGTATGGACAAAGTACACTTTGTTCCAGATAAAGTTAAGTTATGTAACCTTGTGCTATCCAAAACAAATGCAGTTCTCTAGTAATATGGTTTTATTATACAGTCAAGCCAATAATGCCCTCCTTACTCCTTACCTCAGTATTCATTTCAGCCTTAAGTTTCATCCTCCAACTTAATATACATCTTCAGATATTCAACTTTAAGTATTTATGCACTGCTGTTACGTGTACCTGTACCAGTGTAGTAGCCTAAACTGTAGAGTAAGGAGTAAGATGGTTAAACCCAGTCATGCACCAATGTGCCTTTACCTCTGATGCGTTGAGAGCCAATGCTTGCTCCAGCAGTGTTTGTGCGTGGGTGGTCAAGCCGTGGTGTAGCAGCAGGTTAGCAGCATTGGTGAGGGACAAGTGGCGGTGGGAAGGCGGGGCTGAGCTCAACACTTGGCGCAGGCACTGCAGGGCATGGCTGCCGTTGCCTTTGGCCCGCCAGAATAGAGCTGCCTCATTGCGGACCTGCCAGGGCGGTGCAGTGTCCTATATATGCAAACAAATTTCTGTTAGCTTTGGAAATGAATGAGTTCAGATGGAGATGTCTGACATATCTAAGACGTCTGAGATGTAAGAAATTTCCTTAACATGACAGCTCTATTCTGAATATGTGAGCATTGCCTCCCTGCAGGGAAGAGACGTATCGAGCCAATCCTAAGTATCAGTACCAGGGTAGATTCTGACATTTTTGGATCGACTGATACCGGTCAATTAAACTCTGATTCTTTTTACAGCGTTTTGTCCACCTCAGCTTGCTCGTGTTGCACTGGCAGTAGACGTCTCAGATGGTCACAAATCTGTTATTCCACCTCTCTCTTTCTCATTAGCAAAGCGCAGAGTACAAAACATTCAGGCTGCCGCTTCTCTCAGCCGGCGCTGACCGTCACATTTGCCGGTTAAAATGACAAATGTTGTCGGCGGCGGGTCATTATCAGCTAGCACTAATTAATGTTAATTTCCATGAGTAGGTTGATGGCAGGCCAAAATAAAACTTGGATGCAGTCGGGTTTGTGTGCTCTCTGCAAGCTGGTGTCTATACTCTGCCAAAGACTGTTTATGAGCTAACGTTAAAAGATGCATCGCTCTGTAACACCGAGGGCTTTTGTAGTCCTAACAACTCCAACAATGTGATGCATCTTCTTTAGCTGATTACAATTTTATGAGTCACATTATCACTGTTTCCTGAATGGTACATCTATAATTTAATATGTATCAACTTAATAGTTCTAAACAAATACCATCAGTATTTGTATCAAGTAGCTCGTGCCACTTTCTATAGATTTAAACTGACAAGCATTTACACTAGGTAGTGAGATATGCTATTACTATGAGACCAGAGGAGTGAAGAGCTCTCTTACTTTCATAGCTTGAGCTATTCTGGAGCCGATCTGCTCCAGCGTCCATCCTCCACTGCGTGACAGCAGTATCTGTAAGAACACACGGTAACATTAACGGATGGCACAGTTCCACATACCACAGACATACAGAGGAAGTGCACTGTACTTCTGTAAAATAGTGTACGTGGCATTCGTCTACATTCATTTCCTATTTCAGTCTCACACATTTAAATAAAGAGATACCTGAGCGGCAGAGGGATCCGGCAGCTCCTTTTCCTCCAGAGGCCAGTCCAGTGAGGCAGGCAGGAGGGCTGGATATGGTTGAGGGACCGGACCACAGTTTGGCAGATCTACTGTCTGAGGAGGACTGTTGCTCCCATACAGGAGAGTTGCCACTGGGCTGAATATAAACAATTAGACATATTTTACTTACGTTAATACTTGAGACACAAGCTTACTTTTCCTCAGTTAGCTTTAAACATAAGTGGAATGTAACTAAGCTGCTATGATGTACCCACAAAATACCCTTCATTCAGGAATGTGTACTGACCTGAGGCCCTGTGTTTCAGGTGGAAGGTAGTAGGTTGGCAGCAGGTGAGCGGGGGGAATGCTTGGGTACTCATGGGCACAGTCACTCCTCTGGGGCCACAACATCCTCTGTATGTCCTAAAGTGAAAAACACACTTTGCTCTCATTCAACATTTTCATGTTTGAATATTCATGCTATCAAAACGAAATTGAAACTGTAAAGTGAAACTGTAAATAATTACACAAGCAATTTGGGGAAAAACGAACAAACAAGAATTAAAATGACGCCCAACAAAACAGTAGAAAACGATGCCACAGCAGAAAGGTAACATCAGATTTGACAATATCCCGAGTCGGGATATATTATCTCGACTATACTAACGACAACATGTCATTCTGATCAGACATCATGAGTATACAGGTAAGCCAAATAAATATCACAGACCACAGTCCGTCCAGATATTTGTTTTGGCTCGCAATGAGTGACAGAATGTCAAGTCCAAACAGCTTTTCTCACTGTCATCACATTCATATTCAAGACAAAATGAGATCAGGCATTCTTTTCTACAGCAGCACAACTTTGTTTGGCAAGTCCGGTCTCGGGTCTCAGAATTTTGTTGAGTGTGCATTAGCATTGCAGAGATATCATTTGTCCTTTTAGTTTTAATTTGACAACGTACTCTGCAGTCACAGAGCTGACCTGCAAAATATATATATTTTTTTTAACATAAACAAAAACAAATTCAAAATGTGGTTCTGTCTTGCCTCGGTGTAATCCTGACGGCTGCCCCAGAGGGCAGCGGCGGGGTCTTGGTCTCCGGACACAGAGGGATGGAGCTCAGGGCTGGCTGCCGTCTGGTTTGAGTTGCGCTCAGACACGAGGGCCACGCTGGATGCCACTGACACCTCCTCCCCAAACTATGAACAGAGAGGGAGAGAGAGAGAGAGAGAGAGAGAGAGAGAGAGAGAGAGAGAGAGAGAGAGAGAGAGAGAGAGAGAGAGAGAGAGAGAGAGAGAGAGAGAGAGAGAGAGAGAGAGAGAGAGAGAGAGAGAGAGAGAGAAATTCATTTGTTTGCTGCCACTGATAAATATCCACTGAAAACGTTGTGTGAACATTTGTGTGGCCTCAACTTAAATTCTTTACACACCCTGTCCTCCCTTCTTATCTCTGAAGTACTCTGTAATATCTCAACAGACTCACTTGGACGTATTGGACGTGTTCAAAGAGATCGCCACGGTGATAGCGCACAGGCAGGTCAAAAGGGCAGTAGAGGCTGCGCTGCTGCTGACCCAGCCGACACATCTGATGGTTCCCTGGAGAACGAATGACACACAATAATCAGCTGCTGCTCTCTAATCGAGGTACATCTCAGGATTGTTAGAGTGTTTTCAGCTTTGTGTGCATGGCATCTCACCAAGTTGGGCTTCCTTGGCCATCTGGGTCTCATGGATAATGTTGCGGAGGATCTGCTCTTCCTGCAGCAGCTTGTATTTGTCCAGTGCCTCCTGTTGGTGAAGGTAGTGGTCATGCTGCTTTTGGTACTCCTTCAGCTCATTCAGTGTCCGCTGCAGGGATCTAACAAACAGAGTAAAATGAGGAAGGGAAATACTGCACAGTGGACAGAAATGAATAGCTGGGAAACACAGCTTATTAAACGATCATCCTACAACCACAAGACCCGTGTTAAAGCCTTAGTGTCTGCAAAAACAATCCACTCTGTATTCATGAGAAAAACACTAACTCTCTGCCAAATATGGGCACTTTTCTTTTACTTAGATACTCTGAGTGCCCTGTGGAGGGGTGGAAGTGCAAGGAAAATTTCCCTACAGGGAAAAATATTTTGGTCTTATTGCAATCATTAAAAATCCCCTGCATATACTTAATGATACTTCCCCATTTCTCTTGGAATCCACTGTGCTTCTTCGTGAAATCCTAAACCAACCAATCCTTGTTCAGACAGACAAATATGATGGGTGGTCTAAGGTTGTCTAAAACTGCTTACCAGCTCATTATAAAGGAAAGTTGTGATCATAAATACGATGTCACTTTTCAAGCCATGTTTTAAACTGAACTGTGATGAGGAAGAGAAAACAGGAAAACCTAACCCCAGATCAAAAGTGTGGCACGGTAAACTAACTTGTTACTGTTGAAATGTCTGTAAACGTCCTGATATCACAGTGAATATCTTAGGTCACCAATATTTTGATTTTGTTTGCAGTATGTATGAGTGCTCTACCTGTGCTGAGCTTCCAGGCGCTGCTCCAGCTTTTGCTGACAGAGCACGGCATGTTTCCTCCTCAGGGCCTGCTCGAAGCCCGGTTGGGCCTGCAGTGCCTGCTCGTAACACAGCACTGAGTGGTTGTATTCCCCAAGCATCTGATCAAACAGAGATAGAAGAGGAGACAAACACACTGTGGATATAGCAGAGGTCAAACACTGATATGTTCCATGCTATAACGAAAAAGAAGGAAAATAGCTACACAAAAGCAGTAACAGTGATGTTGTGAACCAAACCAAACACCACAGTACATGGTTAACCACATGGTAAGTCTGTGGTCTCTCTCTACAGCAGTTCCTCTGTGACTTACAGCGTAAATGTTGCCTAAGGTGTAGTGGCTGGTGAACAGGTCCGAGGTAAGGTCCAGTGCGGCGTGGGCGAGAATAGCAGCATCTGCAGAGAAATGGGCGCGGTGCAGGATGTTGGCCATGTTGACCAAGGCCACATCCTTCTGCTGCCTACAAGCACAAAACACACACACACACACACACACACAGTGTGAGAACGTAAACACCTGTGAGCAGTCTCATGCAATAAACAGTATACGATTACAGCGTCCTTCCGATGAGCCTCACAGTACCTTGGGGAAAAATGCAGTGCGCGCACCACGCAGTCCACCGCCTTCTGGGGCTCGTTCTTCATTCGCCAGTAAAATGACGCCATGTTGTACAGCACCCAGGACGTTGAGTTCTGGAACACACGAGCAACACGTATGAACACGTTTTTTTTTCACCTTTTCTGAAATGACTAACTGCTTTACCGTTAAGCCTAGGCCTTACTCACACACCTAATTGGGCTGCGTTGTCGAAGATAGTCTGGATGTGTCTGGGCTTGTTCTGACAAGCACTATTGCTTCAATATCTTGGTGTCATTAAACTGCCTTAAAAACTACACAGATTTTCTGATCTCGACTGTATATGTATACACAAACAAAATCCTACAAAAGCAGCTCTGCTCCCAATTGGCAGATATTATATTCAATGTTTACACTTTTAAAAAAGGCTGACTATTGTAGAAACGTCGCAGGCTTTTCTCTAATTTCTGCAAAGAGTAAGAAGTCAGCCTTGAATGAAACCTTACCCTCAGTAACCCTTGATGGATGCGATGGCCAGCCTCGTCAACACTGCGGCCTAGCCTATGAGACAACGAACTGAAGATGGGATCCTCCTTAGAAAGCAGCGGGGAGGTCAAGTTTGCTCTCTCCTGCACACCCTGCAACAGACAGAAGGGAAGAGTGAATTGCTTGTAATCTCTGCATGTGATCAGTCAAACACAAAGGCTACATCTCTATGGTGTACGTAATGAGTCATGCACATATTAAAGTGATTCTACAACTAGAAGAACAACACATGAACTTCCAAAGCACACAGCTGTAATGCCTCTGCAGCAACGCATACATATGTGCTGATGAACACCCACTGGACCCTTGTAAAGAAAATAAATGGAAGACTGTATGATATATCGTGGACTGATCCGGGTTTTCCACTCTGACTGTAACGAAATATCAACTTTACATATTAGTACTTGCCCACAGAAACAGCGCTGCCCTTTAATAATTACCCAAGGGCCTCATTTATAAAATTGTTGTTGGACATGAATGTAACCTCAGGATAAAATCAAGTTGTTATCAAGTTCCAGAGACACAGATTGCACAGTGATTTACATATCTCCACATGCATGATTTTTATTGCTAAAAGGGTCACTGAACATAAATGTCTTGACATCTCGCACAGTGAAAAATGTACGTTTAAGTATCCCACCATCAAACACATGAACGGTAAGAAAAAACAGCTTCACTCAGAGCTGTGAGAGAAGAATTGTTGGAAGTCGTTCTCTCATTAGTGCTGGATTATTGGGATGTAATTTATCGACACGCAGCTGCCTCCACTCTAGGCCTTCAGACTGCATTTCCCATTAGGCCGTTAGGGTCGTTCCTGAGATAATTACAATACTCACCACTGCATTTTATTTAATGAGTTTGGCTGGGCTGCAAAGTCTTTGTCAAAATATAGTCGGATGATCTCTGGTCTTTGTGATCTGATCTAGATAAAAGTGCTTTTGTAGCACGACGACTAGCAAAAAAAAGTCTGTAAAGCCACCAACAAATCTAGACACAGATATCATCACATATCTGCCTATGACTGCTTTACCTCTGAATCTATACTGTGGTTGTATATTATTCTCTTCTGCATGTCTGGTCTTAAATTATTCAAAATATTGAGACTGTAAACAAAGCATTGCTGTAAAAGAGCACATCAGCTTCATCAGACAAAAGAGTTTGGCCTGTACTCACCCTGAGATGCTGGAAAGCATGGATACTATAAGGTAGTTCAAACACTTTTGCACAGTCAGGTTTTTCTAGCTCCGGGGGCATGGCTGACCGGGAATCCACATAGTTTTCAGGTCTACAGGAGGAGAGGAGAAAAATCTATCAGGACAAAATTTCATCATAATAATAAAAGAAACAACAGACGTGCTCAAAGGTGATTATTCTTATCAAACCATACCTCCAAGATTTGGCTACGTGAGGTTTAAATGGTGCCTGAAGAGATAACAGGAGGCTTACGTGATGTCTTTGCTTTCCAGGGAGATATAAGTGCCGTCATACAGGTCCAGGTCTCCCAGGGGTACCTTAGCCATGACACAGTCTGGATCCTCTTTGTAGTGTCTCTGCTCCAGCCCTGTGTCTCTGTCCTCATTCTCCTCGATGTGAATCTTCTGTGCCACTAGCTGCTTCTGTTCGACAATAAAAACCAAGGACAAACAATCGACTAGTAAGCATGAGAAATGTCAGAACAAGCGACTCTGAGCAATGAATGAAGGATGCATAATTGCACTCTCCCCATTTGAGTTATTGTACAAGAGTCCATATGTATATTTTTCTTATGTATATTTTTTTTAGAGGTAGAACCATATGTTCTTCCTCCTTAGAGTTTATTCTATTTATATTGTTGTCACCAATTTTTTACCTCATGCCTGTATATAGTAAAGTAAAGAATTTCCCTTTGGGGATCAATAAAGTACTCTATCTATTATCGATCTATCTATCGAATAAAGGGACATAAGGTAGGAAAGTGCCCTTTTTCCCCCACTGAATTCAGACACTGCATGCTTTTTTCTGCACACATAAACACAGTTGACAGTATCAAAGTGAAACCCACACACACCTCCAGTTTCTTGAGGTAGTTAACACGGGTGTCTTGCCTCATGAAGATCACAACGTCATGTGGATGCTTCAGATTCAAAGGTGAGTGAACCTGAAACCAAAACATTGCGCTTAGGGAACGACATAAGAGTGCAGTAGTAACAGGTCAGGTCAGTCCAAGTGACAAGGACATGACAGCCTATATTCAACTTTGATTGACTCATGTTAGTCGACATCTGCAAACTCAGCTTTTTTTTTTTTAAGCCCGTCACATGAACACAAACACGGCGTCTCTCTCTCTAAAAATGATGGTGGCACTTTGCTGGCAGTTGGTTAACGTCATTTCTAACATATTAATAATCGGTTCTGTACTCGGACGTTAACACTGGCCTGAAATCTTTGGTCATCTTGACCTCAAACACCTCTATAACGACAAACGTCAGTTTCAAAAGGTAGAGTTAGCTCGTGTGAGCTAACCAATTTAGCCAAACATAAGCGAACATATGTAACGTTACTGAAGCTGACAGACGACTCTTGTTGTGCTCAAATAAACTGCTAAAATTTACAAACGACACAAGTTATACCCAAACATTGCCGCTAATGCTAATCAAAATAGCTTTACGAGCTAGCCCCCCTAACGTAAGCGTTAGCAGGTCAGTGAGCTAACATAAACTGCCGTTACTTGTTGTTGGATTTTTCCATCCTCTGTGACAACCCAATGCGTGGTGGCTCCTCCGGAATCCACTATAAGGACGCAGAGGAGGATGAAGAGCTTCCCCTGAAATGACGGTTTTCGGGAATAGTTGACACGACAGGGCAAAGACTCAGGACAGATTTTCCTGAGGTCCGCCATTTTTCTGACTCAATTTTGGCTCTGTGGTAGTGATGTGTCGTTAGCGAACGAGCCGGCTCTAAGAGCCGATTCTTCAAAGTGAGCGACAAGAACCGACGACTCCCGTCGGGAAAAGAGCCGCTCCTGCTCAGAAGAATCCATGCAGGCAGGTTTTTTTGATGGGCACACACTATGGAGCCAATTGCATGTAAGGACAGACTAGGATTGTAGAAGCCAAAATGTGTGTATATAGTTTGTGTTGTTTATTTGTTTAGATCACATGTCTGTAGGTCACCTTTACCTCTGGTAATTGGCACAGGGGGTGTGGTCGTTGTCGTACCTTGTTTTTACCTGTGCACTTGGTGACGGGATTTTTGGACAAAGAGGGTGACAGTCTCCGGTATTTTCTGTTGACTGTGGCACTGTTTATTATCACGTTTCACCTCTTATTATCGTCTTAGCACTTATCTAATTTTATATTGTATGGTTCAATTCATCATTATGCCAATTTAAGTTTGTTGTTACTATTTTGGTTAATAAACATCATAAAACTTATAACGTGGACTATGGATTTTCATTTTGGACCAACACGTCACAGTAGGAGCCTACTCAGCCTCTTAGCGGCAGTTTAGATGGGAAATTGCTGCTACAAGGATCATACCATTATGTGGTAGAGGAGTAAAGAAATGAGAAGAGAAGAAATGAGTGATAACTGAAAAAAGAAGCAGCATCTGGCTGCTTTTCAATGATTTTGGAGACTGCAAGTGAGTGCAGAATTTGTAAAATGAAAATATCCGTCAAAGCAGAGACAACAACAAACCTGCACAGATGTAAAAAAAAAAAATGCATAAAAATAAGCATCTTATGAAAACACTGAATTGCTTAATAGCACACAAATCATTCATAATTGGTAAATTAGGCTAATATAGAAGGCTAAATACTAAATGAAGAGCCATTTTTTTGTATAATGCTGACCTGTTTAATAAGTCTTTCACACGCACTATATAATAATAACTGTTCATACTGTACATACACATAATTACTTTTTTTTCTCTACCTGCTATTGCTGCTACAACCAAAGTATACATAAATATATATGTTAGTATATTCATCTCAACTTGTCCATGCTGCTAATACTGTATATATATTCTATAACATTTGTATACTGTATATATCCCATAGCATATTCATATTTATACCTGCACTATATTTATATATCCTGTTCATTTGTACGCACTTCTGGTTAGATGCTAAACTGCATTTCGTTGTCTAAGTATTTGTTACTTTGTGCAATGACAATAAAGTTGAATCTAATCTAAACTAATTTGAGAGACGGCTCTTCGTAGGGAGCCGAGCCAAAAGAGCCGAATCTTTGAAAAGATCTGAACTTCCCATCACTCACTACTCTGTGTGGCGACAGTGAGAGCCTCCGGCCGAGCTGGGGCGCTCGTCTCCGCACCGAGTACAAACAAAAAAAAAACAACCCCTCAACAAGTCATCTTTGATGACGTTTGGAGAGAAAAAACAGGAAACTCTGTAGAAACGAAAAGTTCGAGACGATTTCAAGTCAAAGGTGGGTACAAAACAAGAATATAAATGCTCTCGGGGACGTAGTCACTACTGTACTGCCGCTGTTGTTGATGAGGACGCGTGTTTCCCGCCCTCTGTTGTGGTCAGTATCTGGTCTTTTACTCGATTTTTCAGCACAGTCAGGTTGCAAAGTTGAAGTTCCGCATCCAGGGGCATGAATGCTACCAGCAGTTTATTTATCGTATGCAAGGGTATGATATAAATACTGCACTATAAATCATTTGAGACGTCGGGGCAGTGTTTGCTGAGTAAACACTCGAGTCAGGCCCTTTGTGAGACATGCTAACGATAATGATAACTACTAACCTACTTCCCATGTGGCTGGGTGTAGCTTTACCTCATTTTAATTCAGAGTCTTCATTAATTGGCTATATGAGTTATAAATGTGTGCATACAGTTAACTTACTACATGAATATAGCCGCATTGTAATCCTGTTAATGTTATTTTGTGTGTTAATCTACAAAAACATCAAAAAATATTCTCATAAAGACCAGAAAAAAATATTAGTCAAGTCAAGTCAACTTTATTGTCAATGCTGCCATATGTACAGGACATACAGAGAATTGAAATAGTGTCATATCCCTGGTGCAAACGACAATATGCATGAATTTTAAAATATAAAAAATATATACAAGTTAAAAAGATATCTAAGAAAAATACAGCAAATCTAAAAGATGTAAACAGTATAAATATTATTAAATCCATGTTCAAGGTTAAAGATTCAGGACTGTGTTTCCATTTTGTTGTGTGGGGGAATTATCTTTGGTGTCTTGACATAAAACAAAAACAAAACAGAAACCAGAAGATGTCACACAGGCCTCGTGTGTTAAAAACATAACCTGGCAAACAATAAAATCATTGTGCTTAAAAACTATGCAGATAATAAACAATCAACTACATGACTCATGATAAATGCAACACATTCCTTAGTTTGGAGTCATTTGAAGACATTACTTTGGGCTTTTATTGTGAAGGACATTTGTAGTCTTTATGACAATTTAAAGACCAAATGATTAATCAGTTATTTATATATATAATCAGCTGATTATTCAGAAATAAAAACAATTGTTTGTTTGTTTCCATACAAGTTTTTAGCACCATATATGTACTATTGTGTACTTAACATTACAGTGTCTTAGAGAGAGTAACACTGGTCTTTTAGGAGTTGAGAAGAAGAAGTTGGCTGACCTAGGTCTAACATTTTTAAAAGAAGGGATAGGTGGTAGTTAAAAGATGTAAACTCCCGTGTCACTTTTTCTGCAGACTAATGGTGTACATTTCAGCCATGAGATGGTAGCTTCTGCCCTGTGATTTATTTTATTTTTTTAGCCCACTCTGTCCAGATGTTTCCTTGAGGTTAGGTGTTGCCATACCGCACAGTTATTACTTGATACCAAACCATCCCACGAGATGGAAAACTTCAGTACAAAAGTCTGTTTTTCTTCAATACTGTTGAAATGAGAGGAAATAGTTAGTCACTGTGGCCAACTTAAAATAAAAAATAAAAAAAACTGAATATTTACTTAGAGTGTAGTGCTTTTACTGTAATTTTGTTTACTCTTCACTCTTTGATTGTCAACTTCTGTCCCATCCTCCACAGATGGCTTGCATTGACAGCAATAAGGGGAGTTTGGAGGAGGACAGCTATGAAGGAGCCGTTGGCGGAGAGCTGTCAGGCTGTGCGTTGGCAATGATGCAAAAGGAACAGGAATCCCTTCTCAGCCCTTCGGAGAGCCCCGGCACCTTGATCAGCAGCAACTCCTCTAGTCTTCAAGCCGCTACTCCACTCCAGGGCTACGACGTGGAGTTTGACCCACCCCTAGAGAGCAAATATGAGTGCCCTATCTGCCTCATGGCTTTGAGGAATGCCATTCAAACACCCTGTGGCCACCGTTTCTGCAAGAACTGCATTGAGAAGTCCATTCGGTATGCCGTTGTACACCTATTTAAATAACGCTGAATGCTGAACTTCGTTCTGACATGCATTGGTTAACACCGGGCTCATTGCACATCCTTGATGAGTTGCTAATTCTTTATTAGTAGAGCAATTTATCAAATTACTGAGTCATAATTAAAATAAATGTAGTCCAGGCAAAGCACCATGCAGATAATCTTAACGCTCAGCCCTAAACGATTTGCTGTTCTTCCTCTTGCAAAACAGTGACACGGGACAGAGGTGCCCCGTGGACAATGAAATGCTGTCAGAAGAGCAGCTGTTTCCTGATAACTTTGCCAAGCGTGAGATCCTGTCGCTAACTGTTCGCTGTCCAAACTCTGGCTGCGCTGAGAAAATGGAGCTCCGACATTTAGAGGTGAGAAATTTAAGAGTGACAGACATCTGTGGTTTTTAAATGTAGAAACACAAGTTAAAAATCAAGAATGTAAAAGGACCCTTTGTTGTGTAATAAGATTTAAATGATCTTTAGATAATCTAGATTACTTAGATGATACTTTATAGTCTGTAAGTGATTAGAGAACATGTAATTATGATCATTTATGGTTGATCTCATTTTCAGAGGTTGATGGGACCATTGACCAGCAAATTTGTGTGGATCTTATGCTGGAGAGTTGTAGCTCATGTTTGGATTGTATCATATGTCCAGTGTTCAGTGTAGTTCTGTGATTGTAGCTTGACCAAAAAAAAAAAAAAAGAACTGCCCCAATAAAACGAGAAAACTGGCAGCCTGCCTCTCTTCTGTCAACATACCATAGTCAGCACAAACTCGCCCCTCTGACTGTTCCAACAGTTTCACACACTGTTGGCTCCCAATTATCAGCCAGTAAGGAAGGTATAGGTTTAGTTATAAGGGACAAATGTGCACAGTTTGGACTCCAGTAGACCTCAAGAGATTGTTTGTCAAGGATCCTCGACATGCGAAACATCTCATGAACTCGCTACTGCCCACCGAGAAATAATGAGGGACTTGGGGAGCTATGTGTCCTCGTTTAGGCGTATGGAAAATATGTCGGGTGTCAAATAAGAAACAGCATCTTCCTATGGTGTGAAAGATGAAATTGTTAAATATGAACCACTGCTGTCCTGCTACAGAATAAAATTAACTGCATTGTTTCGATGTATTGTCTTCCTTCCAGAATCATTTGGCCCGCTGTCAGTTTGCCACCGTTCCTTGCCCACAATGCCAGCAGTCTGTGAGAAAGAGCCATCTAGAGGAGCACATAACCGTGGAGTGCCAGAGGAGACCTGTGTCTTGTCCAGATTGTGTGGCAAGCTTTGTTTACGAGGAGAGAGAGGTAATGTTGACTCACTTATGTAATTGCCCCTACTGCTTTTTTTTTTCCAGAACAGTTCTCATAGGATAATCGCGCAGCTGCATTGTGTAACAGCGAGGATTAGCATCCTTTACAATCTGGTTTTCGGTTACTCCCTCAGCTCCACGAACAGCAGTGTCCCTTTGCCAATGTGACCTGCCAGTACTGTGAGATGGATCTCATTCGAGACCAGGTGAGTGATATAATGAAAAATCTAAATGTTTTTATAGTGGCTTATGGTTATTTACTTCAGGAAACTTCTGCTAACAGGAACTTCTCTTTAGTTTAACAATGGGGAACTATGCTACTACACCACACCCAGTCACAGCACATCGCAGTTGATGTTTGCCCTGACCATTTCCTCCTCTGTAGCCATTGCTATTTAAAAGTTTGATTTTTTTTTTTTTTTTTTTTTTTTGCATGAGACAGTGAGTTATTTTTGAATGAATAGATATGAATGAAGCTAAGCCGATGATGTTTTTGTTTCAGATGGAATCTCATTG
Source organism: Sciaenops ocellatus (assembly GCA_033000465.1). NCBI lineage: Eukaryota > Metazoa > Chordata > Actinopteri > Sciaenidae > Sciaenops > Sciaenops ocellatus. The sequence continues at coordinate 28,298,324 of CP136888.1, read as the reverse complement.
TGATACAGATTGCCCAAAAGCACCCATCGCCTGTAACTTTAGCATCTTTGGATGTAAGGAAAGGGTAGGTGATCAGATCTTCTACACACCACTGAAAGAACAATCCTCGACAACTTTGTTTGCGACACAACTATTAGTCCCATCACAAAGAAACATTCTTTGTCTCCCCGCAGATGCAGCGCCACAACCTGGCCCAGCACATGCAGGAGTTCACTCAGATGCACATGCGCTACATGGCGGAGTTCCTGCGTGGCCTTAGCATCAACGGCACCGCACCCAAATCTCTGTGGACGCTAGGACCTTCCATTTCGCCCGAGGACCAAGGAGCGGCGGCGGCGGTACCAGCCTGTAGTGGACCCAGAGCATCTGCGAGCTGCACCAGCAACTCCACCCCGTGTCAGTCTAACGAGGAGATGCAGAGGCTCAGGGAGATGGACGGACGGTTGGTAAAGCAGGATCACCAGCTGCGCGAGCTCATCATCTTAAAAGAAACACAGGTAAAGAATGTCCTCGAGCTTTGAAGTACTAATATGCGCATGTGGTTTGCCCGTGTAATCACAGAATCTAGGATCAAACAGTTGTTGTCTTTGTGATGCATCTCTCTGGGCTACGTGTCCCTGTCAGGTCTTTGATCTCTTTCATATCAGACAGTGCGGAAATTTGATGTGAAGTTCCAACACATCAACGTCCTGACACATTAATGATTTAGTGCAGAGCTACTGTAGTTGATAGTTTCAAAAGAGACAAACCAAAGAATCAAGCCTCATACTTGCGTGGTACTTGGTGTGTAGTTTGGCATCTAGTTTTGCTGTTACACCCGAGTCACTTAGTGGGAAGTGTGCATAAGAAGAGGAAAGCTTTAAGACTTGCTTGTAGAAAAATGTAGATCTGTAGTGTTTTTAGCCATCCTTTTATCAGATTAGAGAGCTATATTTATTTGTGTTACAAGAAAAGTTGCTGTATTTTTTACTTTTCCTGATAGTTCTATACTTTTGGCAGAAAATTGTCTACCTGCTTAAGCACAAACATTTCCGATCTTGTCTTTCTTCAGTGGTGTGTTTCAGCTGCACTGTGCCTCCTGTGAGACTTTTGTCAGTTGAAACTAATGTCCTATTTCTTCCACAGGCTGGTCAGCTTGCTGAGCTCAGGCGTAGGGTGTCAATGCTGGAGGAGACAGTGAAGGAGCTTGAGTCCCAGCAGTGTCACGGTATCTTCATCTGGCGCCTCAAAGGTTTCTCTGTCCACCTGCGGAACCAAGACGCGGGCCTGCCGGTGGTCGAGCACAGCCCGGGTTTCTACACGGGTCGTCCAGGCTACAAGCTGTGCCTGCGCTTACACCTGCAGACCCCCAACGCCCCGCGCTGCTCCAACTATATCTCCCTCTTTGTCCACACCATGCAAGGGGCTTTTGACGGGCAGCTCACCTGGCCGTTCCAGGGCACCATCCGCCTTGCCATCCTAGACCAGGGCCCTGAAGCTCAGCACCACATGGAGGTGATGGAGACTAAACCAGATCTGCAAGCCTTCCAGAAGCCGACCATCCAGCGCAACCCCAAAGGATTTGGCTACGTCACCTTTCTGCACCTGCATCAGCTGAGTCAGAGAGCCTTTGTTAAAGATGATACTCTACTTATCCGCTGTGAGGTGACACCGCGTTTTGACAATATGGTTCACCGCGAGGGACCAGCTGTGCAGCCTAGAGGACCTGAAGCCTCAGTTTCAAGGGACTAAAGTCATAAACGTATCTATTAGATCGTCATCATCATGCTGAGATGTCAGTACAGTACATTTTACCTGATGGACACCAGAAGGGGGAAATCACATTTTAAGTCTGGACACAGCAAGTATGCCTGTATTTATGTCAATGTCAATGGGACTTCTGTTTTAATGAATATATACAGTACATTCAATTTAAGTTAATTTAATAAAGTATGTACTCTCTCTCACATGGTACCAACATACAGCAGGCCTCATAGGTTCACAATAGTCAGTAATATTTAATCAGCTCTACATCACCAGTTTAAGAAGTGCATTTGCTGCCTGCAGACTGAATATTACTACAAGACTTCGCTCTCTTGGTCCGGTCGTTGGAGCCATCGCTAAATGTTAAAGATACCCTGTGGAGGCTTTGACTGCTAGTGGTACTGTGGAGCTGTGTGGAGCTATGTGGGTCATGTGATACACTTTTAAAAAATGACTGCAGAGCGTAGTAATGAAAATGAATTAAATTTTTAAAAAATGCTGGACTGTGTGGCAGTTTTGTTGTAGTGTCCAAAGTTGTGATGTACTTGGGTCCAAAAAGAAATGGCTGTTGAAGTTCCACCAACACAATTTGAGACATTGAGTCCAACAATATAAAACCTGCGCAGTGACCCTAACAGTATATTATTTTCCATTTTCCCACAGACAAAGATCCTAAGGTGCGAGTGAATGAAGAATCATTTTCTGTGTATGTGCCAGATGAGCAACTTTGATTGGTATGAACAGAGTGCTATCTTGTAACACGGAACACCGTATCTATTTCTTTTAATATTTTCTGGGGCGAAACAATACGCAGAGGAGTATCGTGTGAACTGCAGATGGTTGAAGCATAAATCAGCAAAAAAAACAAAACAAGTCTGGCCGTGTTCATCGAACTAAAGGAAAGCTATGTGACAGCCTTTGGTTTCATGGTAGTACACTGGATTTTTAGTGGCAGTAACATGGCAAGCTACTGCCAGCGACAAGTGAAGAAGACTAGTTGATGAATGGATATTTGGAAGCAAGATTCAAAATGTCTGCTTTGTAAATGAGGCAGAAAATCTACTCAAGGGTACATAACGGTGTTTATGCTGAAACTCCACAGGGTACCTTTGAATCAACGTCATTATGAGAATTAATAGCAAAACTCACATTTCTGATGCCTTTCATATTCAACATTTCTTGTTTCACTACTTTTGACCGTGCTGTGTCACTGTGACATAATCAGCAGAAAAAAGACAGCACCTTTTTCACTGTGCCTATTACGTAACAGCCTATACAGATGTGTCACTACGCTGCTCATCCAGCTTTTGATAGAATTTATCGTGCCTTCCACACAACTTCCTGTAATGTGACCTAGAATATATTCAAGAGTAGACGTAAAACTGTCATCACTTTAAAACCATGCAGCCTGTTCAGCCTCTACGTGACGTGATGATAATATATTTGTATTTTTTGTGTCAGTCGTTTCTCCATGCGTCGCATTGATTTGCCGTGATGCCATTTGAAATGGTTTGACTGTGTAAACAATTATCATACGATGATAGAACTTTATGATATGATCATGTTATCCAATACTGATTAAAATAGCCTTAAATTTATTTGATTTGTAAAGGACCATGTACAATAATAAACTTAAATGCCATGATGTATTGTATCAGAGTTAGCCTAAAGTTATATTTCATCTGCAGTCCCCTAGCAGGTCATGACTTAAACTCACAGCCGCTGTAGTGTTTAACATTTAATGTCTTATACTGACTTGAAGTGTACATTAAAAACAACTTCAAAGTGTTGTTCCCGTATTTTCTTTTTTCATTTAAACCAAGAAACCAACATTTTATGCCATCCACAAGTGACTCATTTAAAAATGTACTCTATCCATCTTTAGAAGGTCTGACTTTGATTATGATTGAGGAAATCTTTAAAATTCAGAAGCTTAATTTGCAAAAAGAATGAAAGCAATTGCATGATTTTTTTCTTTGAGATGTATATCCAACTTAAAAAAAACAGACAAATTTGAATCCATCCAACTTAATTTTATTAATTCAAATCAACATTCAAACCAAATCAACGTTTCCCTTCCCATACCTCAAATCGTCATATCATCATCATCATCATCATACCTCAAAATATTCTAAAAAAAAACTTACACATAGCATCATGATTAGCTGCCACCAGTTACCACTGTCACTTCTACTCATCAATGTAAGGAAATTTTTTGTTAGCTCCATATCCTGGGTGACCTGGTTTGGCTGCACCCCCTTCTGCTTGTTTGGCTTCTTTCTCTGGTTGACTTTGAGCTGCGTCCTTGGAGCATGTTGGCTTAGGACTTGTTAGAGACACTGAAACACAATGCCATAATGTTAAAATAGTTCAACATGCATACAGCAGTGCAGAAGTACAATCACAGCATGCCTATGTGTTAGACCAGAAAAATATTGTCACATAATTAGAAATTATGAGTCACTATCGATGACTCATTTTTGTCTCACATGGAGCTTTCGGAACTTCTTTCTCACACTTGAGTGTGCTTTGAGCGAAGCACTCCGCCATCCAGGACAACACCTCTCCACAATATCTGACCTAGAGACAAAGCCAGAAATGATTGAGTGTTATGCAAATAACTGTCATTTTACTTAAAAAGTACAGAGAGCAGAGTTTTATGTGATATAAAATTATGAAAATGCAACCTCATTATGTGTCAAATGGTGCTGTTGAGGTCACTTTTTCAAGTTTACCTGAGCATCCATGGATGCCAGTCGTTTCTCTTGGTCCTTGAACCCGCCAACAGCCCTCAGCAAGCTCTGAACCCTTTGACACAAGCAAAAATCAGTTAAAACCATATTCAATAGGTTGGTTAAGTTTAGGCATGAGGTGTGAGATTGGTTAGGATTAAGTTATGGGTAAGTCAATCAGAGGCAGAGTAGGGCATGCCGTTCCTTCACCATTCTAGGAAAAGACTTCAGCACCAATTTTCTTTTTACTAAACAACAATTACTTCGAGGAGGTACTCTTGAGTCTCTCCTCACTGCTCTCCCAGTGCTGGCGCTCCAGTTTGGCCAGGTAATTCTCTTTCTGTACCGTCTCCCATGTTATCAGCCTCTGGTCCAGCCCTGCCGGCAACTCCCTCTCTGGCAAAACAAACACACAGCAGAGACACACATATGGAGGCAGTCCAATAGCCAATTAACCAACAGGCATGTGTCTACGGATAGGGCAGGTCAAGGACAAAGATAAGCACACGGCATATTTTCCAGTGATTTATTTGAATTTAATTTAGCCTGACAGGGCACAGGAAACAATTATGATGTCTTTTTGAAGTAAAACAAAATGGCTCGATAGTTCCAAGTGGAAATATTCACATATTATTCATACCAAGATGCTCCTGTTTGGGCTCGGGCTGTTTGACCAGGCTGAGTAGGAGCTGAGAGAGATGGCTGATGATGATGAAGGGTGGGGCCAGTGCTGGACGGCTGTGGTATTCCACGATCAGGTTGTATCTCTGGAACTTCCAGAAGATGTCCGTGTTGCCCTGCACTACCTGGAATGTGTAACTGGGAGAAACACAACAAAAAGCCAATAAAAATATTATTTTTTAACTTTAAAATGTAGAGGAATTTTCATTATACCATCTGGTATCAGACTTGATTGAGATTTGGAGCTCTAGTTTATCAAACTCAATGGAGAAAAGCGCATTGTTTTTGCATTAAAGAAGATCTCTGACTGAAAGCTCACAAAATAAAGACGACTTTGAGCGTGCGGATGCTTTTCTCCATTGAGTCCACTTGCTCTACTCATTTGTTAGACAGACAAACAAATTCATGATTTTCTGGATTCACCTGAACATGGCAATGAGCAGGTTCAGCAGCAGGACATTGGTGACAAGAAGGAAAATAACCAGCAGTAAAATGACCAGCCAGTTGGCGTAGAGGTTGGGACATGGCGGCCGCAGGCCCATGATAATCTCATCTGAGTCATCGGTGCAGTTCATTTCAGGCATGCGAGCAGCTGCACTCCGTTTATGAAAAAACAAGAAAATTAGATGAGAAAGACATAACATTCAGGTCAACAGAAGGCCTTCTCTGAATACATAAACGATTAAAATATGACACAACAAACAATTTTCATGGATTTGAAATTTGGTGCTTTTGCTACCATCAATTTCCTCCAGGGGGATCTGGCCAAAAATGTGGAGGTAGGGGCGGTACAAGGCTCTGCGAAACACCCAGTCAATCCTTGGGTCGTTCGGGTGGAGAAGAGCCTGGGTGGCAACGCCGTACGCAATGAGCCACACGCTCAGGAAGAAGAGGAAGAAGAAAACGTCTTTCATCTGTTCAGGAGAAGCAGAAACGTCTTTTCATCTTCTTATCAAGCCATGAGCATGAGCATCACTTAAAATGAGAATATTAAGATAGTAGTGTTTTGTTTTGGTCACCATTCTTTCCACAATGATGATCTTGGGGCCCAGCTGCTTATGAATGGCGAAGATGTGGATCAGACGTAGGGTGAACACCATGAAGTCTATTGCCAGAACAGTCCTTCCTGCCTCATAGGTGTTGTTCGCCATCCTGAAAAATCAATGAAAATAGACATTACCAATCTGGACTATCAAATCTAGATCATTCTTTCAGTATCATGTTAATTACCTGCAAGAAACCCCGACAACAAAGAGCAAGATGGCAACCATGTCGCACTTGTTCCAGTTGTCCTCAACATAGAGTTTGAACTTCTTCAAGATGCTCATCTCTTCATCTGTGAAGAAGCTCTATGCCATAGAAGAGAGTTTGTGATTTACTATAAGCATAACAACCTTATCTTTGGTATGGAACATTTAAATAGTGCTTTTACCCAAAGCGCTTAGGAAAGCTTTTGCCGCTCATTCGCCCATTCGTGCACACAGTCACACACCAAACTACCACACAGGATGTCAGCCTGACCAGCAGAGCAATTTGGGACACTTGCACGATACGTGGCCAAGAGGAGGTGGGGCACAAACCGCCATACTCTGCTCTACCTCCTGAGTTAGAGCCACCACAACATATATTCCTATTGCAAGGTTGAGCCTTGCTTTCATTTTTAATTGTAATATTTGTCTAAATGTGTATGCTTTGTGCCTTTTGTACTATTGGCTCAAAGAACTTAGCTGAATTATGAATTAAATTATGCAGATAAAAAGAAAAAGTGTCTTAACCTTAGTTTGTGTGCTAAAGTTGCCAGTTCATTTAAAAAATCTGAATAGTTCAAGGTTTTTATAGGTAAATGAGGCGTTAATAAACCATCCGTTATGTCTGAACATGAGTATGAGTTTTCTTTTCTCTGTTAGAGATGAGCATTATTCACCCTCTGTCAGGTCACACACTAGAGCCCTATTCAGACACATCTGCAGGGCCAAAAGGGAGTTAGCGGGTACACAGCCCTGCTGCTTCACAAGCACCTGCAGTGTCCCAATTTCTTATTCCTGTAAAGTGTCTCTGACACTTAAGAGTGTGAGGGTGAGTTGTCTCCTGTGGTTTGAACAGGGCACCTGTAAGTGCATCAATAAACCAGCACTCGGCCCCTCGATGGCACAATTGGTTTGAGAACAAGCTGAGGGCAATATGCTGCTTTCATAAAGTGATAGACTGGTGTGCAAGCCTCGACTGTCATAGCACAAAGGCCAACATGACGACCAACTATAACTAAAAGCGGTATGGGAGTCTTCTGGTGTTTCTTGGTTATTTAGTGCTGATGGTGTCTGGCCTTTTCGAGACATATACATGATTCATAAAAAGGAAGTTGGAAGTTTCTGTCAAGTAGGCATAAGCTGCAGAGTTAGAGACTCTGGGTGAACTGATCAAATACGTCAGACTTACCACAGATGTTCTGGTGTTCGCTCATTACGAGGAAGTGATATACTCTGTATATTTAACAATAAAACAGCCCAGATTATTGAAAATCTCACCTAGGCTGACATATGTTTTAGCACTACAGTGTTAAGAAAACACTTATAATATACATACCACATTAACGCAATAAGATATTGGTTGTCACAGCTTTGTAAGAGTGAGCAGATTTGCAGCAGCCCATCTATCTAAAAAGCTGGTAAACCTACAGTCTCTAACCTCGTTCTCTGACAAGTATGGTGAGAACAGGAGCGCCTGTGGCACTGTCATTCCGCAGGGAGAGGTATGCACCCTTGGGCTTGGTAGCTTGCCAGGGCTGCCTGTAGCAGAGTGGTTCTTTTTTTGGAAACCTGTGCCACAGTTCTGCTCAGCTCAGGGACTAAGACGCATGTTGAAAAAAAATCTAGCAGAGAGAACAGCGGTGAAGACCTGTCTCATCTGGGGGGGGGGGGGGTGCCCAAGGGAGGAAGGCTCAACGGGATCACAGCAATAAGGGATCATGCTTGTCTGACTTGGTTCACTGGGAGAAAGTCAAGCAGAGAGGTGAAAGGCTCATGAATCCTTAAAACCCCAGAGAGTTTGAGGTCATTGTAGTGATACACATCGCCTCCTACTCAGACATGTCAGACTTGTCAGGCCAGAACGGTGTGATGAACACACATCTAATAATAATGGTAGTGCTTAAAAATAGAAATTACACGGCATAAATAGATCCTTAACAAGAAAATCACAGAATAATGGTCTGAGAACTTAAAATGTGTTAATGAAGAAACCACTGACTGGTTCTTTGATAGTCACCTGTCTAAGTTCCTCCAGAACCAAGGTGAAGACCCAGAAGTAGAGCATTATCTCTGGGGGTCCAGGGCCATAGGGCGGCGCTGGACGGAAGTCTAGCAGGAGCACGTAGGTGAAGAGGAAGAGGAAGGCGAAGTACATGATGACATTACCAAGGAACACGGTGACAGGAGCACTCCAGAAGCGACGCCAGCGGCGGATAAAGAAACGCCACCAGACAGAGGCACAGCTCTGAACTGCTGGACCTCCGGGTGGAGAGTCCCTGGAAATCAAAGAGTGGAAAAGACACTCACATGTGCTTCTCAGCAAGTATGTGATGATCTAAATATAGGTTTATATCCTGGAAGACTATTGATTATGCGGATGCCATTGATGACTGGGTTTGTAGGTGCAGGCTGGATGTGTGTGTTTCACATAACATCCATTGAACATGAAAATGAGCACAGTTCATCTGACCGTTAAGCTTCAACTGAAGTAAATACAGCTTTATTGTCAATATACAATGCAGGGTAATGGAATTCTACATATTTCAGAAAGAAACACTGAGAATTAGAAATTTAATAAGATTACATATTATTTAATAGCAATTTGAGTATTATTTGATTGCAAACTCACAAAGGATCATCGTCGTCAGTTAACAGCAAAGCCTTCTCTGTATCCAGACTGTCCAGCTCCGCAAACTGTTCGCGGCCATTACGGTTATCAAGTTCCTCATCACTGAGAAACACACACGTGAGTGTCAGCGCACCCAACAAAAAGACATATAGTACATCCACATGACTCAAGACAAACTGTGGAAGATAGCATGTGATTGATCACCTGAACTTTATCATGTTGGTCCAGATGAGTGGCGGAAAGAAGAAGGACAACACAAGTTTGGAGATGGCTGTGTCTGTTGTCATCGCCCCCCACCAAAGCTTTGTGAGAAGAGCCTGGAAAAGTAAAAGTTTAGTTTGGTATCATTTGTGTTTGAATCAGGGTTTCACAACAAGGACAAACTAACATCTGTTCACCACAAGAGGGCACCAAATGCCTTAGAATATTTCTGCCTTACAGTCTTGTGACCAAATCCATGGATGCTTCATACAGGGAGTTACCCAACTGACAAAAAAGATAATTTTCCCTCTTCATCAAACATTTTATATAAAACTTGAACCATTTTCTTCTTCAAAGCAGTCTAGTTGCAGTTGGGTTGAGCTCACTTCCATGAAACTACCCATGACGCTTAGTTATGGGCTTGTCCACCCTTTATAACAGACCAGTAAAATCCTCTTGAAATATTACACTGAATTATCGTTAACAGCTTCCCATTTAAAAGGGCTGTATGACTCCAACTGCGTCCTTTAAATAAAATATTACTTCACTGTCAGTGAGTGTTCAGCGCACTAACTTTACCTGCTGACATTGAATACCAATTAATCCTCAATGATGACTTTGTAATGACAAGGACGTCTGTTGTAGGGATATTTAGGCAAAAATGTGTGCACTGAATGAGCAGCACAAATATGACTTTGCAGTAAGTATCTAATGACATGCAATGCCCTGGGAAAGTTTTTAATAACTGCAGCGTAGAAAAATACAGAAGGTAGCGAAAGAAACTACCTAACTCGTAATCAAACGCAGAATACTTTGAAACTGTTGGAAGATGAACGATGAAAGTTAAATGTTTTAGTATGGCTGAAAGAATGAGTGAAATTGGAACCAAATGAGCATATGGATATGTCTCCTCATTACCTGAACTCCATCGTGGGCAAAGAAGGATTTGGCATCTGCCTCGGTTGCCAAGTTGAGGACGGTAGATTTGCTCCAGCAGTGTGTTCTTCTCACTAACAAAGCATAAGCCCTGTCTTCACTGTTGGAGTAACACTCTCCAAAGACATCTGCAACAATAAGAACAACAGGTACACACTGTCAACCTCTTCGCACATTCAAATTCATATTTTATTCCCTTCCAGTGGGACCTGTTTGGTTGTTTTGTTCTGATGTTGTGGTCAGTGAATGTACCTCTCGCTATGTTTGACCTTTATTTCTTCTGATCACACTGTCAGCTGTTGCCATTGAACAGATTGTGTACTCACCAAGGGCAAACTGCTCATACTTGGCCTCCTTCATGCTCCGTGCAGATTCGGCTTCAGATTCCAGTCTTGCCATCTCTTTCAGAATCTTACAACCCGCCAGCGCTGCTGCAACTGCCTCAGGGCCCTGAAGGATTAAAAGAAAGCTGGATCCAAGAAATGGGTCTGAGAGAATGATCTGAGAAACCTAGTTTAGAATATTAGAGAGCTGCGCCTTTTTTTGCATCTAAATGTGGTGTACTGTGTGCATCAGGCTTTCTAAATGGCCCCAGTATAATTCAAGACTTACATAAAACGTACACACTCCTGTGTTACTCAACTGATCATATTTGAACCTATAGACCTTTTAACGTATATGGATGTCTTGGAATTTTGGTGTTGCAGTATCACCTTGGACATGACTGGACAAATGTGAGGTGTTTTTATAGGCCTGAGCAAGAGAAAAACTACCTTCATCTTTCCCTTCCCTGCCCTCAGGCTTCAATTTCAGCTAATGTCAGTGCACTCTGACAATCAACCCTGCTCAGACATTGTTGAGAAGAGTTATTTCATCACAGTGAACATCAAGTCTTCATTTACTTGAGTCTGAGTTACTTTGGTCTAAGCTTGAAAGCACAGATGGATCACCAGGTCCACGCTTGGTGAACTTAATAACTTACTGAAATGCAAATGTAAAAACCAATGAATGTCCAGACTTGTAGTTTTTTAGTGAATGGATTAAGGTATGCAAAAATATTGATATGATCCTTCATAGTTTGAGAAACGGTTAGGAAAATGCACTTATTTGTCTCCCTCTGGGGAGTTAGATAAGAAGATGGATACCACTCTCATATCTGTCTGTGCAATATGAAGCTGGAGCCAGGAGACAGTTAGCTTAATTTTGCATAGTGACTTGAAATTTGGAAAACAGCTAGCGGCACTCTATAAAGGCTCTGTTTGGAGAAGCACTACTACGAACTTCAGTTTTTGTACTGATTAGACAAGATATGGTGGATTTTGTCACTTTCTAACAGAGGCAGGCTAACTAACTGCCCCCTAGGCCCTAACCCTAACCCTAACCCTAAGCCTCATATTCAATGGCTAGATCTAATAGTACAGTCGTCTTATCTATGTCTCAATAAGACAGTAAATAAACATATTTCTGAAAGTGTTGAGTTATTTCTTTCATCATTTTAACATCAGGTTGATTTCTTTTCAGTCACAGAGTGAGTATGGGGGAAAAAATGGTTGTTTATAGGAATACAGAAGCTTGTGAATATGTACTCTATTGACAAAGAAAGTCTTTAGTTGGTTCCTTCCAGTTAGCGCACTGTCTATTATGATCTTATAGTGCATTATGTTTATTGTGTTATATTATGATTTCTATAATCAACAGATAATAGCAACCTTTAATGGCCCTATGCATTGTAGAAGCAGCATTTATAGGACTATTATGACAAATGTGTAAATGAATAGCAACATATTAAAACAGGGGGTTCCCAAAGGGTTACACTTAGTGTTGTGGAACTCATACCTCCTTATTTAAAAGATCAATGATTATTATACAATATGGCACGCTGTATATTACTCCTGGGTTCATATATATGTACATATTTTGGTAGCATTAGCCAGCCTGCAAGGGTAATTGTGGGCCTTCAACATGAAAGATACTTCAAACAATCTAATTATGAATGCAGATATCCCAGCCAGAGTCGGAGTGGTAAAACGATTTGCAGTGGGGGGATGTACACACACTGAATGCAATTACCATAATTTCAGATAATGTTTGAAATAAGACGCAGGAAAGGAGAACATCTGGGTGACCGCTTGTGAGATTACAATAATTGGTTCCCTTAGTTCGGGGAAGGACAATAAAGAAATGAAAGGTGCTTTGAAAAGATGTTGAAAACAAAGAGCAATTATCATTGATTGGTGTCATTTAAACTATTCATAGGGCATCAATCCCATGTCAGGATATATTTCTCATTAACTTCATCCAGACTTTAGATACGCCCGCATTACCTCACCGCTCGTTGAATGTGCTGCCCCATGAAGCAGCACGACCTTCATTTGAATAATGTTCTTGGAGATAAGATAGCTTTTTACTTCATCTCAGTTCTTGATAAATATGCCTTTTGCTGCTTTTATCTAGAGTGACATTTTCATATAGTAGGACTGACCTGCACTTCCACTGTTCACTGACCCATATGTTCTCACTGAATCCAGAATACAAACTGTATACAATCAGTATAGTATAATTCAGCTCGCTTCAGTTTGGTTTGAGTAGAGTACATTTAGACATTTATTGATCAAACCACATGCTGAGACAGTACGAGCTGGAGTTTAACTGACTAAAGAAGCTGACAAGACTGACCATAGCCCAAAAGTAGTTAGCCATCTGCTGTCGGTTCTGAAGGACAGCCCAGAGAAAGAGATCCCTCCAAGGATATTCGCAGCATTCCTCCAGCTCGGCCAGGTTCTTCTGGTTGTGGAACAGACGACCCTTCGCTGGCTTCTCCTGGAGCACACAGACAGTAAACTACGTGTATCGTAAACAGGGTGGCCGCACACAGTTCACAGAACATGCAATTATTACATGAGTCATAGCTACAATCTATGGCAAAATCTATGGCCATTACTGCAGAACCAATTACTTCATCTGCCAAGGAGGTAGCTGATAGTAGGAGTGTGTCTGTCAGCAGGATATGTAGGTGTTTTAAAAATGTGTAGTGATTTCTATGAAACATGAACGGACAGACCTTCAGCCAAGAAACAATTTGATTTTGTCATTATCTGAACTATAATTTCTTCCCTGAGATTATCGCCATTTTTTAGCTCTGCTATATGACACAAACAACATACATTACACACCATATAGAGGGGTAATTTCACTTAACAGAGTATAATAGCAGGTTTGGTTTACAATGATGATCCATCTTGTCCTTTGCGCAATAATAGTGAAATTGAAAGCTGCTGCCTACTGGTTAACAACTTGGAGGGTTATGGCCTTTCCAGTGGGGTCGCATGTTGACTAAAAGGGTAAGAAAGGTATGACACTTTCCAAACTGGACAATCAGTTTAGGAGAAAATCCCAGCTTGATAGGAGGGAGAAGGTTACCGAAAAATTGTGATGTGGGTCAGATTTTGTGTGTTTCTCCTACTAGTGCAAGATGAGGTCACCATTTAAGATTCAGTTCCACAGAGTTTGTATATCGTCTATTTCATTGCATCTTTGAGTCCTTTAACAGTTTCAAATGAAACAGTCTGAGAGGTTCAGGAGGGGAAATCACTCTCCGCACACAATTCATAGAAAAATGCAAAGAGAACAGTGAAAAGGGGGCCCAAATAGACTTCTTCATTTTAAAGTGTCACAAGCCAAAAAGAATGAGAACCACTGCGAGAAGCAATACAAGGTGGAATTCAATTCATCAGTTTAAAGGATTTCTTATTCAGTGCAGTATATATGATATCTTGGAAAAGATGGAGTATATCACTCACTGTGGGAATTTTTTGGTAAAAGCCTTTGCAGGAGTCATGGAGAAAGTCTTTCAGCACTTTGGCGACCTCGAAAAGAGTGAAGCGTGGTTTCCGGTCCCCTTGCTCAGGCGGATGGTGCCCAGGTGGACCAGGTGTCCTGGCAGCTCCGAGCAGCAGCTGCTTCTCTTCGTACTTTTTGAGGAGAAGGTTGTGAAGGAGGCTCTTCTCCGACACAGACCAGTAAAGCTCTTGTAGACGGCCGTAGGTGAGGAACTCGCCCAAGTTCACACCGTTGTCCACAAAGAGGCGAACAAAGTCGGGTTTGTCATTAATCAGCGCGTCCATCATCACCTCTTCAAGGTCGCATGCCTGCAAAGATCATGGGTCTTTATTGTAATTGCTCATTAAGCAGCTTTCTCTTCTTCTTCTTGTCAAAAAGTTTCTTTGTAATTCTCTGCTTCTTTTCTTTTGTACCACTAGCTTGCCTGGCTTATTTGTACGTGTCTTTTTTGTGTTGTGTTGTGTCTTGAACTGCTGTAACAAGCAAATTTCCCCAGTGTGAGATCAATAAAGTCTATTTTATCTTATCTTATCTTGTGCTATCTAATGAGTCACTAGTGGTCAATGAGCCCCTTTCAAATTGATTGATTGATATCGATTCTGAGCGTATTAGCATTCCAATGTTTATCTCAAAGTACCCCTGTGCCTAAGTACTTCACAGAGCTGCTAGTACGGTGGTAGACTCTTTATTCTTCTTTCATTTAATATTCTAAACTTTGACTCGATTGCAGATTGAACTTTACAGTTTTAAACACACACTGGATGTAATTACCAGAGTGTGGCAAACCTCTAATCAGATCACTAATCTATTTGTCTCACCTTCCACTCCACATCTCCATTAAAGATGTCACTCTTGGCAATATCCACCCTGTTCCAGGCCACAGCCAGCTTCAGTTCATCCAGAAAGTCTTGAGCTTCCTGACTCTGGCTCTTACAAGCTGATGCACAGGACACAAACACAAGATGTCAACAATTTTACAACCTATGAAGTGCTCAAAATGTCAAGGCGCACACTCCATGAAACCATCAAGTATCAATACCTGTAATTCTACAGCCTTGGAAAATCAAGTTTCCTGATGATATGTCTCTCACAAGGTACTTTACCTTTGACTAGAGCTTTGAGGATGACTGTATCCAGCTCAGAGCTCTCCTGTTCAGGATCGTGGACAGTAAGGAGATGTCCATGATCAAGAATCCTCTGGATCTGATTGGCAGGTTGACAATCAGTTATTACTAATACCTAATTTTCAGTGAAGAAGTGTGCAATATTGTATTGCTAATGCATGGTTTTCTAAAATTACAACCCCTTCACTGTGTATGTCAGCTTGAAAAAAATATGTTACATTACTGCTATCTTTCCCTCCTCCTTCATATCTTTAATTAGGCCATCACATACAAATTTTGACGATATGGATGAAAATCCTGCATTAGTTTCCCCCCTCACAATCTTTCCCAGTGTGCCCCATTTTTCTGGCAACATTCAAGTCTTGTGATCTGCATATCTGTGTATGTGCCTGCCTCCATGCTGTGCACAGCACTCTCACCAGCTTGACCCAGTTACTGATGTCTGTGCTGTGGTGGGCATTTGGAAAGGTGTCCAGCAGTAGCTCATGAACACTGTCCATATCCCAGCAGCCCCTATCCATCAGCGTGACGAGGATGTCAGCCACGCCTCCCGAGCCTGCCAGGATCAGCCATGGTGTCGAATTGCCAATGCCTTTGTACATCCTCTGCAGAGAGGGACAGAGTGTTCAGACTTGCAGGCAAACTCTCAAACGTCTTCATTTTCAGTTAATAACAGAAAATTATATTGATCAGAGTTATTTGTATCCCATAATCTCGATCATGGGATACAAATTTCTATTTATGCAAATAAATTGGTAGCTTTGACGAGATTTCTTGCCAGAGTGATTCGTTTTGTGAAAAACAGAAAGAACTTGATTCTCAGTCTGGCTTTGGCCTGCCACTTCAGGAGATTTGATTTGGAGCCTAACTCTCAAGCCTGCTTATATTATGCACATTCATATGACACAACAGACATCCATCTATCAACAGGACCATTTGCGTTCACGTCATTAAAGTTCTCGTGTAACTAACGCTTGCATAATGAAATGAAACCTTACCTTTAGAATCCTGGGTTCACCGTGTACCAAGAGACACAGAACAGGGATCTCAAAACTGCCTGCACCTGCAAACACCAGAAAGTACATTAAAAATATATATCTTTTGCAGCTCAGAGTGTCTTAAAATCATTACCACTCTCCTACTATTGTGTAAAGGTGCATAGACTGCTCCTGTCAACCGCTGAACAACTATTGTCTGGCCAGCTTTTCACACATAATGACAAATATCTTTTTCACAGGCTGCCTTTGTCTCAGAGTTGTGAGCAGGTAGATCAAAGAGTGATGTTCCCCTCCGTTCCCCTTGATATATTTGAAGAGTTTGGGAGTTCGAAAATTAAACAACATGGAGTAGAGAGGACATACTTTAGTTTATACTTAGTTTTTCATTTCTTATTTCTTATTAACAATCTCACAACTCTTCATATCTATCCTGTGAGCCACTGAAATTCTGACTCCTAAGGTGGGAAACAACATAATGAGTGGTAACTGTGAAGCTAATTTGAACGTGCTCCTTTCAGGCTACTCCACTGACTGACAGTTGTTGGTGGTAAAGCACAAAGAAGTCTAACCATGCCCATGCGAAGGCAGAAAAGAAAAAACACTGCAAGCTAGCAGACATGGATGTGAACAAGGCATCATTTATACTATATTCATGAAAAATTGGTTTCACAAATGTTTTGGAGGGGAAGGAAATGAACTAAACACCTTTATTACGTCTCGGTGATGCACACAATGCATTTATATGAGAAAAACTGAGTTTAAATACAAATTTTTGGCTTGCTTACAGGAAAACTCCTCAGGGTAGCACCGGTTATCTATCTGAGCTAGTTAAGAACAAAAAATACTGAAGGGATGAGAGTGGGACAAAAACATCTTATTCCAATCTTTACAATATATATTTGTATTGCTCTCCACGGGCGGTGAGCAGTTCATATCCAACACACAGATCTTCAATTGCAGCCATATAAAAAAAAGAGCAGATGTGCATTCATTGGACTATTGCACTTGTGTACAGTTTTCAGGCACATGGTTTTACAGCAAGCCATATGAAAAGGTCATGAAATATGAAGCAGCCACCTGTACTAGCCCCATGCTGAAATAATACTTAATGCATTTTAATGCATAATTTAACACCATAAAAAGGACCGTTTGTCGCAATGAGTGCTCCAACTTTTAATATTTAAGTACATTTAACTGTTTATATTTATGTTACTTTTACATAAGTAAAAGTAAATGCAGGACTTTAACATTTAATTAAGTCATTTTAAATTCTGGCATTGTTATTACAGTTGGAGTAAAGGATTCTCTTTCCATTACTGGTTCCCAGAGGTGACCTAAAGAGCTTTTTACCTCCATAACCAGTGCGCTGAAGAGAGATGTGTTTGAGCAGTTTCACTCTCATTTCACTGGTGGCTCCTGGTCTGTTGGGATCCTCCTCCACCAGCACAAAGTGAGAGTGCTGGTCATCCAGGGAATACACTGATCCATGAGGCAAGTCCTGTGACTTGTATGATGCAGGCTCATCCACCTTGAGAAACGTGAATATGCGGAAAGACAGAGGACAGCACAAGCATAGTAATGTGAAAGATGTAAATATTTGCTGATGGACCTAGCTGTTGTTATTAATATTAGCTCTGTACTGTTTGTGTGTGTGTGAGTGTGTGCAGAAACCTTGGCAGAGAGTAGCGCCTCTCGATTGTGGATCATGTTCCAGGGTGCGATGCCAATGGCCACTACACGGACTTTAGAGGAGGTGCTGGCCAAGGAGTGGTCTCTGACGGCCTTGCCCAAGTGTTTGGTGATGCCAAAACGAAGGCCATTAGTAAAGATCCACGCCCCTAGAGGACAGAGAAGCAGTTGCATATGTGTGTGTGTATGTGTTGTTGTGCAGGAAGTTGGGGAACTAGTCTTTTAAAACCAGAGTTGTGTCCTAGATTCACATAAACAGCTGGCCTATTGATTATGCCAATTAGATTGTATGGTTTCTGTGTCAGTCTTCCTTACATATATTAAAATTCATGCAATATTTGACTAATCATGCAAATAAAAAAATGCTTGAAAAAAAAGATAAATAATGTATGACTCCTACTCTGGACACGTCTAAATAAAAGACTTTCATCTTGTGTTTCTGGTAATTCCATTACCAGACAATGGAGGGCAATAGAGATCCCGTTCCCCATCACTGACTGTTGATTTTAAAAGTTAATTATAACCTGTGCTCTGTGCAGCCTTCACAAGTCCTTTTCTCAGAGTGTCCCTGAGCCAGGGCTTCATCTGAGCTACCTCGTCTCCTCCCACGAGTGCTACCACCAGGTGTGGAGGAGCGAGGCCCCACTCTTCTGTCATCATCTGGTAGATCAGCACCGGGTCCGTGTTGCTGAGCACCCTCAGAAACTGAACATAGAGACACGAGCTGATGTCAGAATTCTACTCTACTACATTTAATTCCCATGAACTCATATAACCTTTAATGTTTGTTATGTAGTTTCACCTTTCCTCTTGTCTTAGTGGGGCCGATGAACTCAATGTCGCCCACTCTTCCAGCCGCCCAGTGACTCTTCTCCTTCTTAATTCTGCTTGCCATACCTCTGGCTACCTTCTCCAGCGTCTCATCCACTGTAGAGCAGCACTGACAGCCCAGCAGGACACTGGAGAGAGAGAGAGAAATACACATTAAATAGATATGTGCACTTGTGTAGTGTAGAAAGCACCTGGATAGGACTGTGAAATCCCCCAGCCTTCTTCAAACACAAACTTAAGACTCACCTCTCATAACCTCTAACTTTTTGGTGCCTACTGTTTTTCTAAATACAAAGGGATCATCTGTCCTGGAACCATCAGCTCGGTGCTGAATAACTAAAATAAGTTATAGTTTTGTCTGCCAAGGAGATTATTGTGTTGCTCTGTTTGCTTGTTTGGGTTTTATTCAGCAGGGGTTTTTCAAAAATAAGTAAAGCCACGGGACAAGGACAAACAGATTAATGCCACCATGTCTCTATTTATAAATCCTTTTGGATCATAACTCCTGAACAGTGAGACATAAAACGATTCCATGGAAAGTTTCCATCAATATGCCTTTTTCCCTTTTTCTTTCTTTACTATGATTCATATAAATATTATCCTGATGATCCAAAACACTGTAATTTTTTGATTTTATATATCAAATTTTGTTTTGCTTGATATTTAATTGGATGTTCACTCAATAATCCACGCTATATCATAACCCTCACTTTCATCCTTAATTAGGCAAGGCTCTAATAGTTCCAGACGGAGTCGAAGCTTTCCACAGTATCACGATGCATATTATATTGAAGCAGACTCAAATGCAGAGGTGGATTCAAAAAATCTACGCACTCTCATTAAAAATAACTAACTACCTTGCCTTGTGAAGGTATTCTGAGCACTGTGGTTTGGCAGCTTTGTCTATAATCTGCGGTGTCGAGAATATATTGCTTTTGCTCGTAGTATTCAAGACAGGATGAAGTTTTCCATTCAAGAGCAAGAAAATTAAGAGCAGCTTTCTTGAATAACTTGAATTAGTTAAGGCTTGTTAGTCCAGTCCATGTTTACTTCCTGGAGCACCTCTTCCACTTGTGACCTGTTAATCACGTTGATTTGATTTGCAAATGTCTATTTTTCACTTGATTTTTTTCATCATGAATACTGAGCAGCGCTGTCATTTAACAAGGAGCTCCTGCTAAATGTCATGAATGCATTGTGTCACTTAATGGGAACAGGCCTATCTGTTCGTATTGTCTTTCACGCACACACACACACACACACACACACCCGTGCTCCTCTGACCACTCCAGCAGGTCACCGCATCGCAGACATCTCGTCTGTGGCTGCAGCGTCCCCTGTAAACAAACAAACAGACATGCAGACCAATTTTTAGGTCAATTTTCCTCCAAATCCATTATGGCTCGCTCGCCACTCTTTCGACAAAGGAAGGTTCTTAGAAGCACTTGTGGTCAATGCAAAGTGGGTAAAAATTTTCATCCTCGCTTCACATGCAAAGCGCTTCCTG
Organism: Sciaenops ocellatus; assembly: GCA_033000465.1. NCBI lineage: Eukaryota > Metazoa > Chordata > Actinopteri > Sciaenidae > Sciaenops > Sciaenops ocellatus. Next base: position 28,278,166 of record CP136888.1, on the reverse strand, counting down.
CGTGACGTTTGAACCAGAAGTACACAAAACGCTGTCACTCATCTGCATTAAACCAAAAAAAAAAAAAAGAGAGAGAGAGAAAGATGGGCCACAATACTGCGGGCTCCCACCAGAACCTCTGAACATAAATCCCCTCAGATATCATATCAATGATAACAATAATGACAATAATGTACATTTGTTTAATTACTGTTAGCAGTATGGGCATTGTCATCGTTTGACAATGAGAACAGCCACAGTCTCTTTATCTCAAAATGATTCTTTTCACAGAAATAAATGACACTGAGTTCAGAAAAGAAGCTCATTCATTATTGATAAGATTATCTGTTTGCCTGAGTAAACACTTTTTATCAGCCAGCCTTATTTGCGTGGGCACTTGAGCTGCTTGTGAAAGATGATTTTAACAAATTGCAGCACAAGCGAATATTCCTGTGACAAAAAAAAAAAAAAAAAAAAAAAAAACAGCAGCCACCCTGAGTGCTGGGTGTTTTAATAGAATTGTGGTGCAATGGTTAACACACACACAGGCTGAGAGTCAATTTGTGTTAAGCCATCTGTTTTAATGTAAGTGAGCAGCTTGTTGTGGGAGCCTTTATTTGACTACCAGGTCTGGGTCCGGGAGGGAAAAGACGATTGGGCATGCAAACAGGATGATTTGCATGCAAAGGTAGAGGACAAGGCGCCCAGCTGAGAGTGTGTGTGTGTGTTTTATCCACAGACACACGTTCACACTTTTCATCTTGCTTGAAGTCTGCTATAATGAACTTCTCTTTTCTTGAGAAGAGGGCACGGTGATCTGGGATGTCTTAATCTATTTGTGCCACATTAGCAGACACCAGCACAGCACCAGCCTCAGTGTGCGAGTAACTGCAGGGCCAAGCAACCTCCCTGTTCGACACATGTTGAACCAAACTTTAAACTTTTAAAAGTTGTGCTCTTGAGAAAAAAGCTATATAATGTTTCAAAATCAATGTTTGTTTTTGAATCTTCACATTTTACAAAACTCCAAGAAATCCTCGAAACTTAGTTTAAAAGCAACGTTACCAAATGTAGTGATGCAACACTTGCAAGTCTTGCTATGACAGCACATAATAAGAAACCAATATTGTAGAAACGGACGTTTAAAATTTCAGCAAAATCGCCTCTTGGGTCTCTGATCTTTTTATCATTAGAACAAAAAATCAATATTACACTTTAGTATAAGCCAAGAGAGGTATGAGATTGCATATAAAAACGTATTGGTTACTAATATAAGTGTGCAACTGGGGGGGGGGGATGTATTGAACTTGTGTCTAAATTTGTAATACCTGTGAAAGTAAGTACATCTACTTATGTAAAAAACCTAACAACTGCTCACTTTGTGTATTTGCATCCTCCAGATATGAATGCATACATTTTTCCACATATATTACACATAAGTCATAGGGTAATTTCCCTATATTGCTTTATCACCCTTGACCTACATTGTGTATCCTTAACAGCCTGCTTTATGTAAAAACATACATATTTTCACTCATCAAAAAGTATCAGTTGGCCAAACATAGCCGTCTATACAATGATAAACAGGTAAAATAAAGACAGCTGTTAGACTGTAGATACTCACCAGAGGTGTGCCTTGTCTGTCCTGCATGGCTGGAATGAACACACTCTCCTCCTCCTGTTGAACCACACCTGTAAAGGGCTGAAGGAGGTTTCTATTCCCAGCATTTACAGATGAACCACCTGGGCCATTAGGGAAGTGGAACAAAGGTGGAGCTCTCCCCTCCGGCCAATCCCGGACACCTCTTTGCACCATTACTTTGCATGTTGGTCAACCGCTGCAGCTCTCATCAGGACTGCACACTCCTCCCTGCCTTAACGTGGACAGCCTGGTTCATTTTCTACTTACTTTTTGGCATGTTGGTGGACAGCTAAGGGAGTCCACATTTCAGAATAACATAGTGGAAAATAGATTCACATAAAAGTGTGATTTCTCTTATTAGCTTCAGCATCGATCATCAATCTGTTAAAGTGAAAGCTTTGCAATATTTATTATGAGTCGACCGGAGACAAATATGTCATACTGTATATATCAAAATGATTGCCTGATAAATTTCAGATTAGTGTTGTGTTTATGTCCTTCCCTCAGCCATCAGAGGATACAGAAGCAGTAGTTTATCAGGGTTGTGGCTCAATATGCCAACCTTGTCTTCACGCTATTAGCATTTCTAGCATACCGGAGTGATCAGCAAAATCTAGGCAGTCAAATTGAACCTCATTACCACCACTAAAGTGCTGCAAGGCCCATGACGCCCCCAATCTCCTCCAGTGGAGCTGCCCAGTGGCCAGCAAATCAGGCTGTGTGTGAGCAGTGGAAGTGTGAGCAAAAGCTTCTCAGCGAATGTTTAAAATAGTAATCAAGTAGAAATTATAATACAATTAACATAAAGTAGCAGATTTAATTTGGGTTTTTTTTTTTTAAAGCAAAACTGAGAACCTTTCTTACGACTCCAACCTGTGGGGAAAACTCCTATTTCAATGTGTAGAAAAAGCAATTAAAGTAATGACTTTTTAATTACTGTAGTCTTGACCTATATGTAACTTAAACTAAATCTCATCTCCTCGTTTGAACTACTTTTCGTTTTGGATCATAAACTTACTTTGAATCTCATCTTGGCAAGGAGGCTCTGGCCTCCATGGCTTGCAGGCAGAAATGCCTGTAGTGGACACTAATCACTGTTCCCTGAGGGCTAAAGTGCAGCACTGCATTTTGCTGCTCTTTCACTCGGAAAAACACCCATAAAGTAAAACACTTTTAATGGTTGTTTTGTTCTTGTTACCAGTTTGCCAACATGCAAATGGAAACTGCATGGAGCATGTGCAAGAATGCTGTCATCATCACAATAAAGTACCCCCAATAGGAACCAAAGGCTTTTATTGATGAACTCAGTTGTCTCCATCACACAAAGGATGGATTTCTCCCCCTCCTCTTATCCAATTCATAGAGCTGCAGCCAATCAGCAGCCTCTCCTCATTGTGTACAAACACAGCACCGTGCGCCCTGCAGCCTTTAAATCTCCCTGCAGCTTCGTGCTGACCAAAGCAGACCAAAGAGAGACAGCAACAACGTCTTCAACAACTTAAACCACCAGAACCATCTGAAGGATGAATCCCATCAGGCGCAGAGAGTCGGTTTGCAGGAGTCTGTTCGGACCGGTGGACCACGACCAGCTGCGCCAAGACTTGAAGCAGAGGCTGAAGGAGATCACAGAGCAGGACAGCCGCCGCTGGAACTTTAACTTCCAGAGTGACGCGCCGCTGCCTGGCAGGTTCCAGTGGGAGGAAATACCCGCAGACTGCGCCGCTGCGCTCTACCAAGAGTCCGCACAGGTAAAGGACGCTGTCTGTGAGGGTGACGACAGACTGAGCGACCGCGAAGAAAGCGCAGGGGCCGACCAGGAGAACTGCTCCAGCATCTCCAACACGCACAAGTGTCCCGCTGAAGTGACGCCCGTGCGGAGGAAGAGGACGCACTCCAAATCGGCAACCAAGCCAAGAAGCAACGCGCGAATTACAGGTGAACAGCAAGTCTTTACAGATCCACAAACAGTTTCACACATATTCAGCTGTAATGACAAAACTATGAAGTGAACTAACGTCTTATTTCCTCTTGTTTTTTTCAGATTTTTTCGCAAAGAGAAGGAGGACGACAGAAACAAAGAGTGCCATGAATCCTTTCCACACAAGTTCCAGTGAAGCAGCTCTGTGCAAAACGATAAGATGAACATGCTGCTAAAAATGGACTATTTATATTTTTATATGCATTTTTATGTACTGGACCAAGGCCTATTCACTGCACCAAAGGATTTTATGTTATTTTATTTTATGTAATTTTATTTTATTTTATTTTATTGTCAGTTTTACTGCTTATAAACTGTGGTAACTTTGTGTTATTTATATTATTTATGATTTTTTTAATTTTACTTCATTTTTCACTGATTATGTCACATTTAATGTTTGTTTTTTTCTCATTTTCATCAGTATTATTGTTTTGTAAGAGAATTTTGAAGACTTGAATGCATTTTTGTTTAACTTCTATATGTTTCATCTCTTTTTGTCAATCTTGTTGGTGAATTTCTGTAACATGAGCTGCTTCTGTTAATGATATAGAAAAGCACTATTTTGTCCTTGTTGTGTTTGTCTAAATTAACTGAGACGTGGATCACAAAGCTTGTAAATGCCTACAAATATTTCAGTTTGAATAAATTGTTTTATCAGTAATACTACTTCTTACTGAGTGATTATATCTGGGGGGAATCTTTCCCTACTGGTACACCTCACATGGAGACAACAGCACAATGGATTATAGGTACTAATTAAATGCTTTTGCATCAAACTAGTGGAGGGTGCAACAATATAGCTCATAAATGGATCAGTTTTTTAATCAGTGCCTCATAAAATATAGTCCAGGGTTTACTTTTCTAAAAACCCTTGCAGCACACAACAAAAACTTGTGTTCAGCAGTTTACCTGAAGCAAAAAAATACTGAAAACAATTCAAGCTTTCTAATCAAACTCTGTCAAACATCTTGTCAGCCGTGCCTTTAAATGTTGAACACTGTCACTTTTTTTTTTTTTTTTCCCTGAAATAGTTTTAACTTCAGTTTGATGCACTTAAAGTACATTAAAGTACTCGTCATAAGTCAGTTCTCCCCTCTAAAATCTGCTGTGATTACTTAAAGGCATTAAAATAAAAACTGACCCTGGAGTTCTGTAATTACAGCCACTTGTGAGCAGAGTTTCAGCTTATTAGATTCCCAATATGACTGCAGTCTTATGAGAAAGTACATCTTTGGTTTTGTGCTGACTTTGTGGCAGCCACAGATGAGTAAACTCATAACAAGTGTCCCCCTAAAGTTGTAGAAAAAAAAAATCAATTCAAGTTGCAAGTTGTTGCAATTAAACATTTTTTTCTGGGTTGTATTATGAGATGTTTCATAATAGCAATCATAAGGACTGTGCTGTCAGGCTTAAAATTATATCCATTAATATGAGCTGTAGCTGCCAAATTAGCCCATTAGAGAGGCCAAATCCCACAGGAAGCGTATTCACTCCCACAGTGTTGAGGTTTCAGCTCTAAAGAATTTCAAGAGGCCATCTGGACGACGAGCAGGACAATAGCCACAAAGCAGAGTGTGCCATCTATTTCACCTGCAAATCAGCCTTTGGAGCTCCTCGACCCCCCAGGTCTTCCCTCAACTTTTCTCTTTTCACTCCGTCTCCTTTCATAGTCAAAGCAGCTATTATCATTGACATGTGCCCAAACCAATCCTCACTAATGTTTATTCTCACTCTGGCTCGTGTTTACTTGTACGCTACAGGAGCAAAGGCACTGCAAAAAGCAAACATCACATTTACATTTTAAAATACCTCAACACGGAGGACAGAAAATGATAGGTGTGTTATTTCTGCATTAACAGATGATCTTACACTGTGCTCCAGTGGATTTATGTCTAGATTACCAGTCTAGAAATCAATAATCATCAAACTATCCCATGGGTCCAAGGAGTCCCGTGGGCTCCCAATTTCTCCACCCACTACCTCAATTAAATTGCCTTAAAGATGTACACTACAAGCTGCTCAGTGCATCATCAGCTTTTACAAACACCAGCACAGCGATTAAGTCAATTAATATACCTCCATGTTGACATAAACCACATGCTGTAGACGTTACTAGGAAATCATATTAATCTGCATGTTGGGGCTTCATCTAATCAGGATTTGATGAGAGCACAAGGGGTCCAAAACTGCTAAATTGCTAAGTTATCTTAATTTGATGCATTAGACATCTAAGAAATGCATCGTTTGAAGGTGAAATCCATCAAAAATGATTAAGAATGTATGACATTTAAAGGTTTTTACGTTTAAATGTGATTCAGCAAATTGCATCTTAGTAAATTGTAGCCTTAGATGCAAATATTCTTTCTTTTTCTTTCCTTAACTGTTTAACAAATGCTGTTATTCATCTAGTTTATTTATGAAATATGTATTCTACAGTTTATTTGGATGGATAAATCAATCCTCTAGATTGTTTGGGTATTTGTATGTATATATAAATATATGTTTTACAGTTCTGCTCTCCAAATAACCCAAATAACGCTAATTACAAATCTCTCCCCTCACCCACCTCCTGGTCAGCACAAAGGCCAAACAACCCTCAGCACACTTAAGGTGGGTGGGGCCCATTGTTGTGGACACCAGAGACAGATGGTCATTTGGGCCTTTTTTTTTCTCCACATGGCCACTTGTGTGAAGGAATGCCTGGACACCCCGTGGATGGCCAGCGGGGAAAAGGTCACCATCTGCTGCCCAAAGGTCAGCTGTATAAAGAGCACGGTTCCAGCCACGCTTTTGGCTATTTCTATATGTCACGACCAGCACCACCCCCCCAACAACTGAAGTTCTGATGCATGGTTATTAAGAAAGGGGGGAACTTAAATGAATCCTTTAAGCTCAAAAGTGAAGCATCCATTTGATTGATGGCTTAAGGAGAGAAAACATCAACATTTTAATGTAAAAACAACTTTTTTTCTTACTATCAAACCACCTCTGGCAAAAAAACCCTCAATGAAACTGGAATATGTATTAGCTCATTTGTTTCAGTCAGACTCCCTTTAAGGCACCAGAAAACAAAACATAGATGCTTGGTAATAATTACCACAGTCTTTTATTGCTATTGGAGAATATTTCTAAACATTTACAAAAAAGTGAAATAGGATTAAAACAGTGAAAACAGCATTTGATTAAACTGAAACTTTCAAGTGAAGTATTGTAAGGCCACTTCTCTAACATGAATGCCATTGAATCTGTTATATCACATTGAATCACAGCACATAATGCCGTGGTAGTCGGTGTTAACCTGAATAAATGTCAAGTATAATAGGCTACTTTACTGTAAAAAGGCAAATGATGAATCCTACAGGGAGATAAGGTACTTTAAGGTTAAGAAACTAAAGCTGACACAACCTGCTGAAAAAAAATCAGTGTTGAAATGTCAATAATGATGTTTTTCTTTCACATACAGTAGATCACACATGGTCTGATGAGATATTTCACATTAATATCACACTGCCAACATTCAGCAAAGTGGTAGTTGATGCGCTTTTCCACATTTCTTTTACATTTCAACTCTACTCTTATTTTCATTAGGTATAATTGATCTGCTTTTCTATAGGTGTGAGAAATGACAGTCACTGAAATCTATTACGTTAGCTTTAGCAGGAGCTAGCTGAAGTTTTTCTTTACTATGACTGTATTCAGCTGCCGTCTCAGTTAGTTTTGTAGAATAACCTGAATAGCTAAGATATCCGCTCTTCAAAAAATGTCTTCCCCCAAACCCAATCAAATAAATAATAAAGTCCAAAGCTAAGGTGTTAGCTTTAGCAGGAGTTTGGATTTAGTCACTGCCTCATTATGTAGAATAACAAACTAAATTGCCAAAATGTCAGAATATAGTTAGATAAATATTTCATTTACAACTTTGTCTGATAATTTTTTATCAAACCAAAATCACACGAATAACACTAGAGGCAAAAGCTGAGATGAAAGTTTACTGAAATCTTGTACGTTAGCTTTAGCAAGAGTTTAGCAAACTATGGAGTTTTTTCCTTTATCATTAACCACTGCCCCATTAAGTTACGTAGAATAACAAACTGATTTGGGAAGATGTGAGCTCTTTATTTAAACTTATGTGGTCCTATTTATCAAATCAAATCACATGAATTACATTAGACGTAGCTGAAATTTCCTAAGCTAGTAACGTCAGCTTTAACAGTTGGGGTGTTTTTCTCCAGCTTGACTGGAATTAGTCAATGCTTCACTTAGTTAAGTGGAATAACTATCTGAATTACCATTAAGATCACATGATAATGACTAATTTTAAATATTAACAATGAGTGAAACACAATTAAAACATTGAAAATGTTGAACGATTTTCACGAAACGTAGGCCTCTCCACAAAGATGAATGAAATCACTTTTACTTAAATTTTAACAGAATATATGAAAACTGAATCACAGTATATGATTGTTTGTCTATGCAAATGTCTTTGGCATTAACCTGAATACATTTCAAGTCATTAAAAAAAAAGGCAACTAAGGCGACTTTACACTTCAAAGTTATGAAACTAATATTGATACAATATGCTGAAATATCAGTGTTGAAAATGTCAATAATGATGTTTCTTTTTCACATTATGTCCCATACATCCCACATCGTCTGATGAGATACGTCATGTATTACCATGCCAACATTCAGCAAAGCAATAAAGTTGAGAGAAAAGTGGTTTAGCTTTTTCAGGCTGTGGCAAACTGTGCAACAAATAAAAAAGTTATAATGCTTAATTTTATACATTTTGAGGCCGATAAGGCTGTTTTAACTGCCCCTCACAAAAAACAGCCATCTACCTTTGGATATTCTTCACCGAACAATGCAGTCGGCTCTATCTACCATCAAGTTTTTTCAGCTTCCTTGTCCATTTATACTGGTTTGAAAAATATTGTGTGCAGTCCACAGAGGAATTGAGTGTATCGGTCTGTCCATATTTACCTGTCTCTCTGCCTGACCCCTTTAAGATAAGTTTGCCCATTTTATCTGCCTGTCTGGTTTTTGACTTTTGCCTGGATTTTGACGAGGAGTAAATGTTAACTTTTTAAACTGTCTGTCTCGGAGTTGTGCATCTGGGTTCAAATCTGTTTCTCTGCTGAACTCAAAATTGATATTTTCAGATAGATAGATAGATACTTTGAGGCTGTTTGGCTTCAGCAGCCCTCATCCTGACTGGCGGTGGCGGCGGTGGTGGTGCTGAGAGGAGGTTTAGGGCAGGCTGTAGTGCTGGTGGGGTTGGAGGAGAAGGATGAGGGTGGTGATGAAGATAGCTGGTCGTAGCTTGGCAGGCTGTCATGGCTGGGCAGAACAGTAAAGGTCCGTCCGCTGCGTGGCCTCAGCTTGCCTACACCTTCGCCCTCACCTGCGTCCCTCTGGTCCAGCAGAAGGGTGAGAGATTCTGCCACGCGTTTTAGTGTCTGGTCCATGTGTGTTATCTACGAGAGTTGAATCAAATATTGATTTAGGGGAGCAAAATAACACACTGGCTCAGATTTGGTAATTAAATTAAGCACTTGAGATTAACTTGTGAGTTCAAACAGAGGATAATGTTGCAATTATACCCTTCATATAATTTAATTACCTTGTGTTTAACATGTGCCCAATTATTTCACTGTTGTATTGTACATGATCTATAAAATTACATTTAAAAACACAAACAAATAAAACTAAAATAATCTTGTTATTCACAAACTTTATTTCCTGATTTTTTTTCCTTTGGTTGGTTGCAAAGCAGCAATGTAAGGCCCGCTTGGGGAGGGAGTTGGGGGAGTTGGAGGTTTTTTGTTTTTCTTTGTTTTGACAAATCATAGCAAGAAATGAAAGAAACAGTCTCATGGTTTCTATTTCTGTGCTGAAAAACTGGCACAAGCTCTTAAAGTTTTATACGTGAATCAACAATAACAGGGCCACATCTCTGTGCACAGACAAACTTTTTGTTGCATTATCCAAAAAATAATCTCAATTTGTGTGATACTGTAAGTGGAACTGCCACTGTTATTGTTCATATCCACATGATGGAAGCTTATTACCTTTTCAAAAAACATTAATTCTGAATGAGACAAACATGTCATGTAAATTTTTGAAATATTACACCAGTTTCCCACTGAAGTTGCACAAATCCCACCTTGTCCTCCATCCTGTTGAGTCTGGATCCGATAGAGTTGTTGCCTTTGTCTTTGGCTCGGTCTTCAGAGGGAGACAATAGTCAAATGTATAATAAAACCAAAGGATTAGGACTGTGGCTTGTTCCATGGTTACTGTACTGTATTTTACGAGAGCTGTGGAGTGATTAATTACCTGAGTTTGTCTGAAACAAAGTTATCTTCCCCAAAGACTGGTCCAGTCTGAGGGAAACAATGGGAGGCTCAAGTCAGAAGAATGTAACTGTACACAGTGTGTCTGTATTTCCTCCTCCATTCGCCCACTCTCTTGCTTTCATATTTGTTTTTGTCACGCTTACAAAATAAACATCATCTACCATTTGTCCAAGCAGCTCACCTTCTCTGCAGCTCCTTGATTCGCACCATGAGGTGGAGGTGACCCTGGGAGTACTGCTCGATCACATCCCGCACATCGTATGGCTTACGAGCTTGCTACAGCAGAAAATAAAAATGTTTGGAACTGTTGCATCAAAGATAACTTCACTTCTTGTTGGGTCTTTATCTGTCTTAAATATTCAAGCTTTGCTTCAGTCTTAGAAAACAATATCATGTCGTCAAAGCATTGCTCTTGAGCTTGGTGTATGTTTGCAGGAGTGGTGACGTTTGCAGACACCAAATATTAATTCAGTACATACAGTACTTTGGATTCTACAAAAGCAAGCTCGTGCTTGCTTTGTTATCTTGACCTAGCGAGATAATCAACCCGTTATCACAAGAAAACAAAAGGTCGTTTCCTCCTATTACTTATTATATTTATCAGAGATCAGGAGTCCTGTGCCAGCATGCATAGCATCTGATTTAATATGAAAATCAAGTAGTATTGATCAACACATCAGACTGTACTTTATTGTAATTTATTTTCCAGTTCCCCAGTGACAATGAGAATTCTTTAACAGTAACATAAGTTGACACGGTATTTAAGCCATTCCCCTACAATAATTAGCCATAATGCAAATAGCCTGATCACTAAATATTCTTACAACAAATGACAAAAGGTCAGATTGCTTGGAAACTTCTAAATCCACCCGACAGAGCAGTGTCTGCTTGTCATAATCCACTCTTATGAATCTTATGAAGTCTTTCTTCTCCTGATGAATTCTCTCGCCGTCTCAAAAAAAAAATCTGGCTTTTGTTTTCTCAAGATAAGGAGATCACTGAACCTGTTATCACAAGAAAATGAGCTTTGTTGTCTCGAGATAACTGAATGATTAACTCATGATCACGAGATAACAGCATGAAAAATCTATCTATATATATATATATATATATAACCGCAAGCACGGCTCTTCTCAACCTCACAGCGTTCATTTAATATTATATCAATTCTAGCCGACTAATGATTGAAAGAAACAAACCCTGTAATTTGCATTAAGGTAATCAATTTAAGATGTGAAAGCTATGCACACTTTTTTATTCTGTTGTGGTGCTGCTGTGCTGCTCATTTAGAAACATTGATGAAACACTATTTCAGACACCTGCTGCTTTAGTTTATGATCGTCACTCCTCTAACTCTGCAGCTGAGCTTGTTTTTAACTTAATAACAAATAAAATACAGGTTTAAGTGCTGTTTTTATTTATAAAGACATTTAAAATATATATTTTCCAAAGCACAAATAGAAAAGGTTGTATGACATAAATTAGTGTCATACCTGGAAATTTCTCTTGGCCACGAAGTAACGCATTCTCTGGATCACCCGGATGGCTTTTCGGTGTGACTCTGTCAATCTGCGTAAGAGAGTTTCATATGAATGCATTCGTGTTACTTTGAAATTTATTCGGACGAAACTGAGCGTGGTGAAAAAAATACTGTTGAAATTGCTATCAGACAAAGAGAGACAAAAGAGGGAGCAACACAGTAAAACTTTAACAGCTTGGTTAGTTTTCTTAAAACACAGCATAGATTTGCTTTCGACCCCGGCTTTATTCTTCTTCTATGAAACAGGTATCACTGTGAAACTATGAAAAGATGGTCGACCATGGCTTTTCTATTCAAAAAATATCTATCAGTTTAGGGGAACTGTTATGTCCAACACAGTTTCATGATTACTATTTAGTCTGCATGGAAAGCGTCACCCTTCCTTTGAATGTGGTCAAGGTGAGCTGCAGTGAGAAGAAAAGGATGGGTGAGTTTTGGGGTGCGTGCTTCTCTAAAAAAAAAAAAAAAAAAAAAAAAAAATCATTAATAAAAAGTTCATTGCAGTACATTTATCCTGCATTATTACGTTATATGAATAATTGAGGAGCTATTACTCAGCAGAGTGATGAACCCTGATGATGAACATAAAGCAGTGAATGGGTCAGTAAGTGGGAGAGTAGTGAGCTCTTTTGTCCAGTCCAGTCAGGTGAACGACTAGAGGAACAAGGTCGTCTCATAATGGACTCAGGCAATGCACAGCAATTTTCAAATTATGCATTCAAAACTTTTTGTTAAATTAGCCCTATAGCATACTCAGAAACAGAAAATGGTATTGTCCCTATATAGCATAATGTAAACACTGTGCTCCATGACCTTGTTCAACTTGCTTTCTTTCAGATTTTGAATACTACAGCTTGAATAGTGCCCCACGCACTATTCAAGCTGTAGTATTCTTTACCATAACATTAATGCAAATGTGCAAATATACAGCTTTAAGGACCAGTGTGTAGGATTTAGTGACATCTAGTGGTGTAGTTGTGGATTGCAATCCCCTCAACTCGCCCTCTTGTTGTAGGTATGAAGCAGAAACTACGGTGGCTGTGCGTGAAACGCCCTATCTAGTGTCAGGGTGTAGTTCGTCCATTTTGGGCTACTGGCGATGCAACATGGCAGACTCCACACTTCTGGATTTCTGTCACCACCAGCCCTGCACCACCCTGGACACCCCCCACCAAGTGATCACCTACTCACCTGCACATTCTCCATGTCTTGGTCAGTCTAACAAAATCTTATGTGCTGGAACTTTAAAACATTTCGGGAATTAAGTTTTCACTTTCCTGTAGAGAGTTAGACACTTAGAGTCCATTCAATGTAAAACTAGAGCTGGGAGACGATTATCTTAGCTTAGGACAAAGGCAAAAACAGCTAGCCTTGCTCTATCAACATACAAGCACCTCAAAAGCACACTTTTAACACTTTATATCAGTATTACTGTCAGACAACATGTTGTCATCTTTAGTCTGTTTCCAAAAACACAACATGATGTGAAAAATCTGTCATTTAGAATGAAACTTCCATGGTTTTACCTATAATAATACCGCCCAACTCTGCCTGACTGGTTTACTCTGTTGTTCGAAGGAAGGCAACTCCAGGAGGGCTAGCCAATCAGAGGCGGTCAGGCAGTTCACGGTGAGTTATTTTTTAAGATAAAACCGCTAATTCTGGCCTTTTATTGTGACCCGTCCGCGCCACACCCGCGTCATAGTCATGCTGTTTCATCAGCATCTCGATATGCCACGCCTGTCAGGCGGATGGATTATCTTAGCAAAGGAGGCGGTAGGAGTGAATCGTTTACTTCAACTTGTGAAAAATGGGAGCAAAAATACGTGCTTGAGTGATTTTTGTTGAGTGTATCAGTACTTCTCACAGCATTAATACATTTCTGAGGAAGAGGTAGAGTCCTTTCCTTTACTGTGACTCAACTTACTCTATTTGAAGAGCAGATAAACTGTTTTTATTACCATCAGTGTTCAACACAAATTAGTTTTTGCTTAGCTCAACATTTTTGCATGCATAGTTTTGGAGGTAACGCTGCACTGTTATCACATCACTTTTCTCAGAAGCGAAGTGGTAAGCCCTAACTTTTTCACCACCTTCGGAACAGTTGCTCGCCTGATGAAAATTGCATTATTCATGTTTCAGCTTCAGTGTATTCAATTAAAACTTCTGTCACAATAAAGGAAAAGTATTCTGCCTTGGCTCAATGCCCGTTCAATGCATGAATGTAATAGCTTTTGCATCTTTTGTTTCTTCTTGCGATTGGTCCAACTGTTTCATGAGATAGAAACAAACAATGCGACGTGAGACACATGAAAAAGCCTTCCAGGAGGAACTTTTAACCTCCACCTACCTAACTCTTCTAGTCTTACTTCAAAAGGCCTCGCCTGCTGTACCCCAAGATGTGTAATTTTTGTTTGTTTGTAACAAACGTGTGGTAATTTTGCTCAAACTCCAAATACCTCAATCATCTCCAATTTACCAAAACATACTGCACTGTGATGTCAATACCAAGGCAGCTGCAGAAATATGACTTCTGTGAACTATTCCACATCAAGAATCTATGATCTCGTCTTAGATTTCTAACAGCGACTCAACTGGGTTTTCTTCCCTGCTGTACACAATATGGGCAATTTAGAACTCAAACTGTAATTCAGCTTCAACACGAAATACACAAACCTGGTAGAAAGTAGCTTTTCTAACTAGGTGTTCTCTGATTGCAGATCAAACAAGGGGTAGTATCTCATCATGGCTTGATTTCGGATGGGATTTGATGTGTCATTGCTCTATGAGAACAGCTGGTTTCATATTTTGGAGTCAGTAGAGCAAAGAGGGATTTTTGCCAACAATGCTGCTGCATGCAATTCCCACTCTGCATCATTGCCCCGCCATTTAGAAAAGGAAGTCCCACGGGTCAAAACTGTCGCTCCATTTGTTTCACTTACTGTGCACTTACATTACACTGCAGTTACTTAACACTCATTTTCCTCATATCAGTCTCAGTCTCTCGCTGTGCAAGAGCCTCAGCAAGCACAAGTACTTTTCCCTAATAGAGAATCATTACACAGCAAAGACAGGAGTGCTTTGGGGTTTGGCATATTACAAAGGTTAATTATAAATGGCAAAAAAAAAAAAAATACATGAAGACCTTCTCTGACATGCTCATTACAACACACTCACACGTAAAAACAGCCTCAATGGCGGTGAACCTACTGTGACATGGTGCTGACGGGATACAGTTCATTGTATCGTTCGGGCTCCAGCTCCAGGTCATCTGCAAAGCTGCAGTTCCTCTGGAGGGGGCCCGGGGAGTGGACGTCCAAGAGGGCAGGGTTTCTTTTCACTGCACACACAGACACACACACAAAATGCAAACACACATTAGACTTAAGTTAGCAATATAAAGAGCGCGAAGATACAGGTTTTCTCATTTGTTTGAACACATTCCTCTATTCAGAAGTTACATTTTCAACACAGTTAGCGCACAAAGGCCTAAACTATTGTAGGTATTGTATTATTTTCTCAAAAAGGTGACTTCACCAATGCTAACAAACCATGCTTCTCTCTGCACCTGCACTTTTTACACTTCTTTGATGCCATGTTGAAATACTGTAAAAAAAAGAAAGTCTAGTTCTAAGAAGTTTTATCTATTCATTTTATTCTTGTGTGTCTCTTTCTGTACCCATGAACTTTCGGCGACATGCAAGACCTACAGTAAGCACCCATTCTAGACAAACTCAGACATTTATTATGGCACAACTTTTGTACTGCATTTTTTTTCTTCTCCAAACAACCAGTGAATAATTTCACACTCAAATTCAAACTCAGAAATACTCCTGCCTCTTTGACCCATGCTTGCAAGATAACAACACAGAGGTGACGTCGAGTAATGACTGCTCATTAAAGAGTTGTGCGAAGGAGTTTCACACAGGTGCATTAGAGAAGCATAATTAAGCATGTAATGAGTTTTTTTCTATGAGATCTGCGTTAACTGTTTTGAAAATGCGCATAAAAAAACGTGACTGATGTTAATTCATTTGGAAGAGAAGACCTTTGCTGTGCTAAGAAGGTGATGATGAAGATCAAGTGGATCCAACTTTCATTAAGTGTCTTAGCGATCAAGAAAAAGTAAGAAATTAGCCTATATGTTGCATTGGCTTGCTAAGCTAAAAGTCACAGCCACAGTAAAAGGCTGTAAGGACTTGGCCTGGAAACTGGTGGGGTTCAAGTCCAGCACAGACCACAGTATGGAGCGTGGACTGCTAGCTGTAGAGGTGCCAGTTCACCTCCTGGGCACTGCCGAGGCACCCTTGAGCAAAGTACCGAACCCCTAACTGCTCCAAGGGTGCCGCTACATGGCAGCTCTTCACTCCACCATCTCTCCACACTTCTCCAAATGCCTTATCCTATTGGGAAGGATTTTTCATTGTGGGAACATTATGCCGACATTATGTGAGTAGTGAGCCTGGATGTACATTAAATTATGACAGAGCTGTCATTTTCAGATGGGAAAAAAAATCTGCGTTTACAGACATTCATCTACCAAATACTGGGAAAAGGTGAAGTTGAGCTCAATTTGGACAAACAGGTAAGACAGATGGTTGATATTATGTGATATTATCCTGCTGGGCTGCCTTGTCTTATTCTCTGGATATCGATGAATAACACAGCAATCCCATAATTATTTTATACCTATGAGACACCTCACTGTTTGTTTGAATTCAGGTCTTAAAAACCCCAGAAACTGGTCAGGTTCATGTAAAATAAAAAATACTAAATACATTATTAGTACAGTGTACTAGTATTCAAAAAGAGCTATTTTAACCCTCTGGGGTCCGAGCAATGGCCCTATAAATTGATTCAAGCGTGGGTGATTGCTCAAACCCCGGAGGGCTAAAGCCGAGAAACCAGAGAACCAGGAAGTCTCCAATCTTTTTTTTTTTTTTTTTTACCATAACATAATTATCCATAATGTTGTAGCCATCTCCAGCGGCAAGAAGCCTACAGCAAACTTGTCAGAGTTGTTGTGGAAGACAAAACCTGTTATTTGAATCTGCAGCCACAGTGTTGTTGAAAATGCACCAGCTAGAGAAGTGTGATCCAACTAGTCCGATGCTTGATTTTGGATGTGTGAAAATAAAAGCATGGTGTGAAATGTGTCTGCTTTTAAGTAGACGGACTTAATTGGTTCAGTCAACCAGTACAGATGTGACACAACCAGCCATGACTAACAGACTCAATAAGAGAGTACAGAGACATGTTTTAACCACTTAATTGGTTTGCGTGATAATTAGTATTTGTCCTCCTAGGCCAGCTCTTAAGATATCATTACCTGAATTAACTCCACACCTGAACCATTTGATGCTACAATTACTTTTGGAGAGATAAAGCAACATAAAATACACTCCTGTCAATACATGGTGTTACCTGGAGGTGGTGAGCTGAATTGAAGGGAAGACAAAGAAGTCCAGGACTGCTGAAGATCTGAAGCGCATATGAAGAGATACACAAATCATCAATGTTTACCACAGGGCAGAAAAAAAGGACTATAGTACCACAAAGGCAATTTAAAGGTCCAGTGTGTAAGATTTCTAAGTACAGAATATGGCAGAAAGGTTATGTAATATGCATAACAGTACATATATGTATCCACCACATTGAGCCACCTTGTTTCTTGCATTTTCTTGGCCACTGTTGTCATGGATTTGCATTCCTAGTTTAGTGTTTCCTGTTTTATTTTGTAATTCTTCCCTCCCCTCATGTCTGTGACTTCACTCCCTGCCTTTGTTGTGTTTCCCACCAGTATTGATTGTCTCTTTCACCCTGATTAGTTTCACTTGTCCCTGATAGGTTTTCACCTGTGCCTTAACCTTCACCTTCCTGTGTATTCACTCAGCGAGCTCCTTGGTTTCCGTTTGTTGACTTGCTATATGTCAAGCGTTCATCCCCGTGTTTTGTCCTTGTGCTTTTGGGATCTTTGCTTTTCTGGTCCTTGCCTCTTCTTTTGGATTGTTTTTTTTACCCATGGCTGCTTCACCACCCTGTAAATTTTGTTGCTATTAAATCATTTTCGGACTGCACAAACTCTGCCTCCTGTATCTATACCGCTGCCACTAAATCCTGCACACTGGTCCTTTAATATTCAACACTCATAAAACTAAGAAAACACAACACAACAGGATCATGCATTGATAAAAACATGCTGTTAAAGTAACTAAGAAGATAAAAAATAAGGGGGGGGGGGGGGGGGGGGGGGGGGGGGGTTGTTAAAGTGGGCAATAAGAGAGGGCAATACGTGAACTGAGGAACATGTGCAGGACGTGGACACTAACAGCAGCTCACCGCATCCTCCCAAAGTGAGGGATCCTGCTAAACCGGCTACACAAAACATCGAGACAGGAAAAAAGAATACAGACACAAGCAAGCAAGGAAATAGGCAGTTAAATTTGATGAACGGAGCAGATTTAAACATAGAAGCTGTCTGTCATTTATTCCCTCGTTGATATAAATGCGCCGGACAAAAATAAATAAATAAAGACACCTGTCAGTATAACACGATACAATTCCACAGAGCCACAAGCTACAGCCTCTAAAATGATTATACATATGTGAACGAGGTTAGACTGTATTCTTTTTAGGTAGGTTTAACTAATAAACTGGCAACAGAGTGCAATTAGTAGTACATGCAATTGATGATTTAATGACTGGAGTCTAATTATCTGTTAATTAACTACCAGTCAAAATCTCAACATTGTGAAGAATAGATAAACCAACAAACTTAAATTATAACTCGGTTATGTCTTTCAAATCTGTAAGCAGCTGAGGTCTTAGTCGCCATCAGTGAGTGTAACCAGTCAACACAATTGCACACCAGATGGCAATGTGGCAATTTAGTTAAATGATTCATACTTAAAAGCAGCATGCTCTAGATGTTAGATGTGCAGTGCAACCTGTAGAATCTTCAAATCAAAGACACTGATTTTCATTTAACATGAAGCAAACAAACACACACACACATCTTTGCCAGTGCGCAAATTAAATTCTGCTGCTGTGCTCAAAACTGAGAGCACAGCAAAACCTTGCAGTCACACACATCTAGGCAGGTAGAGGTTTATATTTTATAGACATGCTCGAAGCGCCCGTATTTATCTCCCGGGGAGGAAAATAAACAAACTGGCCTCTACAGTATCTCATCCTGTTCATCTACATTCATCCAGTGTTGTCCTCCTTGCAGCACTGCTAATCATAATGATGATGATTCATTTTATTCACATAAAGCTTTTCAAAGGGTAGGGTTTATAAAATGTAAAACATGAAAAGAAGAGAAAACATTAAAGGGGCACAATCATGGATAAAAAGAAAAAACATGGAAAATGACATGATTGGAAAGAAAATGAGAAATTTTCACAGATGATATTAAATAAGATAGATAAATACATTTTCCTCTTTCATTAGCAAAAAGGTGACAGACATCTGCCAGAAAAATACTGTATAACTGATGATGGCATTGGATCAAAGGTCAGGGAGTCAACAAAGTCATAAGGGTTTATCCACTAGGACCATGAATATCTGTGGCAAATTTTCTTGCAAGCAATCTAATAGTTGTCAAGATATCTCATGTATCTCATGTCAACCTCATGGTGGCACTAGAGGAGGAAATCATTAGGATACATCATCTGGACACCATGAATGTGTGTACCAAATCCAGTGGTCATCCATCCAGTAGATGTTTAGATATTAAATTGAACAAAAGAAAACTTTGACCTTCTGGTAGTGATGAAAAGTCATTAGGATTCAGTATGGTTCATCCTCTGGGGACCATGGATCTAATATTTGTTTCTATATTTTAGAATGATGATTCCATCCATAAAGCCACACTGCTAGCATGGATGAAAAACTAACTGCTAGATTATTGAGGCCCGAATATGAATGATGATTTGTTTTAGTCATTATTATCACTAAACAATGTTCCATAGTCATAGTAACACCGTGAAACAGCCCACACTTTTTGGTCCCTGTTTTGTCAGTCATGACTTTTTCCTGCCATTCCCAACTTGCCCCATCAGTGCCCTCAGTGTGTTCCCACCATTCCCAGTCACCTGATCCCCTCACTCACCAGCACACCTGTTACAGTAGCTTCACTGTTGTTAATGATGATGATGAAAAAAACTATTTCTCTCAGAAATTAGCTTACAAAACAAACCTAAAAGTCTGTAATGAGACACATTTAGCACCACTAATGAAAATCTATTATCTATCATCAGTGAATTAATATTTTAAATGGATTTACGTGGATTGTGAGGTTCTAACGATGTGGAGGTGGATCAGAGCTTCGACTCTCCTGTTCATGTCCATCTCAGTTGGTAAACTATCAACAGCAAGGCTGTCCTACATGCTTCCAGACAGCACATTGGCCTAATCAAAGCTATTTTACTATTTTAGATTGAAATCAGCATAATCCAAGCTAATGGTCATCTGCCACTGACATGCATGCATCAGTCTGATTCGGTTCAGAGAGATCGCAGAGCTTGTCATCTATCCTCTAACTCAAAATGTTGTTTATCCAAAGCTCCCCTCCCTCCATCTATCCTATATACATGATGCAACAAAACATCTTTTCATTGGTCAATAAGTTTCTAAATGCTGATCGGAGACAGAAGTGGAAATATGTGGTTTTCATCGGACAGTGATGCTATGTACTCTTTCTCTGATCATTTTCCAGATTGTCTAACATACTGCCCACTCTAAGCTTGCCAGCCTTCGTTTATTTTCCTTGCCGGCCTGTTCCACCTGCCTGCCCCTCGCCTGCTTTGTTTGATGACTGATTACCTATTGCAGAACCCTGCCTTGAACTTCTAACCAAGTAAACGATGCATTGCTTTCAGCCGCTCTGCCTATGACTCCTGCTTTTGAGTCTGCATCTCTGTGTGCACAACCATTACTGCACTGAAGGCAAAGCCATCTGCAGTATTAAAGTCAACTGAGATTCTGTTCGGTATTTTGTTTTTAATTTTCCCTCAGCCAATACTAAATCACTAATTTGGCTTTTACAAAAACCGCAATAAATTTAAGATGGATTGATAGAGGCTACCTTAAATGACACTGGACGAATGTAGCATTTGATTTTAATTGCTTCTTTATATCACTCTCAGCCCTCCAATATTGATCCAGCAGTGCTGTAAGTTGTGTGAGGTTTTGCAAGTTCAGCAGTGCACTGTTTGGACTTTGTTCTTTCCCTTTCCTGTGGCTACAACCTTACAACTGAAGTTCAAACCAAACATTTTCTTTTTACTGTCATCACTGAATGTGTGGTTTGCAGCAAGTGCACCATTAGTTCTGACTTCTGCTTTTATTGAACACATGCACATTGCTTCAGAAACTCAACCGGTTCAACATCTTCTATACGTGGAAAGACTCTGGATTTTGGCAAAATGTATAAGCCCTGTTCACTGCAACATCCATGTGACAGTGTAGGTGTGTATTCTTAAATATTTTCAGTTGTGAACAACATTTCATGCTGTTTAAGGTGAACTGGAACACAACCAAGCGCATCAGAGATAATCCGTACGATACCTGTGCCCACAGTGCTGTAAACATCTGAACTCAGCTCCCTCCCACTGTCAAATACAGAGTCGTAGGTGATGCTGGGAATTGTGGGAGAAGTTGGGCCGTTGTCCTTGTCATTGCTCTTCAACTTCCTCCTTATCTTCACCTGCCCAAGAAACGCAAACATCTCAACTCAACAAAGTGTTTCTCTGAGGGAGAAGTAACAGCAAGAGTACAGTGCCAATCAAAGGTTTAGCCACAGCTTCTCATTCAATGTTTTTAAAGAGAAACAACAGTCCATCATTACTTTAATGCATGGAGGTCAGTCAGCTTTCAGCTTTAAATGTGTCTTCAACTGCAAAAACCATCAAACGTGATGATGAAAGTGGCTCTCATGAGGACCGCCCCAGGAAAGGAAGACCGAGAGTTACCTCCGCTACAGAGGAGAAGTTCATTACAGTTACGAGCCTCAGAAATCGCCAATTAACGGCACCTCAGATTAGAGCTGACATAAATGCTTCACAGAGTTCAAGTAGCAGACACATCTCAACATCAACTATTCTGAGGAGGCTGTGTTAATCAGGCCTTCATGGTCAAATTACTGCAAAGAAACCACTACTGAGGGAGAACAACAACAAGAAGAGAATTGCTTGGACTGTGAAACACAATGAATGGATATTAGGCCAGTGGAAATCTTTGGTCTGATGAGTCAAATTTATGATTTTTGGTGCCAACCATCGTGTCTTCATGAGGCGAAGAGAAAGTAAACAGATGGTTTCTACATGTGTGGTTCCCACCATGAAGCATGGAGTAGGAGGTGCGATGGTGTGGGGATGCTTTACTGATGACAATATTGGTGATTTATTGAAATTCCAAGGCCAGCATGGCTACTATAGCATCCTGGAGCGACTTGCCATTCTATTTGGTTTGCGTTTAGTTGGATCATTATTTGTTTTTCACCAGGACAATGACCCAAAACACACCTCGAGGCTATGTGAGGCCTATTTGACCAAGAAGCAGAGTGATGAAATGCTGCATCAGATAACCTGGCCTAAACCTAATTGGGATGGTTTGGAGTTGGACCGCAGAGTGAAGGAAAAGCAGCCAACAAGTGCTGAGCATATATTGGAACTCTTTCAAGACAAAGCTGACTGAGAGAATGCCAAGAGTGTGCAAAGCTGTCATCAAAGCAAAAGGTGGATACTTTGAAGAATCTGAAAAATATATTTTGCTTTGTCTTCACTTTTTTTGTTTACCACATAATTCTAGTGTGAGTCCAGTGTTACTCCAAGTTAAAACTTTTGGTCCTGTACATATTAAGCTGACTGTCTGGTTGCTAATTGTATGTGTTAATCAAGCCAATGACACAGTAAAGGAGCCATCATTGATGTAGCTTTCAATTTTTGTTGTCAGATGAATGTATGAACATTGAGTAACGATTTGATTAAGGGTGCAGCAGCACAGCAATTACTGTTACAGTGTCAGGTTAGTCAAATTTAACATTTATATCAGGATATTTTACATATTTTATATTGCTGTTATTGTGAAATTACACAACTTTAAGGTGAGGCCCTGCAAAGTCTTTGGGGAACACCTGACACGTAAACAACATTTAAAAATATATGCATTAGTGTGGGCATGGACGGATAACCAAGTAGCAGTAATACTGAATAATCAATATTAACATCAAGTTGCTTCTGGCTGTGTCTTGGTTGGTTGCATCTTCTTTTTATTGTCTGCCTTAATTTCTTGTACCTTTTCCCCCCACACAGATTTCACACCTTTCACAGTAATGATGTTTTCCTTTGAGTCTCTTGTACACTGGACTTTTAGTATAGAGTTGTTTTCCTTTAGCTGAGCTAACTATCACAGAAGTCATACAGAAGCACCGCTTTCAATCCACCACAAACTACAGCCTTTAAAATTCCCCCCCTAAATTAACATAATTTTCAGAAAGGTAGGACTTATGGATTGCAGGGCTGTTGCTTCATACTGCATTGGTTTTGCCTTTGTGTACATAATATACTGGAAAATGAATATGAGAAGCAGCCTCAGTGAAATATATAAAATGATTACTAACCGATTTCTTGGGCTTGGGGGTGGACAGAGAAGAGGCGGGGATGTTGGATCTCTTTCTCAAAAACATCTTGAATGTGGCAGAATCCAAGTTCTCAACTGCAAAACATCTCCATGATGTCTGGAGAGGCATGGAAATAGCAATATATTGGTTGGACAGGACTCATTTCATGCCAACATGTGTGGCATGCAAGAAAGAAAATAAGGATTACATGAAAGGGGGATGTCAATAAAAAAAGACTGGAGCTTCCAGACAGTACAGTCCTCCGGCTGTGGTTCTGTTTCAGTATTTCTTGGTCAAATATAAAATACCTGAATGAGACAGGCAGCTGCAGGGATCTGTCTATTGAAGTGTTTCTGTCTTTGCTTCTGCTGCACCTTCAGGGCAAAACCTGAGCCTAAGATTCCCTGTGAACAACAGCACAGCACAGCACAGCACAGCGCAGTAGAGTTACTGCTCATTAATTCAGTTTTAACGACACATTTAGAGGCAGCAGCATGACGGAAATAAAAGACAGAAATAAACAGAAAGTTTACCAAAAATTAAAGCATAGTGTGCAGTTTGATGCTAAAACATTTAGATCTATATGTTTTTGTTTATCAGAAATCTTTTCTGTTACAGTCCCTTAAGTGTGAAGTCTTTATTTTTCTCTGTCTTTTTGGAAACCATTTGAGCTCTAACTATTTCATACATTTTTATACACTCTGATTATAGAACCAAAGAATAACCCAATAATTGGAAACAAACTTGCCTAATCCTTATTCCTTTTTGCACAAAACTTCAAAGCAAAGTCACTGTTATTGCTAATCCTTACTGCATATCTCAACTTTGAGGTCCTCAAAGTGTCGTGTGCAGTGTTATAGGACATGAAACGTTGCAAGGGGACAGCCCTCACTCAGCGTCAACAGTAAACTATTTCATATTTCAAATCAAATTCAAACGTTCAGAAAAAGATCAAATCTGATGTGAACTCAATTCTGTCTTCATTAATAGGCTGAAAGCATAATTACAGTTCAATGTCCAGCCATTGTATAGCTTGTCAAGGTCCTTACTGCACTTAAGGCGCAATATTATTATGTATAAGTATGTATAAAGCTCTCAGTATATGGATCTCATTAACTGTAAAATATTTGCAGTGGCTCATGAAATGTGTCAGAGGTCTACTTCAGCAGGTTCTCTTTACACTTACTGCAGGCAGAGCAAAGAAGGAAATGGCAAAGACTGAGAAACAGGATGCAATCGTCTTTCCAATCCAGGTTTGTGGCACTTTGTCTCCGTACCCAATAGTAGTCACAGTCACCTTTTATAATAAAAAGAAGACAAGAATTAATACAATAAGCTTCATTCTGTCAGTTTAATTCTTCCCGCACTTGGTTAATAGCTGTTGCAAAAGGGGACATTTTTTTTTTTAAACTATTCACATTCTTAACCATTTTTGTTCTGGTGACTGGTACTTAAATCACAAAAATGAAGACTTGATATCTGACTTAAGGCTTAACTAGACTTGAAATTAAATCCCTGTTTGCACCCAAAGTTCCTGGAACTTTTAGAACTACTTTTCCTGTAAAGATAAGGCAAATTAGTCTGCTGACGTATAAAACAGCAACAGCTATAATGCACGCGACTACACAAGAACACTGATGCCACATAAATATTGTATGCTTTCTTCTGTAACAAAAAAACAGAACAAAAAAAAGCTGTAAATTAAATTATGTTCAGTGCTACAAGCCCACCCCATAACTTCCTCTACTTTTGGAAGCACTGCCCCCCTTTTGGGGGTCCCTGGTCCCTGCAGTGGAAGTTCATCCAAAGCCTCCTTGTCCCTGGGGAAACTTCCTGTGGTAGAAACATGACTTAAGGGTCCATAGCCATGCTAGTGGCTCTGTGAGGCACATCAGCATGTTAACACACACTGATATAGTTAACATGCTGACGTTTATCAGGTATAATGTTGAATATGTTCACCACACAAAGAGCCATTGTGAATCTCAGAGTGTGGTGGCTCTGCCCGCAGCCATCTTGACAGCCCTGCCTCTGCCATCTCCCGGCTAATCCAAAAAATGGGCAAAGACGTGGACAGTTGGTGGGCCTAAAGCGGACTAAATGACGCCTGGGTGCACAAATAAGCCACCTGTAACAGCAACCACCTGTCAATCAAAGCTGCCAAACTGCTAATTATGCACAACTATAAGCCCTTATATAATTTATATTACAAACAGTTATACTGTAAAGAAATTCACCCTCGGGGCAGTTGTCATGAATGAGGAAATTAGCTATAGAGACCAGACTGTAAACATGATTATTTCTCCTGTAAAGTTGGACATTTTATTATGGAAACTCATAGAGACTGACTTGTTCTTTGCCAGCCTCAAGTGGACGTTTGAGGAACTGCAGTTTTTGGCACTTTCACCCTGGCTTCAATTCACAGCCACGGATGTTGCTGTTTGGTTTACCACTTTAGTTTAGCACGCTAACATTTTGAGTACAACTACAATGAGTACAACTGGGGCTGAGGGCAATGGAATTAGTTTTGCAGGTATTTAGTCATAAATATTGGACAAACTGAATGATGCCAAACTCCATCGTAATCCCTCGATAGATGTTGAGACATTTCCCTTCAAACCAAAAATGTGAACACCATAGTGCCACTACAGACAAAATCAGAGAATCACCAAAGTCTAGGCATCATCCTCGGGGGACCATACATTTCTGTACCAAATTCCAAGGCAATCCATTGTACAGTTATTTCAGTCTAGACCAAAGTGATGGAATAACTGACCCACCGACTGACATTGCCAACCCTAGAGCCTTGTCACTAACACGGGCAATAAGAAGCACTGAAATGACTTTTTAAATAAATAAGAACACTACTAACAACTTCAAAAGGGAACTGTTCAAATGCTTTGTCATTTTACTGGTCAGCATGCTTGACATGACATGATTTGTGACTTGGACTTGGCCCACCAAACTTAAAAACAGCTCTAGTTGGTCATGATCAATCTACTGTGAGTCTTTATTGTAGCGCAGGATGCCAACTCTGACCTTTTCACCTCCAAGACTTTGAGAGTACCCAGTACAGACTGAGTGAATCCAAACATGATAAAACTTATGGTAAATATTACAAGTAAACCACCGAAAAGTTATGACTCTGCTGTGAGTGTGAGTGTGTGTGTGTCTTCGTTTTTAATATCAGAGTCCCTGAAGTCTCCAAGAAGCAGAGTGGGTGGTGACTTATTGTCTGAAAATAAAATTTCATCTTGTATTCTCTACGCTACTTGTTTTTGCTGCTTGTATTATCGGCCCACTGGATGTGCCCAAGGGTTTTAACACAACTCCTACTGTAACAACAGTAGTACAGATAAAACAGAGTCTATATTTGACCTTTCACTTGCCAAATACTGTTTAAAACAAGTCAGTGTTTTCTGAAAAATCTTACTGTTGGCAAGATGTGACTAAAACAATATTTAGAAGATGAGTAAATTAAAGTTTCTTTGAAAAACAACACTTGGTATATTGTCCGTGTTAATCTTATATAGTAACCAAATATGATATCAGAGATGAGAGCTATTTCAAATAATAATATATCATCTAAAATGAATTGCATGAACTTATTAACTGGTAATTAAAGTAATAGTTTGACATTTTGGGAAGTATGCTTATTTGCCTTATTGCTGACAGTTAAATTAGATTATTACACTCTCATGTTCGTTTGTTATTTAAGCTTAGCTTAGCATAAAAACAGCAAGCCATGCTCTGCCTCTTCTCCCAGCTAAGTATTAGTCACACACAATAAATCCCAGATTTGTACATTGCAGCTAAACAAACAGCAGTTATCGTGAGCTTTAGATGTGCTTGTAGGCAGATTGTTTAACATTTGGACGGAGCCAGGCTAGCTGTTTCCCTCCGCTTACAGTCTTTATGCTAAGCTAAGCTAACATTCCCCTGGCTACAGCTTGACATGAGAGAGGAACCAATCTTCTCATCTCTCTCTTCTGATCTAAAGTCTAATCCCCAAAATGTAAAACTACATCAGACATGTAAAATGGTGAACAAAACATACTTTTGGCTTTACAGACACACAGATTCTTACCACTCCCCACCACAGGGCATCAGCGTAGTTCCCAAACTGGGTGGAGCCGTCGCTGTCGACTGCATCTTTCTCTGCCAGGTAGACAAAGTACGAGGAGAAGATCAGGCTCAGAAAGCCAATGTATAAGGTAGTGATCAGCTCCTGAAATAATAAACATACAAATAATAAACAAAGGGATCATTCCAAAGTACACCATAAGATTACATGATATGACATCTGTGAACATGTTTGTTATGCAATCCTCGCTGATCGCCACAATATCAGTTTACCATTTGATTTCCTAGTACATATGACTAGTATGACTGTATCACTGTGTTTTAAAAAAAAAAATGACACATGGATGTGAATATTCATGTAAATGTGTTGTGAATATGATGATTAAATTTTTCACATGACTCTTCTGCTTTCTCTGCTGGCTCGTGTCATTAATGAACTGATTAATGAAGATGGATTCACACTCACTTTAAGCTCAGTAGCTACCGATCAATTTGGTAGAATGGTGTTGCACTTAAGGCTGACATTATTCTATATATTTCCTGTCGTCAACAAAGCTCATGAAAAAAACAAAACTAACAATGCAATAGTTTCCTAATACTTTCTCAGCAGCCCCGAGCACATTTGTTAAAGATGTACTCAGTTTTTGGCAAATCTTGCTCAAAAAATTCATTTTTAGGAACTATTTTCTGCCACAGGTCAGTACATATTTATTGTCAGCAGTACAATGTATGTACTGACTAGTTACTGGTATCCATATTTGCATATAAATCACGTCAATCAAGTTCAAAAGGAAAAATTCATGATCATACTTGAAGATTCACTCATATGTAAGAACGAATCATTAGATAATGACTTCTTTATCTCTTTACCCGGCTGTTGTCTAGCAACTTAATTTTAGTGTCAATTATGTTAATAAAAATGAATTATTGTTTCCATGACGAAGACGAGACGTCAAACAGACAAAATCGGCTTCATTAAACAGTAACTGTGACTAAATCTCCATAAGATATCGCTGATGAAAAATCCATATCTCCTTCTTCTCATTGGATAGCTGCACGTGTCTCTTCCTGCACACCCAAATCAAGCACACCAGCAGTGCCAAAGCCTGAAGCTTGCTGCACCCTATAGCTGTGGGAGCTCAACCAATGTGAGACAGTGATGGGGGAAAAAGTACAATATGGCAACAGCGGGGCTTAAGCTGAAAAAAAATAGGTTGTTCATTTGGATCTTCTTCAAATATAATGACATGGAGAGAAAAAGTGAGTGTGTAGTAACCAAGCAGCAACCCCTGTGGCTGTGAGATGAAGAGAAACTGCCAGAAACTGCAGTTCCTCGAATGGCCACTTGAAGCTGGCTACAAAAGTGTGCCAATCTCCGTAAGTCCCCATATTAAATGGGCTCTGCTACAGTTTTGGTCTCTCAAGCTATTTTTTTATAACTCATCCATTTAAATCATATGAGTTATGCATAATTAAGAACAATTGATTGACAGGTGGGTGCTATCACAGGTGGCTGCTTTCAGCAATCAGGTTTCATTCGTCCCACCTCAGCTCCACCCACGCTCCACGGCTTTGCCCATTTTTAGGTTAGTCTGGAGCCGGGATATCCGAGATGGTGACATCATCACACACCACAGCTCTTCAGAAATCTGTGAGTGATGTCACGGAGACATGATGTCTATTTTCATGTATACAGTCTATGGTAGTAATATTATTGTCTTAGGAGAAGCCCTGTGGCTACAAACTTCAAGGCACACTACGCAGAAATTGAAGTAACATTAAGATGTTTAATGACTCATATTAAATAAACTTGACTAAGTGTGTAATGTTATGTATTATTAGCATCTTCACAGCAAGGGGACATTGGTTGCATATGTGGGTTTAGTGGCCAGCTAAATTAGACGACCTGTTGCTTCAGTTTATTTAATTTGCAGGCTTCATTTGTTGAATGTTCACACGAATTACATAAACATAAATACGCAAATCAGTACATGTGTGGATATAAAGCTTAAATTAACAACATCGGGTCAGACAACCAATCTGCACAGCCGCACTCTCAATCATACAACCTGTCATTTTGTGGCAGCTGTCTTACAGATCTTTGAGACTGAAATAAATTGGATTGCAAATGTTTTCGTCAACTAAAACTAGAAGAAATTGTTCGTGCTTTTCTTTGACTAAGACAGGGCTACAATGTTCAGAGTTTAATTTGACACAAAATTAAAAACTCAAAGGGTGAAGTTGACAAAATATGACTAAAGCTAACACAGACTGTTGATCTCAGGACTAAGAACAAATGTAAAAACAGCTGTCAAAACGAACACTACATAACTATTTATTCCTTACAGCGCTCAAAACCTGTGTACCTGTATGCTTTATGCGGCTATAAAGGAACCAAGTACAACTTAAATGTTGTTTTATGTTCAAGAATAATCAACATTGATTGACTAAATCATTATAAATAAGACTGAACCCAGACGGCTGATCTCTCCCGCTGCAATTTAAAATAACTATAACGCTTCTCGTGGCAGATTCAATATGGAACTACCTGTGTTTTGCTCAGGAGGTCTAATTGGGCTTTTTCTGCCTGACTGTAATTGGACTACCGCTTTGTGAAAAGCTTTTAAATTGAATGTTCTCCTCGCGCTCACCTTCTACGTGATTTAAACTGTGTTTAACCACTCATAGTGCCGGAGCACTTGCTGCATTAAATCGAACTGAATTCCTGATGAGTGAAATTCTTATTCGTGTCTCGGCCCAAAACTGTCACTCCCAGATTTTTTCAGAGCACTGCGGAGGAGCAGCAGCAGATTATTGCAAATGGCTGCGCTTGTTTGCTTCCCCTGAAATAACACAAACCTGCTCTTACATTACCCCACACAAATAGCACTACATCGGTACCCAGCATGTGTCTCAGTATTTTTTTATATGACAGCACATTTTTTTTTTTCCTGAATGTTTGGGACATTTTTGGGAATCAAACTGTGCCTCTATCAGCTAACATCACTGCTTACAATTTATTACTACATGATCCTTAAAAATAACGGCTTTTTAATGCATCCAGGTACATCTTCCTTGTGTCACTACCAGAGATTTAGTAGATGTGTTGCTGCTGCTGAGACCTGGCAAACACATTCAGGTGAAATTCTGCCAGCAAGGAACAACTGTGCAAATCATGTTTACAAGCCACAAGCACCAGAACGCCGCTCAGTGTGTATTTAAATGATGTTGTAACACGAAGACTGGATGCTGATTGGAGTGAATGAAACGCCATTGACTTTAAAAAGTCCAGCTGTTCAAAGAGACCGGCTGCAGTTTCATGTTTATATAAGAGAATTGCTGAACAAAATATTCAGGTCTTGTGTTGACTTAACCACAGAAATACACCAAGGAGCAAATATTGAAGCGTCCAGCTGGTTGATGGAAATATGACCTCTACTGTACTGTGCATTGTTGTACAATAGCACACTATGATTTCCTAAAGCAGGGCTGTTCAGGGTGTGTGGGACCTTAACAGAGCACTTTATAGCTTTATAGCCAAAAAAAGCGCAAAAAGGAACAAAGGCAAAAAAAGAGAGCATGAAAGCACCAAACTCTCACACAAAATCTCCCTTTACCTAACACACATCTAAAGCCTTGAATCCCTAACCCCCAGGGTCAATCTCTATCTGGCCCCAACACACTTACCATCTGCCCTCTGCCTCCGTTCATGCATTGGCATGAAGGGTGTGCCGTATTAAGGTCCATCGCAAAAACCAGCGAGTGTGGAGCAGAACTGGCCAGTTAAACCTTGAAATAGTCTGCACCAGCGCTGACTCCACTACCCTGGATGCACGGGAAATTCAGGTGTTGAATAATGGATTAAATGCAAATTGAAATTCCATCTTTCTACTCATGTGTGTAGCTTAAAATGCTGGTTTTCGTCATGGGGATTGATAAATCTGAGGGATTCACGAGATAATTAAGGGAATAAGAGAGAAAAAAATATTTCCGTTATATAAATTATGTACATTTATTGGACTTTTCTCTCACCTCTTTGGAACAAAACTTCAAGGGTCTATGATGTAAATTCCTGGAGATTGAATGTTCATCTGCAATTTTTCTGTCAAGGTCCAAGTTTGTTCTTAAGGTGGAATTTCACACGACATGGTCAAGCTACATTTAAGTCATTAAATGCAGTACGTTTCACTCATAGCTGAGGATATGAGTGAAAAGCAAACTCAAACTAATAATGGTTATGAGTATTCTAATTATCTATTACCTCCCCCGCTCTTTTATTCCTTTTTATCTGCAGGATTTTTTTCTATGACTCACTCTGACCTTTCTAAGCTGTGGGCCCTCACTGGTTCCTTTTAACTAGATGAAGAAAGAAGCTGATTGCCCGGTCTCAGCTCAACTTATACACAATGTGAGACAGCGGTGGGACTCACGTAGTACGTGGATGCAAAGGGCTGCACCTATACTCTAAGAATCTGGAGTTTCGGTAACATTTACGCTCATTTTGAAAGTGCAGTGGCCAATGGGGAAACTCCAACGCTTGACCTACCAATGGTGTAACTTCATCACTCACTCAGTAAGTCTTGACATGACTTTTGCATCTGTAGGGACCCAGCCAAAGCAGAGGGCACGAAGAAACTCCTCACACTTCATGCACACAAACAAGAATGACCTTTGAAGAGGGTCACAACCACTGGCAACCGCCGGCCTTTTCATGCCACACTACCCTTTCATGGAGTTAGATTGCAGCAAAATGAAAGCAACCATACTCAGTTTATGAAAATGTATCCATATCTACCTTTCACCTACTAAATGAAGAATGCACCATTTATTTTATTCACAAAAAGTGATTACTTGTGGGACATACTGCAGGGAAACACAACCTAACAACAAGTTAATGAGAAATCATGATCTAACAGTATCCATGGTGACAGATGCTTCACTGAGTGCATACCTGTTGTTTTATATCCTCAATCTGAAGTGCTCTCTACAGCATCATTCATGCAGAGTCACATCCCACAGCTAGCTGGTAGGAATCAGTTTGGGGAAAGGGCACTCAACTTCCCGTACAGCCGAGGACAATGACTGCTGATGCCTCAGCCAGGAGCAATATGGTCATCAGCCAAGGCCAATACAAGGAAGCACAGCAGGTGGTACGCAATGAGCAACATCCCTGCCTCTCCGCTCACCTTCATCACTATCTGTTTTTATACAGACATCAAAGACAACTACAGCGGCCACTGGGGATAATTATGGCCACCTCTGTGTCTCAGCTGAATGAGGCTCTGGAGGGGCTGCAGTCCCTAACATACTGCTCAGTAGCTCTTTTCGTCTGGCTCTGCTGAATATACTTTTTGATGTAATATGCATTCCCATGTGGAGAATGTGCATTGTGTAGTAGTGGAAAATAATACATCACAAGAAGAGGCTATTAATCCCCTGACAGAAAGCCTCCAGCTTGCTAATAATAATCAAAAACGCTGATGCCTTTGGATCATGAACGTGCTTTTGAAAGCAGCAATTGTGTACCTGCCGATGGATGAAGACAACGGAGCCCAGGAGACGCCAGGTTCCTCCCTGCCGGTCCACATGGAGCATTCGCAGGATCTGCAGGAAGCGAATCCCTCTGGAAGATAACAAAAGTATTTAAATGCTAACATTGTACTCAGAACAAATGCATGTAGGTATGCATGTACACACACGCACTATAAGTTCTAAAAATATGTGGACTCTCAAACATAACACCGATATGTGATTGTTTGACATCTCATTCCAAAGTCATGGGCGTTCAGCCTCTAGCCTTCTGGGAAGGCTTTCCACAAGATTTTGGAGCCTGGCTGCAGGTTTTTCCTCCCACTCCCACAAGATCATTAGTGAGGTTGGCCACTGATGTTGGGCTTGACCTGGCTCACAGTTGGCCAGCTCATCCCACTGGTGGTGGATGGGGTTGAGGTCGGGGCTCTGCACAGGTCAGGCAAGTTCACCAAACTGGGAAAAGCATTTCTTTATGGGCTTGGCATTGTAATGTTGAAAGGGCCTTCTCCAAACTGTTGTAATAAAGTTAGAACACTATTGTCTAAAATAGCATTCTACTGTATGCTTTAGCATTAAGATTTCCCTTAATTGGAAGTAATCTAAAGCACAAAAAACAACTCCATACCAGAAGCACACAGTGTCCACCATACTTTCGGTCATATAGTTCCACCTGCAGATACATTGTCTCTTACCTTACAGCAGAGGTAGCAAAGACCTGGCCTTTGGAGCCCACCGACAGCACAATTACTGAGGCAACAACTACAATCAGATCTGTATTGATAGAGAATGAGGAGCTTTGAGTATAAATTTGACATAAACATGCAGATGTTCAATACGCAGAGGTGCAGTGAAAAGTAAGTAAAGAAAGTAGTGAAAGTATATATATTACTAAGTGGATAGAAAGTGCTCTATTAAGAAATTACCATCGGTGTTCATTACCCAGTTGAGGTGAGAGGGGTTACAAATAATATTAATGCTAATATTCATTGCTAGACATTTAAAAAACACCTGGAGGTTCCAATTTTAAGACTTAAAAGGAAGGTAGGAAAAAGAATATTGCAGTGACTGTTTTAATTTCATGCTGAATTTGTCAGAGATATCTCATTTTGGGATGAAGCTCAGGATATATTACAGATATTGTTTAAATATTGTGTGTGGGTGTGGAGTGAGATATCTGTTTGTGTGCTTGTGTATAGATATGTGCGAGTATGAGGGGTTGTGTTCACACCTATAATAGATATTGGCTTTCTGGCAAAGCGTAGCCGGCCCAAGATGCCAACATATTTACTTCGGCAGCCTGCTGACCAGAGGCGGACAAAATATTCCACGCCGAAGAACACCACAAGGACGATCTCCTGTCAGAGAAATGAGGGAAACAGAACAGAGAAATCAGGGAGAAGGACAGCTCAGGGAGCAAAAAAAAAAAAAAATCAGATTCTGTTGCAGGTTTTTTAGTGCAGCAACACCTGAACAGCTGTACAGACTTCAGATATTGTTGAATTATAGATGCGGTGGTTGGACAAGTTTTCCCCCCAACTTCCTTTATTTTTGTTACTTTAAGTGCAACTTCTCACACAAACCTGTCACTCCAATTAACTAAGAATTAATTAATGACAAATACACCAGTACCATATATTTCACATGCAGAATTTACTTGTATCCTGACAAATAGTTTGATCATATTTATCAATATGAGTGATTTTATTTTATTTTTTTAAAAAGAGTGACCGGACTGGACAGATGGCCGAGTCAAAAGTGATTCTAACTTAATTGACCCTTTCACCTTGGCTTGTGTTGACGCATGCTTGAAAACGATGGTTTATTGGATTGCTGAACTGTTTATGCTCATATCTATACAGTAAATTTGAAGCTACTGCCAATGGCTAGTCAGTTTATCTTAACACAACATGTCATGGTTTGGGGTTTACAGTTTAGTGTTTCCTCTTTTATTTAGTAATTCACCCCTGTCCTTGTGTCATGTGTTACTTTACGTCCTGTCTTTGTGTTTCCTGCCAACAGACCACCATTTTGACAGGAAATAATAGGTAAACACAAGTGTTACCGATGATACTAATTAAGCTTCCGTTCCATTCAGGTCAAACAGAGTCAGGGTGCTGCTGTGGTGCACGTTGGCTCATTGGAAAGTCTCTGCTGCAATAAATGGAACAGAACTGTAATTAGCAACATTGGAAACACCTGTGTTGACCCTACTATTTCATGTCAAAATGGCTGCTGTGAAAAAAGTCTATTTTTACTGTTATCTGTTTCAGCCTGATTAGTTTCACCTGTGTCTTTTGCTTCTCCCAGTGGTCTCTGTTCTGGATTTGTGTTTGTTTTGACTTCTGTTATTGTAATTATCTTGGATTCTTGGACTTTTGCTTGGACTCACTGGCCACCTTTTTGTTATTTTTTGTTTTCCTGTTCCAAAAGTGATTAAAGTTACTTTTTGTTCACCTTCATATCTACATTTGCAACCACTTTTTGAACAAAACATGGCACAAAGACTGGAAACGAGGAAAAAATCAGCTACTCTACACCTGCAGAGCTCAACAAATTAACAAGTCATTTGTTTAACGCTGTGTTTTGCGCTGGACTTTCTGGAGCTGATTGTCTGGCAACCTCACAGTCATTACAAGAATATACAAAGAAATAATCACACACGTAACCCCATGTCATTTCACCTCAGATAGTACAGATCGTTAATTAGTGCATTGTAGAGGTCCTTGTAGAGTGATTTTGTCTGTTTCCAGTCTTTGTGCTAAGCTGTGCTAACTGACTGCTGGCGGTATAGCTGCATATTTAGCATATCACATTTATTTTACTTCTTCATTTTCCTCTTGTTCTCATTGCTCCTTATTATTTTTAATTCACATGACAGTAACTGAAACAAGCCACAACAGCATGTGTCCAATGCTAAACATGAAGCTCATTTAATTAAAGCTTCTCAATTAAAGCTGCTCCATTTCAATTCCACGCAAGTTTCCTCCTGTGCTCCTTGAGGACAAATGGATTCAAAAAAATCAATTACCGCACACAATTACACCAACATGTGGAAATTAATGAACTGCTGTGAATGCAATTACCTCCACACATCTCTTAATCAATGACAAGCATTTGGAAATGGAGCTGTCTGAAAGTGACTCAAAAGCTTTTCATAGATTTCTAATAGTGACATGACCATTTTGCAGTGAACGATGGGAGGAAGAAAGTGGAGTATTCAGGCAGAGGATGTGTTACGTTTTGTATGATAGGAGACGTTTTCAGCTTGGAATTATTGGAGGTGTTTTTCTTCATCAGAGCCAAAGATTAAAGCATCAGTGAATATAAAACAGCACGCCTTGTTAAACAAAAATTGGATTAATAATATGTTAAGTTGGGTTCTTGGAAGCGAATATGAAAAATGTATATTTTAATTTATTCAGGGAGGATTTCTACTTCAAGGTTGAAAAACAAATGGCCTATCCAAAACAGCAAAGCATTAACAAACAGCCACAGATCAAGAACAGGCACTGAAGAGAATCAAAACAGTTGTTTTTAGACGAGGTTGAAAATGTATTTTTTCTGACCCTGAAAGCAGCACAGCTTTTGAATGTATAACACGATTTTCACCAACAGACTGAAACTAATGCATGACATGAAGCTATAGATCAAGAACTGACCTCAGACCAAACAGCAAGTCAATTCAGTCAAAGATGTGGAGCATAGGTCGACCTGAGGTGGGCTGAATGACGCCTGGATGCTCAAACAAGCCACTTAGGGGACTTATGGACTGACTGACATGTTCTGTAGCCAGACTCAAGTGGACGTTTGAGGAACTGCAGTCTTTGGTACTTCAACATTGGCTTCACTTCACAGCGATGGAGGTTGCCACTTGGTTATGAAGTGTAACTTTTTCAAAGAACATGATGGCATGATGGGTGCTGAGCATGACTTTTATAATTTTAGCTTTTCAATCAAACTGAGAGACTAAGTCCACAAGAATTCAATCAACTAGTGGACAATCTCCCCTCACTCCTCTGTGTGCAGTAAGAGACAGAGGTGTAGGTGTGTGTGCAAATGTCCGAATCCCCAAAACACTGAATATCCATCCAACAAATGAATATCTGATTGGTCGAACAGTCAAATATCAAACTGCCAGAAAAATCAGCTTCTAAATTGCAGATACAGAATGTGCCTAAGAAGGTGAGTAAGTAAGTTTGAGAGCCTCTAACTGTAGATGTTTGAAAGTTGAGCTTGACAGTTGATTCTGTACCTTGGAGACCTTAACCAAAACCCAGACGAAACTCAGGTGAAGCTTGGGTTTAAATCGTCTTGTCCACTGCTGTTTCACAAATCAAGAACGATCCGCCAGGCTCACCTTTTAACATGGAAGAGGTATCCTAAAAGTGCTCAGAATAATGAAAGCATTGAATGCCAACAGCATCACAAGTGAGCAAATTCCATCTGCTGATGAAGGTCGTGTGATACGGTCCACTTGGTAATGAGTGGTCCAAACTTTACTTTGTCTAAATGGGTCAGGTAAGGTCTAAAAATGCTTGTGGCCAATACCTGAGTAGATATGAATGGATTTGAACACATGGTATCAGTTCTGATCACGTGGAACACCAAAATCACTGCATATTTTTGCAACCCAGTTCCCAAAGAATGTAAAAGACCTCTACTAAGACATTTTTTGCTGGTTTTTAATTTCACAGACTTCTTTCAAACCCTCCTGGCTGGGACCTTTCTGTTTGCATGCATGTTCCCCTGGCTGTGTGGGTTCTCTCCAGGTACTCTGGCTTCGCCACATAGCCCAAAGACACTCAGGTTAATAGGTTAATTTGTATCTCTAAATTGCCCATAGGTGTAAATGTGAGCGTGAATGGTTGTTTGTCTCGATGTGTCAGCCCTGTAATGAACCGGTGACTTGTCCAGGGTGCACCCCACTTCTCGCGCAATGTCAGTTCGGATCAACTCCAGCCCCCCACGACCCTGATAAGTATAAGTGGTTACGGAAAATGGATGGATTTCACCGATATTTAATTGGCTACAAAATTAGGGTCTATTCAGGTCGACAGCATTTTGGATTAAATCTAATTATCTCTGGGCCTATTTAGATCAGATCTCACTTCTTTGAAAATGAATTTAAGCATGTCAGATCCAGGTTGACTTTCCTGGAAACCTCTACTGTATTATACAGTTGAAAGCTCTGGAAAATCCCATCCGTTCATTCTTGACCCCTGTCATCCCTCCAGCCCTAACCTTCACTCATCCTTTCTCTTTCCAATAAAGCAATTTACATTCATAAGAGACTACATGACTGTCTATTGTAAGTGAAATAACAAGTAAAATACATTCACAACCATTTTGGATCCAAAACACAAACAAGTTCTTTTGAGAATTTTGGGCAAACCGCCAAGCATCTGGCCAGACATACTACTACAAACGCTGTCAGCCAGTGCTGCGTCTCCAAGTAAGGAACAGAGTGGTCTCTGTTAACCTTGAATGTGCAGGAAGAAAGAAACAAGACAAAGAAGATGCTTCTGTGAAGGCGGAGGCAAGAATGAAAGAGTGGCAGGGTCAGAGCAAATCTAAACTAGAAAGCACAAAGTACAAAACAGTCCCCTTGGGATGGAGGGCGGAAAAGATGACTGTTTGAGGTTTTGGTAGGTTTAGCAGCATAGCAAATATTAATTATTCATTATCTGTGTAGAAGAGAAGAATAAGAAGATTAAGCATTCCCAGAGGGCGAACTTAAGGCTGAAAAATATTTTGCTATAAAATGTATATTTTATGATATTTTGGTTTTTCTAAATACGATTCTCACTTTTCTTTTTAATTACAGGTCTGACTCTTATACTGCAGCCTCTGCAGCAGATTGAACCAATCAAACACTGAACCTGTAGGATTTAAGATTCTGATTCCCCAGCTCATGAAACACTGTGACCATTTCATCCTATTATCCTCAGGCCAAGGTGAACTTGTAGCACGCTCCAGTCCTCCTTTAAAGGAAAATCCTCAAGTCCTTTTTATCCTTTCGTGAGGTTTTCTTTTGTCTGAGCTTGACTGACTCACCCGTCACCCAAACAGTTCCTGCGCTCAGCAGCTGCTGTCTTGAGGTTAAGTTTATCCCATTTACTATTGATTCTAGAGGAGGAGCCTTCGTCCTGTTAGGCCGGCGGGACACCCTGAAATTGTTTGTAGAAAAAGAAGTCTATGCAGTATCCCTAAATTGTTTTTTGTGAGACAGCAGTTAGGTCAATAAACCCATGAAACTGCTTTTCAAACCACAGAAACTGAGTCTTGATATTTGTTGTCTTAGCAACAGCTTCACAATGATGACATTGATTGTTGCGGCAACGCCTTTAAATGTATGCACACAGTCAAAAAACTGTGCTAACATCTGTTTACTCTTATTATGTGGTTTAATAAACAAGGTTATCCAACATTTGTGTCATTTCAAAGAACTATAATGACTCGATGTCAATTAACTAAGTTGTTTAATGAGCGTCATTATCAGTTTTAATTTTTTTTAATGGGTTGTTTGACATGAAATGGGAGCAAAATGCCTCCTTAACTACATCATATATCAGAATCAGGCCTGTTCTCAGATGCCAGCCAACAAAAAGAGAGAGAGAGAAAAAAAAACCAAAGTGTTGAGCAGATGGTGAAAGTCAAAGGAAAGATCAGATCAGGAGACAGCAGAGGCAGAAAAGGCTACAGGCTGTATCTACAATGTAAACAGTGCTGTTATAAGACAAAGGGTGCATCTTGCTTGGGAGATTTTTAGATCTTTAAAATCTTACTCACTCTACTTTTATCTTTCAGACACATGTAGGCCTAGTTCATGGACCATTGATCAGGATAATTAAAGACAGAATCTTATGGCAAACAAACACTTTGTTTACATTCATTACAGACTCATTAAGTGCATCCTCGAGGCCTACAAATATGTGTAAACATATCTATGAAACAGATTTTGCATAGGCTGGCATGCTGCTACTTTTTATAGTGCATTGCTACAATCATCTGCAGAAACCAAGAGGCAACGTCCATGGCTGTGAATGAAGCCAGTGTGGAAGTGCCAAAAACTGCAGTTCCTCCAACATCCACTTGAGGCTGGCTATAGAACAAATCAGTCTCCATAAGTCCCCATATTAAAATGTCCAACTTCACAGCAGAAATAAACATGTTTACAGCCTGGTAGAAAAAGTAATTTCCTAAGTTCATGACTTACAACTGCACTGAGTGAACTTTTATATAGCTCACCAGTTCAAATTATATTAAGGTGTAAAGTTATGCATGATTAACAGCGTAGTCACTGACAGGTGGGTGCAATTTTAGGTGGCCTGTCCCAGGCTTCATTCAGCCCGCCTCAGGTCCGATACATGTCGATTTTTGGAGTAGCCCTAAGGCGGAAGAGACAGGTGACTGCTAGAGCCAATACACTCTTCACAACTGCTTCACAATGGGCGAGCTGTGGGTGACGTCATGGATACAATATACGTTTTATACTGTCTATGGGGGGGATCGTGCTCCTCTTCCTCACTCACGACAGATGAGTTAAGACGTGCTGCATATTGTTTTCTTCATTTTTCTCCTGATACTATTCTCCTTGTTTAGTGGCACACTACACTTTTCATTTGGTAGATATAAGCAGATTTCAGAGTTTAACATGCAGGGGGTTGTTTTGTCCATGTAATACGCTGCGGTAATCCATGTAATCTTAATGGGAGCATACCGCAAGTCTTGAAGATGGTGTCAAAGCAGTTCTCCTCTTTTTTTCTAACTCTCCTTAGCTGCTGCCGAAATCAATCTCAGATTTCAGTCTTTCACTGTTTGATTGCTTCACATTTCATGGGCACAACCAAAGTGGGTGTAGCAAAATTCACACCCACACACATACCCACACACACACACACACACACACACACACACACACACACACACACACACACTGGATGAAATCATGTCAGGTTCTTCAACCTTAATGGTCGGGTAACACCTGCATTTAAAGCAGGTGTGAGTTTTTTTTTAAAAATCTCGCTGCTATCTGCAGATCCACTCTCAGTGGCAAAGAAAATCCTCATGGAGCTTTTGCAAAGAACACTGACAGAGAATTTGCACCGCGGACCTATTGAAAACTGTCCCGGCAGTGCTGACCTTTTAGATTAAAGAACCCCGGAGAGTCCAAAAAAGGAGAAAGCTATCATGTTCGTTGTGTCACTCCATCCAACTTTATATAACCCTGGTCTGCTGGGGTCTAAACCGCACCACAATAGAGATGCAACATGGATCTGCAGTCTGGAGATACAATCAGTTCAATCAGAGACAGCAGCTGATGCAAATACGTGTCTTGAATGAATTTGTGTTATGTCTTAAGTTAACTGCTTGTGACCAAGCTGGCTAGCTCCATAAAATATCACTACATCGCTAGGATTGCACTTGGTCTGGCCAGGCCTTTAAAGTATCTACTTTTGTCCCACGTTCCCTTAAGCATAATCTTCAACCATCTGACCCCAAATGCTGCTCTCAACTCTGAGGGTTAGGATGGTCCAATTGGGATTAAAATCATCTGGTGTGACCTTCATCTCTTAATCTAAAAACTCTGTTATGCAATCTGACATTAAGACAAATCAATGTTTTATGGTTAATCAAATTTAACACTCACCACCCAGAAGAGCGTAGTGTGAGCCAGGGCCTGGTACTGTTCAATGGTAGACAGGACGCTGAGGATCAGACAGGACAGAACTATGAGGAACCTGTAGGAGAAAGAAGAACAAATATTATCCATCCATCCATCCATCCATCCATCCATGTCCTTCTGCTTATCGGGGGTTGGGCAGCAGGTTTGGCAGGGCGTTCCAGCAATGCATTCTTGCTCCTCCTCTAGATCCTGGGGGATACTGAGGCGTTCCCAGGCCAGATGGGCAATGTAGTTCCCTCCAGTGAGTTCTGGGTCTGCTCCGGGGTCTCCTACCAGTGGACGTGCCCAGAACACTACAAAGGAAGGCGCCCAGGGAAAATCCTAATCAGATGCCCAAACCACCTCAGCTGGCTCCTTCCGAAAGAGCAGCGGCTGTACTCCAAGCTCCCTCCTGATGTCCGAGCTCCTAACCCTATTCCTAAGATCATATAGTCTTGATTAAAATGTCATAATTTGTTATAAGTTTTATGTTAGTGGTCATTCGTATTTCTTATTTTATATATTCCGCATAAATATTCTAGCTTTACATAACTTGTCATCAGTCAAGTCATGCAAAATGAATCTCCTAAATCCACTTTCCAACCTTCCACCTCATGTTTCTGCCAACATTTCAGGCTTTGATTTAAACGGCAAAACTTCAGTCGACTTCTGTGTCTCGTTCAAGTCTGAGCTTCTGCTGTTTCAAGACAGCACAACATTGCCTTATATTTTTGTCATGAGATGTATCTGACTAAATGTGAGGAAATAGTCAAGGACAGCCCTCTGGAGGAAATTCTTGTGAACCTTTTAAACTCCACAATATGAATGCAAAGCGCACGATAAACTTGTCAAATAATGAGCACACAGGTTCATAGACGTTCACACACATCACACACACACACAGTATCAACAAACACTAAATTGCTCTTTAACATTCCCCTTATTCCCTCTCAAGGTCACAAGTGTTTCAACTGCAGCTACAATAAGACGTCTGTAACTCCTCTACTTGTTTAAGAGAGATATTTTATTTCTTCAAGATAAGCTGCACCAAACACACTCTTGTGGCCTTGAGTTTTTTACTTTACATCAGCAATTACAAACAGGATCACAAAAGGATCTCAAGATGCTGTTTACAACCTTATTTTTGTTGTTTTTAAAAAGAAAGAACTGAATTTCAGTGAGAATTTTTCACAGCTTTTCATAAAAGTAAGAGGGAGAAATCCTGTTTAATTTGAAGGTAGTGGAGCAGG
This sequence comes from Sciaenops ocellatus, assembly GCA_033000465.1. Taxonomy (NCBI): domain Eukaryota; kingdom Metazoa; phylum Chordata; class Actinopteri; family Sciaenidae; genus Sciaenops; species Sciaenops ocellatus. The sequence continues at coordinate 28,235,512 of CP136888.1, read as the reverse complement.
ATGAGAAAGCAGCGCTGACCGAAATACATGATGAGCCATTCTCACACTCATAACCTTGTTAACACTTGTTTCAAGCCCGTCGAGCCAGGAACAGCCTCAGTTCCTGTTTTTGTTTTTGTTACTGCAGTATTGTCGCCACTATCAGAGCTGAGGTTGGGGTTATATTTCATCTTGTTTCATTATGTTTGCAAGATGTCTTCGAAAATTAAGAATGAATGTCAATTAGACTTTTGGCATCGCGGCAAGGACAAACTCATTAACTTTTCATTTCCGTTGGCAAACAACGTGGCGGTGAAGGGCAGAACTTCCGAATGAATTCACTTGATTCTATCTGAGTTCGTTTGTTAGTCAGCTGACATATCAAACCTCCACGATTGGCCCCATAAAAAACAATGGAGGTACTGTTTGTTTATATATGACCGTGCTGCATTCCTGTCAAATCTTGGTGCAGAGAATAGATTTAGTATTCACAGATTTTGATATGTGTGCTGTGATGTTGCAACTGCCTTATATGTTTGTAAATATACATAGATACACCTGGCAAGGGTTGATGCATACATATGAGAACTTTGCAAAAGACACTTCAAAGATCTCATAAAGCATATGGCATTATACATTGTTCCATTATATCAATTGCACAACAACAATTGGCTATGTAGACAAGAAGCAAAAATGCATAAAATAGATTTTTTTGAATGATTTTAAATCATTTTGATGCTACATTGACATGTAATCAGGTGAAGGTGTCTCTGTCATCCGTACACCTGTTTCTGCACTATGTAACTTTGTGCTTCGGGTACGATCACTGCAAGAAGTATGTAATTCTTTGCCGCACAGCACCAACTATTTCACTGATTTTAGTTAAACTGGATCACATTTTAGGGACACAATAATCCTTCTGATGTTCTCCAGCTGCTGCGCATCAACTCGAGTTTCGTGATGGACAGTGAAGTAAACTGCTTCCAACTGTAGCTGCTGTTTGCTCAGTTTGTTAGCCGGGCTGCCCAGACTTTTGAGTTCAGAGCACCAGAAACGGAGCTGGGCTAGAGGGCAATGTAGCAGCTTCTATTGTCATAATGGCAGAGGTGAAGTGCCCGGATAGGGCGTTGCTGGAGGAAGCTTAGGAGAGAAAATGTGATCAAGCAAGAATCTGCTAGACAAGAGTAAATCTGGGACTGACTTTTAGTTGTTGGCGAGAGCTTTGTGAAATAAAAAGCTGAAAGACAGACGCCGAGCTGGGCTTCTTGCTGTTGGACTAGTAATATTAGCTATCTGCTATGTCTTGTGTTGTTGACTTGCTTGATCTTTGGCTGTTAACAACATTGTCAACTCGCTAGTGATGTAATCGTATATATATATATATATGTACAGCTGTCCATATTTACGTCATTGCTAAACCACAAAAAAATCAAATGTAGTGTGGCTTTATACAGGATGTAGTATGGAGGAGATATAAAATGATTCAGTCATGTCCCTTTGAAAGAAGAAACCCAATATTGAACTGACATATCACTGCGCAGGGTTAGTGGAAGTATTTACTCTACTGTCTATATCTAGTTGATGTTGTTTTAAACTTCAGTTCAGAAAGCAGCCCTAAAGAATCACTGTCTTGTTCCTATATGAGCACACTTGATGGAAAGTATGTGTAAAGGGAGTTATAGTTTCCAGTCAGTGTTTGCACCATGGAGGCCCTTATCACCACATGCTACAGCCTGAGTTTATTGAAGACTGGCCAGGAATCCAAATACCCCCCTTCAAACTAACACATACACACACACACAAACACACACACGGACTTGAACGTGCACGCCACACGTCAACACAGATAAAAGACAGGGGAGAGAGAGCTCAGGGAAGATGGACTGGTGTGTAACGCAGCTAACAAAGCAGAAGTTCCTGTCTGAAAGAACAAAACAAGAAGACAACAGCATAGCAAAATGACTCTGTAGTTTGCTATGTTTTCTGCAAAATGACATCCACAGTCTGCTACCTGTGCAAATGGAAGCAAATTAGTCTATTAGAAAGAAGCAGGGTACACTGAGCAAAAACATAAAATGCTCACAAGTTACGACGCAGGTGTTATTCATAAACTCTTACATTCGAATGTGACAGAGGAAGTTAAAAAGTGGGTCAGAAGAAAAACAAATGAACATCAAACTTTCCACACCACACACTTCAGTATGCTAATGGTTGTAATTTGTCATTTGTGAAGCATGAGAACATTTGAAATAGCAGCAAACATACATGCTCAGTGTGCTGAGCGTACACTTCTGCTTCCCTTTTAATCCGTCTGAGACGATCTGACTCGTCAGTCCCACTCTGCTAACTGCACCATCATATTTCACTTCCTTTACCTCCAGTGGGCTCGGCGTAGCAACAGACAAAATAACTCAGCTACGTAGGCACCGCCGAACTCAAAACAAAAGCTCAAAGCGTTGCTCCTATCTATTATTGATGGACAGATTCACTTGCAGTGTGTTGTGCAGTGAGTGCAGAGACAAAGCAGGGGGGACAGGATAAGAGTTAGGAGTGAGGCTGCTGAGAATGTCACTGGCTGTTACCGTCAAATATCCTGTTTGGAACAACAATCATACTTATTTTTATCACGGTTATGAAGTGCTATACGGTGATAAAAGCGAATCAACCAAAAGCAAGGCGGCACAAAGCAGCTTCAGATGTAATAGTACAATGAAAGATCAAAACATGCATTATGTATTACATGTTTTTTAAGGCCTGATCACCTCTTGTCTGTAATTTGAACAGCCTTTGTTGTGGTCTCAGCCACTTTGGCGAGCATGGGGTTAATAGCTCCAAGACGTAAGGTGGTCACAAATGAGTGACCTTGTGCTCCATTAAGAATCTGAGCTCCTGTGCTTTGTAGAGAGAGAGGAAAAGATAAAAGCACGGATGCTAAATTACTGAAATATAGGACAGAACACAAACAGCTTATAGTCAAAAATGTTACGCTAATAGAAAAGAAAAAACACGCATGAACTCTTAGACTGTTTGTTAAATCATAAAAGGTTGCGTTTGAATTGATTTCCTGCAGCTTGATACTATGTGAAAGAATCTTTTGTTCTGTTTAATGGATGTCTGAAAACACTCTAATTCGAGTTTTCTCTTAACTCTCCTGGTAGACTTATCTGTAACCAGCATGTGGGATGGATCCATGCTGCTGCAGACTTACACTGCATGTACAGTTAGACTGCAGCGAGAGCATCGGATATACTTTATTAACTGTATAAAGCCAAATATATATCACAATCCTTTTACAGAGAGGTGAGCTTTCTTTTTCAGCCTTGTCCCTGTACGCACACTACATCACCACACACACACACACCGCACACACGAACGGATAAACATATGCATGTGCAAACACGCACACACACACACACAAGGGTACCTCTGATAAGGCTTTAGGTCACTCTGACGTTCGAGTTCTGGGTCAGTGATAAGGCCATGCTTGTTCTCGACTGTTTTTCTCCCACTCACAACACTCACGAAACAAGATACTGAACTGACCCCAAAAACCTGCTGGACACATCCTGACAAAATGCTCTAACAACAAACACCTGGTTGTACTTTAGAGAGTTTTGTCTAAAAGACACTATGACACGCTATGAAATTAAACCTACCTCATGGAATTTAACACAACCACAAGCTGCATACATTGCTTACACTTCAGAGAAATGTGTTATATTCTGTACACTGAAGGTTTCTAAAGGTGTATTTTTTTTTTTGAAGCAGGGATAGCTTCCTGACATTTTTGTCAGTGAAGCCCACACAACTGATGAATTCAAGGATGCAGTTTCTTTCAGTCTCCTGCCGATGTGAAAGCACAGGCAGTCAAGAGAAACACTGTTGGAAATGTAGAAGTCATTTTTCTAGCGTGTACTATCAGCACATTTTGTACAATTTTTGCATGGCTCATTACGATTTAAAATATCATCCATTGCTGATGTCTGTGGCTACAGCAGTCTTTTAAAGCTAGAGTGAAGATCTAGAAGGCATCCATTGGTGCCACTTCATGCTAGCTTGTTGGTAAGGGGACTAAATAATGCTCCAAAGTTAGGCCATTTTCAAAGGGGTCACGTGACCTCTCGAAACAACATATCTGAATGAAAATGGTTTTCTTTGGGTACCCGTGATTCTCCTCTTCACAGAGATGCCCACTTTATTCTCTCATGCAGTTTTTTTTGCATGCAGTAAAAATGTGTTATTTCCGCCTAGTATATTTGAATATTTCAGCATACTGAGGTCCCTAAACAGTAGTGGAATTGCATAAAATGGGTCTGACTGAAAAGCCGAGACTCTCGTGGATTCAATAAGCCCAGTTGTATTCATGTGTGATGATCTCAGTTCCCATAGCAATTTCATTGTAGTGAGATAGTTTTTTGAAACTTGACACCGCCGTATAAAAAGATGTATTGTGACCTCGAGGATAATCGCAGCCTCATGAAAACTTCTCAACCACAAACTGGAGACCGAGGATATTCAGAGGATGTGTGGCTTCCCAGGGTGTATTGACAATAAGGGAGGAGGGGTTTGAGCGATTTCCAGAAGAGAAGTGTTCGCCTTTGAATCGCCAAGAAATGAAATTCTTATGGAAATCTCCAAAAGTCAGAAGTTTTTGGTACCAAATCACAACATGAGTTTTTTTCATTGTGCTCCTAGAGGTATTGGTGTCTCGATTTTTTAACCATTTTAATCCAATTTCAAGTGATCAAACATGGTTTGGCACCAAATCTATGTACTGTTTTAAAAGACCTAGAGAATGAATCATCGGGGTGTCGTTGTTTTAACTGATGTTGTTGAATTCACGGCTTGTATTGTACTTTTATTATCTTCCTAGATAGCTATGTGTTGTAACATTGTCTGTGTGTCTTGTATCTGTTTTAATTTGACTTGTTCTTAGTATGTGCTGCTGTCTGTTTTGGCCAGGACTCCCTTGAAAATGACTTTTTTAATCTCAATGGGACCCCTTCTGGTTAAATAAAATAAAATAAAAAATGTAATAGTGTCAACACAAAAACTGGACAACAAGAAGAGCATGGGAATGGCCATCAAATACTTCAATCGTAATGTGCCATGCCCTTGTACACTCTAAACCTTCAATATTTGAATAGGCACCTAATTAAAACACAATGTTTATTATATATTTATGACTGTAAAAACTTGATACACAGCGCTGAGCTGCATCTCAAATGAATCTTCAGCTTCCCAGATTTCAGACGATGTGTACAACTTCTAGAGGTCAATGTGTTAATTAATGCAAGACGCATCGTGAATTTCTGTTGTTCGCCATTAATAAATTATCAGGTCACTGTGACTTCATGTGATTAGTTCCCACTAAATAGTTCATCAGTTAATTCACAGTTACTTTTATACATTCATTTATAGGCATCAGATTAGCTGGATTTAAGTTTATTATGTAAATGTTGCATCTTGAACTGATGATCTATGAGTGAACCAATCACGTCAAGTCATAATGATTTAATCATTTATTAGTGGTGAGTGAACAACAGGAGTTCATGATACATCCTGCATTAATTAACACATTAAATCACCATGAGTCATGCATTAGTTAAGCATTACTAAAATACATGATTTGTACCCAATTTTGCGAAAACAGACTGCAAACAGAAGCATCGCACTCACAGACTCTGCTTAATATTTATCACAAACAGACATCAAATCCTATTAAGAACCACAGTGAGGAGCAAATGCAGTCAACAGTGGGCTAATGTGACCTTTACTTTGCCCATCTTTACCTAATGAAACCAGAAATGTAATATCTGGGCAAACAGTGGGCTGATGTCTGGATGGAGCCAAGCAAACAGACTGAAAAGTCAGCCTCAAAACAAACTTGTTTCATCCTTCAGATCAAACAACAGTTTTCCTAATTATCACCAACATACACACAGAAGAAGAAGTGATATCCGCTTTCTTGTAATCAGCGTGTTGTGACCATCAGAGAAAGGTCAAGGCACCTCACCTTGCTGGTGAACGTCTGATGTACAGTGAATTAATATATTTTTTTCAGTAATCACAGCAGCCGCCGGCTCTCTACTTTTGTGTGTCGTGCAGTTATTCTCGGTAATGTTCTAATGTGTTTGAGTTGCACTGTGTTGGCTCATGCTCCCCTCTGAGTCGCTGAGAGTGTAACCTGCTCCGACAGCCTGCGTTCCCCTGCGTCCCCTCCGACACTGAGGGGTCACAGGGTGGCAGCGCCAGTCAGGGCTGCTACCTCCTCCACAGCGTGCACACACACATACACATTGCCAAGTTTAGCTGCCTGCTATCAGTGCCTGCAAGTGGGGACAGACAGCACACATGGGGGTGAGGCAGAGGATCATATCCTGCATTCCTAAACCTCTGCCTGAACACTGCTGTCTGGATCTACTGGACTGAAAGTTTCCTTAGTTATGCTTTGGTGTATTATCAGAGGTGTATAGACAAGTTTTATCATTAGTAACATTTCATTTGTCAAAAAAAAGTCAGATTTTCACACCACCTGGCAGAACTGTAACATCAGCTTTGGGTGCTGAAGCATAATGTGACATCTTCATGACCCTGGAGCTTTAGCAGATAAAGTTCACCTCACACACCTCATTTTCATAAAAAGGCATCACACTGGAAACAAAAACATTCCCTGTGCGGCTGAATTAAATGTTCTGTTGTTTTAGACTCAATAAATGTAAACCAGAAAACCTTTCTGTGTTGCTGCACTCATACTGTTATGGCAAATTAAATGCCTAATGGTGCTGAAGAAAATAGTCTCCCACATGAAAGATCTGTATAATATTGCTTTAGTACTCCTGTGAGGACACATTTTTGTCTGATATTCTCTTGTCTGAGATGAATTATGGTATTTTATAATCTGCTATGTCTAGGCTAAAATATCATTTTAATATTCCTAGTGGGACCTCTGGTTGTGCTGTGATATCCGTGCAGCATCTTTCTACAATTCACGGGATTAACACCTCTTTGTTTTGAGGGCTTCCAAGGCTCTACATGCGCAATTAACTCCCTGTTTAATTAGGATCTTAGAGTTGCAATTATACCCTTGAATACCCAATGGATCTGGATGATTATGAAAGTAAAAAAAAAAAAAAACACTCACACTGTGAAGTGATACACGAAGCATTTCCAGCCAGACGGCCTTTCCAGAAAGTTATACACGCGTCCTTGGATGTAGGCGCGGGTGAGGACTGGACGGACCCCGGTGCTGTACACCGACATCCGCATAGACATCCGGGGATGAGATAAGTACGGGTGGATGTGAACAGGGGGTAACTCGGTGGCATTGTTACCGTTCTCTGGCATTTTGTCTCTTTCAGGAAACGTGTCGTTGCCCATAGGTGTCCCCGTTTCTGGCGCGCTAAAAGTGGTTTCCGACAGCTCCAAATCCGGTGGTCTTTTTCCACGTGCCACACCAGAAGACCTCCGTGCGTTCCCATGACAGGGGGCGGAATTAGACATTGTGCCTTCCAGTTATTCTCCTGTCGCTCGGTTAACTTTTTCCAGTTAGTTTTCGGTCACTGACTTAAAACGCACAGATGCCCGCCCATGTGCGCTTACCTTCTGTTGTGCGCCTAATCGCACCAGGGCGCGTATAACTGTAACATAAACTAAGAGTTATTAATGCTCTAGATCACCAGGATGGTGTTTCTTTGGTTTAACTTTACAGCTCTCAGGGTTGCTGAGGATATGGCGACTCTCAGCCCTGAATGAAAATCCCCCTGCCTCTCTCAGAGCACTTATCAGCCTGGAGAGCTGCGGGCACCAGGCGGTGCGCTGCGGGCACCAGGCGGTGCGCTGTGTCCACAAGCTGTTAAAGACTTTTTACTGTTTTGCAAAAATGCTTCAAAGCAATGGACAGCTAATGAACTCCATCCTCAGATCTGTGTGAAAGAAATTCAACACCATAACTCCCAGCAATGAGTGAGTGAAATATGTTTGCAAACCTGTAAACAGAAATATGATGTAGTTGACATTTATTAACTAATTATTAGCAATGTTATAAGCTGTTATTTTATCATTAGTTTATATAATATAAAATACTTAGTGCATAAACTCTAAATGAATAATTAATAGCTGATGAGATGATAACTGTTTATTGTTGCGCACATTATAACATTTTATATACTATATTAAGTTTTAATGATTACCAAATTATGAGTAAACCTTTAAAAAATGTTCGTAAATAATCCCAAAATATTACATTTAATAGAGAGAGGCACCAGATGATTGTAACATTTTGTCAATGGTTAATAATAAGTTAAGAAACCATCTATAAATATTTTTTTTCCGCAAAAAAAGTAAATTTTTGTTATATAGCGCCAAATTTTAACAAATGTTATCAGGGCATATTCCATATAGAACAGGTCTAGACTGTACTCAGAGACCCAACAATTCCCACCATGAGCAAGCCCCTAATAACAGTGTCAAGGAAACAAGAGGCAGAAACCTATAAGTGTCGAGACACCAAAGAGCCAAGACAGTACAAAAACTCTGAGGAAGAAGCTAAGTTAGTAACATGCGTTAGAGAAGGAGAGAAGAGGGCATGGGCAGTCTAGGCTAATAGCAGCATAAGTAAGGGATGGTTCAGGACACACCTTAGTCAGCCATAAGTATTAGATCTATGAAAAAGGAACACCTTAAGCCTATTCTTAAATGTGTAGAGGGTTTCTGTCTCCTGAATCAGAACTGGGGCCAGTGCAGAGAAGCTAGTATACGCACATGCCACAGCATTCTGGATCAGCTGCAGAGTCTTAAGGGACTTATTACGCCAGCCTGACATTAAGGAGTTGCAGTAATCCAGCCCGCAAGTAAAAAATGCATGGTCTAGTTTTTCTGCATGTGTTTGAGACAGGATGAGCCTGATTTTTGTTTGTTTTTTTGTTTTTTTGCAATGTTGCATAGCTGAAAACAGACAGCCCTTGAAATTATTTCCAAGTCAAAGATAACTCTGAGATTCCTTATGGTGGTGCTGGAGGCCAGGGTGATGCCATCTAGAGTAACTACATCAAATGTGCTTTTAAGAGGTGTTCGTGGGACAAGTAAAGAACTTCAGTTTTGTCTGGGTTTAACATCAGAAAATTACAGGTGCTCCAGGTTTTTGTGTCCTTAAGGCATGTTTGAAGTGGCTTGATTGATAGATATAATCCGGTATCATCTGCATAACAAAGAACGTTTATGGAGTGTTTCATAATAATACTGCTAGATGAAGCATATACTGTTAAGTGAATAGAATTGGTCCAAGCACATGCGTTCACATTGACAGGTTTAGAGTGTTCACAGGTGTAAGGTCGCTTGCTCGGAGGTTGTTGTGGTTTCATGGTGACACGGACGATAATGTAGGAGGTGGGAAGGGAGGAGAATGCCCACAATTTATTATTTTTTTTTATAAAGATCAGTTTTATCTTACAATAACATCCAGATAATGTCAGTGAATTGTGTTGCAATACTGTAAAGGGCTCTTGCATCATACTGTGGTAATCATGTAAGGCACAGTACTAACCCACATATAAACAAAAGGGTGACCTCATTTCAAAAGGCAAGATTGGAACCTGCTGTCATCCCTAAATAGTTCAGCATCTTGATTTATATAAACAGAAAACAACACGATGTAAGTTATTACTGTTTTAGGATGCAGATAAAAGATTTATTTACATCATAATAAAACAAGAATTAATATCTATAACTTTAGTCATGACAAGTGAGTGACACAAAATGTTGATATTTTCATTTGTAAGTGAAGCTGTGTAAGATGTGTACCTATGTCTGGAGTTTTTTTATGAGGAGGAGTTATTCCTCCTCCTATACACATTTTTTATAAGGTCTATTAATACAGCAATGAGTGTATAGCCACTATGGTATGATCGTGTCATCTTGTCAGTACTGGATGTGATGAGAATAACACACTTTCATTTGTTGATGCTGCTGTTTTCAGTGACAGATTTAGACATGACGTCAGTATTTTGACTTCTAAAAGGCCTTCAGCAGGTGTATAACCTGTATTGTCCCACATACATGCACACATACTTGCTGTCTATCCCTATTTTCTACTGAAATTCAGCTATTATTTAGAAAATATTGATCTCTACAGAAAAAGAATGGTTGATTGGTTGAAGTGTATTGAATAGCCTCCCATTGTTTGAGATGATATACAGACTGTGAGTCATTTTCCCTCATTGAACTGTCAGCTGGAAGTAAATTAAAAGTAACAGTGATGGTGTGGAAGGCTGTAATATGTTAGGCAGCTATAGCCAGTTCTCCTCTACAAACCTTTTACCATCAGTACTCAGATGTGCCACTGCTGTGACTTTGCATTCCCCTTTTCACCTAAAAACTATCTCTTATCTCCTATCTTCTACCTAGCTCTTCAAAATAAAACGAAGAAACATGTTTAAATGAGTGTGACACTATAGATTATATTACTATTATTACATGACATACATACAACATGTTTCAGCTTGAAATTTCCAGAAAATTATACCGGTTTCCTGACTCGTGTGTGATTTATCACAGTTTGAAAGTTAAGTCATCACCCTCGGTGTTAGTGTAATCCAAGAAAACTCTGTGGACACATGCAGCTTAGTCTGCCAAGGTCACCCTGTGGATATTTTTTTCTTTTGCAGTAACCTTGGCCAAGCTAGTCCAAGGAGGAGGAAACAAGTTTGCAGCAGTGGATTTTAATAGGAGTCGAGTGGCATCCATGTGATGACAGGATCTGTTGCCAGGTAGATATTAAACACAACTCTAACTGGTTCCTGCTGCTGGACGCCATCCACTATGTTTGAGGTTTTGTTGTTAACAGAAAGGGCAGGTACCCTGAAGGTCTCCCATGTTCCTATATTTGATCGTGTGAAGTAAATATAATACTTGATTTCTCAGGGCGTGTATCATGTAAAAACATATATTTTGATTAGAGATGAAACGATTAGTCGATTTATTGATTAGTCAATTGACACAAAAGTAATGAACAACCATCTTAAGTGTCATTTTTATAAGAAAAGATGTCAAAGACTCACCTGTAGAAGGTTTTTTGTAAAGATTTTACAAACATTTGTCAACAACATTGTTCATTAGATGACTGTTCATCAGACAGAACAAGCAATCTGAACATTGTATGTCATGGTTTAAGGAAAAGTGCCTTGTTTTCAGTTTTTAGATAATCCAATGGGGTTTAAAATGGTTAAATAGTATTTAAAGGACCAGTGTCTAAGTTTCATATGCGTCTAGAGGTGTAGTTACTGACTGTAATCTCTTCGCCTGACCACTTCCTTCAGAGTGAGAAGGAGAAATCAAAGTGGCAGTGAAATGAACAAAGTCCCTATCTAGAGTCAGTGTTTAGTTTGTCTGTTCTGGGCAACTGTAGACTCAACAGAGTCCACCATGTTGAGTCCACCAACCTGCGCCATCTGTAGATATAAAAGGCACATTTTAAGGTAACAGAAACATAACTATTCTGTTTTTCAGGTGTTTATACACTGATGAAAAGTGTAGTTATACATAATATGTTTAATTTCTGTCATGTAAATAGAGCATCCTAAATTTCACACACTGAACCTTTAAGTTAAGAAGTAGGAGACATTTCTCAAACTCTAAAGGAACATTTAGCAAATCTGGAAATACATGGCTTTGGACAGAGATGATATCTCAACTTTACGTTTAATAACAGGCATTTTCCTCTATTTTCTGACATTTTATAGCCAAAATTATTAATCAGGGAAATAATCAGCATATTACAATAATTGTTAACTTTTAATCTATTGGTGTTTCTCACAATGATTGCATATGTTTATCGGCAAAACAAGGATTATTATGTACAAAACAGTAGACTGGAGTTGGATCCACTCCTTTTTTTACTTCAGGAAAGATGTGCTGTATTTTATACTATTTTTTTTATCACGTTTTACGTCTGTATGAGTTAAGACCACTCCACATATCACCTATACCATTCACGTTGCATCATCCTTTGCTCATTCTCCCATGAGCGAATGTTAATTCACATTTTAACCCATGTCCAACAAGCAATTTGGAGGACTGAAAGAGGAAAAAAAGCCTCCTACTGAAGTTGACACCAGAGGGCAGTCAGAAATCTATTGGAGTCTGGTGTCATTCATTGCAATAAGAAATTTAGAAGCCCATCTCCCTCCACAAGGGCATACAAAGCAGCCACTTTTTTATTAACTGTTATTTACCCAGGCT